>OY757312.1:103330964-104530964 GCA_963583905.1 Stenurella melanura
AGTAAAATATGCTTCTAGAGAGCAAAATATTTAGGATTACATTTTTTGAACTATCATGCCTATTCAGGCTATTTACTTTGATTGCAATGAACAATGACCGCTAGATGACAACTTCAAAATGTTTATAGGGTGGAAGTCTGAGTAGGGTCGTTAGACCTACCTTACACTCATGAAAGCTAACAGCTTGAAACTGCAGTCTGCAAGTGGTCCGGAGCAGCTAGCACGAGCGTTACTTATGAATAAATACTTCGGCTGATGCGAGTTGCAATCGAAATCAAGCGTTATGTGGTAAAATGTAATTTTTACTTTCATCGCTTACCGAAGAGAAGTATTCTATTCGTGAAAAATTCACCCTACGAGATTTTTCACGTTTCAGGCCATGTAGATTACGAAAATGAAGGTCTTTCAATTCAATCTGTCTGTCGATCTGTTGTCTGTCTGTTGACGCTATATCTAAAATGCTATTAGACAGATGACAGTCAAAAATTAGTAGGTAGTGTTGACGCTATTACCAGCGAAGAAACGAGTTGACTTTCACTAAATAATGGACCATCTGAAAAGAACAAATAATGAAGAAAATGGACAGATGGCAATAATATTTGGCATATAGTTAACATAACTAGCAAGGAAGACCCACCATTATACTTTTATTGAAAACCATACAGGGTGGTCATCCTAAGAAATAACATAAAGCTATTTACGCAAACCTTCCATATTTGGCACTTTTTATTTATTATTTAATTTTTCTGTCGAATGATTACTCTGTATAAAGTTATTATATTATCTTTATAGCAATAGTGATTAATATTCTTTTACGTCGCCCAGAGATTCGAAAATGAATTTTTATGGACAAAATTCGATCTACACCTGAGTTTTGCTTGAAATCACTAAATTTTTTTTCTTAAGTATTCTCAAAATATTACTTTACAACACCTTACTACACCAATTGAAGCAAATTGCCTAAACACCTTGATTTTGATTTAGTGTATATAAGGGATAAAATATTCGTTATTAATTTTTTGAAAATTAATTTCTCCGGTCTCTATGCACAAAAATTAATGAAATTTTCACAAAAATTACTTTAATGGCATTATGTTAGTCCTACAATCTACCAGATGTTTGTCGCAATATTCTCTGAAAAAATTTTCAGAGAATATTGCGAGCTGCTTCACCGATTCAACTCAAATGAGCTGAATCAGTGAAGCAGCTTTTGAGTAATCAAACAAACAAACAAGCATACATATACTGAATTTTCGATATTAGTAAGATTAGTAAGATATGGATTTTTTAAATTGATATTCAAAGAATTAATACTCCTTTATTTATCAATCCAAAAAGCCTAGAATATTATGATCATATCATAGTTTAATAAATTATGTAATTGAAACCTCGAAAAATTTTCAAAAACCCCCAAATAATGGCCAATTTCTCAAAATTGGACCACTTCTGGGTAAAACGAATATCATATTCGTAATCAACGACCCAAAAACATAATGTACAACCATTAAAAAATCAGAAATCTTAAATGTAGGAAGGTCCATCCTTGCCATTTCACTGTAAATATTATATTTCTTATTAAGAAATGAGACAAGAAACAAAATAATTAAGGTTGTTAGCCAATTTGCCTCAATTTGGGCAGTTAGGCGTTGTAAAGTATTGTTTTGAGAATATTAAAAAAAAACCATTAGTTATTTCAAGCCAAACTCAGGTGTAGATCGAATTTTGCCCACAAAAATTCATGTTTGAATCACTGTGCGTCGTTTCTTAATTACCTAATAGTTTTTTATAGTGATCACCTTGTGCAAATAATGAAGGAATTTCTGTGTAAATGCCTTTACCGATTTTTACACTTGCGCGTCAGAATTATAATTTGTATTCCAGTGCAGACAAGAGATATAATCCGGAGAACAACTGCAATTTGCAAGTAGTCCGGAACGACTAGCATGAGCGTTCCTTTAATTAGGAATAAATCTCTCAGCTGCTGATTATTGCAATCGAAACCAAGCGTATCGTGGTAAAATATAATTTTTACACTTAATGCGTCTTGCTTGCCATTCGTAATCCACTGCTTGGCGATACATATACTGCGAAGAATAGCTGTTGATTTGCAATTCGGTTATTATCCATATGAATAAGGATTCATAGAGGAGTAGAAATATTTCGCTTAGTAAATATAAATACTTGATTTCGACAGTCGGAATGTTTCTGATGTCAAATAATGTAATATAGAAAATATTAATAAAAAATAAAATCATCAATATCGGATCTGACACTGGGTTCCGAAGTAAAAATATTTTGACTATTAATAATATGCAAATTTTTTCATAGAAATTGCTAATGCCAATTTATAGCAATGACTGAACAAGCTTGAGAAATCCTTTGGTTAAAAATGAAACGTTTACTGTTTACTTGAAATTTATCTGAGCCATTATTTATTATAAAGTATAGGTATAACTGTGCAAAACTTTGCGTTTTGGACAAATTACAAATTTTAATAAGGATGTAAAACGGGAGAATGGTTCTACGTTACTACTTGATTTACATTATTCCAAGCGATATAATCGGAATGCTCAGCTACTAATCAAACTGAATTTAAAGCGAAAATGCCTCGAGCTACCGCACGTTTCTCTTAAAGTAGACATTGCACACTAAAAAATATCGTAGGGTGATAATTATCAATTTAAAATTCATCTTTTAATGAAAATGACAACGTTATATAACGTACAGGGTGTTTTCGATTTAATCAAGCCATTTCGATAAACCACAAAAAACGTTTTCTTAGTTCAAGACTGTGGTACCCAACTTAAAATTGAAATTTTATATAATAAACATTTTCCCCTTACCCCCATCTAATGCCAAGAAATGAAGTGCTGACGTTAATGCTAGAACAGTGCTCCTATACGCAAGTTTTAAAAGATATCGTAGGTACCCTTTTTAAAATATTTTAAAAAAATCTATATTAAGAGTCCACATCCACGTTGTGGAATGGAAGCATAGTGATTTTTTAAAAAAATTGTCTTGTTTAAATAAGTAGTAAGTTTTGAATGTTACGAAACGTGAAGATTTTTAATTTGAGCGAAAAACATTTTCTGTCTGTCCATAGCTTTTTTGTGCACACGTTTTCTCTGGAACTGTTTAAGATATTGACCTGAAATTTTATACACGTATTATAACGGAATCTGGAACTGGATTGTTTTTTGAACTTATCCGGTGAAGGATTGGGGGATAAATAGGGAAAAATAAGTCAAGCAAGCTGGTAAGAGTATAAGAATTTGGGATTTTGGTGTATAGCGGGTGAGTCAAGAATTGCGCTCGCCCCGATATTTCCTAAAATATTTGGAATAGAAAATTGAAATTAGGAGGCCTTATTACACGCCTAAAATGCCATCTTTTCAATAAAAAAATCAAGTTCGGTGCACATCCGGTTTGACCGGAAATGCCCACAACTTTCGATTTTTAAATGGAACACCCTATATATTTTTACATTTTTGGAATCTAGAGGAAATTTTGAATACAATACATCCATTCTGGTCACTTTTTGATAAACATTAAAAATTTTATTAAAAAATCTATTTCTGAATCCAGAGTGCTGTGGTGCCCAAAATATATTTTAGTTTGTGTGCTACGTTACTATAAAAATAAAAAAGAGCAATATGATTGCATTACTTAATTCTCTAGAGGCGTTTAAAATTTTTAAATGTGATTTTTACCCACTAACTCGGTTTTTTTAAATGGGAATTTAATCGTTCACCAACATTTCTAAATACCTCATTTTCATACGAATTTAATGATACCAAAATTTTGAAAATCCGCTCAGAAATATTTGAGATTTCAGCCAAAATACAATGCAACCAAGCTTTTAGAAACATGCTGCTAATAGATAATAGATTAGTGGGCTTTGGAAACTAAACTGGCACATTTCTGTGTAAATCTGGTAACCTAATAACATTGGAAAAATCATAGTAGCCATTGAATGTAATAAAACAATATCAGCTGTCAGACAGATACAAAATAAAGTGTTGCGGAAATCTCTTTGAGTAAAAATTAAAGAAAATAAATAATTTTAGTAGAAATGAAAAGGTCGATATGTTACTGACATATGGAGAGCGTCTCAAAAATTCAACTGCAGCTGCAGAACTGTATCAGCAACGATATCCCAACAGACGTCATCCAAGCAAACACTTGTTTGCCAGAGTGGAACAAGAATTAAGAAACGAACCCAATCAACAAGATGACCATCAAACATTTATTGTAAGTGAGGACAAAGAAATTGATGTTTTAGGATTTGTGATGGTACACCCAACAACATGAACAAGGGAATTGTCAATGGAATGCGACATTAGTCAGTCTTCGGTTTGCAGAATTTTAAAGAAACATAACTTTCGGTCTTATAAATACCAAATACACCAACATCTTTATGGAGATGATAACGACAGGAGGCTAGTATATTGCAACTGGTTCTTAAATGCAGTACAACAAAACCCAGGTTTTCCTTTTCATATTTTATATTCAGATGAAAGTAGATTTACGAACCAAGGCATGTTTAACAGAAATAATACTAGGTACTGGGCTCAAGAAAATCCGAGGTTGGTAGGGCGGGGGAATATTCAGGAAAGATTTGGGTTTAACTGTTGGCTTGGAGTACTTGGAGATCGAATAATTGGACCCACATTTTTTGATGGAACACTTACTGGCGAACGATATTTATTCTTTTTACAAAACCAGACAGCAGAATTTCTTGACTTACTTCCTCTTGCCTATTTACAAAATTTGTTTTTCCAACAAGATGGTGCTCCCCCACATAATTCCAGAAGAGTGATGGAATATTTAAACAACTTGCATGGTGAACGCCTTATCGCAAATCAAGGTCATATCAGGTGGCCTTCTAGGTCACCTGAGTTAACACCCCTCGACTATTATGTATCGGGCAGTCTCAAAAATAAAGTTTATAAAACTTCTTCAAATACTCGTGAAGAGCTGCAAAATAAAATTGTACGGGCTCTTAATGAAATAACGCCGGCTGAATTGCGTAGAGCCATTCAAGCAACTGTACGCAGAGCCGAATTGTGTATAGAAAAAAATGGTGGATATTTTGAACAATATCTATAAATGTCAATTTATGGTTTAATTATATTAATTATTTTAAAGATACCTACTGTTACCTAGTTTAAGTTTAATTGTTCAAACGTAATTGATTATTATTTATTTATAGGCCCGATATTTATGTTCATTTAAATAAAACTCTGAAAACCGAATTGATGTCGCATTCTATTGCAAATGTCCTTGTGGATGTAATTGTGTTTACCTCCACATACCTATGCTAAACTTAATTGTAATGTTCTTTGCGCTCACAATTATTAAATGCTTGAAAGCTCAAGATTGCCTATAACTACACGAGTCTGTCTGACAGCTGATATTGTTTTATTACAGTCAATGGCTACTATGATTTTTCCAATGTTATTAGGTTATCAGATTTATACAGAAATGTGCCATTTTAGTTTCCAAAGGCCACTAATCTATTATCTATTAGCCGCATGTTTCTAAAAGCTTGGTTGCATTGTATTTTGGCTGAAATCTCAGCTATTTCTTAGCGGATTTTCAAAATTTTGGTATCATTAGATTCGTATGAAAATGAGGTATTTCAAAATGTTGATGAACGATTAAATTCCCATTTAAAAAAACCGAGTTAGTGGGTAAAAATCACATTTAAAAATTTTAAACGCCTCTAGAGAATTAAGTAATGCAATTATATTGCTCTTTTTATTTTTATAGTAACGTAACACACAAACTAAAATATATTTTGGGCACCACAGCACTCTGGATTCAGAAATAGATTTTTTAATAAAATTTTTAATGTTTATCAAAAAGTGACCAAAATGGATGTATTGTATTCAAAATTTCCTCTAGATTCCAAAAATGTAAAAATATATAGGGTGTTCTATTTAAAAATCGAAAGTTGTGGGCATTTCCGGTCAAACCGGATGTGCACCAAACTTGATTTTTTATTGGAAAGATGGCATTTTAGTCGTGTAATAAGGCCTCCAAATTTCAATTTTCTATTCCAAATATTTTAGAAAATATCGGGGCGAGCGCAATTCGTGACTCACCCGGTATACTAGAAGCCGAGGCTTCAGGCTTTTTCAAAATATTTTCTAGAGTGCAAATATAGTTAAGAAATTTTCCTCTAAAGAGACTTCTATGGAAAAGTTTGATGTGGATATAGTGATTCCTTAGGCAGCGGGATTTTTTATTATATCCTGTATTTTGAGAGCGAAACATTTCCAAACATGTCTCTAAGAACCTTTTTTTATATCCAGTCAAAGATTTCGCCATTAACTTTGTAACAACTTTCAGTAACACTTTGAACTTGATAGGGTAATTAATTCAACGTACAACAACTTCGTGATACTTGTTATATCTTTATTAACAACATATAAAGTTTCATCATTAATAATATGTCTTTTCCGTTTCTACACCATAACACACACGCAGTTTTGTACTGAAAGTTTCCTTTTACAATCAAACTCTTTGACATTGTTATCGGCAGAAAATTGCTAAAAGTTGGAGATTGATTCCATAAAAGCTGTAAGACAAAATGATTAAATGTCAATAATATATCTCATATCTTAACCGCACTATTTACAATGTCGTTATAATGATTGCGCAAAATATTGTCTTTTTCATTTTGGTACATGAATTAGTTCTCTAATTCGTTTTAAATAATATTCCCAACGAATAACTCTAATCTAAATAAACTTGCATGTTCGAAAATTGTACATTTTAACTGAGAGACAATTACTTACAATTTCAGAGAGTCCTTCGAGTGATAAATGGCTTCATTTGGATGTTGAGGAATATGTACGCCTTGTTAACTGTCTTTATTGAATTGTTATCCTAAAAGATAGTGTACAGAATTAATAGAGTCTTATATATACTTCGTCACAACATTGCAGGAATTTGGATAATTGATATATTTTTTAAGATTTTATTTAAAATATGAGAAAAAATGATATGCAAATGAAAAATGTCTGGAACAAATTTGACCAGAGCCCAAAAATAGAAGGAAATACTGTTATGCCGTAAGCCCACCAGACAATCTTGACAGATGGTGTGTTGCTGTCAGACGTGCTACAGAGCAAAGTGAGGCCAACTAGAAAGTACAAGCCACAAAACGTCTGTCAAAGAGTTGTGAATAAGTAAAAGAATCGGTAAAGATATTTACACAGAAGTCTCCTTCTTATTTATACATGGTAGTCAATCTAAAAAATTATTCATTAAAAAACGATATAGGAGAATAATTAATCGGAATGTAGTTGCCACTATTGCTACAAAGAAAACTGGAAAAAATATGCGGAGTGTCAATCCGGCAGAAAAATTAATTAATAAATACCTAATAGGTGCCAAATATGGAAGGTTCGCATAAATACCTTTACAACTTTACACCATAGTTGAGTTATTTCTTCAACAATACAACGTTGTCTCCCCGGATCGTGATCCGGAGCCAACCAGACAACCATGTCGCGTAGTGCCGTGGTGTGCGTAGTGTTGGGCGGATCGCGACCGGTTCGGCTTAATAAAATGGAGAAACTAGTTAAAACTCCTGAAGAATTGAATTTCCGTGATACCATTCGAAACCTTGAGAGGAAGACCATGGAAAAGTAATCACAAAAACGATTTATTTTAAACATAAAATACAACACGAAATCCGTAATTTCGATAGTATTCGAGAAGTTCTGTCACAGACGTCCCCTTCGATTAAGAAAACCCCGACGTAGACTAACCTGTTGATCGCAGATTTGATAAGAAGTGATATAATATTACGACAATTTAACTATAAAAATTATGCTCTTATTATTTTTTTAAAATGAATTTAGTTGAAGAAATACTAATTTATCAGAGCAAAACATATTAAGGTAAAACATCCAATCGAGCTACTCCGAACAGCAACTGTTCAGTGAGCGAGTATTCGGTTAAAGAACTGCATCGAACTCTGCCAATCAGCTGATTACCCTTTGAATCAATGTCCTGTCAAATTCCTATAACCAACTATTTTTTTTTCTCTATTATTATTAACACTTCACTGTTTCTTAAATTACTGTTATAAAATAACTAAACAACTGTTTTATAAAAGGTTTTAAATAGTCATTATTTCAAAAAAATGCTGCTCTATGTACACTAATAAAATGATTTCTGGAGTGTATCCTAAAAGTTTAAGAAATATTTTTGACGCTAATATGGCATTGTGATTTAGTAACCTATAATAATTATTTAAGAGACTTGTTCTGGCTTACAACGACTCCAGTTATCGATGCGGAGAAAATTTCACTGTGAACTATGGCCATATTTTTAATATATTTTTAACGGGCGTCACATTTATTGATGATTTCTGATAATTTTTGAAATTTTGTAGATATCGATTTTATGAATTTGAGTTTTTTTACAATGTAACGTACACTAATTTGTTTTAGTAGTCATAACTGTATACTTAGCATGTTTCTGAAACCATAAATTCTAACAAACATTTGATATTTTAAATTTTTATATCTTGACATATTTACCATCACGAACACTGCCCTTTCAAGATGGCCTCCCTCTATAAAATACTTTTGTGTTAGTAGCAAGCATTACACGATATTTAAATTATTAGACGATTCCTATAAAACATGTATAAAATATTGCGCCTTAGTGTAACTTTTTCATTAACTTTGTAAAATAGATCACTCACTTTCGCGATACTTTTGTACCTCTTATGATAAATTTGTTAGGACCGAGTTGTAAATGCAACCATGGAAACAGAATTGGTTCAATTTGCATAAATATAACGTAGAAATTAGCAGCAGTAAATCACCTTATTTACAGAGCTGTTTATTTATGGTTTATTTATTGCCAAAAACACATAGTTACTTTTAGTAGTGGAAGTAACAGCACTTTGGCATATGACCTAATACGTTAACAATGCAGTGAGTGGAAATGCGTCGTTTCATTTTACAGCAGTATAAACTGTGTCTTATTGCCAAAATCACTATACTATTAATACATGTACCTAATATTTTTACAACCACTATTTAAGTTTCTCCATTGTCCTAAATCTAATGTTTTTAGTTTAGCCGTTATATAATCTGTTAAGACCTGCACCGCTTTTGTCAATGTTGGTAGCCAAAATTTTGGGAGAATAATTTTTTTATAAACTTGTGTACTATACTTATGACAAATTTTCGTTAAAAGACAGACTTTAATTATGACTAAATATAAATACACAGCTAACGCAGGAAACCAATTTTCTCTAATATGCTTTATTGTATTAGCCACTACATTTTTATGTTCATGTAAACAATTTTGTTTTGTAATGACTTTGTTGCTGTTTCCATATTACAGCAAATACAATTCTATATAATAATTGTATAACATGATCTGGAACAACATTTATTCTTAAAAGCAAAATTGTCACAAATAGATCTTTAATATAACCGTTTTGTAAGATGATAAGAAATAACTATAAAATAATTCGAATGTACATTTATAACGGTGCTGAAAATGCTGCTGAACGATACTAAAAAATCGTTATAAAAGATTTAGTTTTATAAGCTGCAATATTTTATAACTTAGCCATGAAAACATTTATAAAATTATTTCTTAACTCCATTATAAGGTATTTTATAATTTTGCTGCAGAAACGTTTTAATGATAAATTTATAAAATAGTTCAGTTGCAGACAACAGAATAGTATTTTCTGGAACTCTAATATGATCAATCGGCATTTAGGAGTATTAATAAAATAACAATAAAACAAAATAATCGTAGATCATTTAAATTATAAAACAAATTTGCTGGTTGGGTAGCGCACTACTGGTAGTATTTATATGAGGTTATAGAAAGGAATTCTTGTGTACATGAATTTACAGACGTGTATGTATATTTCTCAGATTAAGGGCAAGAATTCAAAGGTTAACAAATTTTGTCCTGAAATGAGAAATAAGGATAAAACACTGTATCCACTGCCAATAAAGTCATATAATTAACATTTGTGACATGAGCCCTGACGTTTTATATAAACCATATTTTCTAAAAAAGGTTAAAACCACATTTACTAAAATATTTTTTTTTCATCTTGTTTTGTATGTCATTAATTTAATTAATTTGATAGTTTATATTGTTTTTTAACAGTTACATTTTAACTTATGCAACTTCACTTGTAGAAATGCCATTCTGATAAAAAACCATATTATGTGTCTTTGTATACATAAATAGATATATGAATATATAAACATTTATTAATAAGAAATGCAAATTACAAAGTTGAAACTTTTGAAATAAAAAAAAACTTTAATTGGCATTCTCATCTGAATGAAATACAAAACTTACAAAAGGGAGACTTGTGTAATTTGCCGTATTGTGGACGACAATTAACTATTTCCTGAAACTGTGTTTATAATTCATAATAGTATACTGCAGAAATTGTCTGGTGTGCACTAAAGTTGAATTTTTACTGAACTATATAATTCCTAAAGGTGTCGTTCTTTTGTTTCAGAAATATATAAGCGAAGGATCCACAGTGAGGGACTGCGTCCCCAAATGCACAGAAAGAGGTGGGTAAGAAAGTTTCTTCTTCCACAGCACAATCTAATTTATTTAAGAGAATTAATTTACACCATTTTTAAAATATGCAAAGCATGATCTTTGTTTAAACCAACTCAACATGAATAAATTAATAATTCAAATTTTAATTTTTGGCAATACAAGTCTATATAGATTGTTCAACTTAAATTAAAAGATGGTAAGAATGGGGTGTTTATGTTATGCCTTACATAACTTTTCTAGTTTTATTTAGATGTCTTTATCATTCTATCTATAGATAAGGAAGCTATGGGCATCGGAAAAATTAAAAGAGAAATCGACGTTTAATGCCCGAAAATAACAAATTTATTCGAATCGACAGGCCAAGTCATCTGCGTCTCTGTTCAAATGCCCATGTAATCAGATTTATAAATAAAACTACGCCAGGCAAATTACACCGAAAGCAGTAAACATTTCTGGATTAGTTTAATAAGGATGAAAGACTCGCTATTTATAGAGGTTATATCGTATGTATAATTAAGTTTAATTTATGATTATCATGTTTTAAAAATGAATTATTATTTGTTTGCTTATAATAATGTTTCATTATGATTATCATGTTGCCATGCTTTTGAATTATTTAAAATTTCTCAAAAAACCGTACTTTTTGATTTTTAACTTGAAACGTTGATAAAACGATATAACACACCTAAAAATGCATGAAGTATTTCTGATGTGCTCTAAATATAATATACCTAGACAGCACATAGAAAATATGTATAAAGAGAAATGAGAAATGAATCCAATTAAATTTCTAAAATATTAACAGAGTATAGTTCACTACATACAGAGTGTTCCTTAATGACGCGCTAATATTTCAGGATGTGATTCCTTAGGTCATCTTATGAAGAAAAGTTCATATGAATATATTATTATGTTCGCAACGGCTTAAATTTTTTGCTACAGGCTGTTGAAATTTTTTTTTAATCGTTACCTATTTCTTAATATCTCAGATATTATTTTATATATTATTTTCAATTTTGATATGTGTTAATAGGATATAGAACCACATATTTTAATTAGAAAAATTATTTTATCGTCCCTGCGCGCATGACCTCTGATATTTTTTACCAAAAAAGTGGTACGCACTGATATTTTTCCATGTCGATATTTTTCCTGATTAGCCTGATCAATTCTACATGAAAACGGTTTCTTGCGTTTTTCTCGCTAGACGCACAATTCTTAATTAAAACAATTAAATTCGTATTGAAACTAATTACACAGGCATACACACAAAAAAAATGACGATTACACGGACCAGACCAATCATTTCCAGTGTATTTTGGCTTGCTGAATTCGAATCTGGTGTCAATTTTGCCCCACCACGTCACAATTTTTTTCTATACTCAAAGAAACAGTTAGAAAAATGCAAAAAGGAAAAATTGAGTTTTTCTAACGATTTTCTGAGGATAGAGAAAAATCGTGACGTGGTAGGGGAAAACTGACACCGGATTCGAATAAAGCAAGCCAAAATACAATGGAGATGATTGGTCTGGTCCGTGTAATCGACATTTTTGTGTGTGTGTGTCTGTGTAATTAGTTTCAAAATGAATTTAACTGTTTTAATCAAGAACTGTGCGGCTGACGAAAAAAACGCAAGAGACAGTTTTCATGTAGAATTAATTATGCTAATCAGGAAAAATATCGACGTGGAAGAATGTCAGTGGCGTACCACTTTTTTGATGGAAAATATCAAATAAAATAATTTTTCTAATTAAATTATGTGGTTCTATATCCTATTAACACACATAGTCCAGCCGGTGAAGTAAAAAATACACCATACGCTCGCAAAAAATGTTATCTGAGATTTTCTTTCGGGAACTGTTAGTGCGAGGATTACACATCACAAAACCACAATAATCAGTTCCGGGGGTGCCGCGCAACCCCCCAAAAAACCACCCCTTCGGTGGAAAAAGCCTTATATTACTGGTAACTCGTTAACTGTTGAAGATATAAAAATTTGCTCATCATAAAAAAGAAAGCTTGACTAATTGCCTAAAAAAAGTCATCTTGTAATTATCTTGTATATGCCATGGTTTTGGAGAAAATCGATATTGACAAAAATTTCAAAATTTGTACGTATTTTATGTATTTTGTATGTATTTTAATGCGCGCGAATTTTCGGTTATTTGAAATTTTTTTGCACACGGCCTATAGAAAAAATTGAATTGCTCGAAAACCAAACAAGCTAGGAAGAAAAATCAAAATGGGTTTTAAAGGGAATATAAAATACTCTCTTGTGTTGCCATTTTTGAGGGCTATTGATATTTATTACTACATAAAAAGAACAATATAATATAGTTGTCTCTTGATTTTTTGTGCATCTAACTATTCACAGCCGCATGAAAAATAACTGACTGTAATATAAGTTATAAATGCATTATCTTTTAGTTCAAGGTAGAACTTCAATGCAGAAAAGGTTAGGAATAAAAATATTCACATTTACAAATTTAGCAGCATCTTAAAGTTAGTCAAAAGGAATCCAGAAAAGGCTGCATATTCAATTTTTTTATGATGATTTTTTAATGCAATTCTTTAACTATTAAATGATTAGAAACAATAGTTATATGATATATAAACTGAAAAAACATCTTTTGAGCTAAATTTTCAAGGCTTTGGGCCTTTTTTTATTTTTAGGAAACAATAAAAAATTGGCCAAAATTTGGCTAACTTCAACATGATGGTAAATTTGTAAATGTGAATATTTTTATTCCTAACATTCTACCTACTAATAGATGTTAATACCAATCAAAAATGGAAACACAAAATAGTATTTTATACCTTCTTTAACCTCCTTTAAAACCCATTTTGATTTTTCTTCCTAGCATATTTGGTTTTTGAGCAATTCAATTTTTTCTATAGGCCGCGCGCAAAAAATTCAAATAAACTAAAATTCGTGCCCATTAAAAATACAAATTTTGCAATTTTTTTCAATATCGATTTTCTCGAAAACCATGGCATATACAAGAAAATTACAAGAGAACTTTTTTTTAGGCAACTAGTCAAGCTTTCTTTTTTGTAATGAGCATTTTTTTATATCTTCAACGGTTAACGAGTTTTCAGTAAAATAAGGCTTTTTTCACCGAAGGAAAGGGTGATTTATTGGAGGGTTGCGCGGCACCCCAGAACTGATTTTTGTGGTTTTGTGATGTATAATCCCTACACTAACAGTTACTGAAAGAAAATCTCAGATAATATTTTTTGTTATGGAAATCTTTATAATTATTGAACTAATCCCAAAATTGAAAAAAATATCTAAAATTCTTTCTGAGATATTAAAAAATGATTAGAAAAAAAATTCAACACCCTGTAGCAAAAAATTTAAGCCATTGCGGACATATGTTCATACGAACTTTTCTTCATAAAATGGCCTAAGGAAACACACCCTTAAATATTAGCACGTCATTAAGGAACACCCTGTATATTTAATGCCATTAAAAAACCCAAAGCTTTTCCGCTTACGTATAGACGGGAGAGCGAGGCATGCTCTATTTTTGTAGAAAATTATAAATTATAAATGTAATGTATTACTTAATACACAGAACAACATTAATCTCATATAAAGTATGTTCGGGCATGATTAAAATAAGAAATTAACGGAAACACACCTGCTTGAATTACAATTTCAAATTATTTTGATATAGTTACCCGGCTCCCTCCCACCGAAATTATTTTCGAATATAACGGTTTACAGCAGGTATTTAAACCCTACCGACAACAGAGTTGAACTTAATTTTGTCCGTGTACCATGGAATATTGAATTCGTTAATGCTCCAAAAATATATAAGATATTATTCCTATCTTGACACAAGCAAAACAGAGTAATTTTTTATAATTTGTCGCTGTACCAAATAACTATTTACTTACCAGATACCTCTAAATTTGTACTGTTATTATGCACAAAAATTTTAAGTACGGCTCTGTGAGATATCCCTTATGTTAAGTAGATGGTGATTTGTGGTCAGTTTTTATGGCTTTTTTTATGCGCATTAAATATGTTTAGTCAACTATATATTATTTTTATACATTTTTTCTCATTCATATTATTGTCAAAAAACATTTTCTAAGTATTCTATTGATGTAAAAATCAGGTACATAGAGATTGATTTCTAGTAATACACTAAATCATTGTATTATTTTGTAGATTCCTTGGACATGTTACTTTTGTGGTGCAGGAAAAATAATATCTTGAATCACACGCAAGTACATGACCGACTACTTGATATTATAGTACGGTAGCTAAGTGGCTTTATTTTTTATTGGCAAGTCATCGTTTTATATTTGATAAAATCGACATCTGACTCTGCACCTCCCGTCAAGTACGTCACAAGTTGTTAAAGTTAAAAAAAAAGAAGTTATAACACGTTAACGTTATAAGATTTTTTGTTGATCGAGAATGTTTATCTATACATATTGAACACAGAACTCCCGTCAGCTAGCCAGAGAGAAAAATGTTTCCAAATTTAGAAAAAATTCAGTCTTGTTGTATATTTTATCTCAGAATTTCTATCACATTTCACATGTACTGTATCATTATTAAAATGTTCTTATTTTCAACAATTTGTTGTCAGCTTTTCAGAAATAAAATTATACATATTAAGGCTAAATTTTCCGCGAAAAAGATGCTTATCTTGAACTGA
This sequence comes from Stenurella melanura, assembly GCA_963583905.1. Taxonomy (NCBI): domain Eukaryota; kingdom Metazoa; phylum Arthropoda; class Insecta; order Coleoptera; family Cerambycidae; genus Stenurella; species Stenurella melanura. Next base: position 103,346,219 of record OY757312.1, read on the forward strand.
CGTGGTGACATATGCCATAAGTCTATTTTGTCGTAATTTATGTTCAGCAGAATTACTTAACTCACACATAGTTCTTGCAAAGATGAGTTTCCAAAAAAGTCACCTAACTCCGGTACCACAAGTTATAACGTATACTTTATGAACAAAAATTGTTTAAGTGAATCACCTATATGTCAGACATAGATAGTGAAAAAAATAAAGGTGGTGGTGCGTCTCTACATGATTCTTAGTAAATACGTCTGTATAGTGGAGGGAAATTAGAATTTAAAAGTGATGTCAACGGGAAGTTGAATTTTTTTGTTCTTTTTTAAATTTCATACATGCAAATGAGTCGAAAACCGAAACAATTAGCAAAATCGGGCTGAGGCTTCGCGTAAAAAGCGCAGTGTATTTCTGATGCATTTTGAGTGCTTCGCTACACTATTTTTAAAATATCTCTGATTCTATTGGTCGTAGAAAGAAAACTGAGATACTCTCGTAAATGAATAGACTATCGAACTGTTGGGGTATAATTACATTAAAGCACATCCTAACCTCAAAAAAATCAAATTTCTCGATTCTATTTTTTATGCAATAAGTGGAGTAAGAATCATCAGATTTTTACAAGCACTGGAGGAAATATGTATTTCTATGCTATAAATACGTTAGTGAATTTTTCAATTTTTTAAAAAAATTTTACGGCAACAAGTGAACATTTTCGAAACAAATTAAAACACTTGCCATGAGAAATGGTCGTAGGATAAATCTTGTAGTAGTGTAGGGTTGCAGGTGTAGGTTTCTTTTGTACTTTTTTGTGAACATATGCCAGGATCTGTTTATCAAATTAAAATGTCGTTTTTTTTCTATTAAAAATCTAAATAAGTAAATTTCACTTTTTTGATATTTTTTCGGTTTTCGACTCATTTGCATGTCAAAAATTTAAAAAAACGAAAAATTTGACTTCGCGCTTACATCACTTTTCATCGATATTTTTCACTAATTTCCTTCCACTAGTAATGATAAACTTTGAGAAACGAACGCAAACATTTTTCAGTCCAAGAATATTTACAGATCTAGCGGACATTGCCGCCTAAGCGCGTTCATTGAATGAGAGTGGCCTCTCGATTAAGCAATTCCCCCTGCTTTCGTATTTGTCAACTCGTTTTTAACAGACCGTATAAAAAAAATGTTATCCTTAGCGACAGCTGTCTATGGTCAAACTGATAATTCAGTTCGACACGTTACTCATATTCTTTGTACATACTCATGGTTTCTTATATTCTTTATATTAATTTTGACAGTTTTTGTCAATACTGACAGCTATCAGGTGTCAAACTGTCAATTCTATATTAGAAATAAGGTCACTTGGGGGTATTTGGGCCATGATTTTACAACCTGAGCGAGTATATTATACTTTGAACTTGCCTGAGAACCATTAATAAGTTATATTAATATCTAAAATATTTTTTTTATATGTAATACAATATACAGTCTCTAAATATATAATATTCAAATCCCGAGTCGAATTTAATTTTTTTTATAATAATACTTAAATAATAGAAAATCTGATGGTCCCAGTTACCCCTAGAAATTGGGGCAACTGGACCATATGGGTCTTGGTTTCATACAAACGATTGCTATTTGAACTAGGGTAAGTGGACCTGTTGGTAAACATGTAAACTTCGTACACAAATTACCACAAGTCATTTAAACCACACCATAGTCGAGTTGTCGACGATGTAAGAGAACTACATAACAATTAGGTGTGAAATTTATTCAAATTTAGGAATAACACAACTTCTGTTAAGGTACAAAAGCCAAAATTAAACGTAAAAAACATCCAATTTCAAGTAAGCATAAATAACACAGGCTCACAAAAAAAAGTGATCAGTACCCGGTAGCCGACATAGTCGATATAGTAATCCCTATGTATTTTGACGTGCTGAACACGAATCCAATGTCCGTTTAACTCCATTACCCACCAACTTTTTTGTAAATCGCAAATTAATCTAAAGAAATGGGGTTGCTTAGGCTATTTTCGCGATTTACAAAGAATTGGTGGGTGATAGAGCTAAACGGGCATTGGATTCGCATTCAACAAGTCAAAATACATAAGGAGTACTATGTCGGATCCCGGGTTCAGATCACTTTTTTTGTGTGACTGTGTGCAGTTGCACAAAAAAAGTGATCTACATCTACCTAATGAATAAAGACAAAAACAACATACTTAATGTGCTTGTGGTAATAATTTGGTCCTAGGCGTGCCCAGATGCCCCAATTAACTGGCCCACTTACCCCATTTTTTAAATATTATGGGGGTAACTGGGCCACCCACTCAAACTTATGACCTAACGAAGAACACGTGCTGACAATAACATTTTAGGGATACATTATGCTTCTAATTTATGCTAAATTAACTGTGACGTTCATAATATATACAGTAAACCTGTAGATACTTCATAAATATAAAGACTGCATCACGTTGCTATGAAAATTTTGCACTGCAAAATTTTAAAAACTGCTGCATGAAAGCAACAACACTCAGAAACATTAGACTAATCGTTATAGTAAGATGCCATTGTCCTTCAGTGCTGCCAACTGCTTGAAGTGAAATTACCCCCACAAGTTTTATGGAAAAAAACCATGACCCAGTTACCCCCTGGGCCCAGATACCCCAACTGACCTTAAAACATTTATTAATTAATACAGGAAATTATATTTTGTTTAAAAATATAAAAAAGTAGATTTCCTTGTTTAATATAGATTATGTCATTTACTTTCAAGAGCTTGTATTTAACTTCACATGTTCGTTAGTTAATATACAATATATCGTCGCTCCGGAAGAAAAGTGACACAACTCAAAATTTGTATGTTTTGGCTTTCTTGCACAAAAAGTTCACAAATACAATAGAGTTGTCCCTAGGGAAAGGCCATAAATAAAATGCCTCAATTTCGCCACTTACGTGCGTCGTTGTTCCCCCATCACGATTATGGTGTTGTCAATCTTGAACAAGCTAACCATTATACTTTTCACCGATTTACTGCACTTTTTATATAATTGCTGCACATTCTATAGGATGCCCTTCTCGATGCCTTAGCGCACAAATGTGCTAAGTGTAAAAAATACATTTCTGAGAAAACATCGTTTAAAAGTTTACACTTCTATTTTAATTCAACAAACTTTGCAGGAAGTTCTTAACTTTGCCACAGCATTCGTTGGTAAGTTTTTCTTAAAGACTGATAAATAAAATTTATAATTATGTTCAATTACATTTTTTTTTGTTTTTACTTTGTAATTATCACATTTGTGCACTATTGAATGACAGTTTGATAGTGTAACGCACATGTGTGTTAAGTACAAAATGTCATGTTTTGAGTGATGTCAAATTCAAAGTTTATCAACTTCCAATAATCAAACTGAAAACTTTATGTAGTATAAAATTACGAAATGGTTTAAGACCACATTCTTACTATTATTTTAATAAAGAAAGGTCAAATAATTTTGCTTGATAATTTGAAAAAATAAGAACTTTCTCTACTTACCACATTGGCCGTTTTGAAATAGAGGGGTGAAAAATATATTACATAAACCAAAATAGTACTGAAAATATTTTAATAAAAAATAAATTGGTAACTTACAGATTAACAGTTAAATAAACCTAATCATCTGAGTCATCATCAAATAATAATTTTGAATGCGTTGTGTCTGGAATCTCCTGAATAAAACTTGTGTACTCTTCTGGGATAATTTTTTGTTTCAGCAAATAAATCAAATCCTTTTTCTTTTTTTGAGAGACAGGAAGTCTCGAACCATACTTTTTGCTCAAATTGACAGATCCCCAGTTTCTTTTTCGTCCAAGTTTTCGCTTAATTGATGTTACGTCCAGCTGGAGAAATGTTTCATCTGCGAGATTATACTTATATTGGATAATGTAAGGCTTTTCTTTTTGGAAGCGCAACCACTTGATTCGAAGCCAATTAACTTTTTCCTGGTTTGTATTGTTAGTGGTGTTAACTACAATATCAGACACGAGTTGTTTTAAATTGAGGAAATCATTATACTTTAAATTTTCTACGTAGTATTCTTTAGGCTTTATTCTGGCAGTTGAGATTAACAGACACCATTCGTGTGTGGAATAAATTTTTTTATGACGTTTGGCTCTCTCTATGGTCGCGTGCATGGAGTCTGCCTCCAGGTATGAATGGCCTGGTTCCATAAATTTAACGTCAATTGTTTGTAGATGGTCAATTGTATTCACTGCAAACAGCATAGCCGCAGAAACAAATTTGTTGCGGTTTTGTCCGCCACAGGTGTCAGAAAATGATGCGACATGATTCACTGTTTCTGGTAAACTAAGGAGATATTTCAGAATGCAGGTTCCAATTTCGTCACTCCCTTTTTTGCCATGAGTTTCATCCCAGACAAAACAATACCCGTCCGAGTTGGAAGCGTCGTAAATCGTGGAATTGTATACATTCAGTTTGTGTTTATAATAAATCTGACTATCGCCTGCATGTGGAATGGAAAGCATTGCCTGAAGATCAAATGTAATTGATCTGAATGTTTTTCCCTTTCCTTCTATTGACTTATGTTTATCTGAAGCCTTCATGTCCATAGCCTCTTTTTCTCTTTTTTTGTGCTTGTCGTATTCTTCTTTTAGGGTAGTCTTATCTTTAGCATTGTTGTATGCATTACACTTAAAGCACTGATCTTTTTTTGGTGCATAGAAAGCTAAACGAGGTTCATATTCATGAAAAACCTTGTCATAAACGAACTGTGATACAGGCTGTATTTTCTTTTCAACACAGAATTCATTTTTATACAGCCTATACATCGTTGAAATATTCAATTCAGGCGAAAGGTACAGCTTCTTTGAATCACGTCTGCAATAGTGCGATTCAATTCTCGGGAAAGAATCAATGTGTTCTCTAACAAACTGCTTTGCCACGTCAGAAGTAGCATTAGGAGGTGGAGTGTCCTTTCTCTTGTCATGTCCAATATACAAACCACTATCACTAATGTTGTGTGCACAATTTTCTATTACTCTATGTGAAATGGCCAATGTGCCACAAAAGAATTTTAAGCACACTCTATGCGGTTGTCCAGTTGAGTCTTTCAAAAAATATATTCTCGATGTTTGTCGGTTTTTTGTTTTTGGATTGTTTCGTATTCTAGCAACCGGAACGTTTTGCATAAGAGAGGTTATAAAACTCGTCTGACGAATATCATCGGCCAAGTTATAGTATTCTTGACACAATATCTCTCTTTGAGCTTTCGAAATATTTTCATGGCATTTGAACCGACACTTCGTACAATCAACATCTTTAGGTCTTTTCTCAGGCACTTCTTTTCCACTGCGATTCACATACCTTTTTCCAGCCAGTCTCAGATTCTTATCAATTGATCTCTTCCAATGAGTTTTATTTGCCTTCCTACTTCGCTTTTTCTTTTGTTTCTCTTGAGTTGTCGATTGATCAGTAGGCTTTGAAATTACATTGCGCTTTTCACGTTTTGCCACTTTTGCTAGGACTTCATCATCGGATTCATCACTTCCTGTAGACGGCTCATAGGAACTAGAAGAATCCACAAAGACATCGCTGTGGTCGTTAGATTCACTGTTTTCTCTAGAAATACCAGATGGACCAGGTACATTAGTTTCGTCATTTAGTTCCAATCCCTTTTTTGTTATTCGCTCTGAAGCAATTAAGAATAATTATTTAGTCAATTTTGAGATATTTAATATCTATAATTATTGTTATCATGAAGAAGATGAATTGTTATTCTTATGAAAAATGCTTACCTATGCTCTTACATGAAGCTCTGTCAGAAAACTTTGGTAATATAGTCTGGTCAGAGACAATAATTACCCTCGATTCATGTTCTATGGTCTCATCTAGAGTTAATCAAACAAAAAAAAGTTAAGATCATCTCCAATATAACACTCAATATATTTAATATTTACCATGCATTGTTGTGACATCATAGCCTTGTAGATTTTGACTACGTGAACTGGAAGGATTTGTACTAATGGCTTGATAGTCCTTATAAGCATCCAAGTCATAATTCATGTCTGTTGACAAATAAATTAATACCTAAGATTTAATCCAGTAGATGTGAAATCGAAACTTACCAGTACTCACTTTTATTTGATTTATTTCCCTGTCTTGTTTATCCTCGATCGAGAATTTTTTGTCCTCGTGAACACATAATAAAAAATATAAGAATATCTTTCACTGCACAAAGCACATGCATCAAGTCACAATATAACCTCACTATATTATACACAATTGTGGTAACTACTCACTGACCAAGATGTAATTATATCGTTTCGTATCACAAATGTGTTAAGTGCACCTAACACATTTGAGGTAGAATACTGTTCATCATGAGTACTTATCACAAATGTCAGATGGCGCTAGACATCGCAAAATTCAGATTTCATTTACCACTTTTGTGCATATGAAAATTTGGACTGAGAGTTATTGCTTGCTGTACATAACTCATTTTAACCAAAAAGTGCACTTAACACATGTGTGCGCTAAGCCATCGAATATATCGTCGCTCCGGAAGAAAAGTGACACAACTCAAAATTTGTATGTTTTGGCTTTCTTGCACAAAAAGTTCACAAATACAATAGAGTTGTCCCTAGGGAAAGGCCATAAATAAAATGCCTCAATTTCGCCACTTACGTGCGTCGTTGTTCCCCCATCACGATTATGGTGTTGTCAATCTTGAACAAGCTAACCATTATACTTTTCACCGATTTACTGCACTTTTTATATAATTGCTGCACATTCTATAGGATGCCCTTCGTAGTTTGTTTTGTAAATAATATTGGTTTTAGATATTTTTTGTTTAATTACAAAACATACAATTTCTTTTTTTTATTTAAATAATTAATAAGTTTTTTATTTATTGATCGATATTCAAAAGCAACAGGGTTCTTCCTCTAGCTAACACTAATTTACTGCCCAAATTTCAATACAATCCGACTTTTTGTTCTTAAGTTATCGTGCTTACAAGAAACGTGACGGACGGACACACAGACGGACAGACAGGCGGGCGGACATTTTGAAAGTTGTTCAGAATTGGATCACCAACACAGTGATAAGAAAATGCTTTCTTTACGGGCAATATTACCGGTTTTAGAAATGTGCCGATCGAATGCATTATACTCTTCGTTTTGTATTTGCGAAGAGTATAATAATGGTATAAGTTTAGTCGAGTCGTGTGTCTGAACTGAATGCACTACATTAAATCAATAGATTTCCTTTAATAGCAGTGCTATAAAAAAACTAATAGTTATCTCTCTCATTACAGCTTATTCAGCAAAGCTTTTAAAATGTTAACTATTTTAAATTATCTTTTCTGAGTTGTGTCACTTCTTCCAGAGCGACGAATATGGTCAAATTTGCAATCAAAATTTCGACTAGTTCTAATTAAGCTACAACTTTGAAACTTTGCACACGTGTCCGGTAGCAGTGCATTATAGTATATCTAATATTGTTCTAAATCCAATAAGGCGGACGCCTCAAGGTGGCGGATTACCATTTTCTTTACAACCCCCTTGATGTGGATATCAAATGAAAGGGTTTGAATAGTGAATTAGGATAAACTATGTGACGTTATTCCAAATACAATATGTCGGACGCCTCAAAATAGCGAATTATCTTTTTCTTCACAGCCCCCTTGATATGGGTATCAAATGAAACGGTTTGCCAAGTAAAATACGATACATTTTGTAAAATTAATCTAAATCCAATATGGCGAACGCCCTAGGAAGGGGTAATATTACCTTTTTCTTCACAACCCCCTTGACGTAGGTGTCAAATGAATTGGCGTTGTCTGTCTGTTTGCCTGTAAAATAAGTAAAGACTAAAAAGTAAAAAATAAAATTACATTGAAAAAATATTTAAAAGAAAGGTTTTATTAAAAAAATATATACAGCGCAGTAAGAATTTTTTTTAAATTTATGCATCTGGAAACCAAAAGCTTTGACGACGGTTATTTAATATCACTGCACAGTTACTTTGCATAATTGACCGTTCCCAAACCTTTTGGTTTCCATATGTATGAATTAAGAAACATTTTTATTACTGTCTGTGTTTTTAAATAAAAGCTGTTTTTACACATTTTTTTATACAATTTTCTTATATTTCACGCCATTTATTGGCCACTATGTGGCCAATTTCTAGTAAGAAAACAAACCAAAATAAAACTAACTTCAAAAATTTTAAAAGTAAAACTTTTCAGAATAACCAGTACTTTTGAAACTGCAATACGATAATAATCCTTCCTTGGTTAAAAATGCACATGTACAAACAAAATCTCGCTCAATTTTTATCGTAAAAAGAAAAACAAGCAAAAAATAAACATAATATTATGATCTACAAGACTGCATTATTTACATTTGCTGTGCAAATTAATAGTTAAAGAGATACATACTACAATACACGCACAAACGCACTGTCTGTCGCCCCTGCTTGTCTCATGAAATTAAACATCTTTTACTAGTTGATAATATTAAGTAAGAATATAATTTATTAAATTTTATGTCTAAATATACATTTAGAAAATATCGATTGGGTCACATTGTTTACTATCTATTGTATCTTATTGTCTTCTGTCTACAATATCACCTTTTTGTCTATACAATACTCTGAGGCCTTTGGCAAGTTTCCCAGTGATAGGTACCCTAAATTGCATTTTCTATCTAAACTTATTGTTCGTTTTAGATTAGATAGAAGTATATAATTACACAAGAAGAAAAGGAAGCAAATACAGTATTCAATAGGCATTGAAATAAACATATACACGATTACTGGTAATTCGACGTATTTCTTTATACATGTGATAGTCCAGTCAACGAAGTCCAAAAAAGGCCAAATAGAGGACTTAATTCGTGTAGTTGCCAATTTCTGTATAGTTGTCGGGAGTGCCCAGAACAACACACTAATATTCCTGGTCAGTTGATTGTCTGCGGGGGGTGTGGGGTATTTTAAAGGTCCACTTTTAACGTCTTTCTTGAATGACTTGAAAGCCACGCCCTCTAGCGAAGATGTGTCTATATACAATATTAAACAACATGAAATTTGTACAAGTTAGTTCCTATTAATTTCATTCTAGGATAAACACTTTTTCCAAAGTTTTTTTCAATCCTCTATTCTATAGTAGTAGTTAAGAATATTCAAAAATTTTTTTGGTTGAAATGGGTTTAGAATTGTAACATAGTCTTTATAGGATTTTCCAAACAATAGAAAAAATAACTATCTATGAGAACTAAAAGAAAAAAATTGCTGCCTATGGAATCACTACTTTTACATCCAAATTTCTCATCCAAGTCGCTTTAAAGGAAATATCTGTATTATATTTGCACTGTAATATGTGGAAATTATTGGTTATTGAAAAATATTAGAAAGAAATCTGAGGTTTTGGTCTCTATTATATACACCATATTCCAAGTTTCTGTACGCCTACCAGTTTGCTTTACTTGTTTTTCCCCATTTACCGCTACTTACCCCCCACGCTTCCAACGGAATTATATCAAAATATAATCTAGTTTCAGATGTCGTTATATTACATACGTGTACCAAATTTCAAGTGAAAATCTCAATTTAATTTTATCAACTCTTTTAATAAGAGATTGGGGGTGGAGGGGGCATGGAAAATATTATGAAAAATTTTGAGGCTTTGACTTCTAGTACATACACCAAATTTCAAGTTTCTGCACTCTTACTAGCTTCCTTTACTTATTTACCCCTTTTTACCCCCAATCCCTCACTGGATATGTTAAAAGATCAATTAAGTTCCATATTTCGTTATAATATATACGTGTACAAAATTTCAAGTCAATATCTTAAACCGTTCCGGAGAAAACGTGCGTACAAAAAAAGCTACAGACAGACAGACAGACCGACCGACACACAGACAAAATTCTTTTTTCGCTCAAATTTGAAATCTCGACGTTCTAAACTTATTTCTAGAAACAAAGTCAAATTTTTTTTACGATTACTATGGTTACTTCCAATCCACTACGTGGATGTGGAAGTAAAATCTGAGACCTCGACTTCTAGTATATGCGGCAAATTCCAAGTTTCTGTACTTTTACCAGTTTGCCTTAAGTATGTTTCATATTCACCCCTATTAAACCCCAAACCCTTGAACGGAATCATCTCTAAATATAATCTAATTCCAGGTGTCGTTATAATACATACGTGTACCAAAATTCAAGCGAATATCTCAATTTTATTTTATCAGCCCCTTTAAAATGGAGTGGGGTGGTGGGGCAGTAGAAAAATATTATGCAAAAATCTGAGGCCTTGGTTTCTAGTATGTACACCAAATTCCAAGTTTCTGTACTCTTACCAACTTGCTTTACTTATTTTCCAATATTTACCCCTATTTCACCCCCAACCCTTCAACAGAATCATATCAAATTTTAATCAGTTCCAGTTGTCGTTAGAATATAGATGTGTACCAAATTTCAAGTGAATATCTCCATCCCATTTTATCAACCCCTTGAATAATGGAGTGGGGGTGGTGCGAAGATGTAAATATTATAAATAAAGTTTTAAGGCCTCCATTTCCGGTATATACACCAAATCTCAAATTTTTGTACCTTTACCAGCCTGCTTTACTTATTTTCTCCTATTTACCCCTATTTACCCCCCAACTGTCACCGGATAACTTTCAAAAACAATTCAGTTCCAGATCTCGTAATAGTGCATACATGTGTAAAATTTCAAGTCAATATCTTAAACCGTTCCAGAGATATCGTGCGCACAAAAAAAGTTACAGACCGACAGACAGAAATGTTTTTTTCGCTCAAATTTAAAATCTCGACGTTTCGTGACATTCTAAACCTATTTCAACAAAAAAAAAATGATTTTTTTTTACGATAACTATACTTCCACTCCACTATGTGGATGTGGAAATAATTGTGTAAAAATATTAATTAAATCTTTGCATTCTTTCGATAAGCTGAATTTTGGTTATGCTAGCAACTTAAAATCCTAAAATGAATTTGTGTAATTTCTTATTTGAAAATTATCATTCAACAACTAGCATCCACACAGTCCCCTACGGCCATGCAGATTAAGCTAGTATCTATATAACCCTCTACGGTCATACTTTTTAGTTTCCCGTCTGCCCTATTTCTTTTATTCAAACGCCATCATTTCGGTTACTCTTGTCAAACTCTTTCATTTGATACCCATATCAAGTTGGTTGTAAAGAAATAGGGAATCCGCCATTTTGTGTCCCATACTGGATTTAGAATATCGTCACACAGCTTATTGTATTTTACTTGTCATACCCCTTCATTTGATACCCATGCCGAGGGAGTTGTAAAAAAATAGGTAAACCGCCATTTTGTGCGCCATATTGGATTTAGAATGACGTCACACAGATTGTATTCTACTTTATATACCTTTTCATTTGATACCAATGTCGAGGGTGTTGTCAAGAAAAAGGTAATCTGCCATTTTGTGGTGGCCGCCATATTGGATCTAGCACAATATTGAATATACTGTATTGTATTGTCTTCAGAACCAAGGTTGGGTCAAATTCGATCACCAGACTTGAACATACATACATACACATAATATTTCGAGCTAAAGAAAATCATTGAAAAACCGTGAAATTCATAAGAAGCGTGCTTGAGCTCAAAGGATGTCGCTTTTTCGAAAATGTGAAAATTATCATTTATGGAGTAAAACAACACAGTTAATTTTAACTACTTTTCTGTTTTTATTAATCAACATTTACAGTAGTTGCTCAGTGTTCACCCCTTTTCGGATACAAGGATGAGCCCTGTTTCGCATTTCCGTTCTTGTACTTTTGCGGATATGTTTGGTCGCATTTGTTGTGTAGTCATTTCAATTCGTTCAACCAATTGCGCCCCGGTGTTTATTTGCGCGGCATAAACTATTTCCTGCATGTACCCCTAGACATATAAATCTAGAGGTCTGAACACTCAGCGGGTCAAGGTATCAGTCCTGCTCCTTTAGCCCAGCGATTAGGAAAATGCTGGAAATTTGCTAGACAACCATCGTGTTGATATACCATTCTGTATGGTCCGCATTCTGTGCGGGTCTGCTAAAGGGAATTCATCTTATCTAAGACTCCATCAAAGGAGGCTGTTAAGTTTGGGTCGATTTCCGCCTCGAATGTAAAGTGCATGTATGTTGAAAACTTACCGTTGCTATAACGGCCTAAATAGGATTAACAAATTAGTTCATGCAAAGGTTGCAACGACCTCAAATGTATTGCGAATGCAATACAAGACATCTCCTCCCCCCGTATTCGAAGTCAAGAAACACAATATGATAACATTTCTTCTCCTATCTTCTCGAACTACCCCTAAGTAGAAAGGACCACCCACTTTTCGATTTTTCCATACTAGGCTTCCGACAGCTTGCCCGATTGTTTTTTTTTTTTTTAGGGAATATGAATTAATCGAGTAATCCTTTACCAGGGAACCCGAGGTTGTAACGAGTCTCTCCCTAATTTGCAAAACATTCCAAAAACACTGCTAATATGGCGAAAAACGTTTCCCTCCCATTTTGGAGGAAAATTTATTCAATTTACACTCAGAAATCGACCTAAACTTAACATCCTCCTCTCCAAATGAACTTCGGCGTAAATGTGTGTGGAAGTTATTAAAAATCATTTCATCGGCCTGCTTATTAATATTTTAAACGGTGCTGCATATGGAGATTTTCTAAAACAGCATTTTTTTAAATTTATTCAATGAAAAATCAACATCGTTTAGGCTCAAGCATATGCTTCTTATGGAATTGTATAGTTTTTTTAGTGTTGTATGGCTCAATGAAAAGCTTACTTGCTTCAGAGAGGTTTTTAAAATAATTTGGTCCCAAAATGTGTCAATTTCTCGAAATAGACCGTTATGAAGTTGCTTGTCGAAATAGGTTTAGAATGTCATGAAATGTCGAGATATTAAATTCGAGCGAAAAAAAAAATGTGTCTGTCTATCTGTCGGCCTGTAACTTGTTTTTGTCCGCACGTTTTTTCTGGAACGGTTTAAGATATTGACTTGAAAGTTTCTACACGTATATATTATAACGAGATCTGGAACTGGATTGTGTTTTGAACATATCCGGTGAAGGGTTGGGTGGTAAATAGTCAGATTTTTTAATAATATTTTGCAACTCCTCCACCACCACCACTCCATTATTAAAGGGGCTGATCAAATCAAATTGAGATATTCACTTGAAACTTCGTACACCTATGTATTATAACGACATATGGAACTAGCTTATATTTTGAGATTATTTTGTTGAAGGGGGGGGGGATAAGTAGAGGTAAATAGGGGAAAATGAGTAAGGCAAGCTAGTAAGAGTACAGAAACTTGAGATTTGGTGTATATCCTAAATGTCAAGGCCTCAATACTTTTTATAATATTTTCCATCCACTCCGTTGTTAAAGGGGTTGATAAAATTAAATTGAGATATTCACGTGAAATTTTGGTACACGTATATATTATAACGACATTTGGGACTATCTGAAAAGTGGGGAAAATAAGTAGAACAATCTAATAAGAGTCCATAAACTTCACTTCTGGCATACATGCTAGAAACATCACAACGCCTCAAATTTCTTTGTGGCATCTGCCCAAATATTACTAAAATTCTATAATCAATTATTTCTACATAATTGGGTGCAAATATAGTCAAGATATTTTCCATTAAAGAGACTTGGATGGAATATCTGGATGTGGAAGTAGTGATTCCTTAGGCAGCGACTTTTTTAAATTACGCTAACAATTTTGTCATGGCAATTTTTTAATATTAAAGGTATTGTTGTTATTTTGATTTAATCATTATAATAATAATAATAATAATAATAATAATAATAATAATTTATTGTCCATAAGATCATACAAATAACGATATGGGACATGTCAAGAGCAATAGTAAGTAATAGATTAACAAGACATTATAATGTATAGGTTGTAAAAACTTAACGCTATAAAATATAAAACATATATATAAAATGGATAAAATAATTATATAAAATATGCAGAACATTGATATAAGTGTGAACATTTACAGTACATTAACAGTATATTTTTATTTATCTAGGCTCCTAGAAGAGAAAACAGAACAAAAAATTGTTTTTATTTCTTTTTTAAATCTTATCTAATCTGTATAATAACTAGGTAAGCTTAAGACTCAAAAATGACATTTTGGAAATCATAAGATTCCTTGAGACTGTAAAAACATTTTTTACAGAGGAAAGAATGTAATGCCTTTTTATAGCCATTAAAATTATTTATTTGTTTGATATTTCTAGGTAGATGGTTATATACAGGGTGTTTCAGTTAAAAGTCCCCAGGCCATTATCTCTAAAATTAATAAAGATATTTTATTTTTGTAAATGGCAGATGATTGATACCAAAGAGAGGTTTAAATAACGGTGATTAGAATTTTTCCTCAACAGCACACAGAGATGGCGCTGCGATGCAAAACTATTTTTTGATGGCTGGAACCTTAAAACATAAATCATGTGATTAAACAATAATTTGTGAATAATTTTGATGGTATAGAGAATTTACAAAAAACAAGCCGTTTTGGAGTTACATATGAGTTTCTTTCATTAATGCCAGTACACGTGAATTTTGATAAATCCCTATAATTTATTTATTATTTATTATAGAATATTGGTTACCAAACACTTTTTTCAAGATAAGGAAAGTGATATAATACACTATCATAAAATTATGTTTACCACTTCCGGCCAAACCGGAACTAACATGATGAACCAATATCCATATGTTCCTACATATTACATTTTTTTTCTAATAACGCTTCTAATAAAACGGCTCCCAAAACTTAAAGTAAGTAAGACAACAAAGAAAATTCACACTAATTTAGAATGGTAATGAAAAATCTACTTAAGAGATATTAGTAGGCTTTGATTTAATTTTAAGTTTGACAGTTATTAAACAAAGTTTGTAGTTGGTGCATTTCAATCATAGTTTCAAACAGAAATAGTGTACTTAGAAACAATTCCAACAACAACAATCCAAATTAGGCAATAAAAAAAAAAAATTTTAATGGTTAGATACACCAATGAAGATAAGTTAGGCCAGTTAGAAACGATGAAAATACAGCCTTGGCGTTAAATAGTGTTGTCAACAATCCTCAATGTTCTCTCCGGAAATTGGCATCGGAAACTAATCTGTCGATATCTTCGTGCCATAGAATATTAAAATAAAATAAATACCATCCATACAAATTAAAATTGATCCATCATTTAAGGCCTGGTGATTATGAACGAAGATTACATTTTCTAGCTGAATTTTCAGTTCTTTCTGAAGAATGCCCAAATTTTTTAAAAAATGTGCTCTGGAGCGATGAAAGCCGTTTTCACAACAACGGAGTTGTGAGTAAGCATAACTGCCGATACTGGTCACAAAATAATCCTAGATGGATGAGAATAACCCGAAATCAGGTAACTTTTGGAGTTAACGTGTGGTGTGGAATATTAAATTCATTTATTATTGGACCATATCTATTCCATGGGACTTTAAATGGAAGAAAATATGAGATATTTTTGAGAAATGTATTGCCAGGATTATTAGAGACTATCCCTCATAACCAGGAGAATATTTGGTTTCACCAAGATGGTGCACCACCCCATAACTCAGTACTAGTCAAAGATTGTTTAATGAAATGTACCCTCAGAGATGGATTGGTACTAATGGAGTAGTCAGATGGCCAGCACGATCACCTGACTTGACTCCATTAGATTTTTACTTTTGGGGGTATTTAAAAAGTGTAGTGTACATTGAACCCATTGAGGATATGGCCGATTTGTATAATAAAATATATGCAAGTGTTGCTGCTATAAATAGACATACGTTACAAAAAGTTTGCAATGAAGAGTTACTGAAACGGTACAATATGTGTATTCATGAAGAAGGGAGAAATTTTGAACATTTAATATAATAAGTACCTACTAATAAGAAAGAAATTAGTTTAATTTCATTTTTAATAATATTTCGATAGTTTTTAAATGTTTGTTTATAAAACTTTTGTTTACGTTCTTTACTGAATTGTTAATATAAATTTAGCCCATTCTAAATTAGTGTGTATTTTCTTTGTTGTCTTACTTACTTTAAGTTTTGGGAGCCGTTTTATTAGAAGCGTTATTAGAAAAAAAATGTAATATGTAGGAACATATGGATATTGGTTCATCATGTTAGTTCCGGTTTGGCCGGAAGTGGTAAAGATAATTTTATGATAGTGTATTATATCACTTTCCTTATCTTGAAAAAAAGTGTTTGGTAACCAATATTCTATAATAAATAATAAATAAATTATAGGGATTTATCAAAATTCACGTGTACTGACATTAATGAAAGAAACTCATGTAACTCCAAAACGGCTTGTTTTTTGTAAATTCTCTATACCATCAAAATTATTCACAAATTATTGTTTAATCACATGACTTATGTTTCAAGGTTCCAGCCATCAAAAAATAGTTTTGCATCGCAGCGCCATCTCTGCGTGCTGTTGAGGAAAAATTCTAATCACCGTTATTTAAACCTTTCTTTGGTATCAATCATCTGCCATTTACAAAAATAAAATACCTTTATTAGTTTTAGAGATAATGGCCTGGGGACTTTTAAGTGAAACACCCTGTATATCACTGCAGGAATGAAGTTCGCTTTTTTTGGAAATTGCTAGATTTATATTTTTTAAGTGTATATCATTTGAAGAACGAGTGTTGTGATTATGGATGTCATTGTTTAATGGAAATTTATCTAAATTATTTTTAAAAAATAAAGACGATTCGTATATTAATACGCTAAAATGTTGTTGTCCTTAAATATTACTCTGCATGTATCTAAGGGGTTAAGAGAAAATATGAATATAAGGATCATTATCATTATCTTTGAGGTACGCAACTGGAACATAAAAATTCGGAAATAAAACCAGACCATTTTTTATTCATGGTAACCCCGGGAACATTTTCCTGAAAATATATAAAAATTATATTAGCCCTAAAACTAATTAACGCATAGGTACGTTTTTCTTTCTTTCTAGAGGGCATTTATTATCAAAATTCATTAAAAAAATTATGACAAATAATTTTAATTTCATTGTCTTTATGGGCAATTTTTATCAACTGAAGACGTTCCTTAATTTTCTTTCTTTGACATAAAATAAATGAAGTTGGTTTCCATCTCACATTACTTCTTTCGTTATTTCTTTAATTATGTTTTCCCCGTAATCGTGTTCTTCTAGAGGGTTAACTTTAATAACCTTAAGCTCCTCCCTATAGTTTTAGGCCACATTATCTTAGCTGGATAAAATACTCGTATTTAATTACGAAATACAAAGAATTATTGCTTTTAATTATTTACCTCTTTGAAGCAAATTGTATATACAGTATGTCTCGCCTTTCGGCTGCACCCCCTCGAATCTTCGTCAGTTTTTTTCAGATCAAGAATTTTTCTCAGTTATGCAATCTACAGCATTGATTCTTTTTTGGCTAAAATAATTATTTCGTCGATCGTGACCTATTGAGAACGGTTAAAAAAAATTAGAAAAACGTAGTAGGCCTTGTTTCATCGGAAAATTTCATGAAGGAAAAATATTTAGAATTTCAAACTTGGCATTTATACAAATTTTTGCGAAAACACATTTATTTTGAGTATTTATTTTGATTTATTCCAGTAGTTAAAATGTCTATTAGTTATTTTTACAAATACACTAGGACACTAATATTCCTAGTATCAACATAGTAACAAAATGGTAGTTTGGTAGAAGCTAATGAAGCTTGCAAATTGTTTCTGTTAAATGGTATTCTTCATCTTTCTTTACGCCTCTGGGACATAGGCCACTAAGGAGGTACACAGACAGCGTATTGTTAATTTCGAGATTTGATTCTGCAAACGTTTGTTACAGATTACTAGGACAACTCTTTGTATTAGCAGCCCAATTTCTCAAAAAATACATGGCTAAAAACGACTTTCGAGCATCTGTACTCTAGAATCCTTTCATTTGTTATACTTATTACTTCACATAGTGGAGTGTAAGTATAGTAATTATAGCATAGTAATCCAAAAACAATTTTCGAATTATATTTTATGTTGAAATATGTTTAGAATGTGACAAATCGTGGAGATTTTAAATTTTAGCGTGTTGCGACTGCAATCAATAAAAACGTGTAGTCAGAAGAAGGAATTTATTTAACAAAAATTTAACAGAGTAGAGTTTATCATTACACTAAATTTGCGCGGAGAAGTGAAGCCTCTTGTTTGGAATTCACTGACTGTATTTGGTTATACAAATAACACAGTGCAAGTGATGAGTAATGAGGGATACTCTCCTACTTTAATTACAGTCGTCTATTATGGTTGTTTATTACTGTGTATCCAACTGTCGGCTTTGTTGATTTTGGGCCTAAACCTTATAAATTCTGTATTAAAATAATTAAGTGTTCGAAAGTACGCTACAGAGCGAAAATAAATGCTTGTCGGTGTGTCGGTATGATCTCCGCACAGGGTGAAATTAAAGAGTTGTTATTCTCAATTCTAGCCCATGCTCAATTTTTGATCAAATTGGATGAAATTAGGCGCGAAATTTCCTTTATGAGGTAACTGCTGGTTTCATAATTAAATTATTATATAACAATTGAGAGCTGCCAATGCCCCGAAAATAAAAAATCGGTAAAGGTATTTACACAGAACTTCCCTCTCTATTTGCGCATGGCGGTCACTCTAAAAAATTACACAGGCACACCAAAAAAAAGAAAGTCCTGATACAGAAAGGTGCAGTACCTTCTGGTACATTTTTCGGTGTGCTAAAAACGAACCTCAGGTCACAACTGATCCATCACCCTTAGATTTCACCCCAGCACCTCCCCAAATGGTCAAATTTTCACATCATATAAAAGTTCAAAATAAATATCTCATTCTACGTTTTTCGGAGTGCTAAAAACGAGTCTTAGGTCAGAACTGACCCATCACCCTTAGACTTCACCCCAGCACACCCTAGCACCCCCCCAAATGGTCAAATTTTCACATCATATAGAATTCAAAATAAATATCTCATTCTACGTTTTTCGGTATGCTAAGAACGAATCTGAGGTCATAATTTACCCATCACCTTTAGATTTCGCCCCAGCACCCCCAGAACCCCCCAAATGTTAGTTTATATAAAAATTGAAAATAAATATCTCATTCTACGTTTTTCGGTGTGCTAAGAACGAATCTGAGGTCATGATTTACCCATGACCCTTAGATTTCGACCCACCACCCCCTAGCACCTTCCCAAATGGTCAAATTTTTACATCATCGTATAAAATTCAAAATAAGTATCTCATTCTACGTTTTCCAATGTAATTTAATAGTTTTAATTTTGCTATATCTCCCCTCCCCTATTCACCATGTCGTTATGTTTTGACCCTTGTAACGTTGTACCAGTAACCTACGGTCACATATTGACACCGATAATACAGTATATCTTCCAAGCATTTTAAATTTATTTATATGTGTTTTAATATAGAAGCATTTTGTTCTAGGAATAATTCTGTTGCGTGATTTCATCGCATGGAAATGAAAAGTTGCCATATCCTAATACTGGACATCGTTACAAGGGTCGAAATATAATCATATGGTGGAGGGGGGGTGGGGAGATATAGCAAAATTAAAACTATTAAATTACATTGAAACACGTAGAATGTTATTTTGAATTTTTATATGATGATGTATAAATTTGACCATTTGGGAGGGTGCTAGGGGGTGCTAGGGCGAAATCTAAGGATCATGGGTAATTCATGACCCCAGATTCGTTTTTAGCACACCGAAAAACGTTGAATGAGATACTAATTTTCAATTTTTATATAAACTAACATTTTCACCCTTTGGGGGTTCTGGGGGGTGCTAGGGTGAAATCTAAGGGTGATGGACCTCAGATTCGTTCTTAGCACACCGGAAAACGCAGAATGAGATATTTATTTTGAATTTTTATATGATGTGAAAATTTGTCCATTTGGGGGTGCTAGGGTATGCTGGGGTGAAATCTAAAGGTGATGGGTCAGTTCTGACCAGAGATTCGTTTTTAGCACACCGAAAAACGTAGAATGAGATATTTATTTTGAATTTTGATATGATGTAGAAATTTGACAATTTGGGGGGTGCTAGGGTGTGCTGCGGTGAAATCCAAGGGTGATGGGTCAGTTGCGACCTGAGATTCGTTTTTGGCACACCGAAAAACGTACCAGAAGGTACTTCACCTTTCTGTATCAGGACTTTTTTTTGTGGGCCTGTGTTATTAATTACGAAATAACATTGAGAATAATAATCGGAATATAGTTATCACTATTATTACAAAGAAAACGTGATAACTTTTGGTCAAAAAAATATACAGAGTGCTCATCCAACAGCAAAAATTCAATACTAAATAACAGGTGCCAAATATGGAAGGCTTGCGCAAATACCTTTACAAATGTCCACCATGGTTGAATTATTTCTTGGGATGACCACCTTGTACATTTTTCAATAAAAGTGTAATAGGTGGATATGCCAAATATTATTGCCATCTGTCATATTTTCAAATCCACATTCACGTAGTGGAGTGGAAGTATAGTAGTGGTTAAAAAATGTCATTTTTTTAAAAATTGTTCAAAAATGTTGTTAAAAAAATGTTCAAATATTCTTTCTTCTGAAGTAGGCTTAGAATGAAATTTTTTCCATCTATTCTATTGGTAAAAAATGTTTCCAAAATTGTAAAAAATATTCCATTTTTTTTCCGGAATAGGTTTAGAATGTCATGAAACGTGGAAATTTTTAAATTGAGCAAAAAAAATTTTTTTCATCTATTCTACAGTAGTGAAACGAAATTTCATTTTTTTAAAATAGGTTTAGAATGCAATGGAACGTGGAAATTTTAAATTTAAAGAAGGAAAAAAAAATTTTCCATCTGTTTTAGTGAAAAAATGTTTCAAGAATGTTGGCAAAAAAAATTTCTATTTTTTTTTTTTGTAAGTTTAGAATGCCACGAAACGTGGAAATTTTAAATTTGAACAAAGAAAAAATGTTTTTCATCTATTTTAGTGAACATTTTTTTCAAAAATGTTGGCAAAAAAATTCAAATTTTTTTTTTTTTTAAATAGGTTTAAAATGCCACGGAACGTGGAAATTTGAAATTTAAACAAAGAACAAATTTGTTTCCATCTATTTCAGTGATACAATCAAATTTTTTTTTTCTGAAATGGGTTTAGAATGTCATGAAACGTGAAAATTTAAAATTTGAGCAAAAACAAATTTTTTGTTATTTATTTCCTTTAGACGGTCCACCCTGTATATTTTCCAGTTAAAGTTTAACCGTTTCTTCGCTGGCAGTAGTATCAGCTACCTATCAAATTTGACTACTATCCGTCAAGTAGTTTTTTAGATAACAGACAGACAGACAGACAGACTCTATTTTCGTAATCTACGTGATCTGAAACGTGTAAATCCGAAAAAACCTCGGAGAGTGATTTTTTCTCGAATACAATACTTCCCTTCGGTATGCGAGGGAAGTAATAAAAAAAAAATTTTTTTAAATTTGCTTAGTCTAAGTTTTTGTTTAACGGATTTTTATGACTTAAATGAGTGTATTTTGGGTCACTGATTACGATTTCAATACTTATTTAACAAAAGTGGTCCAAGTGGAGTCATTTTGTTCTAAAGTGATCCAAGTTCAAGATACCGGCCATTTACTTTTAGTGGTTCTAGTGGATTTATTTCTAATACAAAATAATTATATCAATGCAACATACAGGGTTGATTGGTAGCAGATTACTAACGTAATGGTCATTTTGGTCTAAAGTGATCCAAGTTCAAGATATTGACCATTTAAAAAAATTTTAAATTCTTGAAATTTACGCGGGGTTTTGTCGGGTACGAGCTTTCTTGAACATTTTGTGCCTAATTTCATCCAATTTGATCAAAAATTGAGCGTGGGCTAGAATTTTGAAAATGACAACTCATTAATTTCACACTGTCTCTAACTTTTTTGTGCGCACGATTACTCTGGAACAGTTTTATATATAGACTTGAAATTTGGTACACATATGTTCTATAATAAGATCTGAAACTGGATTATATTTGAGCTGATTCCGTTAAGGGGTTGGGGGTAAATAGGGGTAAATAGAGGTAAATAAGTAAAACACGTTAGTAAGAGGCCAGAAATTTGGGATTTGGTGTATATAGCAGAAGCCAGTCTTTATTTTTTGATGACGTTTGCCACCCTAGCAACGACTCTACACCACAATTAAAGGGATTAGCAAAATAATATTAAGATACTGAAATCAAGATTAGCACACGTATGTATTATAACGAGATTAGGAAATAGATTATATTGTGAGCTTATTCCGTTGAAGAGTTGGGGGAGTAAGTAGGTTCGAAGAGGTGCAAATAAGTAAAATGAGAGTGTAGAAACTTGGGATTTGGTGTATATACTAGAAATCAAAGTCTCAATATTTTTCTATGGTATCTGCCACACACACCACCATTCCCACTTCATTATTAAGGGAGTTAACAAAATGAAATCAAGATATTAATTTGAAAGTTGGTACAAGTATATATTATAGCAAGATGTGAAACAAGATTCTAGTTTGAGCTTATTCAATTGAAGGGTTGTGGGGTGAATAGGTGTAAATAAGCAACGCCAGCTAGTAAGAATTCAGAAACTTGATACTTGATGTATATACCAGAATCCAAGTTCCAAAATTTTTTAATGACTTCTGCCACCCCAACCATTACCTTGACTCCATTATTAAAGGTGTTAACAAAATAAAGTTAAGATATTGCCATGAAAGAGTGACTGCAAAATTAGCCTGATTTTGCGTACGTTATAACTTTGCACCAAAAAATAAGGATGTTCCTGCCCCTCTGAATGGGGTTGAATTAAGCATAAATATTTTTCGCTGAATTTTATCTTCATAGTGATTATTAATACAATTACGTCAAAGTTATTTTTCAGAGTAACTAAATTTAAACGACTCCATATCTAAATATCACCCCCGAATAAGGCTTACATTAAAAAATTCTAATAATGTATTTTAAAACATTTTGCATAATTCTTAAAAATTTTTAATGTAGGAGTAGCTTTAACCCTCTTTCAGGGGCAGTTTTTTGATGTGGAGTTTTTGCAATTAATTGATTTAAAAAATTATTTAATTTTAACTATTTCTATTAAAAAGCGCGGTAATAAAAAAAATGTATGAAAAATATTATCTCATAATAACGCTTTTGGCGTTCAATTATTTAATTTCGGCTCAAAGTTGTGACGTACGCAAAAACAGGCTAAATTTTAAGGAACTTTGCGGTCACTCTTTGGTACACGTACGTATTGTTACGCATTACACCCCCCTATGATACGCCTATGCCTAATAGTGACTGGAAACTTGTAGAAAGAGATATAGTCTTCAAGAGTGTGGAGAAGATTCTCGATTATGTTCTGGATGTCTCTGTAGGCAATTTCAGAGTATACAAGGCGCGATTACCGACGGAAGAGAAGTTTTATAAAAGTGAAGAAATTGAAGAGTGAAAAGTGAGAAGTAAACAAAGTGTAAAGGTTATTTTGGTTAATTAAGAAGTATGGCATATCAGTAAATTATTAATTAAAGTGATAGTGGTTTACCCCTTGTTAAAATTATTTATAATCCACGGATTAATACAGGGTGTTCCCTAAGGGGTGGAATTACGTAACAGTATTATAACGACATCGGAAATTAGATTATATTTTGATATTATTCCTTTAAAGGGTTGTGGGGTAACTGAGGGTAAATAAGTAGAGCAAGTTAGTAAATGTCCAGAAACTTGGAATTTGATGTATACTAGAACCTATTAGTGCAGTAAAATAAGGAATCGGCTGGAATCCTTTGTAACAGGGCGGACTTTTTTCCATTCTCTTCTAAATTGTGCCTATAATATATGATAAGAAGTCTGCTTCCTAAAAAGTGCCGCTGTAAAAGTTACTAAACAAAATAGGTGTTATATTACAGTTTTTCGCGAATGACTTTTAAAATTTAATTTTATCGAACTGCTTACCCCAATCGAAAGTACACATCAAAAAGTTGTGCGTGCGCGATATTGGACACGCTTCACTAAATTTGTTATAACTTTTGAACTAATTAATGAAATTGAGCTCAACAAAGTTTAAATGAAAGAAAAAACATGTAGGTATTGAATTATTATATTTTCAAATATACTTACTTCCACATCCACGTAGTGGATTGGAAGTATAATAATTGTAAAAATAATCTTTTTTTTTTTTCTTGAAATAATAATTTGAGCGAAAACGAAGTTTTCTGTCTGACTGACGGTCTGTCGATCTGTCTGTCTGTCTGTCGGTCTATCTGTCTGTAACGTTTTTTTTGTCCGCACGTTTTCTCCGGAACGGTTTAAGTCATATGACTTGAAATTTTGTACACATGCATATTATAACGAGATCTGGAACTGGATTGTTTTTCGAACATATCCGGTGAAGGGTTGGGGGTTAAATTAGGGGTAAATAGGGGAAGTAAATAAAGCAAGCTGGTAAGAGTACAGAAACTTGAAATTCGGTGTATGTATTAGGGGCTAAGGCATCAGATTTTTTAATAATATTTTTCAACCCACCACCACCCCTATTCCATTATTAAAGGGGTTGATAAAATGAAATTGAGATATTCACTTGAAATTTGATACACGTATATATTATAACGGCATCTGGAACTAGATTATATTTTGAAATGGTTCCGTTGAAGGGTTGGGGGTTTAATAGGGGTAAGTAAGGGAAAATAAGTAAAGCAAGCTGATAAGAGTACAGAAACTTGAGATTTCGTGTATATACTAGAAACCAAAGCCTCAGATTTCTTTCTAATATTTTTCAACCCTCCCACCCTCTGCACCTCCACTCCATTATTAACAACATAAAATTGAGATATTTACTTGAAAGTTAGTACAGGTAAGTATAGTAATGACATCTGATTGAGATGATTCCGTTGAAGGGATGGGAGGTGGTAGGTTGTGAATAGCGCAAAATAAGCAGACCAAGCTAGAAATGTCATTTTCAACGTATATGGTAGAAACCAACGCCTCAAATTTTTCTATGATATCTGCCCCAAATATTATTAAAATTCTATGACCAATAATTTCCACATACTAGGGTGCAAATATATAGTCAAGATGTTTCCTTCAAAGTGACTTGGACGAGAAATCTGGATGTAGAAGTAGTGATTCCTTAGGCAGCGGTTTTTAAGATAAAAACCTGGAACTTTCATATATTGCTCTAGAAGTAATGTGTAAAAAGATACGATGAGTGAAAAAATTTCCAAAATTTATTTTTGAAGATTACACTTCCAAAATTTCAAAATCTAAAAGTTAATAACTTTTATTTAAAAAATTATTTGGCATACCTATCCATCGGATCTTTTTATACATTACTTTAAGAGTAATATGTGCAAGTTTCAGAGTTTTATCTTATGAATTGTAGAAATGGTAGAGCTTTTACGATTTCATCGGAAATCTCTTTATGTTCCGACTTTATATAATACTATTCCTACATACAATCATTTTATATTTGAAAATATGATACACCAATAACCACATGATTCTCGTTTAATTTAAGCTTTGTTGAATTCAATTTCATTAATTACTTCAAAAGTTACAACGAATTTAGTGTAGAGCGTCCGAGACTGCGCACGCTTCACGAGCCGTACTTATATGTCGCCACGTTATATTCTCGTGCGAACAAATCTGGAACCTACACTTATGATCGTACAAAAGAACTTCGTATACGTTCTTAATGTGAAATTTATATATGTTTTTTATTTTTCGAATTATTGGCCAAAAACCTAATTTCGGCCATTATTTTCAATTTTTTTAGGGGTCGCCGGCACCTTACAGCTTTGTAAACTTTTTTTATCGTACTCTACACCAACAAAAATGCTTATTCGGAAAATTTCAGCCATATGACAACTGGGCTATTGTACTTATAACGGCAACTGAGTTGTTATATCTATCGATAAATATCGATAGATATAGCTGAAGAATTGTAATGCAAGCAGTATACCAATCCTTCACTCATAAACTCAACAATTTAATTTCTGCATTTTTATTTTTCAAATATTTATTTGAAAAATAAAAATGCTGAAATTAAATTGTTGAATAAAATTTATGAATGAGGGATTGGTATATTGTTTGTTTCTTCAGTATTGCGTTTTCCGCTCATAATTTAGTAGGCATTCGTATATCATATGATAATGTATTCATGCACATACCAACAAAGAGGAAATTGTGAATAGTTATTTATGACCGACGCACGACGGTTAAACAAGGGATGGCGCTGATAAAAGCTCTCTGATTAAAGTTGTTATAAAGTTTTATCGTAGTATCATAAATGTGCGTATGCGAATAGATCCACCAAATTTGCAAACGGTTGATGAAGTTTCGTTAGCATACAATGGCCGTGTTTCCCCGATATAGTGACAGAAAAAGTATTATTTGGGTTTACGCTTTAAACATACTCGGTCGGTATACTTCGTGCTGACAAAATTACCATATAATTAATATTCATGTAGATTAAAGTATAAGTTTGGGTAATCCACCGCATGGCATAAATTAAATTAATACGTAATCAGTTAAGTTTACTGTTTAATCATGCCTAATTGGTGAGGAACTGACAAGGCGATGACGGCGAGGTGACTGGAGATCAGAGTAGTGCATTCGAACTGAATCTTGAAAAATTTTATTCAGGGGATTTAGCAGATAACTTTAAAATACTCAATGTCAAATATTTAACACAAAAAAATAAAAGTACACATTCGCCGATTTATTGCACTTTTCATATAATTGTTGCACATTCTATAGGTACGAAAGCGTTGAAAGGCCATACTATTCATTTCTTTTTATAATTCGGAATTCACAATTGTTAAGTCGGAATTCATAACTGTTAAGTCGGAACTTACAATCATTAAGTAGGAATTCATAATTGCCAAGTCGAAACTCACATTTGTTAAGTCGGAATTCACAATCACACCTCAGAATTCACGGTTGTTAAGTCAGAATACTATTACACTACATTCGAATACTATGATTAAGACGCGATTCGCCAATAACTTTGACATTATCTGGAGATAAATGACACTAAAGTAAATCAACGATTTATGCTGTATTTATATCAAATCAAAATCATGGTTAAATGAATCCTGTTATCTCTGACCGTGACTTACTAATTTACCAACCAATACAGGCTACTTCGAATAATAGTATAATGATAAATGATACCATTTTTACATTTTGCAATTTGTAAGCTTTCAAGAGCCTTCAGATGTTTATTACTTGTTACATTCTTAATTAACTTTAAGTTATTGATGTCTCACCTGTGATTGTAAGCATGCTGATCAATACTAAATTTTTCAGTTCTTCCGTATTTGACATCGGTTATATGCTCATCGAATATAGTTATAATTAGAAGTTTAGTTTGCCTAAATTACTTCAAATTACAATACTTAGAACAGACTTCATAAACCCTGGACCTTTCGTTTGAATCAATTTTATCCTTTGGGTTTCCTATGATCAATAATTTAAGGTTAATTAGAAATGTAATGGTAAGCTGTATACTTTTGAAATCTTAGAAACAGCAAAATGTAAAAATGGTATGAATAGTGACGTAGGCTGTTGAAATAAAACATTAAAGTACTTAGTTTCTTATAAGTTACGTAGTTGGTATCACTGTTATCAATAAGATAGGTTGGTACTACTGACATCCGGTTCCTTCTTGAAGAACCGTTTTGGTGTCCATTTTTTGTTATAGTTAGTCTTTAATGTAATGCTGTAGCGAGCAGACGTGTGTTAAGATATATTCTGTTATTTCGAATCAGAAATCGCAGAGAAGATTGCGGAAATGTTATAAATCGTTAAGAATCATCGTGGACGAGCGCCGAAAACATTTCAGTGTGATGGTGGACGTGAGTTAGATAACAGTGGCGTGCAGAAGCTCATGAAATCGAACGGAGTGAAATTAGTTGTCACAAATCCCTATACACCAGAACAGAATGGTTGTGCTGAACGTACCAATAGGACAGTGGGTGAGCTCGCCCGCACAATGCTGTTGGCGAAAAATCTACCAATATTTTTGTGGGCAGAGGCGGTAAATACTGCTGTTTAGATTCTTAATCGAACGGAGCCAAGCAGTATTGATGGCAAAACATCATATGAGTTGTTTGCAGAAAAAGCGGCACACCTGAATGTACTTCGTGTGTTTGGGACTGAGTGTTTCGTGCATGTGCCCACAAAACAACGTAGAAAGTACAACGCAAAAGGAAAACATGGTGTATTTGTTGGCTGTTCAGAAGAGGTAAAGGCTAACGCATATGGATACAATCTGAAGATCCGTGTAATCCGGAGCAGGAATGTCGTGTTCAAGCCAGAGACTGTTGAACGGATGCTAACACTATTTCCATATGATGAGAATAGCGACCCTAATGTAAAAGAATGTGAAATTGTGCCCGATTTTCAAGACGACGAGAAGCCTCAACCTACAGCTGGTTCGTCGACTAATGTTTCAGTTGACTCACCGGTGCTGCGACAACTACGAGATCGGACATCAATTAAACCACCAGAGCGTCTGATTGAAGCGATGATGGCTGAAATAGCAGGACGTAAGCCTGATTCAAATCACTGGGTATACCGCATCAAACGTAAAGCTAATGGAGAAAAAGATCGGTATAAGGAACGGTTGGTTGTCCGAGGTTTTAGTCAATGAGAAGAGATCAACTACAACGAGAGGTTCAGCCCTGTTACCAGGTTTGACACAATTCGAGCTGTACTAAGCATCGCAGCAAATGAGCATCTCGAATTGGCTCAATTTGATGTCAAGACAGCATTTCTCAACGGCATAATTGAGGAAGAGATATTTATGCACCAACCTGAGGGATATGATGATGGTACTCATCGCATATGCAAACTTCAAAAAAGCCTGTATGAACTGAAACAATCACCAAGGTGTTGGAACAAGCGATTTAAAAATGTGCTTTTAAGTTTTGGATTGTGTGAGAGTACAGCAGATCCGTGCTTGTTTTATCGGGTCACTGGCGAGGAAAAATTAATAGTGGTATTGAAGACGGACTTGTTGCTGCAAAGGAAAAAACGGGACGTTGATAAATTCCTGTGTAGGTTAAAATCGGAATTTAAGATAACCATTGAACCAATCGGTCATTTCCTGAACGTGTTAATTGAACAAGTGGAAGATGGATCGATTATTATCAACCAAAAGATATATGCTGAGAGTATCCTTCGAAAATTCAGAATGCAGGACTCAAACCCCGTGTCAATGCCGATTAAGAAGTGTTGTCCACCTGCAAGGGAAGTGGCGAATACTGAACTATCGACAGCTCCATATAGGGAGGCGGTAGGCTGTCTCATGAATCTAACTGTTGCTACACGACCAGATATTGCTTTTGCTGTGAGCTATATGTCATAGTAGCTTGAGAAACTGGAGGAGAGACACTGGTCAATGGTGAAACGTATCATGAAGTACGTGAGAGGATCTACAACGACAGGAATCCGGTAGCGTATTTGGAATCACAGGACGCTAGGAGCATTGTATGTAGAGAAGACCTTTCATTGGTCCTTTTCTGAACGCGCGCTTACAGCATATTTGAAGGCATGTGTTACACGGCCACAGCGTCGGCAACTAGTTTAAGTAGGTAGTTTAATACTTTTGATTATTAAAAATTAAAAATAGATTATTATTAAATTACATACCCTGTAAAAAATGTTGGATAGAAAAGTATATAAAAGTATTCAACTTGAATGCTTTTGAATGATTTGGAAGTATAGAAATTTTGTAGGTATTCGATTTCCTACCGTTTTAATGCTGCTTCAATACCTAATTATTTTCTATACTTCTTTATGGTATTATGTTATTAATTAGCGTAGATGAAGGATAGAAAAACTCAATAGATTTCAAATGCCTAATACATTTGAAATCCTAATGGATGCTAAAAATTTATGTCTTTTTTTAAAATTATACTTTCGAATGGCCAGCCCAAAATTAACTAGGTTTGGTGATGAAAAGTCCAGGTCAAAATACTTGACGAAATTTTTTTCTTATTATTCATTTATTTTAAATTTTATACAGATTTTATGTCTAAGTGCTGTTGATTAGACATGAATAAATAAATAAATAAATAATTTGATAATTTGTATGAGTGTTTTCTCGTTCAAAGATACATTTTATTAGACATGTCGTGGTTTTAAATATTATTCTATGTAATTCATGGTAATACCTCATAATTGTTATTAAATTAAAAATAAGAAAATGCATTTTTGACCTTTTTAAGGTTTTATTCGGCTGAAAATTAATTAAAATATTCAATATGAACACAGTTTTTATTTAATTTGAATACATTTAGATTCCTAATATAAAAAAATAACAATTTTTAATATAATTTAATGAATTATAGCATTTCTCTCCTATTGTATGTGTGTGCACTAAATCAAATGAGATTTTTCCATAAAGTGGAGGTTTTAATTTCAAATATTCATCTTTTCTTCTTGTTCCAGAGGTACTTATACCTATACGACTCCCACCAATCTTCAATATGTGTTTCGAAAAGCGAGGGGTTGCATCCATAATAATGACCTTTTTATATCTGTATTCTGTAACAATTTAAAAGAGAGGGGGGGGGGGGAGATATTCCTCAAAACTGAATATTTTTCTCGGCCGAAATTTTTGAAGAGCGGAGGGCGTATTCCTTGAAATTACTTCGGTCGACATTTTGAAAAGAAGACGGGGTGATATTCCTCAAATGTGTAATATTGTTGCCATTATTTATAAAGCTATTAAAGATTCTCGCTGCCTACTTTAAGCTTTAAATGCTCCCAATCGCTCCCTAAATAAATTTCGTTCCGCCTATAAATGAAATGCTCACAATGTGAGCGTTTTCGCTCGCATTGGCAACACTGAAGATGACAGCTGTTTATGACCGAGTGCGTCTTTCCAGCGCGCAACTCGTTTGACCTTAAACGCACCAATGAGGACTGCTCATTGACTATAATGCTCCTAGCGTCCTGTGATTCCAAATACGCAATCCGGTACGAAGCAGCAAAAGGAGTAGGTGAACTGGAAGCTTATAGTGACGCTGACTACGCTAGTGATTCTACGACACGACGTTCGGTGAGTGGAATCCTTATTAAATACAGTGGTGGAACGATCAGCTGGGTAAGTAGGAGACAGCAGAGCGTGTCTCTATCGACGACAGAGGCTGAATATGTAGCTGCAAGCGAGGCTGCAAAGGATATTATCTGGCTGAACCGAATTTTTAGTGAGCTTGCTCCACTGAAGCATGTGCCAGTGCTTCTGGTGGACAACGCCAGTGCGATTAAGTTGAGTAAGAACCCTGAGTTTCACAAGCGTTCAAAGCACATCGATGTATGTTATCATTTTGTGCGTGAGCGAGTTCAGGACGATCAGTTAGTATTGGAGCATGTGAGCAGTAAGGACCAAGCAGCAGATATCTTAACAAAACCGATTCCACGTGTGCAGTTCAAGAGATATCGGAATGTGGCGGGCATGGTGTGTCGGGATGTTAAGTGAACGAGTGAAACTTTTAAGTAACGTGAAATTTTAGGGGAGGTGTTGAAATAAAACATTCAATTACTTAGTTTCTTATAAGTTACGTAGTTGGTATCACTGTTATCAATAAGATAGGTTGGTACTACTGACATCCGGTTCCTTCTTGAAGAACCGTTTTGGTGCCATTTTTTGTTATAGTTAGTCTTTAGCGTAATGCTGTAGCGAGCAGACGTGTGTTAAGATATATTTTGTTATTTCTGTTTAAATAAACCATTTTCATTTATCTCGTATATCGACTTCGTTTTTTGCACAAGCAAATTCACGTAATCTCAACATAGGCATTTTCCCAAGGCCGCTTTATTGCCTAGTTTGTCACGGTTTACCGAGCCGAAACAGAACTTAGGCTAGGGTGGAGTGAATTGGTTGAACCATGATATTAGTCAGGTATAAACACAGTATACATTACTAAGTTTACTTGAGTTTCAATCATCTCCACACGATGCCAATATTGCTGGTGAAACGCTGATCCAGTATAGTATTCGAAGCAGTGTTCACGCATTCTGACTTTACAATTGTGAATTCCGACTTACAATTGTGAATTCCTAGATACAGTTGTGAATTCCGAGTTAACAATTGTGAGTTACGACTTAACAATTGTGAATCCGAGATACAATTGTGAATTCCGAGTTAGAAAAAAAAGTAATAGCTTGACATTTCTAAGCTTTCGTATTATTATGTTTTGTATAAAGATTTAAATATTTGAGTTAAACCAAACCTCATGCAAAGACTCAAAAACTAATAAATTATTATTCATAAGTTGATAGTCAAATTAGAACTCCAATTGCCTAGCTAAATTACATGCAGTTAGTCAATCATTCATGTGGCATGTGGCAAATGGTTTACCTCATCTAACTCGCTTAGATATGATACTAACCAACCAATCAACGTGCTAGTGGCTAAATATTGTTTTATTAAATTCCTTATATTTTTCTGAGAAAATACATCCATATACATCATATTACTTTTACATCCACGAATGAAAGCATAGTAATCGTAAAAAATAAATGTTTTGTTTTGTTTAAATAGGTTTAAAATGTCACGAAATGTCAAGATTTTAAATTTCAGCGAAAGAATATTCTGCCTGTCGGTCTATTTGTCGGTCTGTCTGTCTGTAACTTCTTTGGGCGCGCGTTTTCTCTGAAAGATCGCCTCCGTCACCCCCACCCTATTATTAAAGGAGTTAATAAAATAAAATTTTGACATTCACTTGAAATTTTGTACACGTATGTATTATAACGACATCTGGAACTAGATTATATTTTGAGATGATTCCGACGAAGGGTTAAGGGTTAAATAGGGATAAATAGGGGAAAAAAAAGTAAAGCAAGCTGGTAAGAGTACACAAACTTGAGATTTGGGTTATATACTTGAAGCCAAGGCCTTAGATTTCTTTTTTCAAAAACATGGTTCTCAGAAAAATATAAGGAATTTAATAAAATCATTTTTAGCCACTGGAACGTTGATTGGTCGGTTAGTGCACTCGAAATAGGGGTAAGCCACTCACTGATATTGATATTATCGGTTTTGGAGATGTGTCGATCAAACGCAATATACTCTTTGATTTCTCATGTAAGGAGAATATAATTAGAAATTATCTATATTATTTATACTGTTGATCTTACTTCTGGTTACGATAGTATATTTATAAAGCTAATCAATCACATCACTGTGAAAATATAATGATATATCATTGCCCGAATAAGACTTCGTATCAGTCTTATTCCTTCCTTTTTACGAGAAAGTCACTATCAATCAAAGAAATAAACTAGTACATCTAGTCCTTCTTAGTGGATACTTCAATATATGACAAAACATATCGTGAATAAAACATTTCCTACATTTCAAAGTTAAAAATTAGTAAAAAGTAGCATTAAAGATAATAGGAGAATTTATTTAAGTGTCAACATTTGAATGCATGCAATGTTCGAGTGCTTTAGTGTTTGTGAAAGTATTTTTAAGGCAGCATGAGGAGCTTCTAGCCCTCTTTAGGAGTCTCGTCGGTCCTCGTGACTCCAAAACAACTAATGTGAATTAAATACGGTCAGTAATGGTATGAGCGAAGGAAATAATCGACTATGTGATCGTGACTATGAAGTCGAAGCTTAAGCAGAAATGAGGACTAAATAATTTTAAGAACTCTTTTAAATCACCGAATCCTTCGATATTTTTTAAAAGTGCAATGAGAGATGTCTATGTTAAGGTACCCACTGGGTTGGTTAATATACAGTTCTTTAATCACCTTATTCTTTTTAGTGTAGTAAAAAAAGACCAAATAGACGATGAGATATGCATAGTGCTGTAACAGCAAAATTATAGTTTCATACATTCTGGAGTATCACCAGGAGTGTATATCAGAGTTTTCAAGTTCCAAAGCCTATTGCGGTTTTTTTATGAACAATTTTGTTTTTTGAGAAGCGTTTTTTTAGGTAAAAAGGTGCATATCTCCGGTTCTAGAGATCGGGACAAACTAAAAACTAAAGACCTTCGCAATTAAAATTTCAACAAATCTGCGTTGGTTTTGGGTCATTTGAGTACGTACATAACGTGCAAAATGGAATAAACTGTATAAATAGCGATTTTCTCTCATTTTAACGCCCAGTGATGTCAAGAGTTCCGATCGGCTTTACACTTTCAGAAAATATACCTTTTGTTAAAAATAAAACACTGTGAAATTTTGGTGCCCAAATATTGAAACTTGTGGACACAAATGAATTTATCTGGAACTGCCCTCCATTTTGTGCCATTAAGTCCAAAATGGATAATTTTTTCAAAATATAGTTCTGAAGGCCAGCTTCTGATGACATAAGAAAATTTCCTTTAAAGCCATTTTGGCCACTGTTTTGCCAGAAACCAAATGAAAACAAATTGATTTTCTCGGCCATTTTGAAAACATTTTTGAAAAATTTTTATCAGAAAAGAAAGAGATCGCGAGAACTTTAATTAAAAAATATAATAATAATTTTCGTCCATCTGAACTTGAGATATATAACTTTTAACATTTTGGCCAATTGTTAATTAACAAATGCCTATTTTTGGCTAATATTTGAACTGTATCATTTTGAAACACGTTTACTTCATATGAAACTCCCAAGAAACATTTTTAACTTATAAAAACTAATTTGCTTGAAAATTACATTTCATTGTTGTTAATTAGCATGAATAAGCTTTTTTAAAATTAATATTTCAAGATTAACTCTTGTTTTGTTGCACCGTACTCAATTGTTTCCGGCTTACTTAAGTTGGTAGTTAACGTATGTATTTGGAGGAATTTGACATTCTTCTCACTTCTCTTTATAAAATTGTAACCTTATCTTTCTTGACTAATGTCAAATATTTGTTCTGTTCAGAGACAACTCTGTTTCTTTATGTGTGTATTTACTGCTATTTATCTTTTTACAAGATGCTAAATGTTAAATATCTCGAGTTCGGATGGACGAAAATCAACTTCTTTTTTTTTTTAATTAAAGTTCTTGCAATTCTCTTTCTTTTCCGATAAAAAGTTTTTAAAATTTCATAGATCTTGCATCTTTCGCAAGTATCTTAAGCGTATTGAAAATACCAGATGCAACTATACAGCGCTAGGTCGAAGTCCTATAGGATCGTCCTATGCCTGCTAAATTACACCAAATTATTTTCTGTATTTCATTTTTCATAAATATTATTTTTATTAATCATACTACGAAAAACTGAATAATTATATATTAAATACCTTCGATAGCATATCTCTATAATATAGGTACAACCGTCGAGAGAAAGAATTAGAAAGAAAACGATCTCAGAAGGCAACGATTAAACAGTTATCTGAGAAAATCGACTGTATGCGTGCTCACTAGCATAAGGACGAGTATAGCAGGGGCGTTCGGTAATTATGAACCTTCCTCGCATATCCGTGACCGGGTCGACGAGATTCGACAACGGTCCACAAAAAAATTTCCACAAATCAAACGGTAAATCCTATTATAAATTTGAAAAAACCAACTAAATGATGAGTTAATGGATTTGTGAATTGATATGTTTCAGGGCAAGCGTTAATTCATTAAGGCGCTCCATAAGAAAGCATAGCGCAGACAATATGGAACAATTAGAAAAAAATATGAAGTATTAAGATATGTACGTAATATTACGTGAAAACAAAGCTGACGTGCTGTAAATTTCAAATATACAACAAATTTTTTTTTTACTTTTTCGGAAAATCGCCCTACATGGCGATTTTTCTACGACCAAGTCAAATCTTCTTCTCTTTTGATGGGGCGTCGTTTAAAATAGGTCGTAGCTATTGCGTTGCAAATGGAATGACACAATAGAGGCAGCTTGTTACTCTACTACAAGGCCGGCCTAGACAGATCTGTCGCTCTGGATACGTTTTGCATAAGATGGGTCCTATATCATGCGCCCAGTAGTATTTTCAATACTAAAATTTTTCAAAATGGTCGAGAAACTCTATTTGTTGTCAATTGGTTTATAAATAAATGCCGAAAAAGTGGCTAAAATGACTTTTTGGACTGCATTTTGGAATAAAAATCATGACTCAATGGCACAAAATGGCGGGCAATTCAAATGTCAGATAACAACTTCATTTGTTGTGTCCACAACACATTTGGGCACCAAAGTTTCAGGATGTATTGTTTTTAATAGAAGGTATCTATTCTGAAAGTTTGAAGTCGATCGGAACTCTTGACGTCCCTGAGCGTAAATTGGAAAAAAGAACACTTTTTAGGCAATTTATTCCAATTTATGCGTTATCTACATAATCATATAACCCAAAACCAATGCAGATTTGTTGGAATTTTAATTGCGAAGGTTTTGGTTTTTAGTTTGTCTCGATCGGACCTCTAGAACAGGAGATATTCACCTTTTCACCTAAAAACGCTTTTCAAAAAACAAAATTGTTCATAAAAAAACGCAATAGGCTTTGGGACTTCAAAACTCAGATATATACTCCTGGTGATATTCCAGAAGGTATGCAATCATAACATTGCTGTTACAAAACTATACACATCAATGTCCTTTTTCTATTCCACTACTACACTCACCTAAATTTGTAGCCATTTTTATGCAGGTTTGGAGGTTGCCCAAACCTACTTTTGCTTTTTTACTGCAGTTTCCTCCATCTGACTCCTCGAGGTGACATAAAAAACACAAATCATTTTTATTAGCTTTTTGAAAGGCGACAGAAAATACGTTGTAGTATGTGTAAAGATGTTATATGCTATTTATTTTGATTTTCAATAAATTTTCAGCCTGTTCTATCTTCATATTCAACACTTCGATACAAAAGTTAATAAGGAATTGTAATCTATTTTATATCTAGTGTGGCAAGCACCTTCACGCCTTTTTAATTCCATACAATTTGTGTTTATAAGTAATATATTTGTCTTCTAATATGTACATGTGCAAAGAGATATCAGGAATCGCTGAATAACTTGATACCCGTGTGCTAATATATTTTCCTTTCGCCATTCGCAATTAATTACCTCTAATGCCCTGAAATATATCCTCATGTCTTAGTAGCACATTATAATTTTATGCTATTATAAAGGTTTTGATGCCTTTAATGGATGTCTGGAATCGTATAAGAATAGAGAATACACATTTGAACATCCCTCTCACTAAACCCGAGTGTGTAATTGATATACACTGAATGTGTCTTCGTCAGTTGTGGCTGTAAACGACATGCCGGTTGTTTTTTTGCAATGCCAAGTGTTCAATTGTTTTACGCCTACTCTGACATATTTAGGTCAAAATCAGAAGGGATAAGAATGGCAAGGAAGAAAACTGTTCGACAAGGCTAGCCATTATTACGGTCTTTATATGTTGGGAAATTAATGATTGTTGATACAATTTTGTTTTAGCACACGTATAATGTATATACAGTGTGCCTCACTTAAGAGTGTAACAGCGTAATAATTATTTTGTTTTTTGTCCGATTTGAATCAAACTAATCTTAAAAGATAGAGGTCAACAAAGTCCATTTAAGACCACAAAACCACTTTCCATCTTTAAATGATACGATACTAAATGAAAAAAAATCAAAAAGTCGTAGTAGGTATTTTTAAATCAAAAAATTTTGTCAACAAAACTTATTCGAAATCATTCAAAAAAACTGAATCCGAAGTTTAGTTATATTCTAAAAAAAAGTCTTGTTGCAAAAAATCCTCTAGAGGTATTTATATAAAATTTATTTCTATATTTATTTTTTTGAAACTATTTACACGAATAAATAATAAATACAACCAAAATTTCGTCATATTCTTGGAATAGCCATATATATTTGGATCAAATTTGAATATAACATTAATCTCTTTATTTCAATAAGTCATAATACTTGGAAAACATTCCGAAAGTAAGGATATATCTAGATATATTTGATAACACAGACCTTCACAGACCCTCCTTTGAGGGTCATTTCTTACATTATTCTATGCGCTGAATCTAAGTCTGCCCACCAATATTGACTATTATGTCAGAATTTTGTGGTATCCTAACCTAAAAGTGACAAAATGGCCATTTTCTCCAAATTTTTGGGTTTGGATATCTCAGGTGATGGAGAAATATAGTAAATGAATTTTGAACTCTACATTAAAAAGTCTACACGAATCGATCATAAAACCTATGAAACTCAAAACTGTTGTCAAGGAACCCATGCATTGGAAAACGAAAATGTATGAGTTTAACTCTTCTCTGCGTCGCGCGACCAAGCAACTCATAAATCCTTTGTACATTGCAGTAGTAGGAGGATCCTTTTAACTACCAATGCAACATATATAGGTTTTGTGAATTCTTTCCATACATGAAAAGGTAACTCATATATTTTTATTTTTCGTGCATGGGTTCTGTGATTACAGACTTAGGTTATGAGTCCAGGTCCTTTTCTAGGATCCATCATCGATTTTTGTAGACTGCATGATGTAGAATTGAATTTAGTTTAAAAAATCTCTCTATCACTTCTGGTTTCTAATATATTTCAGCCCAAATACACCCAGAAATAGTCATTTTGTCACTTTTAGGTTAGGATAGCTCGAAAACCTGATGTGATAGTCAATGGGCTTGTTCGGATTTTTTTTAATTTCGTAAATCGAAAATGCAACTACAAAATAATGGATCTGCAAAAAATCAGAATCTTATTCGCACGTTTAGTATATTAAAAAGTATTACAAATCTCCACCTCGCGAAAATGGAGCGTGGCCAGGCGCTACGTCACTATACGCATAGACTCGACGACCTCAATAGACTTCGTGCTCCTTAGTTGTTATAATTATAAGTGTTTTCGAAGTATTGTTTGTTTAGCTTACTTCTTGACAGTAGGGGAGTACAATTTGGTGAAATTTCAAAAACTTACAATTTTATCGCGCTCCTGTCGGGACGAATTTTTGATTTTGACCCTGCAATATACGATTAAGATCCATCGCCGATCTTCTCCTTTCCGTAGAGACATGGAACGAATTTCCACTCGACGTATTTATTTAATTACCAGCGTTTGAAAATTCCATGTTTTTCGACGTTTCAGGTTATATTTGAAAGATTCCAGAACGCCACTTTTCTTAGGTCACTTGCGTACAGTGACGTCATAAATGAGCGCTCGGTGTTTGTAACTATTACCAATTTCAACTCCTTATATCTCGAGAACAGAAAAAGTTAATAATACGAAATTTTAAGTGCATAATGAGAATATTGAGTACTACATGAAAAAATATAAAAACCATATAAAAAGAATACCGTTTTACTCTGCTTTTAAACATTGAACTCAATGCCTGACTTTTTAGTCTTATCCTCAGAAGCTAATACCTCCCCAATATCTGGAACAAGCCCATTATGGTGGGCAGACTTGCATGCAGTGCATCGAATTTCGTAGGATTCAGGACCCCCAAATTTGTCAATAATATGAGAATTTGTTAAAGAATAACCTCAACGCGCCATCAAACATTATGTTAGTTGACTGTTGAAATGTTTACTATCATTCCCCAAAGATGCTCAACCTAGTGACAAAAGTTTATTACTACCGGTGCCATATATGCTTCCATATGATTGTAACAATTGACTGGCACAAAAAGATCCATACTTTGGTAAAATTTGGATTATTTTCCGAAACTCGGGAACCAACTGTAATAATTACACTAAAAATGTCCGGCTTTTCAAACCTTCTCAAGGAATATAACCTAATATAAGGGAAGAATACTACTTCACATATGAGCATCCACCATGGAGGTGTGTGCAAAGTACTTTTTTTAAAGAAATTTTGAACTGAAATAGATTAAAAATTGAAAGTTGGTCATTCTATATGATAAAAGCTGAACTAAGTCGGCTGAACTGAATTCGGCTCCCCAAAGTATAGCACTATTAAAAAAACAACTCTTCCTTATTGTAAAAACAAACCTGTTTACTTTAGCGATGAATTAAAAGTAAAATTTTAGTGCAGTTGCAAAAAAAATCATATTGGACGATAACGGTGCCCATAGTAATATTTCTGAGCAAAATTTTAGTATAGTTCTGAACTAGTTATTTATGCATTAAGTGTGCCAAATGACACTTCTTTCACGAGTGAGAATTTTCTTACCCGAGACGTAGGCGATATAATCCCATGAGTGAGAAACGCATATTACACACAAGCTATACTCAATATTCTTTTTGAATACCGAAATGGTTACCATAAAATATAGAGATACATTAAAATATAAGCAATTTATATTACGCACTAGTGCGTAAATTATTTATTCTTTTGCTCTAGTGTTTACTTTTTCGCATTAGTCTAATTTTAGTGCAATTTCGGGAAAATATTTTTTTATAAATTTTTGAAATTTACGTCAATGAAGACGTTTCCTGGGTTCCATAACAAGTTTAACATTGTAATAGACTAAAGGAATGTACTATTTGTACCAAGTCTTATCACAATGTCCCTGTAAATCTGACACAGTCTGTATTCCCTAATTAAAGGACGGGGTTATTTTTAAAATGGCGATTGGTGGTAATTTCGAATTGAAACGGATAGGAATGTGCGTAACAGGCACGCATTTACCCCGAGGACCTTCGGCCCTCGAACTGGAACAGCGAATCGAATTTAAGGATTTTCTCTTAGTGAAAGATTGCATTAAAGTTTCTTTTTCACTGAAGTCTAAGGTAGTATAGATTATATATTCAAACTTTGTACAGGGTGGGGAAATAGTGCGTCGGACCTCGATATCTCGAGTTCTACGATAGCTAGAAATAAAAAAAAAATTGCAAGTAAACTAGATAAATAAATCTATAACTGGAAATTATTTTCGAACATAAGGGCGAGCCAAGACGAAATTGCAGGACCAACTGCCTTTTTAAAATAGAATGCTATGTGTAATATGTTTTTAATGGTATTTATTTATGTTTTTATTTATGTATGTGTATATGTAGGAAGATAATCATGTACTTGTCAAAATATATGTAATGTAAATATCAGGTTGTATATTTTCATTTTTGCCAGATTCATATTGGTATATCTGCAGCATGCGGGTTGAGTGTAAGAACAGCTGACGTTAGCAAATTGTCAATCTCAGCTAAACCCCGCCCTTTCATATTTGTATTCATATTATGTATTTCGTATTTGAATAAAGTATATTATTATTATTATTATTTCTAGTCATTCTCTCGGTTCTTTTTTTAACCGGCATATGATGGTTCTTTTATGCAAAACAGATAAGAAATTCATCTTATTCTGTCATGGGTTTAGGAACTTGCGCACAATGTGGCAAGTTTGTAGAATAGCCGCTTTTCGAATCGGAGTGATGAGAGCTTTTGGAAGATCTAATTGATCCAGATGTTTACTGAGTTGCTTTGTTACTACCCCTGTTACTGATATTATGATTGGTATTATCCGAACGTGGTTTAACTCCCAGATATATTGGATCTCTATTGTCAAATTTTGATACTTATCGATATTTCCCTTTTCTGTTGTTTGGAGGTTGCTGGACAATGGGCAGCCTATGTCAACAAGGGTGGCTGTCTTGTTTAATTTTTCGATAATTACTATATCTGGACGGTTGTATCCACGGTTCGGTCTATAATAATAATAATAATAATTATTATTATTATTATTATTATTATATCAGTACATTTTTTGAAGCCTCTTTCTAGGCTCTATTCATTACTATATTAGCATTGAATGTCTCCCAACCACTTGGACGTAATGAATTTTTCTGTTGAAATAATCCAATCTGCAGATGGATATTAAGAAAATTACCACAGTCAGAATTATGGGTTTTAAGAAAAACTTATGTCAATACCAGTTACGAGACATCTAATTAATGCTTATGAATCATTTTCATTTCCTAAAACTGTACAGGGTAGCCAAAAATTATTCTTCAATTAAGAGCTTTTTAAATTGAATTTTCTCAATTGTTTCAAATGGAACACACTTCATATTTTTCAACGATGTGATGTAGATATGAAAAACGAACATCTTATGTAAGTACTTCCCTATCCCGTCAAATTCAAGAATAAACTTAAAAAAAGAGGTTCCCTCACATAATTCATTAGAAAAATTTATAATAGGTGTTCGACGTGTTGCCCATTTTAATTGGCACACGTCTTTATGCAATTTTGAAATGAGACCATTTAGTGGGACCATTTCTTCCAATCCATTGAAATGAGTAAAATAATATTTAATAAGTCCTTTACTCTGTAATGTTCTTTTGTACATTTTTTGCCATTTTCGTTATTCGACAAGCAATAAAACTTCAGGTTGGTATAAATTGTCGTGTACAACGGAGCATTTATCACAGTTATCGGTCGTTAGTTACAATTTGTATTGAATTTAAAATATTTGGAATTTTACAATATGAATATTAATAAAGCGGAACTCGTAGACATGACTTTTGTTTTGGGCGAGTCAGACAGAAATTGTTTTTACTTTCCAATAGAATTTGTCACCAACGTTATCTTGAAAGAAGGATTCCTGATGTTAGCAGCTTCCAAAACCTTCTCGATAGATTTCTAGAAACTGGAAATGCCAAATATAAACAAAAGTGAAGTAATAAAACGTGTTGTGAACGAAGAAAATGAGTTTTCTGTGGTGCTGGCAACGGTTGAGAATCCCCATGTTAGTAAAAGAGAAGTGAGCTCATTAGTAGGAATAAGTAGATGGTTTGTGGGTCGAATCTTAAAAACAAATTAGTTGCATGCATATCATATTCAAATTTACGAGGAATTATCTGATGACGATTTTCAAAAGAGCCTACAATTTTGTAATTGGGCCAGAGGGTAAAATGCAAGATGATGTCAACTTCTGTCTTCAATAATGTTTTATTCACTGATGAGGCAACTTTTCATAAAAATGGATTTGCTAATAGGCACAATTTCTATTATTATGTTTCGGAAAATCCTCATTTTTTTATGCAAGTAGATAACCAACACAAATGGTGTATAATCGTTTGGGGAGGAATTATTGGAGAACATGTAATAGGGCCACATTTCTTTGATGGCACATTGATTGGAGCTATTTATCTTCTTTTTTTGTAAATCTGTCTGTACCAATTATTGGTAAATCTCCCTGAAAGAATTCGAAATAGGATGTGGTTTCAGCAAGATGGTGCTCC
The DNA here is from genome assembly GCA_963583905.1 of Stenurella melanura. Taxonomy (NCBI): domain Eukaryota; kingdom Metazoa; phylum Arthropoda; class Insecta; order Coleoptera; family Cerambycidae; genus Stenurella; species Stenurella melanura. The sequence continues at coordinate 103,389,403 of OY757312.1, forward strand.
CCTACATTATTTAAATGCAGTTAGAGACCACTTAAATAATACCTACCCTCATCAATAGATTGGAAAAAATGGACCCACTAAATGGCCTGCTAGATCCCCAAATCTTACAAATAGGATTTCTTTTTAAGGGGATACGTGAAGGAAATTGTTTATAGAGACACACCAACAACAGTGGAAAATATGAAGGAAATAATAATAACTACCTTTAGATCTATCACTCCGGCAGTTTTAGGATCAGGAGGAACCTCATTTCAAAAGCACATAGAGATGTGTATCAATCAAAATGGGCAACATGTGGAACATTTAATATAATTTTTTCTACTGAGTTATTTGAAAAAACCTCTTTTTTAGGTTTGTTTTTGATTTTGTAATTATTGCTCAATAAAACGAAATTGGTTGCAATTAGCCAGAGGGAAGTACTTACAAAAAAATTTTCTTTTTTCGTTTCTAACTTCACATCGTTGAAAAATATTTTTAATTGAAAAATAATTTTTGGTCATCCTCTACAGCTTTAGGAAATAAAAATTATTCAAAAACATTAATTAGATGTCTCGTAACTGATATTCACATAATATTTTCTTAAAACCCATAATTGTTACTGTGGTGATTTTTTTAATATCCTTCTGCAGATTTCATTATTTCAACAAGACAATTCATTACATCCAAGTGGTTGGGAGATATTCAATGCTAACATAGGAATGAATAGAGCCTAGAAAGATGCTTCAAAAAACGTACTGATAAAAATAGCATTCCATTAAAAAAAAAAAACTTTTTCAGTTTACTTGCAATTTTTTTAAAAATTTCTGGCTATCGTAGAACTCGAGATATCGAGGTCCGACGCACTATTGCCCCACCCTGTATATAAATATTGTGAATTACTAAACTACAGAAAGAATGAAATATAGTATATATTGGTACGGGACTCTAACTGTACCAGCAAACACGCCATTGCGCATTGATCTGAAATGAGTGTCCACTGTCTAGATTCCTATTCGTTTTTTAAGATGAATTTAGGTTACGAAATGTTTCATTTTTGGTGGATGGGCCAGTTGCAGTTAAATTGTCAAATATTTTCAGAGCAGTTGATGCTGAATCTGGTATCAAAAGATAAAGATTAAAAACTTCAAATTCAATAGCGCTGCCATAATTGCACAATTTTAAAATAGAACCGCCCTTAAAGAAACAGTCACTGAAAATGAAGTACCGAATTACCGTTGTTCAGTTAATTGAATTTTGCTACCTATGTTGGTTTTGAAGTCGGTATAAAAATAAACGAACAACAAAATCGAATGAATTTTTATCCGATTCCTATTCGTTTTTTAAGATGAATTTTGGTTACGAAATGTTTCATTTTTTATTTGGGATTGAATGTACAGATATACGTATATCTGAGCATTTGTTCTAGATTCTCTTGGATAAAGAGTATGTCCAAGGTCACCATTGGTAATAAAAAATAAACGCGCCGGCTTTATGGCATATAAGATGAGCGGATTTGTCATTGCAGTGCATTTCTTCCCTCGTTTACAAACATTTCGACAATACCTTAGCAGACGCTCAAGTATTTCTTATATATCGAGTTAAAGTTGTTTGAAGTTTTTAGTGGAAAGAAAATGGAAATTCGGCAAGTAGTTTTTGAATTATTGAGCTCAGGAAAAGCGTTTCTGTCTCTAAGGACAAGAAGATGAACATTTTCAAGTATAAACGCAAGACAGGATGAAATTAAATATTTGTTATTTCCCCTGTTGCTGTAATACATTTTATCCTACACATTATGAAATTTTAATATGACTTGACTTCAGCAAGATAATTCTTAGAAACCGCTGTCTAACAAATCACTACTTCCACATCCAGATTTCCCATCGCAAGTCTCTTTAAAGGAACACATCTTGACAATATTTGCATTTTAGTATGTGGAAATAATTGGTCATAGAATTTTAATAATATAATATTTGGAGCAGATGTCATAAAAAAATTGAGACGTTCGCTCCTAGAATATACGCCAAAAATGAAGTTTATGAGCTCTTATTAGCTTGCTTTACTTATTTCCCCTATTTGCCCCCCCCCCACTCCCATCTCTTCAACGGAATCATCTCAATCAGATATCATTATATTACATGCGTGTACTAAATTTTATTTGATCAAACCTTTTAATAATGTAGTGGAGGTGGTGGGGGACGTTAAAAAATATAGTAAAGAAATTTGAGAACTTGGCTTCTAGTATATACACCATTCCTAAATTTTTGTACTTTTAACAACTTGCTATATTTATTTTTCCCTATTTACCCTATTTTCCCCCTCTACCTTCCACCAGGTAAGTTAAAAACAATCCAATACCAGATCTCGCTATAGTACAAACGTGTATAAAATTTCAAGTCAATATCTTAAACCGTTCCAGAGAAATCGTGCGCACAAGAAAAAACTGCAGACAGACAATATTTTTCGTTCAAATTTAAAATCTTGACGTTTCATGGCATCCTAAGCAAGCCTATTTCAAGAAACAAAATTTTTCAAATTTCTTTTACGATTACTATACTTCCACTCCACTACGTGGATGAGGAAGTAATTAATTAAAAGTATGAAAATATTTCTCTTATAAAATCGCAGTTTTAATATTGTATTCAGAATCTCCAAACGCAGTTCGAAATTATCGTAATTATTGGTACTTATAGTGGTTTATACTACTACCTCAAATAATTCCTTTAGGATGTGTAATGAGAGCGAGCACGCTATACTATCGTTTTTGTTCTAAAATTGAAAGGAATTTAGTAGTTTTTAGTAATCTATCTATTTTTACGGCACTGTGTCCACGACTCAGGGGGTAGGTCAACCTTCCGTACCTGACCTCGTCCAAAATCCGGCACTCGGAGGGACGCGTCCGATCTATCCAAACTCGAGACATCCATATAGACCCACACAGCACAATCGGGATATGGGATGTCAAATTGAAGTACCTGGATATCCCAGTACGTAAAGTAGATAGTGAAATGGACGTCCCATTTAGGATATCCCAGGATATCCTTCAAAAGGAGGCCAAGAGGATATCCGGAACTGGTTTCATTTTGGCATTAACTGTGAATTGACATCGGGATTGAAAAAGGACGTCCAGTGAAGGGCCCTAAATCTCCTTAAACTGTGACCCAATGTATTTCTTTAATATGTTCAAATACGGCGCCATTACGATTTCCGGCGGCCATATCCAATTTCACAAACCTGTACTTTCTGTTTATTATGTAGAGTTCAGTGGTTGTATTTGGTATTCTTTAGTGTAAGCTCAAAACAAGCTTGGAATATCAGTTAATTTATCTACATCAAATAATATAAATTATTAATGGTTGTAGGAAATATTTTTAACACTTTTGATTGTGTTTTATCTGTTTAATTCAGTTTTATTTGAGACTTTTTTGTTTGACACATAGAAAGTAAGTACAAGCCATGTAAAAATAACATAACCTATAAAACTTCCCAAATTTAATACAATTTTGTAAACTTTTAGGATACCAAAGGAAACTAAAAAGAGGAAACTTTATAGAAAACTTACGGTATTAAACAAAAATTCTGACTCCCTTATTTTCAATGACCAACAAACCTACAAAATGAAGCTTATTTGGCCCAAGAATTGAATGTTACGAAGCCAGGTTGGAGAGAGAATGTGAACCAGGTCGTACTTAGTGTTGTGAAGTTTGACGATGTACAGTGTATGAAAATAGGTAAGTAAAAATAATTTTGCTTCAAGAAAATTGTTTGAAACTTTCGTTACACTCTTAAGGGAAATATGTACCTATCAGACAGAACATGCGTGGATAAATTTTCAGTTAATTTGCAAATCTGTCCTGATCCTGATATATTGTTTCTTTTTGAGTAAATTGCACAAAACGGTTATTGGTTTATGAATGGTGTTATGTAAATGGCTTCGCAGCCACAGCCATATGTGACGTGTATGGAAGACAGATATAATGCATTAAAATGAAGTAATACTGGATTGCATTTTATAATGCGACAAATTATTCTTATTAGTGCTTCAATTTAAACCTGTATCCCTCGATGTTCTCTTTATTATCTTTATCTTACCCAGTTTTCATATAGACTACATTTTTGTTGATAATGCTGATTCAAATAATAAGTAAATGTTTGTTTTAGGTGCAACCATGAATGGCTACCTATAATATTACGAAATAGGTACGAAGCAGAGAAGTGTTTAAAAGAATCCGAGCAGGGCAAAATGAAGAGCGACGCAATGAAGAGAGTAGAGAAGTAACAACACATTACTTGATAAAAAAATATGTTTTTATATAATTCAATTTGAAAAATGTTATTTTATGTTCTTCTAAGAAGTTTGCCTTTTGATGTTACAAATGATTTTGTCTTTAAATATTCAATATATTTATCTTCTTATAACCCCTAGGTGTTTTTAATTTCTTGACTGATAATTCAAATGCCTTCATGTGTAATTTTTTTATATAGTTCGGTCAGTTGTGATATTTTCTAACATTTTCATGTATATTAACCGTCGACAGAAATAAAATTTGACAAAAAACAAAATATTTATGGAGTTATGTGCCACGTGCTTATTTTATTATTCTATATTTTTTCCAAGTAGTTTGACATTACAAATGTGAGTTTGTTTTTAAAGTCTGTCTTACATCTGATTTTATTTTTTTGACCGTTTATATCAAGTAACTAGATGCATGAGTAATTCCTTGGGTTTTTTGGTCAGTTCAAATGAGAAATATAATATTTTCTATTGTTTCAGTGTATTAACCATCGTCAGAGAAACTACAATTTTACAAAGAACAAAAAATATATATGTGGATTTATGCGCTACCTACTTATGTATAATTAAAAGTAGGTAGCACTTCGGTCCATACATACACAATATTTTTAGTTTATCTTTTTGTAAAAATGTAGTTTCTTTGACGATGGCTAAATATGTTTAAATATAAGAAAATATAATATTAGGATGTTCTGGGACGTTTCAGTGTGTACTTTGTACATCCTCTAATGTCCCTGTGGATGCCCTTTCGTAGTACTTACGACGTCCCAAAATATCCCGGGATATCCTGGTATGTCCCTAGTTATGAGCTTCAGACATCCTTCAGGACGTCCGTCGTATTGCCTTTATCTGGTACCAAGTTGTGACATTGGGATGACCAAATGAGTGCCAAAAAGCATACGTATTGGGATATTGGGACGTCCATAGGCAAGCCCAAATCCTAAATGGTCTTTTCCATAGTACGTCCCTCGGACAGCCATGTGCTGTGTGGGGACCTCGTACCTACGAAGACTGTGCACCTCCTCGTTCAGTTCTCCGAAAGCGAGGTTAAATATTGCCATGTATGTTTGAAAGAGCTGTAAAGCCTCATATAACTTACATACTCTTTTTGAAGCAACTACAATTGTTCCGTCCTGACGAATTGCATTTATTACATCAATACCAAAATCTTCTAATCTCAAACCAAAATTTACGAACATATCCTTCAAAGAATTTGAAAATATTCTTATGCCAGTCGATTGTTATAATCACTTGCCGTTGTTTGCCGTTGATACTAAACATCCTTGAAGCGTATCCCACTTACTATATGTGATTGTATTACGCAGTACCTATGATATATTTGAAACACCGGTATATCATAAAGAATATACATTAATAGCATTTGAGACGTAAGATTATTTTATTGTTTAAATGAAACATGTTCTATTTAAGAAAATGGCATTTTCAATTCAGCAGAAATTCAGTGTATTCACTTAAGCTACTTTGTAGCTATGGCAAAATGCTGAAATGCAAATATAGTTGAGGCTGAAGAAAAAGAGAGTAAAAGTCAGTTGGGTTTTAAGTCGCCTCCACCAAATGTGATGCTAGAAAAAAAATCAGGGTTGTTTGGATTATTTGTTATACTAAATGCGCAACGTCCACAGACATCCGCCATATTTTTCGCTCAGAGCAATACAGGTGCCACGGCTAAAGCCACTACAACTCGTTTGACACACGAGAGAGTTTAATTTAGTTATTGAATGAATACTTTGTAAAATAAAACATAGCGGTAGAAAACAAGGTCCTTTATTGACAAAGAAACAAGTATCAAAATTATTGCACTTACATTTGTTCCCTATGGGGAGCCACTCCCCAGGGTAGGGTTGGACCTTGCAGCACCCGCATCACCGTTACCCCATAAGACTTTTGGCTTTTGCTCCCTTTTACCTCAACCGCCATTGTTTTTGCAATTCAGAATTTCGCCATAGTTACAAAGTAGAATAGGTGAATATACTGAATTTCTGCTGAATCATAAATTGCTTTGTTCCAAAGTGGAACAAGTTGTATTTAAACAATAAAATAATCTTATTTCTCTACTGATATTAATTTCTATTATTTATTAAAATGATATATCGGGTGTTCCAAAAAATAAGTACTGCGTGATAATATGCTATTCTGATTTGTTTTATATTCAATTTATTAGATGGATTTTAAACTAGTTGAGCTTCTAATCAATGATTACAAGCATTAATCGAATTTAAGTCTTATTATTGACTACTATTTATGTATAACCCTCGTAAAATTTAATGTTTGGAATTAACAACTGATTTTAAAGAATTTCATATAACACCTCACGACTGCTCGGGGTGCCGATTCCTCACAGAAACTAGTGATGTTATTATCTTTAAGAGTGTCTAATAGTGTTAGTTCTGAGAAAATTATGAAAGATGTTAATCAAGATACAACGAAAAGTAACAAAGTCGCTATCGGAGGCCTGTAAAAATGTTTCTTTCTCATTTTTATCGTCTTTTAAAGAGTTGTAAAAATTCACTCTGAAAGTGGAAAGTAATTTCCAAATATTGTAAAAGACACTACTGGCACCCTTATCATATTTGTCATTTCTTTCAGACACTAGATAAGATCAACCACATTCTCATCAATGCGGTCCAGACATGCACACGAACCAAGCAGAAATCCTCAAGAATTGCTGTAAATATTAAAGAATAATACGCATTTATATTTTATCAGAAATAGCAGATGTTTGAGCTACATTAAAACAAAATTAATTTAATTTGCCCCAAATTAATAGCAAAATTTTATGACTATCCTAAGAAAATTTGTATTTATGAGAGACAATAAACTGGTTAATACTCATAAACCATTATTTTTGTGATATTAAATTCTGTAGGGATGAAATATCGTCTAATAGCCCATCATACTAAATTTATGTACATTAATTCAGATTCTATAGCGAACTAATTGATGTCATTGAATTAAAAAAAGCATTTTCGTCGAAATTATTCAATACTTAAATGCTTCTTTAAAGTTTGCTTTTTCTCAAAACCTGAGAAAATCAATTAATTTAAAACCGGTTAATATTATTAAATTTTAAGCTTAATTAAGTTCTTTGACAACTTCTTCAATTTCAGAAAAATAAGTTCAAGATTATTACACTAATATTTGTTAAAGGTGAAAAATTAGTCGTCTGTATAAAACTTCCTTCTTCTAGGACATAAGCAAATATGTTTTCAACCAACTTATTTAAAGGGAAGAAGAGCTCAATTCGACCAGTATGTATGTTTTTTCATGTTTGTGATTTGATTCCTCTGGGATCGCTCAACCGACTTCTACGAAATATTTTGCAAAAGGTAAAGCTTGACTTGGCAGTAGTCCCATATTGGTTTCATCAAGCCATGTCTAGAATGAGATGAACAAAAAACTCTGAAAGAAATACTTGCTATTCGAGTACATCCGATATTATGGCAGATGGGCCAGTTGCAGTTAAATTGTCAAATATTTTCAGAGCAGCTGATGCTGAATCTGGTATCAAAAGATAAAGATTCAAAACGTCAAATTCAATAGCGCTGCCATAATTGTACAATTTTTTTTAAACTTAAAGAAACAGTCAGTGAAAATGAAGTACCGAGTTACCGTCGTTCAGTTAATTGAATTTTGTTATCTATGTTGATTTTGAAGTCAGTATAAAAATAAACGAACAACAAAATCGAATGAATTTTTACCCGACTTTAAAGTCGATATTAGGTAATAAGGTTCGTTTTTAATGACCGTTTTTTTAAATGCGGTCAACTTAAAGAAATTATAAAAAATGTTAAATTCTAAAGTGAGAGAAATCGTATCTACCTAAGTCTAGTGGAACAAGCCAATCATTTTACTTCGATGATATCTAAAAAGTTGAGAACCCGTTGATCCAGGACATATATGTTGGCATCATCATTTAACAAATCTTTTTTTTATCGTTCAATCAATTTTGGCATCATTGACAGAAACTGAAAAGAACCTTTATTATACTTCACAACGTAGTTATTATACTCTTTGCAAATACAAAACGGAGAGTATATTGCATTCGATTGGTACATTTCTAAAATCTGTAATATTGTTAGTAGAGAAAAAACATCTGAACAATTTTCAAAATGCCCGCTCGTCTGCCTGTATGTTCATCTGTCCGTCTGTCTGCCTGCCTGCTTGCCTGTCTGTCTGCCTGCCTGTCTGTCTGTCTGCCTGATTGTCCGTTCGTCACGATAACTTAAGTACGAAAAGTCAGATTGTATTGAAATTCGAAAAGTAAGTTAGTGTTAGAGCAAGAACTCTATTGTTTTTTTAACAAAATTGATAAAAAAATAAAGAAGTTATTAATTATTTGAGCTTAAAGAAATATGTTCTTATGTTTTGTTATTAAACAAAGAATATCTAAAATTAATATTATTTGTAAAAGACTTGCGAAAAGTATCCTATAGAATGTGTAACAATTATATAAAAAGTGCGGTAAATCGGCGAAGAGCATAACGGTGGATTTTCTTTATTTTATTAATTTTCTCTCATTAAGTCAAAAATGAAGCTACGTATTAAAATTTTGTAGGAGTGTCGTTAATTTTTGTACCCATATAAATGATTATTTTAACTATTATTAAATTTGACAACAAAGTGTGTTAATATACACATACTTCAAATAATAAACGTAGGAAATATATATTTTAAGGATTTGTTTACAAAATGTGAAAATATCATTATTTTTCGAAATAGAAGCTTAGTATTCGAGCAGAAATAAAGGTAACGGCTGGAGCCAACTTTTTCATTTGAAACTTTTTTTCTAGGATAAACAGTTTTCTAAAAATAGCGTATGAAAAAATATCGAATTCTGTCACGATGATTCGATGACGCAGTAAATATATTAGTAGACTCTAAACTTAAGCTGATATTCATTTTCACATCAAGCTTATTAGAAGATCATGCTGGTTCAAATTTATTTTAAAGAAGAATTTATTTTTTATATTGATATTAATATTAATTTTTTGAAAGAATTTCATCAAGATTCTTCACTATCATATAATTTTCTAATGACCTCAATTTTTGTTTACTCACTTTAATTCTTTTATTAAAGAAATAACAGTTACCCAAAATATGGTCCAGCATTTAGAGGAAAAAGTTGCGTTTTTTCGGAAATACTTTGAGCATAACGGATATGAACGAAATGTCTTGCAATGTACTCTAAAAACAACTAACTTATCAGTACACATATTAAGAGAGTGTGCAAATTAAAATATTTTGAAGAAACTCAAAAAATGTATATTTCATTAAAACTAATTTTAAAATTGTAATGACGACAGTTCAAGTGATGTAATTACAAAAATATAAAACAGGAGTTCTAGAAGTCGTTAATTATGATTTTGACATTTTAATTTCAAAATCAATATGTCGGATTCTAAATGGCTGATCGAAATTTGAAAATCATTCAGTCATGTGCACACTCCACTCTACAGGTCGTTATCCTTAACGGATTCACTTGAATTTTTTTCAATCTCTGCATCTAATATCATAAAACCTTATTCAATTTCAAACTACGATCCGCCGAGTAGTCTATTAAACAATTGTTTGACATCGTTCTTCTGATAAATGATAAATAATTAAAAATAAAATCAAAGAACAAATAATATTTTCTCGTTTAACTCTCTCTAACTTTAAACGGGTTAACCCTTTACTGCATGATTTTTTATTTTCATTTAAAAAAATGATGGACAGGAAATATGGTTGAGATAACAGAAAAAATGCTTAAAAAATATGTTTAAATTTTAAAGAACTTATCCAAAAAAATGGGGTTTGTGCCATATATGGCCCAACTAAGACGTGTGTTAAACTATTCATTATGAGAAGCATAATGACAATTTCTGTCTTTGTTTAAGCAAAGAAATGCACCTTTGTCTTTCACTTTGCCAATGTCCCCAATGGTCAATACCATCTGTTCTGACCTCTCGAATTGGGAAATCAGTCGTCGGATCCCGTTGCCGTTTAGCCTGAAGTTCACCTTCAATTGAAGATTTTGGTCGACCTCTAGTTTTATAGATAGGTTTGTTCTCTTTACAAAGGCATTCTGCAATGGTCAATTTGAAATCTACCAAAGCCAAATTGTTCTCTTTGTCTCTAAATAATCCAAGCATTGCACATTGGCACAAAGAAGATCAATCATGCGGAAAAATATTCGCATATACCACTTTTTTCAACGCATTTTCAGTCTATATGATCCCAGCATGGAGTCCAGAATATCCACTTCACCCATATATTTGTTATAGATATAAACCGTCTTTGGACATGGTATAAGAATCTGTTCGTTTTGTTTCTTACAGAATCGTTTTATCTGAACAATGGGAGTACTGCCAACATGAGTCGATATCATAGTAACGACTTTGTTGCCAACCAGGAAGTGACAGATATTGGAATATCATCTACAACTGCTATCTTCTCAATCATAGGACCACGACCCATTTTCTTCATCACTGAATTCTTCGAAGTATTAAAGTTTGATACTCATCTTAACTTTCTCTAGGTAGACAACCTTCTTTTGTAAGATATGTCATTAACGGTACACTGGTATACCAGTTATCAAAAAATATTTTATTATTTTGATTCTTTGGAACAATCTGTGTCAGTCGCATAACAACATTTGAAGCAACTCCTAAATCAGGAGCATTATTTACGACTATGTTAGTTTGTGTTCCAGCATAAATTTCATAGTCATAGGAGAATCCACTAATACCACTAAGAGCAAATGCTTTGTAGCACCATTTATGGGACTTTCTGGGGTTGTGTTATTTGATAGCAGACCTTGCTTTTGTGGGTATAATTTGTTCTCCACAGCATTCCTTTTTAGGAACTTTCAAAAGTTGCTCACGGATCTTGCTTAGTAGAGGCCTTATTTTAAACAATTTATCATGTCCATTTTGACCGGGTGGAATATAATCGTTGTTGTTGTTGAAATGTAGGAATGGCTTAATTTTTCCCATTTATTGCAAGACATTAATATCAGCAATTAGCGAATGCCTCATAGTTACGTTAAAATACATTCTTGTAGTTGGTGAACGAGCAACAGACGTATATATAGCGACACCATATCGTCAACAGTTAGTGCAAATGGTTTTGTTGGACATAGCTGATAAACAATTAAAAATTTCCTCAGTCATAAAAAAATTGAATAGGAGTTAATTCATTTATTTCTGATGGCAGGTTCAAACTTCCTTAAAATTTTGAATCTTCATCCGGAATATGCATTTTGTCTTCCTTCCACTCTAAAGGCTTTTTCTTCCTCATTTCTTTTTGTAAACCATTTAGCGGAATATCATCCTCGCTGTAGGTTTCATAGTCGGTCTCAGGTATAACAATATCAGAATTGTTGGAATATGCATCACTATCATAATCTGATTCCAAGTCGGGAGCCGGTACAATATTTTCTTGATCAGAATTTGACAGATCTTCATCTTCACTGTCCTCTGGTATTTCTCGACTATTTGGTTTAAATCCTCCATAAAATCTTTTTGGATGCATAATACCTGGAAAGCAAGAATGGTGTGAACAAAATTCTTTAATATGAAAATTCAAAAGAAAACCATGTCGTATATGCATGCTGTGCCATATATGGCACAAAAATATTTTTGACAGTAAAAAATATCTAATGCATAAAAATGCCTACTTACCTCAGTAACCTATCGTCAATACCACACTTTAAATCATTAATATTTTTTTCAGAAAATAAAATTGTTTAAATATTTAGAAAACATAACAGACAAATGAATACTTGTGTGTCTGTCATCAGCTGTTGTCGGCCATAGTAAGAATATTTTGGATCTATCAAAATTCATTACTAGATGTCGCTACTATTATACAATGTGATGAAAATATGTTCCATGTGATAATACATGCACTCTACAGTACTATCAGAAACACCAACAAATTATAAATGGGTTAAAACTGCTTTGTGCCATATATGGCACAGTATGCGGTAGAGGATTAGTTAAAATGTGGAAATGAAATTTTAATAAGTATAGAAAATGTGAATTTTTGTGACTGTCGCATGTCGGTGAGCATTTGCAGGGTATGGGGAACTTCTTTATCTTCCAAAATTGACACAATTAAGAAATAAAGTTAGCGAATACAGGCAATTTCTTTACTTGAAACTTTTTTCAAGAACTATTAGTTTTCAATAAAATGTGAAAATATTTGAACAATGAACTAACGTTAAACGCATACCTTATCGAATAAAACAACTTGCAGGGTGTGCACTTTTGGTTTTACCAACTATTTTGTTATTATGTTAGGCTAATATATTATAATTAACATATTTAAGTCATCATATTCTGTTTGTAGGTAGACAGTTTGTTTTATATACGACACTGGAGATCTGACCTCTTTATACGTGTTGACAAACTTCTACTGGAATGGAGAATATGTGTACTTACGTGTAATTTAGAAGTTACTGTTTCGGAGATAAACCTAGTTTACATATACAACACACAAACACATACACACCGCAATGTTTATCTTCAGAAGGGATAGTAGTGTCGCATATTGGAGCAAATAATGAATGGTTGCGGACAGCAAATATAGAAACTCGGTACTTTCTATTATATTTGCGGACAACGAGGAAAGAAATTATATGTATTAATTTATAGATACTGTCTGATGAGGTGAGCGAGGTGTTTATTTTGATGACAATACGATGTATCAGAAAGCAGTTATATTGGGGCATGTAAAATTATGTCTGTTCCATATCACAAACAGTTTCAAGTACATTATCTAGAGGATACATTATTTAATAAAATTATCACTTTTAATGTTAATACAGGGTGTTTCTATAAGACATAGCCATAAAAGGAACTATCTAGAGCGTAATATTACGTCAAAATATAGTTCCAGTAAACAAACTAGGACTATTGCACAACTCGCCGGATTGAGATATATTAATTATCGACCAATTATTTATCAACGCTCCAGTGCCAAAGCTCAGTTTTTCTGATAAAAGTATATTTTTATTATAGTTTTAATAAGGTAAAACTTGGCTCTTAAAAATGACATCAATTTACTTCGATATCCACGTAGTGGATTGGAAATACAGTAATCGTAAAAAAAATTTCAAACATTTTCTAACCTGAAATAGGTTTAGAATGTCATGAAACGTCGAGATTTTAAATTAGAGTGGAATTTTTTTTTCTGTCTGTCTGTCTGTCGGTCTGTTTGTCGGTCTGTCGGTCTGTAACTTTTATTGTCCGCATGTTTTCTCTGGAACGGTTTAAGATATTGACTTGAAATTTTGTACACGTATATATTGTACCGAGATCTAGAACTGGATTGTCTTTTGAACATATCCAGTGAAAGGTTGGGGAGTAAATAGGGGTAAATATGGGGAATAAGTAAAACAAGCTGATACGAGTACAGAAACTTGAAATTTGATGTACATATTCTAGAAGTCAAGACCTCAAATTTTTTGATGATATTTTCCATCCCCCCCACTCCATTATTAAAGGGGTTGATAAAATAAAATTGATATATTCACTTGAAATTTGGAACACGTATATATTATAATGACATCTGGAACGAGATTATATTTTTGCAATATTTTGTTGAAGGGTTGGAGGTTAAATAGGGGTAAATAGGGGAAAATAAGTAAAGTAGGCTGGTAGGAGTACAGAAATTTGAAATTTGGTCTATGTACTAGAAGCCAAGGCCTCAGACTTTTGATAATATTTTATAATATTTTTCAACCCCCACCACATTTACTTCATTTTAAAGGGGTTGATAAGATAAAATTGAGATATTCACTTGAAATTTGGTACACGTATGTAATATAACGACATCTAGAACTAAATTATATTTTGAGATGATTCCGTTGAAAGGGTGGGTATGTAATTATAGGTAAATAGGGGAAAATGAGTAAAGCAAGCTGTGTAGAGTACAGAATCTTGAGGCTTGATGTATATACTAGAAGCCAAGCCCTCAGATTTCTTCATAATATTTTTCACGTTCTTGCATTTTACGTATCGACGCCGACCGACGTCTAGCATCGTTTTTGTAAAAGTTGTGGGTTTGATAAATTTTGATACCTAGATTAATGTTCTCACATTTTAACGAAAACCATTTTTTTGGGGAATATTAATGTTAATGCAATATTAAACTTTTCTTTATTTCTATCCCCTGTACATTTTGCAGATTTTGTAAATATCATGTCAGGCTTGAAAGCTGGTCAAGTTCTTTTTCAATGCATTAACGAAGCTTGCTAAATTGCAACTTCTGTAAATTTCTTATGACATCTGCCCCTAACATTATTAAAATTCTATGACCAATTATTTCCGCATACTATAGTGCAAATATAGTTAAGAAGTTTACCTTTAAAGACTCTTGGAAGGAAAATCTAGATGTGAAAGTAGTGATTCCTTAGGCAGCGATTTTTAGATTGATCTGAAATGTTATTAAAGCCTATTTTATTTATCATAAATAATAATTATTTAACATCGCTTTCGCAGACTATAATAATAATAATAATAATAATAATAATAAATGTCTTTATTTCCCACAGAAAGAACAATTTACAACATAAGTAAACAGATACAAAACAAACATAAAAATATTATAAATACACACTTATTATATAATAACTAAACAACCATGGGAAATACAAGGGGAAGTTCACTCAAGAGAGTGCTCTACCACTTAACCCTTGATACTAAACTAGATTAAACTAACAATAATAATTAACTAATAATAATAATAATTAAAATAATGATGATTAAAAAAAATAAACATAAGATTAGGATATTTAGACAATATATGCTGTTTACACAAACCGAGAATGAGATCAAGTATAGAGTATCCTTATTATGCATTGAGAAAATACTTATATATGCTCGTTTTAAATTTAGCGTTCGTGAGAACCTTCAAACTATCTGGGATAGAGTTGTATAGCTTATAAATGGTATATCGAAAACTCCTTTCAAAAAAAGACGTTTTGTGAGGAGGAGGCGTCAATTGACCTTTACGTCTTATATTAATATTGTGAACATCACTTCGAAACGATATTTTGTTATATAAATAGGGAGGTGACCGAGATAATATAATTTTGTGAAACAAACAAAGGGCATAGGTTTTAAGGCGATCTTTTATATTTAACCAATTTAATTCGTTCAGCTTATGAGACACATGGTCAAATTTTCTGATACCACATATGAAACGGATACAAGAATTTTGAACCCGCTGTATTCTGCTTAGGTAATCTGTGTCTAAGCATGGTCCGTAGACAGGAGCACAATATGTGAACTGTGATAACACCAGTGTCTCACAAAGCATTCTTTTCGTGTTTTTTTGTCAAATAAGATTTGTGAGGGTATAATAGCCTCAGAGCAGTGTAGGCCTTTTGGATATTTTTTGTTGTCTGCTCCCGAAACCTCAACGACCTATCTAAAATTAGCCCAAGATTTTTTGAACTACTTGACAGCTCAATTTTGACATTCTCAACCTCAATATTCATATCGTGTTGTAGACGATTACAATCCGTTTTTTTGTCTCCTAATCTCGGCGTAGTATGTCGAATTAACAGTTATATTTTCAAATTTAACTCATTTAAGCTGACAAATGGAAGAATGAATTAATTTAAAATTTTTACTGTCTTGTTATTACATTTTTGTTGACAAAATGTGTTAATATGGAGATCAAATTTTAATAAATGTCGAAAATATAATTTTTTCAAACATTTTTCTAGGATTACTAGGTCTCGAGAAAGTTGCATTTGAAAAAAATACTGAACGCTGTTGCGAATATTCGACGACACAGTAAATATTACTTCCACATCCACGTAGTGGACTGGAAGTATAGTAATCGTAAATATTAATAGGCACTGAACGTAAACTGATAGTCATTTTGACATCAATAGGCGAAAGGTAGCAGCAGTGTAGAATCATCTTAGATAATTAATTCTTGTTTAATTTTCTATATTACAGTATAATAGCAGATCGTTCGATTTCAAATTTATTTCAGAATAGTTTATTTTACTTCCACATTTGCACAATGGAGTGGAAGTACAGTAATTGTAAAAAAATAAAACCTTCTCTTTTCATTGAAATAGGTTTAAAATGTTATGAAATGTCGAGATTTTAAATCTGAGTTAAAAAAAATGTGTCGGTCTGTCTGCCTGTCAGTCGGTCTGTAACTTTTTTATGCTCATTTTTTCTCTGAAATTGTTTAATATATTGACTTAGAAGGTACCATAATGAGATCTAGAATTAGATTATAGTCAGAGCTTAGAGCGAAGGGTTGGGGTAAATAGTGGTATATAAGTAAAGCAAGCTAGTGAAAGTCCAGAAACTTAGTACTTGTTATATGTATTAGGAATCAAGGTGTAAATTTTATATGACATCTGCCACACCCACCACTACATCCACTCCATTATTAAAGGGGTTAACAAAATAAAAGGTGAAATCCAATGCCGCTTTTTAAATTCAAATTTCCAAAAAATTTGGTTCCCCCTTATCCCTCCAATTTTGATATCCATGACGTGCCATTCTCAATTTTTACTGCGTTGCAAGGTCTAGACAAAATAATCACATCTTAAATAAAGCTTTTAATAAACGTACACAAAGTTGATTATTTAGTTCGTTAAAGCAAGTCAAACAACATGACATAGGTAAACCACAAAATAGCGTTTGGTAGCGTTCCCCACTCTGACTTGGATAACAATAAAAAACCTTCGGGAAATAACAATAAAGCAATGGTAATGTGGCTCTACCAGTCCAAAGGTCACATAAGAATAGGGAACATGGAAATTAAAAGAGACATTTTCCAGAGAACCTTTACTATTTTGCCTGGTGCTCATTTCCTTGTTAAACCAACCGGCCAATCAGAGAGTCGGCTTCGAAATTAGTGATAACAGTAAAGTAAACTTCCTCTTCCATATGGACAATCTGAAGTTATTTGTTAAGTCTGAAGCAACTAAAGATAGTATTCGTGTTAGACAAATGCACCACAATGGTCGTCCACTGAGGTAAATATGTGAAAAACCAGAACATTGTGTTGAATGAGAAATCTGTAACACGAATTATGGAGTTGAAGGAATCATATAACCATCTGGATGCCGAGAAATGTGCCGAAATCGACAACAGCGAAATGAAAAGTAAAGAGGATGGAGCTAAATGCGAGAAACAAAATCGCAGCATTAAGCGCTATTGCCATTCTCGCACTTAATAACAATTTTTTTATTATATTCGTTACAACATTGCGAAAATGGACAGGAAAACAAATCTAACTATGAGAGGAATTCGTCATCCAAAGCAGATTTGTGTACTATGTATAGGTTATACGTTATGGGGAAAGACGGCGGCCGCAGATTCATAAAGCTGAAATTTGCTTATAACTTCTTTATGGTATTGCTGAGCGCGTATATCTGACAATAAAATGATTCATATGATTAGTTAAATAACACTATAAGAAGAACTCCATCCAGAAAGAAGCGTGTAAAATCCAGAAAGATTATTTGTGATACGAGATCAATGACACGGATGACAACAAGAAAATTAAAGTCAACGTTGAAAAGAGGAAAATAGAACTAATCTGCGTAAAGCCCCGAGCAATTAACATACACAATTCTTTTGTGATCTCGACTAATCAGTAAAAGCCAAAACCAGCAACCAAGAAGGTCCACAAAGTGATTTAAACGGAAAATGTAGTACTAACAGCACAGAACAAAGCGTTAAACACTAGATATCATCAGAGTATGATCCTGAAAGAGTCTGTTGACGGTAAATGTAGGATCATGCCCTAGTAAAGAAATATGTCACGTGGTGATGGGATACATTACGTTGGTACAATCGCAGTACACTCACCGGTATAACAGAGTGAGCAAATATCTCTACTGAATCGTGCGCAAGCACTGTGTTATACCAATACCGCAAAAATGTTATCAATTTATATCTGACAAAATGGTCACACTAATTATCTCACACTTAAGTGGGCGTATTGATTATAATTTCCATAGAGATTTGACCAGACATCGTTGTACATAATAAAAAGGAGAAATATGTTTGCTGTGTTCATCCCCAATGATATCAGCATAATATCCAAGGAAACTGAGAAGTTGACCGATGTCTACAGCAACTTCCGGGTTAACCGAGCGCGCAAGAAGTGCAGAGAATCACACTAAAGGACTATTCGCATTATCCGGACCGTCAGCGTCCCGTCACGTAACAGCAACGTCACGTCAAAATATTCTATCACGCAGTTGAATGATAAAATTCACAGTACCAGGCACCGTCAAGTACCCGCATCGATACAGACCGTCACGTATTATTTGTTCGGAAGAATGTTTTGACGGAACGATACTTGTACGTGGCTGTTTGATATCGAGAGTGTTTTGCTTTTGAAGTTGGTACCCTATTTTATCTAAAAGAATATGAAACTGATATTTTGACGCTCTGAAATATTTGTAGAAGCTTAATTGATCATCTTCTAACTCTTTGCATAATGTGTGGTATTCTCCCGCATATTTTCTTACTCTCAGCATCTTTTAGGTTTTCATTCTACTTCTTCATGCTCCAAAATAAACATAATTATTACGAGTTCCGTTTTTGTTAAATATTGGCATGTTTGTGTTTAATTAAAATTGCATTGCTCACTAACTTTGCATTCATGACAGAATTCATTCAAATCAGAAGCCAAATTGACATGACGTTGACGGTCTGAATAATGCGAAGAGTCCTTGTACAGAATGAATCAGAAGCAAAACTGACGTAATGTTGCTGGTACCTGACGCGACGCCGACGTTGACGGTCCGGATAGTGCGAAGAGTCCTTAGACTCGGAGTAGGAGTATCTGATTCTTTGTTTAGACCTGGACTCTGAGATGTTGGAGGCGGAGTCATCAATGTTGCCAAAAGGGTACAAGAATTTAGAACTGCCTCTAACAGGGCTGCATTCCATAATGTAGTGACACGAAAGTTCGGTAAATTTTATTATTTACAAATGAACGCGCAAAACTCATAATTCTTATTATTATAAAATTTTTCTTATACTGATACATATTATATCTGTTTCATTATAATTTGTAATATTCACGATTGTATCATATTTAAAAATTTTTGTTTTTAAAAATTCCTATTTGCATGGCGGTAGCTGAGAATAATAAACATTTATATTTTATTAGAAGGCCATTAAGTATCTTGAGGTGGATGTTTGAGCTGTATATCAAAAATAACTTAATTTGTCTTCATAAAATTTAATAGCAAAATTTTACGAGTTCGGCAACGAATTTGTGCTTATGAGAAATAATATACTCATAAACCACTACATCCACATTATTAATTTTATTTTTTTATGATTATATTAAAATCTGTATTTAATATCAATCCAAATTTACTATAAATGTATTTGACAGCGCAGTAAATTTTTGTTGGTGTTTTTACTTCCACATCCACGAAGTGGAGTGGAAGTATAGTAATCGTGAAAAAAATTCAAAAATTTGTATTGTTGAAATAGATTTAAAATGTCATGAAACGTCAAGATTTTAAATTTGTCCAAAAAAATTTCTGTCTGTCTATCAGTGGGTCTGTCCGCTGTCTGGCTGTCTGTAATTCTTTTGTACGCACGTTTTCTCTGGAACGGTTTAAGACATTGACTTGAAATTTTGTACACGTATGTATTATAACGAAATCTGGAACTGGACTGTTTTTTGAACATATCTGGAGAAGGGTTGGGGGTAAATAGGGCTAAATAAGGAAAAATGAGTAAAGCAAGCTGGTAAGGGTACATAAACTTGGGATTTGGTGTATATACTAGAAGTCTAGATCTCAGATTTTTTATGTATATATAGTACAGAACAGTACAGAAACTTGGGATTTGTTGTATATAGTAGAAGTGAAGGCCTTGGACTTTTAGTCATATTTTTCAACTATTCCATCACGCCCACTCCATTATTAAAGTGGCTGATAAGATTAAATTAAGATATTCACTTCATATTTGGTGCACGTATGTATGTATTAGTTATAATACGTATGGAAATATATTATATTTTGAGTAGACTCGGTTGAAGGGGTGGGAGGGCAAATAGAGGTAAATAGAAGAGAATGAGTAAAACAGGCTGGTAAGAGTACATAAACTAAAATTTGGTGTCTATACTAGAAGTCAATGCCAAGATTTTTTATAATATTTTCTAAGTTTCCCCACCACCCTCACTCCATTATTAAAATGATGGATAAAATAACATAGATTTTTACTTTAAATTTGGTACATATGTATTATAACGACATCTGTAAGTAATTAGATTGTATTTTGAGATGATTACGTTGAAGGGTTGGTGGTTAATTAGGGGTAAATAAGGAAACATAAGTAAAGCAAGCTGGTACCAGTACAGAAACTTGAAATTTGTTGTACATTCTGGAAGTGAAGTTCTCAGATTTCTTTATAATTTTCAACCCCCCACCACCTGCACTCCATTATTATAGGGGTCGATAAAAGAAAATTGAAATTTGGTTCACGTATGTATCATAATGACATCTGATTGGGATGATTCCATTGAAGGAGTGTAAATTGGGGAAAATAAGTAAAGCAAGCTAATAAGAGTCCAAAAACTTCATTTTTGGCGTATGTGCTAGAAATCAACATTTCAAATTTTTTTGTATCTGCCTCAAATATTATTAAAATTACATGACTAATTATTTCCACATGTAGTGAAAATATAATGAAGATGTTTTCTTTTAAAGATACTTGGATGGAAAATTTGGCTGTGGAAGCAGTGATTCGTTAGGCAGCGGTTTTTATATTTATGCCTAAAGAAAATGTAGGATATGACAGAACGACTCTGTAAAGCTTAAGGGAGCGATTTTTTTATTCAAAAGACAGACGTTTTTTGCCGTATGCTATGTCTGAGAGGGTCAAATCATCTGCCGCAATGACTCGTAGGTGTACAGTTTCACGAAGGCCTCTTTCCATCTGCATCTTGGTAAAATTTAGTCCACCCTATTGCAGGATATTTTGCTTGTAGTCTACTATCTATTATATTGTTTTCTCTCTTGTTGATGTAGCCAAATCATCACAGGATGTCGAAGATTATTAAGCTGACTAGCCGATTTGGGAGGCGTACTTTTTGGAGAATCTAAGTATCGTTGCGATGGAGTGTCCAAAAAATTGTAACAAACGTATTCAGATGCTCAGATTCATATGTTGAAAACATCAGTACTTATGTCATATATAAGAAAATATGGAAAGAACTGGAGCATTGCGTGTTATTTCTGTCACCAAATACTGCTCTACTGGCAAGTTGCTGATCTGTCATATACGCACCGTTTTTATCAGTTTGCAAAATTACACATAAGAATACGCAAGATATAATTTTTAATTCTGAGCGAAAAAAGTGCTGTAATCATCCGGAAAATAAAACAGTTGACAAATATTGATTTTTTGTTGTGATTTGTTCTATTAATCCCGGATACTGAAAAACAGGTTTAGAAAACCTATTTGTGTATGTGTCTCTGTCTGTCTGTGTGACTGTTGCTTAGCCTAGAGCAGATGTAAGTCGACTAATCTCGTTTAAATTCGGTACTCACTTAAAAATACATTCAACTGATTTTGCATTTTTCGCTTAGACTTAATATTGAGGATAGGTGATAAAATCCCAGTACCACGACCGGGAATTGAACCCATTTCGTGGGATCACTTTTTTAGGTGAGTAAGAGGCTGAGTCTATATCTTCGCAGTACCCTACCAAACCAGTTTATTTCACCACCCAGAGGTAGGTTAAAATGATATATGTTATATGGGCGCCATCCAGAGGAATATTGAAGGTCTTGCTAACCTCTGAGATAGTAAAACTGACCGCAGGGGATACAGATGGTATTTAAGAGAGCCACAGACCAAAAATAATTTTAATATAAAATCACTAATTCATTAATAGCTTTAGAATGATCACTAGATAATAAGCATAATTTGACCAATTCAACCAGTATTATCTAAATCTTTTTGACTTAGAAGTATTCTTAATTAATAATAACGTGCAAGAAGAAATATATTGAGCACTAGGTCTTATAGAAAATTAATAAATAAGTTAATTGATAAAATTATATCACAATTTTAAGTTCAACAGCAATCATAAAACATGTGTTATGCTATAAATGTTACAGAATTGACAACCAAAAATATTACTTTCACACCAATCCACAAGACGGACACTGGGCGATGGCTCCTGGTAAGCACCGGCAGTCTTTACTAATGGTCTCCTAAACACAGGCGGTCCCTCGACGCGGTTTGATGTCTGGATAACCTGGATATCGTTACGATTTTACTATTTGTTGAGTTGATTCGACTAAACGAAACTTGACTGGACTATTAAACTAGGGATACTAGCAGGCATTTAACCATGCAAAGTTAACGATGTGATTTCCTATTTGATGACAACGGATGTTATCGATGAATGTTTAATCAGAATATTTCAAAATAATTGAAATTGTCATTAATTAACAATTTAAGCAATTTGACACGAGTACAATATATTAATAACTTAATGTAATAATGGTCAAATAATTATTTGACAGCAATACTTCCTATGTTTTGGAGGAATTATGGTTATCATTAAATATAAGTTAAAATAAATTAGTAGAACTGATAAATAGTGAGAGGAATTTATGAAATTACCTTTCACTAGATAGATCTCTAAAATGATCCAAACAATATATTTTTACTATATTTCATAAATCAAAAAATACTAAATGTATCAATACGAGTTCTATGTAACCCACAATACTCTCCGCTTTATTTTAATATTTAAGATAACCAATAATTAGGCAACATATGCAATGAAATATAAACATTTTTCCTATGCGGTTATGGCTTTTGTGTTTAATGAGTGCCATTAGCAAAAACTGTAACATAAAAGCAAATAAATGGTTTAAATATAAAAGTACAAGTATGTATAATTTTAAATCTAAACAAATTGCCTAAGATAATTAAAGATCTGGGCTTTAACTACTACAGATGGTAAATACTCGTAAATGTTTCTCAAATATTAAGTGGGATTTATTAGAATTTAATAAAAATGTGTAAAATTCCCAGATGTACGCAACAATCTGTATGTGTCTACATATTATACTTACAACGACAAATATGTCTAGAGAAGAATTACAGTATTAATATTTCTCTAGACACTAGATTTACTTTTAATATTGACAATTGATTGGTGTAGTTATCAAATATTGCATTTCATTGGCTTCTAATAATGAGTGAAATAATCACCTTAATTTATCAACTGTCCTATGTTACCCAGTATGATAAATCATTAGATTATTGAACACCTAGAGTGATTGGCATTTTCATTAAGGGAGGTTTATTTTTGTTTCAAAACTGACTGCGAGAAACCTACATTATTTTATATTAATCATTTCAATAAGAATGGTAGGAAAGTTAATCTGACAGGTTTTGAAAGGACCCAATCTATACCTCAGGAGGAGCAATCTCACCAAATATCAACTCCATCCATCACTCTTGCCAGGATAAGTATTTCTTAACTGAAAGGATTGAATTCGGTTTTTATCTTAAATAATAACTAAAATTAGTACATGCTAGTTTACTACAATGGAATAATTTGTTTCCTTTTTAAATTTAATTAAGTAGCTGTATTTATTATTCAGATAAGGCAAAAAAGCGATTTGTTAATTATTAGTTTTAATACATGGAATACAAATGTACATTATTTCCAAACTAATGCCCAGTCTTATGAAATCTTTCGCGATATATTATAAAATAAGAAACAAGATTGTCTTAGTATGAACAAGAGTGAAGATATGTATGCGTGTTTCGAAGATATTGCTCATCATTAGCGTAGCGTTACTTAGAATGTTGTTATAGCTAGGAGGAAAATAAACAACTTACTGTCAAAATTTCAATACAATCCTACTTTTCGTTCTTAAGTAGTCGTGCTTACAAGAAACGTGACGGACGGACAGACAGACGGACAGACGAACATTTTGAAAGTTGTTCAGAATTCGATCACCAACACAATGATATGAAATTTTTTTCTCTGCGAGCAATGTGCCGATCGAATGCAATATGCTCTTCGTTTTGTATTTGCGAAGAGTATAATGAGCACAGATAGTTTAATCAAGATTAAAACATTAGGACAAATGTTTATGATCTTATGCGCGACTCGAGCGTCTAGGAAGTATCGTAGTAAAACTTGCTCTAAGACGGAAAATGATATAATATGCTAAGAATTTGTGTATTTTGAACAATTAAGTAAAACAGCATTAATATTCAATACATATTTTTAATACAGTAAACGATGTTTGCGACGAACGTGCCACTGATGTGCGAAAAATCCAAAGAAAAAGCTGTTATAGAATTGAAAATATTGAACAAAAGAAAAGTGCGCTTATGTCGAAAAAAAATTACATAAAAAATGGTTTTAAGAAAAGGCTTTTATTTTGAAAAATTGTACTAAAATACAAAAAATATCTTTTTTAAATCCCTACACCTGGAAAACAAAAGCTTTGGGGGCGGTCAATTGAGCAAAGTAACTATACAATAGTGCTATATGACCGTCATCAAAGCTTTTGGTTTCCAGGTGTATGAATTTAAAAAAATAATGTTTTACTTTTTAGTACAGTTTTTTAAAATAAAAGTTTTTTCTTAAAAATATTTTATATATTTTTTTAAATATTTTTTTACCGATTTCCAACAAGAAATATTAGATAACTTTTGTTGTAAAGTTGATACAATCAATGTCACTAATTTTTAAAAATTCGAAAATCTCCAATTTCTCGTTTTTGACGCTCATAGCGGCCACTTTTCTTGGTGTTTGAGAAATTCGCATCGAGCAAAAGTTATGACATGGATTTCAACGTGTAGGTAATAGAGCAGTAGCAGCTGACATCACAACATGGCCGCCAAAGTTGCCTGGGTGGTAAGAACCTAG
Source organism: Stenurella melanura (assembly GCA_963583905.1). Taxonomy (NCBI): domain Eukaryota; kingdom Metazoa; phylum Arthropoda; class Insecta; order Coleoptera; family Cerambycidae; genus Stenurella; species Stenurella melanura. The sequence continues at coordinate 103,414,598 of OY757312.1, forward strand.
TTTTGCATTTGTGTGCTTTCTGATTAATTCGAGTTTTTAAAGAATTTGTAGTGCTTTTTGAAAGGTTTTTTTCGTGTCACATCAATTTTGGGTGTTTTTCGTCTATTATACATTTCGCGATTTACTGATTTGACTTTAATTTAGTGTTTTATTTGTGTTTTTCAACCAGCGTGTTATCTTGCGTACCTGTCAAAAGTTATTAATTTTCGATATGGTAAGTGAATTTCAGTGAATTTATTATAACTTTATTTATATTCTACATTTTAGGAGTCCCCTCATTACATTTCTAAGCTGAAATGTATTAATGGAGCCAACCTATATGATTTAAAAGTGAGATATTAAAACTATATCGTTGGATGATATTTCAAAAATATAATATAGCATTGAATTAATGAACCATTGTGACCCTTCTTGTAAATAAAATTTATATCTAAACTATAAGGCCATTATTATTCATACTTACCCTTATAATTATGTATAATATGTATAATTTAAAACATTCAATGGTGGTAGATGATGCTGTTAAAAGTGTGTTATTTTTTAAATTCTGTTGTGTTTTAGCTCACTTACCTTCACTGGTATTTTATTTGTGTACATTATCAATATTTTGAACCTCTGTAATTATAATTGTAAGAATCAGAACAGATACCAAACTAGGTATATAGCTATATAAAGTATTCGGAGCGTATTATGTTGCATATTTGCTCGCAATTTAAATTGAATGGAAACTGAAATGATCTCACAGTCCTATCTTTTTATTAGATTTACTATTACTCCTGCATTTCATAATACAAAGCTCTGATTGTTGTTATTAATTTGATAAACACTTAAAACTCGTTACAAACTTTTGAGCCTAACAAAAGTAAGATATAAATCTATAAAAAGTTGAAGGGAAATATTTTAATTACAATAGGTTTATAAAACCATTAATATATGATTGATATATTGGCATAAATCAATGAGTATTTTGTTAACCTTTAACCTAGTGTAATAATACTACCTAACCTATGTCACTGCCTAGCTGTAACTGAGTGTATATTAATTAAACATTTACTAAAATATGTCTTGATATTATATATGTACAAAAAATGTAAAAAATCCAATATAGCCTTTATTTTCACTAATTTATGGGTTTACAAAGATGTCAACGTTTTTGACACCAAACTTTACACTGGTAAAAACAACACTAATAAAGTATATATATAAAATTTTCTCTCACAGTAGATTTAAAAAATATATATTTATAAACATCACTACATCTATCTGATGTTAAGAAATCCTCCACTTTAATTTATATTGAACGAAAATTGACCCCAACTCAAATGTCAAATTTCTGAATTTACCACCCAGGCAACTGACAGTTGGCAATACTGTGACGTCACTGCTAGTGCTCTATTGCTTCCTGAAACATTTTTAGTCAAGCTATATGGGGGTACAAAGTTGAACCTACTTCTATAGGGAGTTTCCACGATTATTCAAATTATTATATTTTCCCATTTTTTTCAAATGGAACCACCTGTATGTGTTGTCTTAAAATGTTTCAGTAATCAATTACCTACACACTGAAATCCATATGAAAACTTTTCATAGAAATGAATTTTTCAAAAACTGTTGAAGAAAAGCGGTTGCTATGAGGTATAAAGTTAAAAATCGCCAATTTTGCTTTTTGAAAGTTCATATGCAAAGTATAAAGATATTATAAAAAACCCGCTGCCTAAGGAATCACTACATCCACATCCAAATTTTCCATCCAAGTCTAATTAAAGGAAAACATCTTGACTATATTTTCACTCTAATATGTGGAAATAATTGGTCATATAATTTAATAATATCTGAGGCAGATGTCACAATAAAATTTAAGATCCTTATTTCTAGCACATACGCCAAAAATGAAGTTTCTGGGCTCTCATTAGCTTGCTGTACTTATTTTCCCCAATTTAGCACCCCTTCAACGGAATCATCTTAAGCAGATGTCATTAAAATACATACGTGTACCAAATTTCAAGTGAATATCTAAATTTTATTTTATCAACCCCTTATAATAATGAAGTGGAGGCGGTAAGGGGTTGAAAAATATTGAAAGGAAATCAGAGACCTTCGCTTCCAGTATATACACCAAATTTCAAGTTTCTGTACTCTTACAGGGTTGCTTTACTTATGTTCCCTTATTTACCCCTAATTAACCACCAACCCTTCAACGGAATCATCTCAAAATATTCCAGATGTCGTTATAATTTATACGTATATTAAATGCCAAGTGCATATCTCAATTTGATTTTATCAACGCCTTTAATAATGGAGTGGTTGTGGTGGGGGGATGGAAATCAGAGGCCATGGCTTCTAGTATATACACAAAATCTTAGTTCCTCCATTCTTACTAGCTTGTTTTACTCATTCTCCTGTACTTACCCCCTACCCCTTCAATGGAATTATCTCAAAATATAATTTAGTTCCATATGTCGTTATAATACATACATGTACCAAATTTTAAGTGAATATCTTAATTTAATCTTATCAGCCCCTTAATAATGGAGTGAGGATGGTGGAGGGTTTGAAAAATTTGATAAAAAAATCCGAGGCCTTCGCTTCCAGTATACACAACAAATCCTAAGTTTCTGTATTCTTACTAGCTTGCTTTACTTATTCTCCCTATATACCCATATTTATCCCCCAAGTTACAGACAGATAGACAGACAGACCGACAGGCAGACATAAATTTATTTTTCGCTCAAATTTAAAATTTCGACGTTTCATGGCATTCTAAACCCATTTCAACAATATAAATTTATGTATTTTTTTACGATTACTACACTTCCACTTCACTTCGTGGATGTGGACGTAAAATATGTATTGTAAAAAGATATGTATTGTAAAAAACGAGTAATTGACGATTTTTCAATTTTTAAAACTTAGTAACATTGAAAATATCAACTTGGAAATGGTTAAGAAAATATAGCAAAAATTTGTTTGATTGAAGAAATGTAATATTCCCTTTTGCTACAAACAAAATTGTTTTAAACAATAACAGACCAGGTTACCGTCTGGTAACATGGATTTTCATAATAGGCGGTGTCTCCCGAACTGATTCCAGCAAAAAATCAGCGTCCGAAATGCATTGGATACTCATGCGCCAATCATATAACCTGTTTTATTTAGCAAATGTTAACTCTACTAACGAGGAGCTCAAGAAGCTTTACGAAATCAAAATTGGAATATTCGATAACTACTTAACCGATATGGATCTTCTTTTTTAGGAGAGTGCATATTCGAGCAGCCACATACAGTGTTTATAGATATCGACATAAGCAAAAACAATAACGGGTTAACTAAAGCTCGTTTTTAAACCTTATTAATGCGGAAATAATATCCTGTTCAGATAAACTACTAACAAAACCATTTATTATTGATTGCGAATTATCGTGTCATTCCATTGTCATATTTTAGCAAACCAGGAGTGTGTGAATGCACTTTTTGTTCCAAATAGAACACCAATACAATACAATTTTCAGCAATATCAAGAACAAACTGCATTCATTTGTTTCCTTTAATTTAATAACACAACTACGTTTTTTAAAAACCGAAGGTTTTACATTTACGCTCCTGTTTTTATTGAAACCCTGAAAATTCCTAATTTGTTTTTTCATCACTGTACACTGAAAATTGAACGAATTGCAACGATTAAAAAGTAAGGACTTAAGTTCATCAGTTTTCGTGAGGCGTGGCCAATTGCTCTGAAAGGAGGCAAGCTCGGAATTTAAATTCTGTCAAAAACATGAAAAGAATATTTTATCAGCTTCAATGGGGGGTAGTCAGTTATATTAAAATTTGGGTGTCTGTTTTATTTGCATTTGAAGTTGGATCATCGGTTATATTCTTCTTGACATTTTCGTATAAAATTATTAGTTTCACAGACATTTAAAAAAAAAGTAAATAAACAACTTCTCTCACTTGAAAACTGCTAAAAATAGTCCATATTTCAACAAATTACAAATCTTCTCTCTTTCAGAGTTATTTTGTTTTTTTTTTACGTTGTCATAGGCGAAATATTTTAAAATATTTTTGGAATCTTATTTCTTGCAATACGTATAAAAGCTTAAAAACGTATGTGGTATTGCGTTACAATTTAAATTGGCAAAAGGCCGAAAAAGTGAAGATAAATGCATGAATCTTAAAAAATCATCAACATTTTTTGGCATTTCATATACATACAAATTTTTTAATAACAATGTTTACAAAAAACTTATTTTTGACAAAAAGGATTTTTTTTGAAATATTTGTTTCATAAAAACTGCTTGGACTAATGAATTTTTCTATAATAATTCTATTTATTTTTCTCAAATCTGGACTTTCTGAGCATTTTGTATCGTTATTTGGTCAATATACATCCTACAATGATAATAGAAAAATCAAATTAATGACATCGTCAGTTATGTTTAATTTGAAACAAACTCTCTTTATACCCGAGTTTAGTTCGGTTCGTCGACGAAGGCAGACACGTTTTAGTGGCTCTCATGAAATCCCGAAAAAACTCGGGTAAAAACGGTTAGAAAACCTGAGGAAATGTGTCGAATTAAAACGTGGACAATCCTGCATTAGTTGATATAAATTAGCATAAATTTGGCTATTTCATATAGCTGATATTTGATATTTGATTATGGTATCACTAAGAGCGTATATAAACAACTCGACAAAGTGTACAAACATCTGGCAACATAAGATATCGCTGCTAAAATAAAATAAACACGTGCAGGGACCAGCGCAGGTATAAAGTGCATCATGCCATAAACTCGTAAATTATCCTGCAACAATAAAATATAGGGAAGGCAGGGATATACATACGAAGTGAAGTGTAAATAAAGAAATCAGAGGATAGACCAGCAACCAAAGACCAGGCTATTACAGAAAGCTAAGCTATATTAATTTAATCTATTAACTTAATATAATAACTTAATTTATTAACAACCCAGTTTTTTAGTCTAGTATATTGATTGTATATGTTTCTTTGTTTATTGGTTTGTTTGTGTAGTTTTTAGTTTATTACACGACAGAGAAAAAATTTAAAAGTAACATTGAAAAGGTATTAAATTGATGTAATGAAATAGAAAAATGCCCGGAAATGAAAAGCGGCCAATTGGAAAACGGAAATTAAAACTGATTGCTTAAAAAACCATCTACAAGGTGTACAAAATATTCCCTCGAACCTCTTTCTCATAACTCGAAAAAAAGCTCTTGTTTAATTTTTTATCGCGATATAAGGCCCTTCCCAGCGCTTTCACCCTAAATGGGTATTTACCTGTGGAGCGGTTAATAAAATAAAAAAAACAAACAAATATACAAAAGCTGCTAGATTCAGAAACAGAAGAAACAGAAAACTTAGAAGAAGAATAAATAAGGAGATGATGATAGATGGAAATTGAAAAAAAGTATCTCGAAAACGCCTACACTTCTCAACCAATGATGACAGATGGAAATTTATAAGAAGCATGAAAACTTAAAAGAAGTATCTCACAAACACCTACACTTCCCATACTATATTCCTACCCCATGCATCATGTGGCTCTCGCTGCTGACAACAAGCATGTCCAATGTCCAACCCGGTGTATGCAGCCGGTCCGGCGGTATATAAATCATGGTTTGGTTCCGGCACGCGGATTGGTCGTCCGTTGGGCGTGTTCGACGGAGTACCAAGCTGCGTGTTGAAACGAACCTCCATAGATGCCCGGAATCGGCAGCAATGCTCACCTTACGCTGGAGAATCAATCAATATATCAACTCTAATTTATACCCAAATATTAAGTAAAAATGCACGACCAAATGCACTTTTTCTGAATAAAGATATAATTTGATAATTTAAAAAATACATCTCTGTTCTTACCGTACACAGGCAAAAGAAAAAAAATACGAAAGGTAATTTTATAAGATGTAAAAGTCTCGCTAAGGATAATATTTTTGTGTTATTTATATAAACCCTGTGCTTTGGACTTATAAACAAATGAAACAAATAGAACAAGATTCCAATATAAACACGATTAATTATTATACCCTTCACAAACACAAAACCAAGAATACGTTGCATTTGATAGGCTCATTTCTAAAACCGTTGAGCAAAAATTTTCATATCAATGTGTTGGTGATCGAATTGTGAACAACTTTCAAAATGTCCATCTGTTCTATTGTTTTTTAAAGAAACTCGATCGATAAATAAAAAGTTACTAATTATATTACTTAAATGTTATAAACATTTTAAGTTCTTTTATCTTTTATAATTAAACAATAAATGTGTAAAACTAACATTGTTTACAAAATACTGTGTAGAGTGTAATGTTTACTCTAGTTTCTTTTAGTTTTAAGAATATTCTCACAAAATTTCAGCTGCTGAGAATTTTTTTCTCAGTAAAAAGCTTTACACCACTATTGTTAATAATTGTTAATTGATTGAAATGTTTGAAAATTAAAAAAATATAAGCCACGATTTACATGTTTATCTTGAAGTAACCCGAAGTTGAGTATTTTACAAATCATGTACTATTTTTAACCGTTTAATGTTTAAAAGTAGAAGGTTCAATTCGGCCTGTGTGTATGATTTTTTTACATTTGTCCAAACATTTATCTGGAATAGCGTAGACGATTTCTATGGAAAATATTTCTAAACTGTAGAGTGGCGTTGGTTCGTATTAGTTTCATTAAACTATTATATAATGTGAGCAAAAAACGGAACATACATTTTTCTATACTAAAATATTCGAGATTTTGGTGGTCTCGCTATGAATCAAAGATCTAATATTTAGTATTTAGATATTTTAACAGAAGCTTATATTGAATCTGATATCAAAAGTTAAAGGTTCAAAATGGCGAATCGAATAGTTAGGGCCGCTATAATTCCATAATTTTTGCTGATTTACTTGAAATTGAACCACTAAAATATATTGTTATGAATTACACCCCCTTGAAACTGGCGATTGATACGCCTTTGCCTAATAGTGAGTGACTGGAAACTTGTAGAAAGAAATAGAGTTTTCTAGAGTGTGGTGAGAGAATATTCTTGATTGTTTCTGGATGGATCCGGAGGTAATTTCAGAGTATATAAGGCGCAGAAGGGGCAGTTTTATAAAAGTGAAGAAGTTGAAAAGTGACGTTTGGTAACAAAAGTGAGGTTAAATTAAATTATTAAATAAAGTGTTAGTGGTTTACCCCTTGTTAAAATTATTTAGAACCCACAGATTCATACAGGGTGTTTCCTAAAAGGCGGAAACACGTAACAATATATATTTTTTTAAATTGAATCACCTGCAGAAAAATGTCACTAAACGAAGTAAAATTAAATTTCACCATCCATCGGTGAATTGAACCTATTACCTAATACCAATTTTGAGGTGGGTGCAAAAATGAACAAATATTTATCGTCGATATGAATTCTCCGACCTCTTAATCGATATTAGATAATAAGAGCTTGCAAAAATAGGTGGCTGGATTGATAAACCTAATTAGACACCATCTGATTTGAAGGTGGTTGCTGCGATTGAAAAAAAATGGTCCATAAAAATACGCTACGCGAACTAACATCTGACACATGATGCATGGTATAGACCTTCTGAGCATGCAGATAATTTCAATCAGTGCGAAAAATTATTATTTTTAGAATAGCTAGTGTAGCAATAGTAGTAATTGCCAATGCTGAAGAAAAACAATGCATTTGAACGCAACAACAGTCACGTTATAAATAAAACAGAGTAGTGGAGGTTTGTTTAATTCGAAAAATTCCAACGCGGACAAGGTTGTCCATGTGAATTTTCCATCGAGAGATTTATATCATGTATATTGTAAAATACTATAGTAAATCATTTTGTGAATATTTCCACTGGCAAGCAGCAATATTTTATAAAATAAAATCGAATGCAAATTCCCTACAATGTAAGAGTAATCTAAAATAGAATTGAGAAAATGAATATATTACTAGCAAAAAATACTCGTAATTATTTCAAACTTTTACTAAAGACTTATCATTGATAAGTACAAAAACATATATCTTTCTAAACAAAATACTTTGCTGGCTATATGCCACGAACAACATTGATTTAAAAGAAAGAAATATGCACATTACGTACAGGTAACTGTCACAATAATGTTAATTTTAATTTTAAATTATCCTGTTCAACAAAACCAAAAAACAACTAAAGACAAAAAAACTTTAGAAACTTTCACAGACACGTGTTTCGGTATCCTACACAAGGATACACTCAAGTATTTTGTTTAGAAATATATATGTTTTTGTACTTATCTATGATAAGTCTTTAGTAAGAGTTTGAAATAATTACGTGTATTTTTTGCTAGTAATATATTCATTTCCTCAATTCTATTTCAGCAATATTTTATTAATTGCTCTAAGTCGGATACGAAAAAATCTATACATTACTAAGCCAAGGATATTAGATATTTGTGTCCGAAATTAGTGTTACAAGTCGACGTCATAAAATGTTAAAAACGCATACGATATGATTTAGAAATGTACACATTGTACCTAATTGAACTTAAATTATAATGTAAAAAAATGAAGAGGGAAGTTCTATGTAAATATCTTTACCGATATTTTTCTGTTGTAACCATTATATTAGAGAATTGTATGCTCTACCAAAACTTATAGTACTTTATCCTGTCTCGCTTATTTTTCAAGATAAAGTGTATAAAAGTATCCAATTTGTACATATTTCCTATACTTTTTGCTGTTAGCAGCTTATCTATTCTGAAAACTAAGAAAGATGCATACTTCGCAATAAGTATGGTACTTGTCTTAGAATAATTCAATTTTTTATGACGACGGTTTGTAATGACGTATTTCCGCAGATGTCCATTTGATTTAGTAATATGCTTGGACTATATATTATTTTGATAAATAGTTGATTGTAGATGAAGATTATCACATTTGGTATATGCTTCTAGAACTAGACGAAGAATATCAGAAATAGGCTTAACGATAAATACATATATAATAGAATACAATACAAGCAATACAGTACTAGGACGAAGAGTTGTGAAAGGGATTGAACCTAATGCCTTGTAGTGAACCGTGATAAATGGCATGGTGTGAGAGGCATGAAATAAAATTCAACCAAAGCAGCGCAAAAATCACGAAATATCTGTCAAGGCGTTGTGAACACAAAGCCCAAAGAAATATTTTTCGTCAAATGGAAAAAATCCTCACATAAGAATTGTCCAGAATAAGTAATTGTATCGAAAGGTCTTTGATAAATAACTCAGTAAATTGATCGTTATTGAGAAGAATGGTTATAAAATTAAGTGTGTGCCGAGTCAAATTGGAATCAGCCGATACACTTGATTGCTGTCTATATGAGAAATTGTAGGTGATAATTTAATTAAATGGTATTAATATCAGTCAGCAGTAAAAACTAAAGACTGTCGCAAAACACACACTCCTGAAATCAAAACATTTCTGCGTTAAAATTCATGAAATACCTATCACATTTTTTTACTTCCACATGTACGTAGTGGAGTGGAAAAAAAAAAATTTTTCTTTTCATGCAATTAGTTTAGAATATCATGAAAAGTAGAGATTTTTAAATTGAACGAAAGAAAAAATTGTGTAGGTCTGTCGGTCGTTTTGTAACTTTTTTGTGGGCTCGGTTACTCTGAAACGGTTTAAGATATTGACTTTGGTTAAGGGTTGGGAGGTTAATAATAGTAAATATGGGTAAATAGGGGAACATAAGTAATACAAGTCGATACGAGTCCAGAAACTTTGGATTGGTGTCTATACTACAAAATTACTCAAATTTGTCTTGACATCTGCCACCACCACCACCACCACCTCCAACATCCCCATTCCATTATTAGAGGGGTTTATAACTTAAAATTGAGAAATTCACTTGAAATTTAGTACACGTATGTATTGTAACAACAATTGTAATTGTACTGTATTTTAAGCTGATTAAATGGAAAAATAATGGAAAATAGGCAAAGCAAGCTAGTAATAGCCAAGAAAATTGGGATTTTGGTGTTTACACTACAAGCCCCTGCCACAGCACAAATCTGTTTATAACATCTGCCACCCCCACTCAATTATAATTAATAATTTTATAATTATTGAAGCAGTTATCAAAACAAGATTTTAATATTAACTTGAAATTTGGTACACGTATGTATTATAATGAGATCTGGAACTAGATTATATTTTGAGGTTATTCCGTTGAAGGGTTGGGGCTAAATAGGTGTAAATAACTAAAGCCAGCTAGTAGGAGTCCAGAAACTTTGGAACTGGTGCATATACTAAAAGCCAAGTTCTCAATTCTTTTTATAGCATCTGCCACCCCCACCACAACCTCTAGCTCAGTCTTTAAAGTAAAATAAAGTCCTGGGCACAAAGTAACAATTGTCTTGTATCAATCATAGTGGAGAGAGATGGATTAAGAATCTAAATTGGCTAGAAAGGAATTGTCTTGCTATTGTAATTTTTTGCTAGAACTTGTAAATGGAAGTGTAATAACAAGTTTCGAATTAATCGCATGATGGAAATCTTCTATTTAAACAGAAAATGTTGAAAATTGTGTCTTTTTGCAATATATCTTAAACGTCTCTAGCTATCTAGTTTGTATAACAATGAGGAAAATGGAAATTGTTTGCAAAGAAATTGTGAAGAAAATTAGATTTGTCGGAACTTTCTTGGTCAATTTGTCAAGTTGCAAAACATAAAAACACTTGACATCAAATAATGATGGCTTGTTCAATAATGCACATATCTTAACGAAACTTTAGGAGCATTCTATGTACTTTTCAGCGATAAAAATTCATTTATAATTCTTTTAAATCAATTTTTCAAGTCTCTTATTTTTTATTAAAACTTGGATTTTGTTAATCAATATTCTACCAAAAAATAAAATTACTAACGTATATCAAAGTACATAGAAAACGAATAATTTGAAAACAAAGCAGTTTTATGTATAGGCGAGTCTGCCTGGGGTAAAAAAGAGGTGATTTTACAAATTTTGTATACCATTTGAGTTAGCAACGGATTCTTATAGGAAAAATTTCACTGAACAAGATTTTCTTATGAAAAATTTTCCTAAACTACAAGCTTCATGGTCAAATAATTGTTTAAACAATTTTTCTTTCGTCTGTATTTAATAAAATGAAAACGATTTGACGGATCCGAAAAAAATCTTGATTCTACCGAAAGATATTTTCAATACGCGTCATTTGGTGCCAGGTGCAACTCAATTTGTGAACCCGTTCATTTGTTATAGCCAAAATAAATTTCTTAATTATTAACAAATTAATTAGGTTCTTCGAAATTAATGAGGTCAGGATTCTATTTTTTTCAAAATAGATGCCTTTTATACTAAAGAATATATCATATCTCTTTGATCCGATACCTTCAATACTTTTTGATTGTTTAAACGATTGACATAATTTGTTAATTAGCAAATAATTTATTTTTCGAAAGTTTGAAAGACTTCAAACCAACTATAAACGATAAATATTGATGTTAGGCATAACCCTCATAGAAGTCTGCACGAATGCAATTTTTTGCTTTTGTTTATTTAAAGTTTAGATTAATTTTGCAAATTAACAAATGGAATATTTCTGCTCTGGATAAGCGTATCGAAATGGGATTTTGTGTATATGAAAGTGCTTGGAAGAAGGAACATTTCAAAATAAAATTATCTACGACGTTTTTAAAAATTTCTCAGAAAGTAAAAACATTTATTATCAATTAAAAATACTCGGTTACATGAAAAAAAAGCAAATTTGACGAAAGAAAAGAGAGAAGAGATTTTTTTAATGGTCAAAAACGCGTATAACTCTTCAGGGATTGAACATTTTTTGTAGAACTCTTTGTGGTTGATGGAAAACTTGTTAGCTTTCATTTGCACCGAACCTTGTGTCCAAATAGTTGTTAGTAAACAAATTAGAGGCTTTAACGCAATATCACTTTCATTTCCGGTTCCGGTTATCCCATCAACTTCTTCCTTTTTTCAAAATTTTCCTTTTTCCAAGCACTTTCATATGCACAAAACCCCATTTCGATATGCTTACCAGAGCCGAGATATTCCATTTGCTAATTGGCAAAATTAATTTAAACTTTAAATAAACAAAAGCAAAAAGTTGCATTCGTGCATACTTCTATGGGGGTTATGCCTGACATCAATATTTATCGTTTAAAGTTGGTTTGAAGTCGATCAAACTTTCAAAAAAAAGTTATTTGCTAATTAACAGATTATGCCAATTGTTTGAACAATCAACAAGTATTGAAAATATCAGGCCAAAAGAGATATGGTATATGTTTTGGTATAAAAGGCATGCATTTTGAAAGAAAAACAATATCCTGACCTCATTAGTTTAGGAGTAATCAATTTGTTAATTTAGAAATTTATTTTGGCTGTAATAAATGAACGGGTGGTCAAAATGAGTTGTGCCTAGTACCAAATGACGCGTATTGAAAATATCTTTCGATTGAATCAAGATTTCTTCGGATCCGTCAAACCGTTTTTATTTTATTAAATAAAAACGAAGAAAATCTTGTTTAAAAAATTATTTGACCATGAAGCGCGCGGTTTAGGAAAATTTTCCATAAGAAAATCTTGTTCAGCGGAATTTTTCCTATAAGAATCCGTGGCTAACTCAAATGGTATGAAAATTTTTGGGAAAGATCCCAGGCAGACTCGCCTAGTATGCCAGTTGATAGTCGAGATATGACATATTCTGCGTTATTGCCATTTATATACAAACTAAGTCATATAGTGAGTTGAAGTGTGTACTGAACATTTTCTAATTTTTAAAACTCCTTGTCCAACACGTTACTTTTTTTTCACATAAATTGTTGGAAAATTATCGAGTTGTCCGACAGTGCACTGACAAATCAACGTCGCGCACGACCTACTTCCGTGGAATAAGACACTCGAGCACTTTCACGAAATGATTAAAATCTGTTTCGTTATCTTTCAATCTTATCGTATCACGACGTCTTTTTCTTTTTTGTGTTTGAAATTATTTAGACAAAAAAAAGACATCGTGATACGATAAGGTTAAAAGACGATGAAACAGATTTGAATTAAAACAGTTATGTTTCTTTTTGTATATTTCAATTTTACTGCAAAGTTTTAACTATTTATTTTCAGACTAATGTTTTAATTTATATTTGAAAATTTCTAAAACACAATTTTGAACATTCTTTTGTTGAAACAAAAGCTTTCCACCGCTAGAATTTAATTTAAAACTTTTACCCTAGTGCTTGTAATGTTTACAAAAAAAAGTTATAGTGAAGCAGTTCCCAGTACAAATTTAATAGAATTATTTTTTTTTACAAAATAATGAAAAGAAGAATAATCCATTAGAAACTTGTACTAATATTTTATTGTCTTCTGAAAGAAACTTAAATTATTGAAATAATACCAGTTTCATAAGAATTTAGGCTTAGCTGTTATTATAACTTTTCCATCTGTAGGATTTTATCAGAAATTTCTTGCGTGTTGAACATTGTTTGGAAATAAGATTAGGAGTAAGGCTATACGTTGAAATTTATTACGGTCCCATCTGTGATCGATTCTTCCAATAGAAGCCAAAAATATTTTGATAGTGTATTTAATAATATGTTGGCTATGTCAAATACATCTGAGATAATATACCCCATCTTTATTATTTTAATGTATCATTCATATTGTATTCATTTGATAAACATTAATTACTTTAATAATAATTTATCTGCCAAAATTATCACAAAATGTTTTTCTCCTGCAATTCAGCGAATATGTTATATTATTTTATGTATGTATTTATATTTGTTCATGTTATTAAGCCAACTGGCAGTCTTCGTTAGAGTTATTACCTTTCCAGTATTAAAATCAAGGATATTCTCAGAATGCTAAATAGTATTTATTTATTTATTTACTTACAACTATCCAACTAAACCTCAGTTACACGATAGGATACAAGAATATAAAGTTAAAAACTTAATGCAACCCTAAAAGTTCAAAATAATACATATGGTATGTAATCCAGCGTACATCAGTTGGCACACCAGTTGAATCAAACGTTGACTTTACCCCTCCTAGAAAGTAGATCCAAGATTGGATTTAAAAATACACCAGCTTGAGGTGCTCTACGAAGCCATTAACGACAGGGGGCAACGTGGCAATATTCACCACACTTTTCGTGGCTGATTTGATACTTTGATTTGAAATTGATATTTAGACCGCATCACAGTATGTGCATTTTATATTTACATAAAAAGTCGGCAATCAGCGACCTCCAAAACCCCTGACTACCAATTTTCAGCATAAGCAGGAACAAAATACTGGGTTTACCTAAGAACATGACTCTACTTCCGGCCCGCCATTTTTAATTTCCCCTAATTGGACATCGAATTCGTTACCAGCGATCACTAAAACTTCCAAGTTACTACTTCCAGCCCAAAGAAGAACAAATACGAGGTTTTCCTGAAAATTTGACTCTAACTCCGGTCCGCCATTTTGAATTTCCTAAATTGGACTTCAGATTCGTGATCAGCGGCCTCTAAGACCGAGTAGAGACTTCCAGTTCAATTTGTTGAATTTCCCAAATTCGGTTTTAAAAACAATACCATTCATGTAAGAGTGCATTCAAATAGATCCTGACGAATTATAAAATCACAATTAAACCAAATATTTAGTATTACTGTCATTCCGATAACCTTACCCAAGTCCAAAATTAACAAACATATCTTTCCGGAGATTCCTAGACCGTGCAGTCTATTGTCACAATCTTCTCTCTCCCTCGAGGCATGTTCCTCTGGCCAGGTGTGGTTAGGCGAACCTAAAACTTTTTGTATACTAACATTAGATAGATTTCAACATTTATTTTATGTATAACTACTAAATTCTAAAGAGTTAATAAATACACAATATTACTGAATTCCAATCTCTGATTTGACTATTTACTTTAAGGTCTACGAGCTTCGTTGGATTTTCTGACGCAAATTGCGATCGAATTTGAAAATAATCTCATACGGTTCTTTAACGTCTCTATCTTCAGAAAGCAGATTCTTCACAAAATTCAACGAGGTTATATTATTATCTTTCAGAGATTACTAAAATAGTGTTAATTCTAAGATAACAAATTAAATAAGTCAAAGTAGCCCGTAGTACTCCGAGAGACGGCAGAAAGCAGTTAATAGCAAATACTTCCCATTTATCGTCTTTAACATTTCTACAAGTCTCTCACCATTACAAAGGATACTTCTGATGTCCCTTTAATACAATAAGTATGTATTGATGTATCATTCAGATGCATAGCGAAAATCATCCAAAATGAGACGAGTACCAGAGAAGTAGAAGGGTGGATTAATTTAAAAATCATGCCGTGGTTCGTACCTCTGCACACATAGATAAATGGATGCACCAATATGTTTTTATTTATTATGTTGGGACCGTGAGTCGCCTAAATTCGTCAAAACCATCAAATCGATTTATGTTTCTTCACTCCTATGAAAGTAAACAATAGTTAGACAGTAACAAATTATTAAAATAAAGATTTACATATATTAAGGATTTAACTCATTAAGGTTGCGCTTATTTTCAAAAGCGAGGGAGAAACATGCATTTGTCTTTGGTTTATTGTAAGTATTATAAACAAATAAAACAATGCGACCTTAAAAGACAATTTAGGCACTTGATGTTCTAGAGAATATAATTATATGTGTTGTATACTGTGCTATAACCACGAAGATAGGTAAGTATTTTCACTGTCAGAACACGGTACATAAGTATAATAGAAATTTACCATAGAAACGTATATAATTGTCATGTCTAAAATGATTTAAACATCAGACCAAGATCGATTTCTTAAATATTTATAATAAATAACGTCTGTACTCCTCTTACTTTGTAAAATCCAAGTAGATAGAGAGTCGGCTGTATAGACTTCCTATGAACAAAATCCATCAAAAACTTTGTATGAGTGAGTAAGTACTACCACAGACCTACAGGGGCCTCTTTCCATATAAGCAAATTTTGCCCCCGTCATGGAATTTTACCGGAAGTGACGTCAAAATCCGGGGATGCGGGCAAATAAGAAGAGGAAGCCTATGGTTTTACTAACTAGAAGGCTTGTACTTTAACTTAAAAAAAAATCAGGTATTCGATGACTTAAGAAAACAGAGAAAAAATATTTTAATCGAGGGTGTCTCAGGGTTGCAAACAAATTAAGCCTGGCAGCCCAATACAGTCTCATTGTATACCTCAATGCCTACATGTTGACTAAGTTTTATTCATGTACTCGATGACACGAAAAATGGTGACCGGAAGTGACGTCAGTATTCCATGACGCCGGCAAAATTTGCAAAAATTAAAAGTGGCTGTATGTCTGTGGTAGTACTTACTCACTCACATAAAGATTTTTATGTATTTTATTCATAAAAAAACCTATACAGCCGGCTTTCTACCTAAAGTCTTAAGATATACAGTAGACGCAGAAGTTCTTCGATCATAGGAAAGTTGAGCGCAATTTACACTTATCTAATCTCACTATCGTAAATATCCAATGAGGTATCCAGTGTTGGCAGATCTACTTTATTCATACATAATGACGCTGATTTTGTAGAATGATAGAATCTAATCGATTAAAATAAAATAAAATTGATATTTTTATAATTTATATTAAAAAACGAAATCACTATGTTTAGCTCATTTGCTTTTTTATCTTACCAAAACGTAACTAAGAGTTGGGTTTTAAAAAATATAAATTGTTTGCATGATAAATGAAATAATCTGGCAACACTGATGCAGTAATACCTTGATGGCTTGTTCTCTATTGAGCACGAAAAGGACATCGAAACATCGACCGAGAGGGTTCTCACTGCCGCTGCCCATCTAGGAGGCAGGTGTCGTAGGAGTTTAGTAATGCAGGAAAGGTAAAGTGGGATGCACGTCCCTTCGCGAAATCTGATAAATTGCGAAAACAATTGGTTTTAAAAACATTATAAATGTTGGTACTATTATGGTAATATTTTATAATTTGGAAACTAAAAAAGTAATCCTCAACACAAAAATAATTTTAAAAATAGGTAAAACAAAATAACAATATTTTAAAAGTTTTTTAAAATGTATGGAGTTAAGGAAAACATTTATTACTTACTGCTGAGCTGAGCAATATCCCAAACGATTATAAAATCCTTGGCGAACATTACCCAACATAACAGGGGTAACAGTTAAGCAGGCGTTTTCAATATTTAATTGAAGTTCCTGCAAATGGTTGGGCCTATTTTCCTGAAAACCATATTTTTTTTATTTTAAGAAGCCCCACAAGAAAAAGTCACAAGGCGGAAGATCTGCTGACCCAGCAGGCCATAAGATATTACCATGCCCAGAAATAAGTCAATTAGGAAATGTTTCCTTCAAATACTACCGAACGATAACTCTATTATGGGGAGGGCAACAATCTTGTTGGAAACAAATTTCATTAAACCTAGCACCTACTAGTTCCTGAATCCTAGGGACAATTTGCTGTTGAAGCAAATCCAAATATTTTTGGCCATTTAAGATGCCATCGATATAGAATGGTCCAATAATATGTTCACTCAGTATACCGACCCAAACATTTAGTTTTTGAGGATACTGAGTGTGAAGTTCGTAAAATTTATGTAAATTTTCTCGTGACCAGTATCGTGTCCGAGTAGAATTATGTTTACCAATTAATGGAAAAGTTGATTCATCGGTAAAAACAATGTTTCTAAGAACATGTTCATCCGCATTCGTCTTTTCCATTAATTGCTCAAATATTCCATTCTTCTGATATTGTCCGTCTCAAAAATTTCATGAGTTTTCGAATCGTGTATGATTTGTACCCATTTTTTTTACACCGACCTAACCGTTGATGGTGTGGAACCTACTTCAGCAGCAATTTGGGAAGTAGTAAGTACCAGGTTGTTGGTTGCCAGTGCACAAATCATAATATCTCTTTCATCTCGGGCTTCATTGGGAGGAGTCAATATTTTGCGTTGTTTATAATCAACACAAGCATGTATTTCAAAATTGTGAATAATATTATGAATTGTGTATAATGCAGGTGAAGGTCGGCCGGGAAATGCACCATTAAATGCGTTTTTAATTTGACGCCTTGACTTTCCTTGATAGTACCACTTAACCATCTGAACTTTTTCGGCCGTTTCAAACATTTTTAAGAATTAATTTAACGACAAGGTCACTCTTTCAGTTCCAAACAGTACTAGCTTGAGTACGAGTTTGATGTGATGTGACATTGCGGCGAGTCGATTACTAGTTACGCATGCGTATGCATTTATAATATACCATTCGTTGGAAGTTGTAAATTCGCCTGGTAGATCCTATGATCGAAGAACTTTTGCGTCTACTGTATAAGGAATTTATAGCAGCATCAAAAGTACAACATAGAGAAATATGATTGCAATAAACCACGTCCTTTATTTTTCGTATTACAAGTCGAATATGCGTGGCAACAAATTCCTATTTAAATATATTTGGATTAGTTAGTATCCTTTATTTTACTTTCAGAGGGTTGAAAAAATTACCCAGTCCGTTACTGAGCAAAGGATACTTCAAGAAAGACTATCATCTGTTACACGATAAATAGAGGCAATCGACATCCCAATCTTGTTCAAAATGATGCCGTTATTCCAGTCCCCTATCAGGAATCGGAATCTGTGCATTTACTCCCCAAATATGATACGATATCTAAACACCAACCGGTAGCATCATGTCGAATGCTAATAAACAAATGATATTATCTGCATATGTCGATAACATTCCATTGTTGACGCTGTTCAAAATCACCGTAACTAGCATTAGAACATGTCGCATTAGTAAAGCACCTCAAATTCCATTTCAAAAATAAGTTCACTCCTGCATATGTAATGTATACCGCATGATTTATAATATTGAATAAAATTATTTTATGCGTAATTATGAGCTTCTAGGAAAAAATTCTGAAAAAGTCGAATTTTAATTTAAAAGTCATTATTCTGCATGAAAATAGTACCTCCAGCGTACCCTACCTCTGAATTATGCCTACCCTCTCGAAAATTATAAATTGGGAATCGTAAAATTGAAAATGTATTAAACATAGGTAATAAAATAGAAAAATTGAATAGAATTGAAACCGGCAATTGAAACTAATTAATTACTACAAAAACAAATCAATATATAGGGTATACACTATACACAATATCTCTCTCGGGCCTCTCTTTTGTATAACTTGTTTTACACAGATTATTTACTTCGAGACAGATAACAATAATATAAAAAATTTTGCCCTATTTACCCCTATTTAACCACCAACCCTTCAACGGAATCATCTCAAAATATAATGTAGTTCCAGATGTTATAATATATAAGTGTACCAAATTTCAGACGAATGTCTCAATTTTACTTTATCAACCCTTTTAATAATGGAGTAGGGGTGGTGGAGGGTTGAGAAAGATTATAAACAAATCTGAGACTTTGGCTTCTTGTACATAAGTACACAGAATTTCAAATTTCGGTACTCTTGCCAACTTGCTTTACTTATATTCCCCTATATATCCCTAAATAACCCCCAACCCTTCTACAGAATCATCTCAAAATATAATCTAGTTCCAGATGTCGTTATAATACATACGTCTACCAAATTTCAAGTGAATATCTCAATTTTATTTTACCAACCCCTTCAATAGTAGAGTAGGAGTGGTGGAGGGTTAAAAAATATTTTTTTAAAATCTGAGGCCTTGGCTTCTAGTACATACACCAAATTTCAAGTTTCTGTACTCTTACCAGCTTTCTCTACTAATTTTCCCTTATTTACCCCTATTTAACCCCCAAACCTCCGTCAGAATAAACCCAAAATATAATCTAATTCCTCATGTCATTATAATATATACGTGTACCAAATTTCATGCGAATATCTCAATTTTATTTTATCAACTCCTTTAATAATGGAGTGTGGGGGTGGTGGTGGGGGATGAAAAATATTATAAAAATGTTTGTGTCCTTCTCTTGTATACAGGGTGTTTCACTTAAAAGTCCCCAGGCCATTATCTCTAAAACTAATAGAGATATTTTATTTTTGTAAATGGCAGATGATTGATACCAAAGAAAGGTTTAAATAACGGTGATTAGAATTTTTCCTCAACAGCACACAGAGATGGCGCTGCGATGCAAAACTATTTTTTGATGGCTGGAACCTTGAAACATAAGTCATGTGATTAAACAATAACTTGTGAATAATTTTGATAGTATAGAGAATTTACAAAAAACAAGCCGTTTTGGAGTTACATGAGTTTCTTTCATTAATGCCAGTACACGGGAATTTTGATAAATCCCTATAATTTATTTATTATTTATTATAGAATATTGGTTACCAAACACTTTTTTTCAAGATAAGGAAAGTGATATAATACACTATCATGAAATTATGTTTACCACTTCCGGCCAAACCGGAACTAACATGATGAACCAATATCCATATGTTCCTACATATTACATTTTTTTTTTCTAATAACGCTTCTAATAAAACGGCTCCCAAAACTTAAAGTAAGTAAGACAACAAAGAAAATACACACTAATTTAGAATGGGCTAAATTTGTATTAACAATTCAGTAAAGAACGTAAACAAAAGTTTTATAAACAAACATTTAAAAACTATCGAAATATTATTAAAAATTAAATTAAACTAATTTCTTTCTTATTAGTAGGTACTTATTATATTAAATGTTCAAAATTTCTCCCTTCTTCATGAATACACATATTGTATCGTTTCAGTAACTCTTCATTGCAAACTTTTTATAACGTATGTCTATTTATAGCAGCAACACTTGCATATATTTTATTATACAAATCGGTCATATCCTCAATGGGTTCAATGTATACTACACTTTTTAAATACCCCCAAAGGTAAAAATCTAATGGAGTCAAGTCAGGTGATCGTGCTGGCCATCTGACTACTCCATTAGTAGCAATCCATCTCTGTGGGTACATTTCATTAAGACAATCTTTGACTAGTACTGAGTTATGGGGTGGTGCACCATCTTGGTGAAACCAAATATTCTCCTGGTTATGAGGGATAGTCTCTAATAATCCTGGCAATACATTTCTCAAAAATATCTCATATTTTCTTCCATTTAAAGTCCCATGGAATAGATATGGTCCAATAATATATGAATTTAATATTCCACACCACACGTTAACTCCAAAAGTTACCTGATTTCGGGTCATTCTCATCCATCTAGGATTATTTTGTGACCAGTATCGGCAGTTATGCTTACTCACAACTCCGTTGTTGTGAAAACGGCTTTCATCGCTCCAGAGCACATTTTTTAAAAAATTTGGGCATTCTTCAGAAAGAACTGAAAATTCAGCGAGAAAATGTAATCTTCGTTCATAATCACCAGGCCTTAAATGGTGGATCAATTTTAATTTGTATGGATGGTATTTATTTCATTTTAATATTCTATGGCACGAAGATATCGTCAGATTAGTTTCCGATGCCAATTTCCGGAGAGAACATTGAGGATTGTTGACTATTTAACACCAAGGCTGTATTTTCATCGTTTCTAACTGGCTTATTTCTGTTATGAATAGTTTTCTTAAAACTACCCCAGTTTCTTAAATTTTTAAACAGCATGATAAATGTTTTTTTATCGGGTGTAGGTCTATTTGGAAATCGTAAACAAAACAATCGTTTTGCTTGTCGGGAATTTCTTTTGCATTCACCGTATATTAAAATCATATTTAACTTATCTTCATTGGTGTATCTAACCATTTTTTAAATTTATTTTTTTTTTATTGCCTTATTCGGATTAATTTGCTTTGAATTGTTTCTAAGTACACTATTTCTATTTGAAACTATGATTGAAATGCACCAACTACAAACTTTGTTTAATAACTGTCAAACTTAAAATTAAATCAAAGCCTACTAATATCTCTTAAGTAGATTTTTCATTACCATTCTAAATTAGTGTGTATTTTCTTTGTTGACTTACTTACTTTAAGTTTCGGGAGCCGTTTTATTAGAAGCGTTATTAGAAAAAAAAATGTAATATGTAGGAACATATGGATATTGCTTCATCATGTTAGTTCCGGTTTGGCCGGAAGTGGTAAACACAATTTTATGATAGTGTATTATATCACTTTCCTTATCTTGAAAACAAGTGTTTGGTAACCAATATTCTATAATAAATAATAAATAAATTATAGGGATTTATCAAAATTCACGTGTACTGGCATTAATGAAAGAAACTCATGTAACTCCAAAACGGCTTGTTTTTTGTAAATTCTCTATACCATCAAAATTATTCACAAATTATTGTTTAATCACATGACTTATGTTTCAAGGTTCCAGCCATCAAAAAATAGTTTTGCATCGCAGCGCCATCTTTGTGCGCTGTTGAGGAAAAATTCTAATCACCGTTATTTAAACCTTTCTTTGGTATCAATCATCTGCCATTTACAAAAATAAAATATCTTTATTAATTTTAGAGATAATAGCCTGGGGACTTTTAACTGAAACACCCTGTATATACATCAAATTTCAAGTTTCTGTACTCTTGCCAGCTGGCTCTACCTATTTCCCCCTATTTACCCCTATTTACCCCCAACCCTTCATCGGATATCTTCAAAAAACAATCCAGTTTCAGATCTTGTTACAGTATATACGTGTACAAAATTTCAAGTCAATATTTTAAACCGTTCCGGAGAAAACGTGCGGACAAAAAAAAGTTACAGACAGACAGACAGAATTTTTTTTTCGCTAAAATTTAAAATCTCGACGTTTCATTACATTCTAAACTTATTTCGAGCAAAAAAATTGAAAATTTTATTACGATTATTATACTTCCAATCCACTACGAGGATGTGGAAGTAATAAAGGCGCCACCGAAAATATACGTATATTTAAAAATTTTAACTATTTTTTTTTTAAATTTCTGGCAACAGTCGATTCTTCATAAAAAACTGCACTTTCTAAGTTATGGTACATACTAGAAGCCAGGGCTTCAAATTTTCTTAAATATTTTTCAACCCCCCACCCTACTCCTTTATTAAAGGGGTTGATAAAATAAAATTGATAAATTCACTTGAAATTTGGCACACGTATGTGTTATAACGATGTTTGGAACTAGATTATATTTTGAGATGATTCCTTTAAGGGGTTGGGGGTTAGATATAGGGGTAAATAGGGGAAAATTAGTAAAGCAAGCTGGTAAGAGTACAGAAATTTTGGATTTTGTGTATGTACTAGAAGCGACGGCCAAATCTTTTTTTGTAATATTAAAAGGGTTGATAAAATTAAATTAAGATTTTCACTTGAAATTTGGTACACGTATGTGTTATAACGACATCTGAAACTAGATTATATTTTGACATGATTCCGTTGAAGGAGTAGAGGCAAATAGGGAGAAATAAGTAGAGCAAGCTGTAAGAGTACAAAAACTTGGGATTTGATGTATGTACTAGAAACCAAAGCCTCAGATTTCTTCGAATATTTTTCGACCTGCCCACCTCCACCACCTCCGCTCCAATATTAATGGGATTGAATACATAAATATGAGATATTCACTTGAATGCTAGAACACGTATGTATTGTAATGACATCTGATTGAAATGATTCCGTTGGAGGGGTGGGAGGTGGTAGGTTGTGGATAGGAGAAAATAAGTAGAATAAGCTAGTAAATTCATTTTTAACGTATGTGGTAGAAACCAACTCCTCAAACTTTTCTACAACATCTGCCCCAGATATTATTAAAATTCTATGATCAATAATTTCCACATATTATAGTGCAAATGTATTCAAGATGTTCCCTTTAAAGTGACTTGGATGATAAATCTGGATGTGGAAGTAGTGATTCCTCAGATAGCGAGAGTAGCATCTTCCCTTTTGAAAACGCTATAATTAAAAAAGATTTATTTCAGAATTAACCAATAAAAAATTACTTTAGAAAATCGATCGATGATAGAATATAACCAAGCAGGTTGTGCAATAAGCTCCTAGGATTTTAGCTTTGCAATATATTCGTCCCTTAAGAGAGGTATTGCCGCGTTCCATTTTATAACACGTCATCTTTATCCTTTACGTGTTAAGGATAGGGTCTCAATATCACTGTATCAAATACAATTAAATAGTAATGCCTAGTAAGGTCAGGTAAATCATTGTTTCTACGGTAAGCCATCAGAAAGTAACAACATGTTAATAATTCTGAAAATCAAAACTATCCAATACAATTCGTAGCTCTTATTCAACTTTTCATAGCCTACTTTAATCAGTACCATTTCTTTATTCACTTGCGGCCATACCGTGTGTAATATGGTTCTAGTAGCGCTAGATGACTCTACTGGAATCATATTTCATTTCGGATTCTGACAATGCAATTAGGGAGGTATAATTTTTATGGGTAGTATTGGTTAATGTAGTAGTGCCCTCTTTTACTGTCTTCACTCATGTAATTATTGATTGAAATGTGTAAAACTGCTCTGGATGGAATCAGATAACAAACCGTCAGTTTACACTCTATAATAAACGACGATCTCGAAAGATGTGTCCTATAATATTCTAAGCACTAGTGATACAACATGATAATTTTCTGTTCACTTCTACATGACAGAAATTACTGTAGAGATATGTATTTTTTCTAAAATTCGCAAATTATTTTCTCTATGGCCCCACTTGTGTATGTATTCCTCAAATATTGTTCTAATTCTATATATTTTTTATTACAATTGATTATTATGCTTTAGTTTTATAATACGGTTGAACCTGTTTGGCAAATAGACTTACTTACTTATGTAAATAACTTTAAAATTTCTGCATTGTAAACTAAAATTAGATTCGAATTACGCAGGAGGCTGTTATAAGAATGTTTAATAACTTGGATCTTTTCTTACAAAATGAGTACATAGGTTTTCCGATATTGTATTCCATTAAAAAGATCAATTGTATAACCTCTGAACCAAATGATTTGAGGACATTTTATATAACATAATGCTTAAATTCATAGGACTCTAAATATAAAGCTGTGCTTGAGCTTCAAAATGCCGCAGCGGACAACTATATAATTTATGTAAATAGGTAAATGGCAAAGTGTAATACCTAATGATTTATTGAGATTCTCGACGAGCATCTTCACGTCGCATCGTAATACCTTCTAATGGATTTTAATTGTAAAGAATGTGCATTTACATTTTTTAAATTTAGTTAATGAAGACAATTGACTGTGGATTATTTATTAATTCTGAATATTTAAATAAGAGAATCTACTAATATAGTCTAATAATATTTCTAAATACTTAAATTATACACATCAAAAATATTCATCTATTATATTGCAATAATTATGACAAAGCAGACCCGGTGTACCGGGAGGAGCGTCAAAATAGTAATAGTACATCATTTTTCCCTTTCGCTGAGGGCCGTTAGAGCTATGGAGTAAATATACTCCTTCATTAATACAATTTGAGCTATAATTAGAAATTTAAACAAATTACTGTTCACTTGGTTAATGAATATCTTTCATTTGGTTAAGCTAAGTCTATTTGACTTATTAAATTTAAGAAAGGATGAGATTTTCGGTTCTACACTTGTGTATGTATTTTGTGTTTGTTCAGTTATTCCTTTGAATTGGCTTAAGTTTGTCTTTCAAACTGTGGAGTATGGCTTGACGGTAGTTTCATATTAATTTCGTCAAGATATGTCTAAACTCTATCTGGAAATGAAAGAGAGTAATAAAAGCTTAATATAAATGCAAATCCTTTAGAAACATTATCAGAGAGATTATTAGCGACTTGGAGTTGGAGTTTGGAGTCTGTGGGAGGGCAGTCACATTTAGGTGACCGCAGCACCTAGGCCTCATTGGGCCCCTTGTACGTCCTCCCGAGGGATACAGGATTCCACCTAGGCCTCCAACCATCCTAATCTTGTGAAGAAGGTGGTGATGCTGCCCAGGGGAATATCCCTCAAGTCGGCCAGTGTAGGCCAACGTTCTCCCAAAATGGATTCTCTGCTAGAGGAGACTGCCGGGCACTCACAGAGTACGTGTTGGACAGTCTCGTCTTCTTGTTCACAACCTCTGCATAGGGGTGTGTCATTTAACTTCATATTATAAAGGTGCTTCCTCAGCTGGCAATGACCAGTAAGAATTCCTGTCGCGAAGCGCAGGTTCTTCCTGGACATTCCCAGGTAGATCATCGTTGTATCCTTGTCAGGGTATCTAAGCAGATCCCTGGCCAACTGACAACTATGAGTTTCATCCCACAGTTTTTTAAATTTTCTGTGGGTGTCTTCTTTAATCATTAGCATTATTGCTGAGGTCGGCAGTATGTTGGAAGGGCCAGGTCCAAGTATACTTAGACTGGCTGCCTTCTTAGCCAGACTGTCAGCTTCCCTGTTGCCTCTGCACTGTGCATGCCCTTTGACCCAGCATAGAATGACACTGTTCATGCTGGAGGCGCCCACGAGTGCCTGATGGCATTCCCATACTGACCCTGTTGTTATTTTGTGTCTCTGTAGGGCCAGTAGTGATTGTCTACTATCAGTGTAGATTCTTATTGTTTTTCCCGTTATTTGTCTACGGGAAATTTCTTTTGCGGCTATGGTTATTCCCGCCAGTTCTGTTTGTATTATACTGGCTTGTTTGTCCATAGCCCATTTAATTTGAATTTGCAGGTTCCTGGAGTATACCCCACAACCTGTTCCTTCTTTCTTTTTCGATCCGTCTGTGAAGATGTTAACTGTTCCTTCACTGACGGCCTCATTGCTACTGTTGGTGTGTATTTCATAGGGTCTATCAAAGATGAACTGTGGAGAAATACCATCTGCGCGTACCTGCAGAAGTGGCATTTGTTTAATTGCCTCATTCCACAGCCGGCATCTGGTCACTCCACATCCTATGTTTGGCTGTATGCCAACGGATTTGAGACGTGCCATAGTAGTTAGGGCCACCTCTTCTAGATATATGTCTAGTGGTGGCAGGCACAGCATCACTTCCATTGCTCTTGTTGGTGTTGTTCTCATAGCTCCAATTGTGTTTAAACAGGCTACTCGTTGTACCTGGCTGAGCTTACGTTTCGCTACAGTCTGCTGACTCTTAGGCCACCAGACGATGGCTCCATAGGCTATCATTGGTCTTATTATAGCAGTGTAAATCCACATAGCCACTTTGGGTTTCATTCCCCAGGTTTTCCCTATGGTTCTGCGGCACTGCTCAAAAGAGATGTAAGCCTTCTTTAGTCTTCTGTCTAAATGAAGATTCCATGTTAGTTTGGCATCAAAAGTTACTCCAAGGTATTTTACTTCTGATGCGAAATTTAGTGTGGTATTTAGGAGAACGGGGGCCGTCATTGGCCCCAATTTCCTTTTCCTTGTGAAGAGGACCAGCTCTGTCTTCCTGGGGTTGACCGACAGAGAGTGTTCTCTGCACCATCTTTCGATTATTCTCAGGGCCATCTGCATTCGATCACAGAGGACTCCCTCGAATTTACCACTAAGCAGTATCGTTAGATCATCTGCGTATGCAATTGTGTGGAATCCCTCGGAGTTGAGGCGGCGCAGGAGGCTGTCAAGAACTAAGTTCCATAGAAGAGGTGATAAGACACCCCCCTGAGGACAGCCTCTTGCAACCATTCCTCTAACAGCGATGTCTCCCATGTTAATCTGTACCGCTCTTTTTGAGAGCATGTTGGATATCCAGCCACTTACGATCGGAGAAACGTTCCTGCTCGTGAGGGCTGCTGTAATTTTTGGAAAGGTGGTTTTATCAAAAGCGCCTTCTATGTCTATGAAGACACCCAGGGTGGACTCTTTATTGTCCAAAGACTTTTCAATTCGACCACTAACCGCATGAAGGGCGGTGTCGGTGGATCTGCCCGGGGTGTATGCATGCTGATTGGGATGTGTGGGATTAGCAGTAATCGCAACATCCCTCAAGTATCGCTCACATAGCTTTTCCATCGCCTTGAGAAGGAACGAGGTCAAGCTAATGGGTCGGTATGCTTTGGGGGTAGTATAGTCTATTCTTCCCGCCTTTGGTATTAGCGACTTATTTCTATTATATATTATTTACATTAGTGAGCTGTATTTTTAGTAAGAGTTTGTTCAAAATAGCCTTACTATGATATTTCTACCTCCTTCTCTGGCGATCTGTCTTTGTCTCTGCCGTTATGATCTGCCGTTCGATCTCTCTTGTAAAATGTATCATCAGCAAATTCAAATATCATAGCCGAGTTTAACGTTTTTTCCGTACTTTAATGAAATTATTAATAATAATTATTGATATGGAAACATTTAGACAACTTAAACAACAGACGTGTATTTCATATGAAACTATTGACTAATGTTGAGTAATATTAAGAACATGAAATAAGTGGATAAATTAATTTAATAATTTATTTTCTGTACGATTTTCATAATTATGAAGAGAAACAATACGCCGATGGCTCTTCTTTGTCTGAGTGAAGTATAGTATAGCAGTCGAGTCACAAATGTGTGTTTTTTAACATTATTCAAAATCAGAAACATCCCAAGTGGCGCAAATAATTATTTATATTGTTTAAACAATAATAATATTTACAGGAAAAAATATTTAAAACATTATTTTTCGCGATATTTATAAACCATTAAGTTGTTTTTATTGAAAATTTAAGTTTAAAAAGGTTTCTCACAGTCGGGATTGATAATTATTTGCATCCAACAATAATAACAACATTTACTAGAAAAATCAAATTTTTTATGTTCTCTGGCGATACTCATGAAAAAGAGAATTGTTCTTATTGAAAATATTTTGAAATATTTCGAAGCTAATAATTATTTATATTGTTTACAATAATAATGACATATAGGAAAAAAAATGTTTTCATTATATTTACAGAAAAGTGAGTTAGTTGTTCTTATTGAATATTGAGTATCAGAAATGTTTCTCACAGTCGGAGTTGATAATTACTTATATTGTTTAAATAATAATAACAATTTTTACAGAAAAATTAAGAACAGCAAAGTTATTGTGGATAATAATGAAATTATTATACATCCAAATTCAATTTTTCAACGAATATGTTTAAAGATGACCTTAGGCATTATTTTGACTACGAGTTCGCTACATCCTCCTTTCCTTTTTAATAATGTCGGAATGAGGAAAATTATCAAATCATTGCTATATGATATTTTTGAACAATGTACAACGGATGTTAATAATTTTTTCTATATCATTGATGGTGGTATATTAGTTCACAGATTAAACTGGAAACAAAATGAAAAGTTTTTTAGTAATTGTCAACAATACATCAGATGTTTACGTAATAAATATGGCACTAAGCTTAAACTTGTATTTGATGGATAAAATATTGATGAGAGAAATCGTAGATACATCGGTAATGCCTTGATTGATTATTTATTTGATGAGGATATGTCTTTACAGACAACTAAGGAAAATTTTTTAGTTAACAGCAAGAATAAAAATAGATTTATTAATCTTCTTTATAAGAAGCTGATTGAAAATAATTTTGAGTGTACTCCAGCAGAAAGTGATGCCGTTCGTTTAATCGCTCAGACAGCTCTAGATTGCCTTTTCCGTCATGTAGTTGTTGTAACTGAGGACACTGATGTTCTGGTATTATTGATGGCTTTATCACCAGATAATAAAAAATTGTATTTTTTTAGACCACAAAAACAATATTGTTACGTGTTTCCGCCTTTTAGGAAACACCCTGTATGAATCCGTGGGTTCTAAAATAATTTCAACAAGAGATAAACGCTAACACTTTATTTAATAATTTACTGACTATACAATACTTCAAAATAACCTTTACACTTTGTTTACTTGATATTTAACCTCACTTTTGTTACCGAACGTCACTTTCCTAAAACTTCTTCACTTTTATCAAACTTGTCTCTCTGTGGCGGTAATCGCGCCTTATATACTTTGAAACCGCCTCCAGATCCATCCAGAAACAATTAAGAATCTTCTCTCACCACACTCTAGAAAACTCTACAAGTTTCCAGTCACTCACTATTAGGCATAAGCGTATCAATTTCCAGTTTTAAGGGGGTGTAATTCATAACAATATATTACCGAGACTTTACTCAACAAAGACAGGCTTAATCTATTTTACAAGTATCAAAAAGGAGCATCTTCATTTTATTCATGTTTTACAGGATGTGATAGAACATCGGCTTTTTATAGAAGAGGTAAAAATTATTTTGAATAAATATTCAATGATAATGAAAAGTTACGTGCAGCACCTGAAGCTTTTATGGTTGAAGATCAACGTGAAGAAATACATTTTAACGATGGTATATTTTCTATTCTTGCTTTGTATGAAGCTAAAACGTCCGTAAATTTAAACCAATTAAAGCATACACGATTTGTAACATTTGCCTGAAAAGCTAAGAGCGTACAAATTCCGTTACAACATCCAACAGAAGATGCAGCTAAGCAGTATAATAAAAAGGTGCATTTGCAAGTTTAGCAATGGAAAAATAATTCTACAATACTTCCCGAAAAATGGGGTTGCAAAAAGAACATTATTTGACATCAGTAAAAATGATGCAACCAGCATCACCGGACAACGTATTAAATACAATTTTCTCTTCGTGCAAAACAGGATGCGGTGCAACTTGTGGATGCAGAAAGAGTAGTTTGCATTGCTCACCTGCATACATTGTGTGTAGTGGCAATGACTGCAATAATCACCCACCAGTTGAAGAAAGTCAAAAGTTCGATTCCATAGACTTGAACGAAAATTAGATCTTGTTCTTCAACTTTTGTAAAATTAAAATTAATAAATTATACTTAAATAATAGAAAAAATTCTTTGTTTCGTAACTTATACATCAATTCTATATATTTCCTATGATACCTAAATTTATTGTTTTTCTATAAATATTTTTCAATAATGTTTCAATAAATATAAACAAAAATCAAGAACAAATAATTATATTTACAAATTATTACTCACACTAAATTACAATAAAAACAACTACTTTTCTAGCGAAACAACATAAAGTAATAGATTTTTCCTGTAAAAGTTATTATTTTTGTATAAACAATACAAATAATTATTAACTCCGACTGTGAGAAACATTTTTGAACTTAAATTTTCAATAAACACAACTTAATGTTTTATAAATATCGCGAAAAAAATGTTGTGAAATATTTTTTCCTGTAAATATTGCTATTTTTGTTTGAACAATATAAATAATTATTTGGACCACTTGGGATGCTTCTGATTTTGAATGATATTAAAAAACAGACATGATCAATATCGGAGCTGTTGCTGCTGAGAATTAAGTAGTGAAAACCTTCATTGACTCGACTAAAGGTGTATAAAAGTGAATTATTTTTCCACACTAGTGTGGAAACTAGTGCTACAATGAGAATTGTTCAATAAGAAAGACAAATTGCTAGCATAACCAGAATTCAGGTTATCAAAAGAATGCAAAGATTGTAAATCAATAATTTTACAAATAGTTTTTCTTTTAGTTCTCATATAAAGTTTTTTCTGCTGTTTGAAAAATCACGTAAAGAATATATTTCATTTCAACTAAAGGTGATCAAAAATGGGAAAAGTACTTTTTTGATCGAAAATTTGGCGAATGCGCTAATGACAATGAAAAACCATTCATAATAATATTTTTTTTTCAAACTATAGGGTATTATTGATCGGTAGTAGCATGTACACACAAAATGCTAAATTGTAATTAGTTTGGGTTTCAAAAAAATAAGTACCAGCAGCGCCATTTTTTTTTAGATTTTAGAAGGGGTTTATCATAAGGAAAATGAGAACGGATCTGCTACGGTGTATTTTGTGATGGATCGAAAACATTCGATTGCATACATCATGAAATATTATTGCGAAAGCTTTAGTGTTATGGATGGAGGCATCTCCTTGAGGGCCGCAATCAAATGGTAAAATCTTCATGGAAATACCAGCCAAGTTGCGGGGATCCAAAAGGGACTGCCGTTAGCTCATACTGTTAACATATATTAATAACTTGACAACAATTAATACATGGAAAGCCTCTTTATATAGGTAGTAAAAAAGTGTGAGATTCAAATCATTTTATATTTAGTACCGCTAAAATTATCGTAATAATTGTCAACTGCAATTTGGAGAAATTATCCCTTGGTTTAAAAAATAGAACTCGTACAAAGTTTCTTGGATTGTATATTGAATAATTAAATTATCAAGAATCCAAATTATTAATTGGCCTCAAAACATTATGACATTCGCAAAATTTCTTTCGAACTGGTATATTATAAGGAAAAGACAGCTCTACTTTTCTAATATCCACATACACTATTTCAATTTTGAAATTGGGCAGTCAGTAACTATTTTTTTTTGTCACCATTGGCAATTTTACCGATTCTGTATTTATAGCAAGTCAAAAACACAGAGAAAATTAATAATACAATAGTAACAAAGAATAAGTAAATAATAAAAGAATAAAACCAACAAGCAAACCAGAGAACACATTAAACGATAATTTTATATACATACATGCACTAGTATATACACGTATATTAATATACACATACACATACATACATATGTACAAAAGAGATAATCAACAAAAAATGAGTTATAACAAACAACGGACCAAAAGGAAAATAGTAAAAATATACATATTGTAAACGGCCTAACATACAAATAAATACAATTTTATAGTAGTTTAAGTAATAACTTCGGTTAAGAATTCATCAATAGTAGTATCCTTTTTGTACTAGAATTTTTTAAATGATAATTTTGAATTTACCCATGCTCATATTTTGAATATTATTTGGCAATCTGTTATATAATACTACAGAGTTATATTACGGTGATTATTTCAAAGTCGATGTCCTATGTAAGGGAATTGTTAAAATATTCTGATTTCATGTATTATACAAATTATGCTCAGATAGACTCGCTAAAGGGTCCATATTATTAGGATGATCGACCCCAGATACAAATATTTAGTGACATGTGTGAATATGCTAAAGCACAGTAAACAAAACACTAGTGAGTCCTACTTCGTTTAACAAATCTTTCTTTAAGTTGCGATAATGTAAAGTAGGAGCCGATTTAGCTTTTTGCGTGCGTGATTAATATGCTATTACCATGATAAGCTGCTATTTACCTAGGTAAAAAGAAATTTTGAGATGTCACTTAAAATTATTCCAGGTGAAGTAACCATCAGTTCAAATTTAGAAATATGGTTTTATTCTCGTTTAGCATCAGTCTGTTTCCATCGCATCAGGTACTTGCCTGTTGGTACTTGTACAGTATGAATGTTGTTGGATAATTCTTCCTAGTGAAGCTATTTTTGATAGTATTTGGAGGATCGTTGACACGAAATAAAAATAATAACGGGCCTAATATAGATCCCTGAGGAACTTCCGAGAGGACATAAAAAATGTTGCAAAATCGACTTTGCAACCCCTGATATCTGGAAAACTGTCCATTTTCCAATTTTGTGCTCAGGAGAACTTTTGATCAGGAGGTCGAAAGGAATAACATATATCGATTCAGGCGAATTTCACCGGGGGCCACTTCCCATAAGAAATGAACACCCCCTTTGCACCCCCGACATCTGGAAAACTGTCCATTTTCCGAACTTTCGCCCATGAGAACTTTTAATCAGGAAGAAATTATCATAACCTACGTGAACTTGGCAGCTAAAAGATAGCAGCCAAAATGACGGAAACGCCAGAAGGTACATAGACGTGCAATAAAAATAAAAAAGGGGTAATTTTTTAAAATTAGATCCTAATCTAAGAAATTAACAATTACTAGTGGAGAAAGATTCAATAATTATTGACCATAAATAGTGTCCACACCTCACCCCGTTGATATATAAAATTCTTAAATTAAATGGATATAATTTTAAAATGTCTTGAAGAAACAAGGTATAACTTTGAAATTCACAGGAGAGCCAGAAAATGATGTAACAAGTAAAGGTTGCACTAAAATAACTTGTTTGGCAGCCACCCAAATCCACCCCCGCACAAATACATAATCCACAAATCGCATGAAGGAAACGAGTTATCACATTGAAATTGACAGGAGAGCTAGAAAATCGTATACTAAACCCTGTAGATGTAGTATAATTTCCTTGGGGGGCCGTTGAAGTGTTCAAAAACCAGCCCCGAAGAAATGCAAAATTCTTAAACAGCAAGAAGGAAACGAGTTATCACTTTGAAATTGACAGGGCAGCTAGAAAATCATATGCTGAACCTACTGAATGCAGTGCAATTTACTTGGGAGCCGTCTAAGGGTTCAAAAACCGCCCCCGAAGAAATACATAATTCTCAAGCAGCAAGAAGGAAACCAGTTTTAGAGTTTGGAGTTTGTGGGAGGGCAGTCACATTTAGGTGACCGCAGCACCTAGGCCCCATTGGGCCCCTTGTACGTCCTCCCGAGGGATACAGGATTCCACCTAGGCCTCCAACCATCCTAATCTTGTGAAGAAGGTGGTGATGCTGCTTAGGGGAATATCCCTCAAGTCGGCCAGTGTAGGCCAACGTTCTCCCAAAATGGATTCTCTGCTAGAGGAGACTGCCGGGCACTCACAGAGTACGTGTTGGACAGTCTCGTCTTCTTGTTCACAACCTCTGCATAGGGGTGTGTCATTTAACTTCATGATGTAAAGGTGCTTCCTCAGCTGGCAATGACCAGTAAGAATTCCTGTCGCGAAGCGCAGGTTCTTCCTGGACATTCCCAGGTAGATCATCGTTGTATCCTTGTCAGGGTATCTAAGCAGATCCCTGGCCAACTGACAACTATGAGTTTCATCCCACAGTTTTTTAAATTTTCTGTG
Source organism: Stenurella melanura (assembly GCA_963583905.1). Classification (NCBI taxonomy): domain Eukaryota; kingdom Metazoa; phylum Arthropoda; class Insecta; order Coleoptera; family Cerambycidae; genus Stenurella; species Stenurella melanura. The sequence continues at coordinate 103,449,373 of OY757312.1, forward strand.
GGTGTCTTCTTTAATCATTAGCATTATTGCTGAGGTCGGCAGTATGTTGGAAGGGCCAGGTCCAAGTATACTTAGACTGGCTGCCTTCTTAGCCAGACTGTCAGCTTCCCTGTTGCCTCTGCACTGTGCATGCCCTTTGACCCAGCATAGAATGACACTGTTCATGCTGGAGGCGCCCACGAGTGCCTGATGGCATTCCCATACTGACCCTGTTGTTATTTTGTGTCTCTGTAGGGCCAGTAGTGATTGTCTACTATCAGTGTAGATTCTTATTGTTTTTCCCGTTATTTGTCTACGGGAAATTTCTTTTGCGGCTATGGTTATTCCCGCCAGTTCTGTTTGTATTATACTGGCTTGTTTGTCCATAGCCCATTTAATTTGAATTTGCAGGTTCCTGGAGTATACCCCACAACCTGTTCCTTCTTTCTTTTTCGATCCGTCTGTGAAGATGTTAACTGTTCCTTCACTGACGGCCTCATTGCTACTGTTGGTGTGTATTTCATAGGGTCTATCAAAGATGAACTGTGGAGAAATACCATCTGCACGTACCTGCAGAAGTGGCATTTGTTTAATTGCCTCATTCCACAGCCGGCATCTGGTCACTCCACATCCTATGTTTGGCTGTATGCCAACGGATTTGAGACGTGCCATAGTAGTTAGGGCCACCTCTTCTAGATATATGTCTAGTGGTGGCAGGCACAGCATCACTTCCATTGCTCTTGTTGGTGTTGTTCTCATAGCTCCAATTGTGTTTAAACAGGCTACTCGTTGTACCTGGCTGAGCTTACGTTTCGCTACAGTCTGCTGACTCTTAGGCCACCAGACGATGGCTCCATAGGAAGGAAACCAGTTATCACTTTGAAATTAACAGGAGAGCTAGAAAATCGTATACTGAACCCTGTGAATGTAGTACAGTTTCCTTGGGGGCCGCTGAAGGGTTCAAAAATCATCCCCGAAGAAATACATAATTCTCAAACAGCAAGAAGGAAACGAGTTATCACCTTGAAATTGACAGGAGAGCTAGAAAGTCATATAATGAACCCTTTAAATGCAGTACAATTTACTTGAGAGCCGTCTAAGGGTTCAAAAACCACCCCCGAAAAAATACATAATTCTCAAGCAGCAAGAAGGAAACCAGTTATCACTTTGAAATTAACAGGAGAGCTAGAAAATCATGTACTGAAGAGCATGAATGTAGTACAATTGACTTGGGAGCCGTCTAAGGGTTCAAAAGCCACCCCAGAAGAAACACAAAATTCTCTAACAGCAAGAAGGAAACGAGTTATCACTTTGAAATTGCCAGGAGAGCTGGAAGATCATATACTGAATCCTGTGAATGTAGTACAATTTACTTGTGAGCCGTCTAAGGGTTCAGAAACTACCCCCAAGGAATACAAAATTCTCAAACAGCAAGAAGGAAACGAGTTATCACCTTGAAATTGACAGGAGAGAAAAAAATGTATATACTGAACCCTGTGAATGCAGTACAATTTACTTGGGAGCCGTCTAAGGGTTCAAAAACCACACCGAAGAAATACATAATTCTCAAGCAGCAAGAAGGAAACCAGTTATCACTTTGAAATTAACAGGAGAGCTAGAAAATCATGTACTGAACAGTATGAATGTAGTACAATTGACTTGGGAGCCGTCTAAGGGTTCAAAAGCCACCCCACAAGAAATACAAAATTCTCTAACAGCAAGAAGGAAACGAGTTATCACTTTGAATTTGCCAGGAGAGCTAGAAGATCATATACTGAATCCTGTGAATGTAGTACAATTTACTTGTGAGCCGTCTAAGGGTTCAAAAACTACCCCCAAGAAATACAAAATTCTCAAACAGCAAGAAGGAAACGAGTTATCACCTTGAAATTGACAGGACAGAAAAAAAATCATATACTGATCCCTGTGAATGCAGTACAATTTACTTGGGAGCCTTCTAAGGGTTCAAAAACCACCCCGAAGAAATACATAATTCTCAAGCAGCAAGAAGGAAACCAGTTATCACTTTGAAATTAACAGGAGAGCTAGAAAATCATGTACTGAACAGTATGAATGTAGTACAATTGACTTGGGAGCCGTCTAAGAGTTCAAAAGCCACCCCAGAAAAAATACAAAATTCTCTAACAGCAAGAAGGAAACGAGTTATCACTTTGAAATTGCCAGGAGAGCTAGAAAATCATATTCTGAACCCTGTGAATGTAGTACGATTTCCTTGGGAGCCGTCTAAGGGTTCAAAAACCACCCCCGAAGAAATGCAAAATTCTCAAACAGCAAGAAGGAAACGAGTTATCACCTTGAAATTAACAGGAGAGCTAGAAAATCATATACTGAACCCTTTAAATGTTGTACAATTTCCTTGGGAGCCGTCTAAGGGTTTAGAAACCACCCCGAATAAATACAAAGTTCCCAAACAACAAGAAGGAAACGAGTTATCACCTTGAAATTGACAGGAGAGCTACAATTGACTTGGGAGCCGTCTAAGGGTTCAGAAACCACCCCCGAATAAATGCAAAATTCTCAAACAACAAGAAGGAAACGAGTTTTCATCTTGAAATTGACAAGAGAGCTAGAAAATCATATACTGAACCCTGTGAATGCAGTACAATTAGCTTGGGAGCCGTCTAAGGGTTCAAAAACCACCCCCGAATAAATACAAATTCCCAAACAACAAGAAGGAAACGAGTTATCACTTTGAAATTGACAGGAGAGCTAGAGAATCATATACTGAACCCTGTGAATGTAGTACAATTTACTTGGGAGCCGTCTAAGGGTTAAAAAACCACCCCCGAAGAAGTACAAAATTCTCAAACAGCAAGAAGGAAACGAGTTATCACTTTAAAATTGACAGGAGAGATAGAAAATCATATACTGAACCCTGTGAATGTAGTAAAATTGACTTGGGAATCGTTTATGGGTTGAAAGTCCACCCCCGAAGAAAAATATAATACGGAAAGTCATATACTAAACTCGTTTCCTTCGTGCGACTTGAGGAGTATGTATTTGTTCGGGGGTGGCTTTTGAATCCTTAGACGGCTCCCAAGTAAAATGTACTACATTCACAGGGTTCAGTATATGATTTTCTAGCTCTCCTGCCAATTTCAAAGTGATAACTCGTTTCCTTCATGCGATTTGTGGATTATGTATTTGTGCTAGGGTGAATTTGGGTGGCTGCCAAATAAGTTGTTTTAGTGCAGCCTTTACTTGTTACATCATTTTCTGGCTCTCCTGTGAATTTCAAAGTTATACCTTGTTTCTTCAAGACATTTTAAAATTATATCCATTAAATTTAAGAATTTTATATATCAACGGGGTGAGGTGTGGACACTATTTATGGTCAATAATTATTGAACCTTTCTCCACTAGTAATTGTTAATTTCTTAGATTAGGATCTAATTTAAAAAAATTACCCCTGTTTTAATTTTATTGCACATCTATGTACCTTCGGGTGTTTCCGTCATTTTGGCTGCTATCTTTTAGCTGCCAAGTTCACATAGGTGTGCGATTTCATTTAGCTGGGAGCCATCTTTCATAAGAATTGTGAGGGTTCCTTTACATATTTTTTTCACACGACATGTATGGGAAACTTCATGGTATTTGTGGCACGTGCTAAAATTAACAACTTAAATTTAGATTAGGATCTTCAAAAAAATATATATTGTCAAGTATAAATTTGAGCCAGTAGTTTTGCCCACTCCTGTGCAAGGTCTGTACTGGCATACAGGGGGTCGTGTTTACGTGCCGTGTTTAATTTAATTTAATGTGTTATCTGTACAAATTTACGATTTTTATAATACAGTTATAAAAAAATAAATCAACGTTTTTCTGTTATTAAAATGTTTACGATACATGTTACTGAAATATATAAAATGACTCGATTATACAGCTTTTTGCTTTTTACAATCCTGGTAATTATATGTCTTGGACGAAATATATTATAAAAATAAAATAATTAATATTACCTACTTAATGTATATTACAAAAGCCGTAAAATAGTTATAGCTCTCAAATACATAAACCAAGTTTGTGTATTTTAGAGACGATATCAAACTGAAATGGCTTTTATAATTTAATTTTGAAGATATTATATTAATTGTTCTCTGGGCATTAATAAAGGAAATCCTTTTAGAGACATTCAGCTGGAAAATAGACAGCAGTTTATATATCATAATGGGGCATATTCGCAGACAGATAAATCACTCCATTCCGTTTGAGAGCCCAGCCTTCAGGTTTGAAATTATTGATTTATAAAGGGTGACCTAATACGATACAAATTATTTTAAAATATTTAATATCTTTCTTGTGAAGATTCCAAAAGTTGAAATATGATGCCTAACTTGATTTATATTTCCATTTTAGAGAATTGTCAGCTAAGAACAAAAATTTGATTTTCTGAAAACGATACAAAATTGAAATTCGCGTCCATACTGCCGAGACGAAATATCGACCAAAGTAAAACAAAAGTTTATTTATTTGTTCCCCTTCTTGTTTTATATTCTCCACACAAAATTAAATATTTTATTTTATTAATATTAAAAACGCTGCGATGAATTATATGACGTGCTAGTGCCCAAACATTAAATAACGCTAATAGTTTTTGAAGAACAGGTTTTGTCGACATTATTGCTTGCACTGGTACAAACCTACCTACCTTTAACTACTGCTACTATCGTTGTTTTAATTTCTACTCTGGCTTCGAACGAATTGACCTGAAAACAAAGCAGAAACGTTTCGATTCTTGCCGACTCGCGACAGGAAAATGACATATTTTTAAAACAGAAACAAAATGAAAATAAAACAAGTGTTTTGAGTTACTTTTATGTTTTTAACCGACTTAATTTTTTTAACAGGATAATTCGACCCTTATTTTTGTTTTTTTGTTATATTGTTAGACCAGCTGAAGTGATTTGAATGAAATCTTTTGAAACTGAAAAGTATTCCTCGGTGATGGTCATATTATGAATTCATAGCCTGTCCAGTATAAGATGATGGAAAGGAAACAAGCTGTTAATTTCTAAATTGATAAATGTGCTAATAGCGATGATAAATGGATGTATTGTAATAATATTTAATCGAGTAAAATTCAGTTTTATATCCGAAATAACTAATACAGTTTTGAAACTTGGCAGAAATATTAAGCAATGTAACAGAACACAATGAAGAAAAGTTCCCATCCCTAACGTAGTTGAATAATTCCTTAGAATTGCGATAGCCACCACCTTATTTGATTTACCTCGCATATCTGCTGAACTGTTCACTTTTGGCAAAAACACCTTAATATAAAATATTTTATTTTATATGAAAAACGTTCTATTAATTTTTTCAGTGGAATTAGTTGTACTCTCACATATTCAGCGCGAAGAGAAGGGTAAGTTGGAGCGCTGTATTTAATACAAGGCGGGCCATTGAAAACGAAACACGCCTGTTTTGGGACACTTAGACTAGTTTCTTGAAAAAACGCTCCGACAGGTCGATTCTTGATTTTTGAGGAAGAAGTTGATGTTAAACTTGACATTGACACATCAACCCCCTAGCCCCAGCAACCTCTAAACTCAAGAATTTAAATAGGGAAAGGGGGTCAAGCGACCCCTCATTTGAAGCGTCCTTCAATTCTCTATGCGACAGCATAGTCGAAATTAGTTTTTTCAATTTTTTTTTCGTCCCCGTGAAAACCACCCTTTAGATTAATAGTGGCGTGTGCGAGTCGGAAAAAACGCGAAAATGGTAAATATTTTGAGCCGGAATGAAATTACCTCCCCCCCCCCCGTTTTCGAGGATGCTGAACACGATGGCGGTGTCAGAATTTCTCTTTGGGATTGCACAACCCCTCAAACAGGCCAAAAACTACCCCCTAGAGGGGTTAAACGCGATTTAATAGGTTTCCCTTCAGAAAATAGTACTTTCCTCCCGGTTTCAAGGATTCTGAGCACGGTGGTGGTGTTCCCCATCGCGTCCAACCCCTACCAACCCCTCCACCGGCCAATACTCGCCCCCGAAAGGGGTGAATTTTTTTTCTCGGATTATCAGCGGCAAATATATTGCCACGAGGACCGTTAAGTTTTCAAAATTACTTATTGGCATGTTCTCTGTAGGTAGGCTTAACTGATTCCTAAATCTAGTAAAATAATTTCCGTATCTTTCCCAAATTCATTTTATGTATTTTATTTAACTTATGGCATGTTACAATATTTAAAGGAAGCTTAGTGTCATATTTCAAACACATAATAATTAAAAGAGTTCACTTAACTATAAATTATATTCTACCTATATGGAATATGTCGACTAAGCAAGTAGCATTTATATAAATACTCGAATCATTTAATGATGGTCAGTCCATTGGCGTCCAGGCACATCTCCTCTAACTAGAATGATTGGGTAAGAACACTTTTATTATATGTATTATTTTTGATCAATTTTATTATGTCTTATTTTTAATTATTTTATTTGCCAGTTCCATTTTATTTATCTTTGATTTTTACCATGATTTAGTGTGTTAAATAAATATATGTAAAAGTTATAATAATTTATTTATTAACAAGAGCAACCTCTTCTCCCTAGGCTCCCCCAGGTCGTGGCACATGGTGGAGGCGTCTAGCTTCGTTCCTAGGGTTTTATTCTCCATAATAAAACCAATGTTTTTTAATGGTATTTCCATTGCCCGTGCCAACTGGCTGGAAATATGATGAAAAATATTTATTAAAAATTGGTACTTTTATTTTAGCCCGTGTAAACTGGTTAGTAGGTGGTACTAATTTATCCTCCAATTGTGGTATTTCTATTGCCCGTGGGAACTGGCTAGAAATAAAACAATAGAACAAAAATAAAAAGTATTATTCATATTTCAGCCCGTGTAAACTGGTTGGTACAGGATAGTATTTTTTTTGTTTCCTTGACTTAACCCTAATAGCACCCTTTTAATTTATTTTATTTTTTTGTACCTCATTTCTCTCAGTAATTTAAAGTATACTTTTAAACGCCACGAATAAAGCCTGGGAGGAGAGATCACCAAAAGAGGAGTTGTGCCTGGACCTCAGTATATATGGACTCCCGTATACATGGGCATGTATGTATAGGGTATATATAGGAAATTAAGTCTTAGCAATTTCTAGCAATGCAAAGCACAAGCAGTAAATATTTTTAATAATTTTAATATTTAGTACAGGTACATTGTCTTGTCCCTACGATTTTCATTATTGAGAAGTAATAACAAGAGCTTTCTGGAAAGCTCTCCCAGCCACGGTGGGATAGGAAGCCAGATTTATCCCATTGATTTATGAGTCGAGTTGGTTCAAGGAAGAAGAGGCCTGGTACTCCTCCAGGGGTAGTAGTCACGCCAACCAACGGTGAAAACAATACTCCTAATCATGATGTTGTCTTTGGTAGTGTATGCACCCCATTGGTATTATTCATTGCATATTTTCTGGTTAAGTATTTCCTTTATTGGTGCAATCGCGTTAAAAAATCTAGAATAGAAAAAATATATATACTTAATGAAATAAACACACTTGCAGGAAACTCACAATGTATTAAATTGTACATAATAGAGGTTGAAGAAAATATTTCAACCCTCGCACCAGGTGATTAAATTAACTGCATTTTGTAGTGAATGATGATAAGTAGTCAATAAATAGTATATTAAAATTGATTTTGTTTAATAGGTACGTACGATACGTTAAAATGAGAATTGAGTAAAATACTCAATATGATTAAAACTGAGCTACCAAAATAGGGCCCATTTCAAATTCAAAAATACCACATCGTTGGGTTATTTAAGTTAATAATTTCGTACATTATTAAATAAATATCCTACACAATTGGTAACTTGAATTATTGCTATATTAGCATAGCTCAAGAAAGTACCTACTAGTACATAAAATGAAGTAGATAAAAGAATAAGATTTCTGTTTTCTGTGTGTTTTACTAAAGTAAAATAATTTTTATATAAAGAGGTGATGCATCACCTAGAATAGGTGTGCCAGATGCTTAATTTAATAAGAAACAAAAAGAAATAAATACATCATGCAAGATATAAGTAATTTTCTAAAATGAAATTAATATGTCGTTCCACGTAAAAGGAACATCAATTTTTTCTCCTGTGAGTAGTGATAAATTTATTTAAACCAACAATAGAAAGACTTGTTTCAAGGAACAGGGAGAGACAAATATAAGTTTCATACATTTTACTTTTCGAAAATATGTGTTAATATGAAAACGAAGAGGGACAAATAGACAAAATAACTTATAACCTAATGTTAAGAATTAGGGACATAATTGTACTAATTGCATGCATTATATCATGTCTAATAAAAACATCAAGGGATGTTAGTTTATTGATTAAAACATTGTTTTTTGTTGTTAAAAACAGAAGATTCTATAATAATTAGGAAATATTTCTTTTAAGTCGATAATTACGAGATGAAATTGTACTTATAGATTTTAAATAGTTTATCATTTTCTTCTACTTACCAAAGCCTTATTGTCTTTTTCATGTGAATTACTCCGAGGCACGCGGAGCACTGACCAGAGCCAAACATCACCACACAACAAATCGACCTAGGAAGGGCCTCACAAACCCATAATAGTGATCATAATGCTGTCATAGATACCGAAGCCCAATGGTTAAAATGGAGTTCCGATGTACACACGGAGGACGAGCCAGTTCCCAGTAAATTCAGTACGAGCTTCGCTCTCTGTTAGGCAACTGTAAGCCCAATGGTTAAAATGGAGTTCCGATGTACACACGGAGGACGAGCCAGTTTCCAGTAAATTCAGTACGAGCTTCGCTCTCTGTTAGGCAACTGTAAAGGGACAAAATTGTTGGCCATTTTCCTAAATTTGCACATTCTGCAAATAAATTTCGCCATATTTTCCTACGTCCTTGTCTAACAGGAGCACATTTTACTCGAGATGGAGTGGAACCAAATTTTAATCGAGAAGCAAAATTGTCACCTATTGAAAAGTTTACCCTGGTCTTCGTAAACGTTACCTAGAAAACAGGTGATAAAGCTTTATACAATTGTTAGCTACTCACTTGAAGCAAACCAAGTAAATAAGTACTCACCTACTTACCAGACCAAAACTTCACCGAGGGCTCCCAGTTACAAGCAACACAAAAAATACTTGGCATGATAATCTCCATTGGACGTGGCTTACACTTATTACACAAGTAATATTTCCATCCAAGGGATCAAACGAAAAACCGCGTTGCTTATTCAGCATTATTTTAAGAAGAGTTGTGATTGTACTAAATGCAAATAGTGCTAAATTAAATGACATATGACATTCCCTTGTGTGCCAACTTCAAGTAAGAAACAAAACTCTTCCGACTGAGAATTGCCAATCGCAACGTCGGAGAACCGAAAGTAACTAGGTCAACAAATTGCTATTTGGTGGTGTGCGGTTAAACGCAGGACCGGACTCAGGTGAAATCAGTGTTTCAAAACGTGTGCCAAAAAACTATAAATTATTTACATGAACTTACTCTGTGTTTGTTGTAGAAAGTGTACTAATGTGTATATTTATTTATTTGTCTTTTTGTTTTGTATTGTATTGATATTTTTTTTTCTTTTTTTTTACTAAATGTTTAAACAATGTTTTTTTTTTGCTTTAAAATCTGGAGTCCAGCTTTGTCAGGTGGGGGAAATGTGCCACGAGGACCGTTAAGTTTTCAAAATTACTTATTGGCATGTTCTCTGTAGGTAGGCTTAACTGATTCCTAAATCTAGTAAAATAATTTCCGTATCTTTCCCAAATTCATTTTATGTATTTTATTTAACTTATGGCATGTTACAATATTTAAAGGAAGCTTAGTGTCATATTTCAAACACATAATAATTAATAGAGTTCACTTCCCTAATAGCACATGGACGTCCCGAAAACGTCCCAAGACCGTACTCACAGGACATGAAAACGTCCCGAGGACGTACTCTACCGACGTAAGACGTACCGAGGACGTTTGAGGGACGTTCCGTGTCAGCAAAACGGGGTGTCCCGAGGACGTCCCACCCAGGACTTTTGTGGGACGAATGTAGGTCTAGAGAGGACGTCCTGAAAACGTTGTTGGGACATACTATGCAAAACATATAGGTACCACCCGCTCCACCACTTTTAAGGTGTATTCACAGCAGAGGGTATTTATGTTCCTTTTTAGGTTTTCTAACCACATGCATTTCTTTTGAAATAGAATCCAGTGATTGGATTCTATTTCGAAAGGAATAAATGTGGTTAGAAAAGCCAAAAAGATAAAAAAATGACAATATATAAGTAATTACCATGTAGAAAAATTATTCAATTAGATTGATTTTAATACTTAGTACTTTTATTTATCAACACCAAATGACAAATTTATGCGAACATTTTATTTCTATTGTGCTATTGAAAAATAAGTTATGGCATTTGTATTTTTTTTAAATTAACTTCTTACTCTACAAATTCAAGTGTCAAGTGTCAAAAATACAATTTTTATGGGATTTAAAAGTTATATATTATAATACCTAGTTCAGTATAATATAGTTATATATACATTAAGTCATATTGAATATTATAAGAAATAAGCCAAGTATGCAATAAAACGTAAGATAAATGTATATCTCACCTTCTCTTAACGTTTTGCACACTTCATCTTTTTATAATTATCTTAGTTTATATTATTTTCTAATATTCTCTCTTTTTTGACACCCTCTCTGTTCTTTCTTTTGCCCTCTTCAATCACGATGTAATAGCCATTTCGGTGTCCTTCCAAGACTTTGAAGCGTTAGCGACTGCAGCAGCCCCTGTGCAAATAAAAGAAAAATTAACATTTCAGATGAAATCTTGGCAAAAAACATTAAGACTAATATATGCCACTTGATGGCAAGCTTATATTTAAAATAAATTGTTATAATTTTCTTAGTGTCCTATTTAAAAAAAAATCACAGTTTACATGTGAACATTTTTTTGTTTAACTGACTTTTGCATTTGAAAGGTTCTTTTGTTCATTTAAAAATTTTAAAAACGCTTCTTTATATGAATGATCGATTCTACAAATAATACCAAAGACCGAGAGAAGCAGAAATATATTTTGTGACTAATGCTACCGCAGATTAATAACATTATTATAAGTTTAACGTTATATTTTTTGCCAATATTATTACAGAATTCAAGTAAAGAAAATGGCTATGGGTTAAGATGCATTAGGATTTACGGTTAGAAGCAGGTTTATAAGGTTGAACATTGATGATGTATAAAAGTTTTTGTACGTATACGTATACAGCGTAATTTCAGAAAAATATAACAAATAGGGCATATAAGTTACAAATTTGTAAATTTTCCTCAAAAAGTACCTTTATTAGTTTTTTCCTTATATTAATTTACTGAAATCCCTAAATATACTTTACAAGTTTGTTGATGTTTTCTGGCAAATGTTTTTATTACTCGATGTACCAAACCTTACCTATTAAAAGTTTCATCACCTCCACTTGTTCATCAGAGATGTCGAACCATATATAACACTTCGTTTAACACACTGCATGAGTAGGTACTTCTTTTCAATTTTTACTTCCCTCGCATACCGAAGGGAAGTATTGTATTTATAATGTTTAACCAACAATCTTCTTTTAAGTGAATAAGTTCGCTCCATGATAAACAACTAAAAACTACATACTCAGGTTCACAGGTGATCTCCCATAGAATTTTAACAGAGCCAAATAAGGTGGGTGGTAGTATATTTGTTATAACCTACAAATAAGCCGCACCAAATTTATCTAGAATAAAATATCGATCTATAAATACTTATATATTAATAAATCAATTAAATAGACTTACCTGTTTTTGGTACTTTCTTTTGTAGCCGTTAAAAGTGACTAGTGCCAGTGTGCGGAAGAAATAAAAATGCAAAGAATAAAAATGATGCAATGCCTTCCAAATTGAATTTCCCATAGTTTGACAGCAACTGAGTTGAGTCAGGTTGAGTAACATTACATAAGCTCTGCTTAAATATTGCGGTGAAAATGGCTGTAATATAACCGAAACTCATGAAAAAAATAGTTGAAACGAATATAAGATTTCTGAAATCAGAAAAATCAAATTGACAAAATTTAAATGGACCATGAAATATGAAAATGTTTTGTTATCAAAAGAAATTTTGTTAGCAAAACTTTTTAAGGATTTTAATTTCATTTTTACAGTTTTTAATTTCCTTTTTTAATCATATCCTCATCTGCTCAAAAAATACATCACTCCTAGAGGTTATTTCACAGATGTGTTTAGGTTTGTCTTGACTAGACTCTAGCAGGATGTCCTCAAAACGTTTTATTCAGAACATTTTAGGGACGATAGCAAACGGACGTCCCTGGGACGTACCATGTAAACCCGGGACGTTCAGACCAAACGAGGACCTAAGTGAACGTCCTGGGGACGTTTGGTGTTATCAGGGTTAACTATAAATTATATTCTACCTATATGGAATATGCCGACTAAGCAAGTAGCATTTATATAAATACTCGAATCATTTAATGATGGTCAGTCCATTGGCGTCCAGGCACATCTCCTCTAACTAGGATGATTGGGTAAGAACACTTTTATTATATGTATTATTTTTGATCAATTTTATTATGTCTTATTTTTAATTATTTTATTTGCCAGTTCCATTTTATTTATCTTTGATTTTTACCATGATTTAGTGTGTTAAATAAATATATGTAAAAGTTATAATAATTTATTTATTAACAAGAGCAACCTCTTCTCCCTAGGCTCCCCCAGGTCGTGGCAATATATTCCCCCCCGTTTTCAAGGATGCTGAGCACGGTAATGGTGTTCCCCATCGCGCCCGACTCCTACCAACCCCTCCACCGGCCAATACTCGCCCCCGAAAGGGGTGAATTTTTTTTCTTGGATTATCAGCGTAAAATATATATCCCCCCCCCGTTTTCAAGGATGCTGAGCACGGTAGTGGTGTTCCCCATCGCGTCCGACCCCTACAAACCCCTCCACCGGCCAATGCTCGCCCCCGAGGCCGGTGGAGGAGTTGGTACGGGTCGGAGTCGATTACGAACACCACCACCGTGCTCAGCATCCTTGAAAACGGTAGGGAATATATATTTGCCGCTGATAATCCGAGAAAAAAAATTCACCCCTTTCGGGGGCGAGTATTAGCCGGTGGAGGGGTTGGTAGGGGTCGGACGCGATGGGGAACACCACCACCGTGCTCAGCATCCTTGAAAACGGGAGGAAAGTACTATTTTCTGAAGGGAAAACTATTAAATCGCGTTGAACCCCTCTAGGGGGTGGTTTTTGGCCTGTTTGAGGGGTTGTGCAACCCCAAAGAGAAATTCTGACACCGCCATCGTGTTCAGCATCCTCAAAAACGGGGGGGGGGGGAGGTAATTTCATTCCGGCTCAAAATATTTACCATTCGTCCGACTCACACACGCCACTATAACTAAGATATTGCAGCTTTGATGTTAGGTTATCTACGTATTTTGGGTGTAAAATCAATAACCCCTCTAAAATGTTAAAATATTGTTCATATTAAACATGACAGTTAGCTCGCCTCTATCAATCGTCTGGTAGACTGGTACGACCCATTTCAATAAGGAATATTCTACCATACCAGCTTGAAGGTATCCGCTCGAGATAGCCGCTTCAACCATGCTATTATACATACTAAGTTTGAAATAAAATTTTGTCTAATAGAAAGTATCATGTATAATAGGTGTTCTTAGTTAGAAATTCCCGACTGCAACTTTCATTTGTTTCGTAATACCATTAAACACACTTAATAACACTTTAAAGCAAAATTCATTTATCACCCAATCTACACAAAGTTCACTTGAACCCGAAAAACACATTATACATAGACGGAGAGTTGCTACGAAAATTAAAAATGATAAGGTGCAGATAAAATTTTTATGTAAAAACCCTCCTTATTAGTTGAAAAGTACATAGCTCTGCAGCCAGAAGTCGCTCCCGGGGAGGAAAGCGTGGGCAGGAAGTGAAACGCGTTAATTTTTGTTGAAAAAAAATCTTTGAGCGCAGCTCTGAAATTTTGTGTAGTTATAGTTTTTAATTGTAGATATAAATAAATAAATGCGATGTAATTTTAGAATAAGAAATATCAGCCAAAAGTTCAAAACAAATTAAAGAAGTAGCAGCGCCTGTTCATTTGTTAATGAAGATCTTCAAAATTTTGTGAAAATTGCAAATAATCATTGTCTTGTCATTAATCCCATTAAATCTAATATTATAATTTTTGGTCCAAAGAACCAGCTAAGTAATATTAAAGAACATACAAATATTAAAATTGGTAATGATTCTTTGGTAAAAGTAGACAAGGCAAAAAGTTTAGGAGTTATATTAGACTGTGATTTAAGATTTGAGGCCCATGTAAATAAAATGCTACAAAAAGGTTACTCCCTATTAAAATTAATATATGGTAATCGCCATTACCTCCCACATAAAACCAAAGTTCTCCTCTGTGAAACTTTGGTTTTATCTATATTAAATTATGCAGACTGTTTATATGGCCCTTGTATAAATACACTGTATGCAAGGAAAATTCAGAAATTACGAAATTCTTGTCTAAACTCATCTATGGAATTTACCGAAATCAGAGAATTTCTCATAAACTCAAGGAGGTAAAATGGCTTAACATGTACAACAGAAGATTGCATCACACAACTTGTCTTTTTCATGGAATTATATTAAACAAAACTCCTATATATCTTTATCAAAAAATTAAATTTCGAACTGAGGTGCACACATTAAATATTAGATTTAAGGGTCTTCTAACTCCGCCTCAGCACCGTACTGAACTGTTTAAGAGCCGACTACGAAATTAAATCATATTTGCTCGAACGTCAATGCACAGGATTATTGTAGTCCTTTGTATAGAAAATTAATAATAAAAAAGAAAGAAAAAGAAAAATTTTTCTTTAAATCTCATTCTTGCAGCCTTGCCTTTTTTTGTATTCATGTTGAAATTATTATAGATTATTTTCGATTTTGTTCGAAGTGTGCAGATTTCGCCTCCCTTGTGTACCTCCAAGATACAGGAGGGACCGAGTCTGTACGCTTCAAACAGAATATATGGTTAAGTATAAGAAAAGCGTTCATGATTTCTTATGAATTGTGACTGCTTAACTTCGCCATTTATTTTTAATTGTTTATTTTATAAAATCAATAATAGATTGTATTTTTTTTTAAGATGGAAAATAATAAAGACGTGTTATTATAAGTACACCCGTACAGGATTCGAACCGAGAGATGCGCTGTGAAAGCCGTCGCTTAACGCGATGTGCTATGGCCGGGGTGGACTTGAAATTTCAATTAGTCTCGTCGCAAAAAGCAAAATATGAAATTTTTAAATGTTCGTAACTAAATAAATACATCAACAGGAACGCTTCCTAATATTGATATCCAAAGATAGAAATTGGCATTTTGACTGCATCGTTAATTGCATGGGAGAAACGAAAATTCGAGCCGACGCGACAGAACGAAAAATAGCATTTTTTGACATTTCGCAAGTTCGATTTGTTTCTTGTTCCATTAATGTCACTGGTACGTTAATAACCGGAAACCCCAGAAGAATAGGGGGATTTTAAATATAAAAACAAAATCGCCAGAACTGCACCTTGACATTAAGATTTGACTATTTTCTTACAAGTTTACCGACTTCTGGCATCGTTTAATCCCCGACCTAGACTTCTGGCAAAATTATATGCAATTTCTACAGTTAAAAACTATAAAAACACAGAATTTCAGACCTGCAGTCAAAGATTTTATTTTGATTAAAAATTGCAAGCGTTTAACCGCCCAGCCACCCGTTCCTCCCCGGGAGCGACTTCTGGCTGCAGAGCTATGTATTTCTCAGCTAGTGCGGAGGGTTTTTACATAAAAGATTTCTCTGCACATTATCATTTTCGTAGTCAGCTTTTGGACTAATATTACAGTTTTGATAACTTTTACACCATGGTGTTTTTGTGATGATCCAATTTCAATAGGGAGTGGTCTACTATGCTATTTTACATATGTTCCAAATTTGAAATATCTTTTTATTCTCTAACTGCAGTTAATGTTTCTAATAGGAATTCGCAGGCGTCGGCAACGCACAACTGCCACGCCTATTTGTTTCGTAATGAATAATAAATAAGCTTATTCAAATGACCAAATCAAAGTCTTACTACTAGGTAGATTTTACATTTCCAGAAATGCCCAAGTGCAAAATATTCTAAAATAAATTTAATTATTAAGCCTAGTAAAAGCAACACATTTGTAGTAACAATACTAATATTATTTTTCTTTTATTTGCAGGTAAGCATTGCATTCCATTCCTCAGAACTTACTTTGGTAAAGTATGAATTAAGCCTTATTAAATTTTTTTTATAAATGTTTATTTTCTTTTACATACACAAATACACGTAAAATATAATTGACCAGCATGTATTAGCATTTAAGTATGGATGGATCAGGTTCAGGATGAAGCACTGATTATGAAAGTGTAATTTGCCTTCTGAAAATCTAGTCAATTATTGCTTAAATAATTTTCTGTATATATGTAAAAAATATTATCTCGCATCCAGCAATTTATATTCTTCGAGAAAATAGAATAGAAAATACCTCAAGACTTTTTGTAGAAAAATCAATTATTCTATTTCCATATTTATTCCATAGTTTTTGTTTTTGAAATAGATTTAGAATATTGTCTGTAATTGTTTATTTGTGGCATATTCAGATTTTCTTACATTTTATTGGGTATTTTGCCACTGAAAAATATTTAAAAATTTTAATGAAAAAACCTCTGCTCCAAACGGATCAGACAGAGGTTGGTTCTTGAGTACTTGACTGTTTCAAAAAGTCTCGCACCTAAAAATATATAAACTAGAACAATGTTATAAATTAAAAACTGAAAATCAAAGCTATAGGTAGTTAACATTTCGGAAGAGAATCTACTTCCGTTCTCAAAACTTTTTTGGCCGTCAACCATGACAGTTCTTTGTTTATGTATTTCCATAGTCACGTGAGATATTAAATTATATTTATCTTATTTTTACTTACTTCGTCTCTAAGGATGGGCAACCAACTAGTACAAAAATCTATTGAATAATTAGAAACGCATCTATCCTCGTTTAATAAAATAATCGCGGATTCTTTAAGTTTTCTTTTAGTTCCGTTGCTCTCTTTTTCCAAAATCTTCGCCGAGTCCCATTTAATTATATGATTATTATCCCACGCGTGTTCACAAATTTTGGATTTTTCAAATTCTCCCCTTCTAGCGTAATTTCTATGTTCACCAAGCCTTACGTTGAAAGGTCTAGATGATTCACCTACGTAATGTTTTCCGCACTCACACGGAACACTATAAATACAATTTTTTGAATTTTGAACAATATTTGGAGGTTTGGTTCTTGATAAAACCGATCTTAGCATGGAGCCCGTTTGAAAAACCGTTCGTACGGAAAACCTATGCCTAATTTTTCGTAATTTATCCGATAAACCATGTATATAAGGAATTACTGCCATTGACCTAAATACCTCAGGTTGTGATAGTATATTCTCTCTACTACCAATGTTCAATAACTGACCAGCAACAAAACTCTCAGGATATTGATTATTTAATAAGACAGTTTTTATAAATTGTTTTTCGTTCCTTAATATTACATCATTTGAAGAAATAATTGTGGCCCTGTCATACAAACACTTAACAACACCTTTCCTAACACTAATATTAAAGTATCTAAATTAAAATATCTAAGAAAGGTAATTCATTATTATTCTGTATTATATATACTAATTTAATTGAAGGTTCTTTTTCGTTAATCTGATTCAAAAAATTACTTAAACATTCTATACTATAAGGCCATATAGCAAAAATGTCATCTACATATCTCCACCATACAATGGGTTTATAAGCCAGATTATTAATATTACTTTCCTCGAAATTTTCCATGAAAATGTTACTTAATATTGGAGATAATGAAGAACCCATGGCCATCCCAAAGTCTTGTTGATAGAAGTCATTATTTAATTAAAAGTATGTTGTTTTAATGCAAAGTGTAAGTAATTCCATTATAGTTTCAATGCTTAACTTAGTTCTATTCGCCAAATTCTCCTCTTGTTGCAATTTGTTTTTAATTATTATTAATGTTTTATCTACAGGAACATTTGTAAATAGGCTTACTACATCAAAACTGACCATTAGATGATTATTGTTAAAATGATTTTCTGACAGCTTTTCCAAAAAATGTTTGCTATTTTTAATAAAAGACTCGGAGGAACCTGATAAAGGATTTAGGATTTTTAATAAATATTTTGAGAGTTTACTACATGGAGAATTAATTGAACTCACAATTGGTCTTAAGGGGATATCAGGTTTATGAATTTTTGGCAAACCAAAGAAATGAGGAGGCTTGCTGTGATGTGGAGTTAACATCTTTCGTTCAGTATCTGTAAATTCGTTTTTGTGTTTAAATAAAACTCTATATATTTTGTTTTCTAAAGAATTTGTAGGATCTTTATTTAATTTGGAATAATTTCCATCATTTATCAAGTTCGTAATTTTTGTATCATATATAGCTGTATCTAAGATTACCGTGGCATTACCTTTATTAGCTGGTAAAATTTTAATGCTATGATCATTTTTTAGAGATGAAATGGAACGTTTTTCATCGGATGTTAAATTATCTTTAGTCTTATATTGTTTCTCTATTCCATTCTCGATTCCATTGAAAGGTTCCGGATGAAGTAGGGGTAACTAAGTAATACAAACTAGTATAAGGGCCCAGAAACTTGAGATTTGGTGTATTTACTATAAATTAAAGTTTCAATTTTTTTATATGACATCTGCAACCCCCACCACCACCCGCACTCCATTATTAAAGGGGTTAACAAAATTAAATAGTGATTTAATTTGTACGAGAGCAAGAGTTTAAAAAAAAAAATTGATGTCAGCCACCCTAACACCCATTAAACGACGGTCAGTCGAGAAGGTTTTAAAGTAGCACGCCGTTTTATGGGTTTTTGTAACAAACAATTTTAAATATTATATTATTCAAATACTATGAGCAATTGTTTTCACATACTGGATTCAAATATAATATCATGCTTTCCTTTAAAGATACTTGGATAGGAAATCTGGATTTGGAAGTAGTGATTCCTTAGGCAAAGCTTTTTTCAACTCTTCTAGGGAATGTCGATAGTGCTGGGCTGTAGTCTTGCGCTTAAAAGTTAAGCCCCAATGAGTCTAAGCAATGTGTCTATACATTATCATGAGTTTCTGTACACGACAAGCAAATCATTTCGAGGTTGAACAAAAACGTCGAAAAATCATGATTTTAACAACCTAAATCCCCGAATAACTGTTAAAGGTTTGCAAAACGTTTTCTTGTGTAACTGTTGCTCTGCGTTTAATTTTGAAATAAATCTATTAAAATAATTTTGAATGAGTTATCAGATATGTTTCTTGCCTTCTCGCTGTAGCCCGTGCTACCATAAAGACTTCCTGCAGTGTATAGCACAATTCTACTTGAGGTACATTTTCGTAGTCTTCTTAGTGCTAGAAAGTTATAACTGGAAATACTCAGCTTTAATATTTTACTTCCAATTCCGGGCTCCAGATTGGGCTCATTGAGTTGACCTTTGATAGGACTACAAGTCCTATCAACATACTTATACGATCCCCTTATTTCATCCCCTCGTTCTTTTCTGGACCTACCTCAAAATTAATTTCATCAGACCAAACACGATCTAAGCGTTAAAAGGCAGAATCCGCAATTAAAAAATTTACAGACCGACAGGACTGTTATCGTAAGGTTCAGGTCTCTCAGTGTTGTTTAAAAGTAAATTATTATTATTTCTTTCCTTATAATTGTATTGAAACATATTCTTTATAGGATTTTGCAAACAGCAGAAAAAAATAACTATCTATGAGAACTAAAAGAACAACAAAATATTATTGAAATCTTTGCATTCATTCGATACGAACTCCACTGACAACCTACGTTCAGCAAATCTGGCAGAAGATTTATACCTTCAAACTAGGATAGTCTGCTAACGCGCAACATTACACAAATTAGTCAGCATAATGCCCCATTCCGAATCAAACACACCCTGTCATACCAGGTGTTCCTCATTTTCCCGCAGCCACTCGAGCCACACTTCCTATTAAAAAACTTTCTCATACTTCACGCTTCATGAAGGCTTTATGTCTTTAACTCTTTTCTGCCCTCCTCCTCGTTTCTGTTAGTTCTTTTTGGTTATTTATATTGTTTCCCTAAATTCCTTCACTTAATCATAATAAGTGTTAATTGTTTCACATCCTCTTTTTTTGGACTTTTACATATTATGTAATTACTGTTTAATTACCCTCTATATTTCATATAGCTATTTTGATTGCTTGATTGTTTTTTTAAGTTAGTACACCATTTTGAATTGCGCTAACTTCGCAATAATGAATAGTTAATAGGTAATATTGAAAAAATGTTATTGAACGAAAAAATCGTAATCCTTGTATAAGCAATGCGAATAAAATACAGGAGAAATTATATTGTTTCTTATCGGAATTTAGATGAAGACTTATTATATGAGACTAGAGAAGCTAACCACAAAGAGTCTTGTTTACAAGCTTTGCGCCAAGTAAATGATGAGAGAAAGAGAACCAACGAATCGATATCCTTTATACATCAAAGTAATCATCGTTGAGAGAAAAGAATATAGGTGATATATATGAATTCTGTAATAGGAAGAGATGAAATAAATCATGGATTAAGTACCAAAATCAAAATTCTGACAAAATCAAGTTTTATTTTAACATACAGATATTAAAAAAATACAATGTATTTTAGTAAGTTTATAGGGAAAAATACATTATCTATCTGTAATGGCATATTTATTAAAGAAAAAAATAATTCAAACAGCAGCGTTTAAAAAAAATACCGGAATCACTACTTCCACATCCAGATTTTCCATTCAAGTGTCTTTAAAGGAAAACATCTTGACTGTGTTTGCACTCTAATATGTGGAAATAATTGGTCATAGAATTTTAATAATATTTCACGCAGATATTATTAAAAAACCCAAGGAGGCGTTGGTTTCTAGTATATATTTATTTTATTTTCCCCTATCTATTTAACCTGCAACTCTTCAAGGAAATAATCTCAAAATCCAGATTTCGTCATAATACGTACGAGTACCAAATTTCAAATCAAAATCTTTAACCGTTTGCGTTCCTGAGAAAATAGTAGAGGATCTACGGTCTCGAAATCGACAAGGGCGGTAGACTAAAGGGTATGCAAAATCGGAAACTAGTTTCATATGTATAATTCCCTGCCGGATTCGAATTTTGAGTTCGCCAATTCATTTGGAATTGCAAAATTGTAGAAAAATGTATTTATTTGTAAAAACTGCAAAGAACATGAAAATATGTATTTTATTATTTCTCAATCAATATCACGCTTGCTATTGGAGATATCAAACTTAAAATTTAATCAAATATTCCTTCTACCCCGGTCTTAGGTTTAAAGAAACTAAATGTTCTTTACCTATGATACATTTTTTATAAAAAATATAATATCCCGTACATGTTGACCAAAAATTTTAAAATGCATTGTAAAATATAACATGCGACAAACTTTTTTATTATTAAAGTTAGGGTGATGAACTGAAGTAAAGTGGGGTTTGAAGTTCAACAAAAATTTTTAATTTAAACTATTCTTTTATATGACTGTTAGCTTTTCCACACTAGAGCTGGTAACAGAGCACACGATTCATTAAAAAGGACCATAAATACAAAAACTGATTTGTATTTCATAACAAACTACAAACAGAACTACAAAACAAGCACTCATTTTTAAGTAAAAATCCCGTGTTTTACGCTCAATCTAGGAGTTCTTACACGCGAGAATTATAGAAAAAAATAGAAAAAGAGAACTGTCTCCAAATACAACTGAAGTACTTTATTTAAGAACTAAAGCAAAAAATGTGTGCACTATTAATATAAAGGTGTGTTTTCTGTGAGATAAAGACAGAGATTTAAGGGGAAATAGGTTCCCACTTTTAATAGGCAAATACAAATTTAAAGGACTAAAAAGACACAAATAATTTATTACTAGATAAAATCCATTGAACTGAAATATCATAAATATTACATCACCAATTATTTAAAACTAAAATCAAGAGATTCTGTGTGTATAAGGAATTAAGAAAAACGTATGCCGTTTAAATTTACGACAATTAAATGCAATGGATTTTTCATCTAATAATATAATTGATTATAATTTCTTTCACTTATAAATACATCCAGTGCAGTAATATTTTTTTACATTATTCATACCAATAGTTAGTGCTCTTTATTAAAGATGTTAAATTTCCCCTACAATTACTCAAATTATTGCTTCCTCCAACAGAAAATGACTTATTATATCATGCGAAAAGAGATTTCCTCCTGATTGCAATTTATAAAACATTCCATGAGATTCAACCACATCTGTCTATTTTTCATTTTGGTTAGTGTAAACTAGACAAGAGTATGGCTCCAATAATGATGACCAAATAATCAAAGCCTAAAAGTTTCAATTTACATTCATTTTGTAAATGTAAAAATTATAACAGCAACAGTCATTGTAATTGACGCGCATCAAATATTACGATGCGTAATTAGTTGCAAGTGCGAAGGAAAATGTTCCGAGACATCATTACTTATTTGCAAGAACATTATAACATTTTAAAAGTTTATATATATTATGTGGAATCGATTTCTTTTAACAACCATAGAAAAGCGTACACAGCCGCGAAGAAATATTTGCGTTAATTCTCCATTAATATTATTCTTATAGGAGACATTATGATATTAGAAATAACAGTAAGTAACTTAACACACAAAAGAGATATTTGAATTGTTATTAAAAATGTTCAGTAAATATGTGTAGTGGCCAATTTATGTCCACTTATGAATTTATGTCAAAATGTTGTATAATATAATCTTCCAGTAGATTTTTTAACAGATATTGTTATATTTTTGCTTTCACTTTTCTTATAGCAATTAATTTGTTCTGTATGTACTAGTTTATATTATCATTACTGTTAGAGCCATTCAGCGCACAGGTAGTTGAACGAGTTGATGTGAGTATGCGCGAGGACTCGACACCCGCGAAGGAAGGCGAATTATTAGATTATTAGATAAGTAGACGTTGTAATGTAAAGAGTAGTAAAATAAATGTTTAATAAAAGTTATAGTACAGTCTTAATAAATAATAAATCGAAGGAGAAATAAATAATAAAAGATACATATTTATGGTCCATCTCACGGATGAAAATCAGTGAATAAGTGTTAAGTAATTCATTAATAATTAACAAGAAATTGTCGACGTGCAATAAGATCGTCGTAGTGAAAGCAAGCGCATGGTTCTTGAAAGAGAAGAAAGATTGGAGAGTCCCCAGTAAGAGTGAGAAAACAGAGGTATCGCCAGATTTCCAAGCAGTGGAGAACGGTAAAGCAACAAAGTGAAATCCCTAACCACCACCGGTCCCACAGTAAGTTTTCCAATTAAATTACTTGTTTATATACCTGTTTTCAATCAACTGCCTTTTTTATTTGTGTTAAAATGGCTGAAGGCTCGATTCAACAATTAAGAGCAAAAAGGGGTAATCTCAAATCAAAATTAACCAGATTAATAACTTTTTTCCAAACACTTGATAAGGAAAATGTAAATGATGAAACTATAAATAATTTGCAATTAAGGCTTGATAAGACAGAACCGTTATGGGATGAATTTAACGAATTACAATCAAAAATTGAGGAAATTGAACCGTCGCAAGAAAATGAGGCGGAAAGAGAGCAATTCGAAAATAAATATTTTGAAATAGGAAGTAAAATAAGAGCTTTAATACAAAAATGTCAATTAAGTAATGAAAGTGTCGATGTGGTTAATTCGGCTAGACATAGCTCTTGTTCTAGCGGTCATAATGTTAACAATGGCACGTCTTTGGTGAAATTACCACCCATAAAATTACCCACTTTTGATGGTCAGTATTGTAACTGGCTTGAATTCAAAGAATTATTTATAGCACTCGTGGATCAGGATGATTCCCTGTCAGGTTTACAGAAATGTTATTATTTAAAAGATTGTCTCTCGGAGACAGTAAAAGACAAAATTAAGTCAATTGAGGTTTCTGCACAAAATTATGATAGGATTTGGAAAATGTTGCTTGAAAGATACGAGAATAAACAATTAATTATTCATAACCACATTCATTCAATATTTGAGCTTCCTTCTCTAAAAAAAGAGTCCCATAGAGAACTAAGAAATCTAAATGATAATGTAAATAAACATCTCAGAGCTTTAACTAGCCTTGGGGAAAAAACAGATTGCTGGGACAGATTAATAATATATTTGTTAACATGTAAATTCGATCCATCTACCAGGAGAGGTTGGGAATCGTACAAATACAAGGGCGACTTGCCAGAGTTGCAAGATTTACAGGACTTTTTGAAATTAAGATGTAACGTCTTAGAAAAGATGGAATTAAGTACTAGCAGTTTAGATAATGCAAGTAATAATAAATCTCAAAATAGAAATCAAAGTTATAACAAAAAGTCGTATGCTAGTAACACGTTAGCGTCCACGAATGACAATAAAACTTTTAAATGTTATTTTTGCAATAATGATCATAGCATTTTTAAGTGTGATGAATTTTTAAAGTTAAATCCAAATGATCGGGTTGCAGAAATTAAAAAATTAAAATTATGCCTAAATTGCATAAGGCCGTCACATCCTTCTTGGAAATGTAAATCGTCAAAATGCTTTAAGTGTCAAAAAGCGCATAACACTGTTTTACATTCAGATTGTTTTGTTAATAATCAAAGTTCGTTAAATAAATCAACCGCTGGTGCAAATTCTCCTGAACAACATGTCAGGTTACCTAGCGCGGCGATTGAAACGCAAGCAGAGACAAGTGTAACCTTGAATTCGCAAGAACACACGCCTAATTGTTGTCAAGTACTGCTATCTACAGCGCTTATTAAAATAAAAACAAAATCGAATAAATGGATTACTTGTCGCGCGTTGTTAGATTCGGCATCTCAAAGTAATTTCATTACCGAGGATCTTTGCAATAAATTAGATCTTCCAAAATTAAAATTAAATCATGCTGTCAAGGGTATAGGACAAGGCTTAACAAACATTAGCAATCAGGTGGATGTATCAATAAGATCGAGTTATAATAAGTTTAGCATAAATACAAGATGTTTAGTATGGAATAAAATAACAGATAATCTGCCGTCGATATCTTTTAATAGAAACTGGTTAGAAATTCCGGCTAATTTTAAATTGGCTGATCCAAATTTTAATGTTTCTTCGGAAATTGACATTTTGCTAGGCTCAAATGTCTTTTGGGAAATTTTATGTAGCGGCCAGGAGCGGCTTGGCTCAAAGGCACCAGTTCTACAAAATACTCAGTTTGGATGGGTAGTGGCTGGCAACTTGCAATTACCTTTAAACCTTAATAAAACGTCAGTTAGTTGTTGTACTACAAATTCTCTTGAGGCGTCAATTGATGATAAATTAATAAAATTTTGGGATTTGGAAGAGGTAAATAATAAAAATCTCAATTTAAGCGTAGCAGAGAAAAGTTGTGAATTAAATTTTGAGAAAACTACGACTAGAGATAGAACGGGAAGATTTATTGTAAACATTCCATTTAAAAATACGATACAAAATTTAGGAGAGTCTTATGAGGTTGCGCGTCAGAGATTTGATTTATTGGAAAGAAAATTTGTGAAAAATAGTGAATTAAAATCAGATTACTGTTCGTTTATTGCCGAATATGAAGAATTAGGGCATATGGCGGAAATAAAAGATTTCGAGGCGGTGAATTATTCGGATGGATATTTTTTACCACATCATGCGGTGTTAAAAAAGGATAGTCTAACAACCAAATGTCGTGTTGTGTTTGACAGCTCTGCTAAAACGAGTTCTGGACTATCGCTTAATGATGTACAATTTATAGGACCTAACTTACAGCAGGATGTCTTTTCTATCTTAGCTAGATTTCGCACTTATAAGTATGTTATGACCGGGGATATCTCTAAGATGTACCGACAGATTTTAGTAAATGAAACCCAAAGGAAATATCAAAGGGTATTATGGCGGGCGGAGCCTACAGAAAAATTAAAAATGTTTGAGATAAATCGGCTTGTATATGGAAACGCTTCGTCTCCATATTTGGCAGTAAGATGTCTGTTTCAATTGGCATATGAAAATGAAAATAAATTTCCTGAGGCCTCTGAAATAATAAAAAGAGACTTCTATATGGACGACTTGTTGACAGGAGCAAATTCCGTTGAGGAAATATTAAAAATACAAGCGGAGGTATCACAAATACTAGCTAGTGCAGGATTTGATTTGCGCAAATGGTTGTGTAACAATAAAGAAATTATGACTAAATTTCATATTAATAATGACTTAGATGTTAGTGTTTTGGAATTAGGAGAAAATGAACAAAATAAAACTTTAGGGGTTTATTGGGAATCAAATAATGATTTGATTAAATATAAATTAAATAATAATACCTGCTATAATAAGGTAACAAAAAGAGTAATTCTATCGGTTACTTGCCAAATATTTGACCCTTTAGGACTATTGGGGCCAATAATAATAACCGCTAAATTAATAATGCAAGAATTGTGGAAATTAAAATTACAATGGGATGAGGTTATTCCTCCAGATTTGGCTAATAAATGGAAAAGTTTTCAAAATGACTTAACCGAGATTGTTAGTTTAAAAATTCCGAGACAAGCTGTTTTTTCGGAATATGTGAAAATAGAATTGCATGGCTTCGCGGATGCGTCAGAAAGGGCGTATTCAGCATGCAACTTCGTACGTTGTGTAATGTCATCGGGTAAAGTTATTTCAAATTTATTATGCGCCAAATCGCGAGTTGCGCCGATCAAACAGATCAGTTTGCCGCGTTTAGAACTATGCGGTGCAGTGTTGTTGGCGAACTTAACAAATAAAATAATTTCGATATTAAACGTAAACTTTCATGGATATTATTATTGGACAGATTCCATGATAGTATTAGCTTGGATCAGAGGGCCATCTAGCAAGTGGAAAACTTTTGTTGCCAATAGGGTCAGCGAAATTCAGACTCTGACGGAGATTTCGGCATGGCGACATGTACCTTCTAATGATAACCCGGCCGATTTGCCATCTCGGGGGATATCCATGAATATTTTAAAGGACTGTAGATTGTGGTGGCACGGGCCGACATGGTTAAATGAGGAAAATTTAACGTGGATGTTAGATTCAAATTTTAAAGTAACTGAAGATATTCCTGAGCAAAGGACAGTCTCTTGTGTAGTTGCAAGGGGGGAATATGACTTAATAAAAGGTTTGATCACTAATTACTCCTCACTAATAAAATTAGTCAGGGTTATGGCGTATATTTTACGTTTTGTGGCTAATACAAAATTAAAAAATAAAGGGGAAAGGTTAGTGGGGGCATTACAACCAAAAGAACTTGAAAATTCACTACATATGTTAATAAAACATTCCCAAATTGAAAGTTTCCCTCAAGATTACTACAATTTAGAAAGTAAGAAACCTCTACACAAAAAAAGTAAAATTATTTCTTTAAACCCGTTTATGAAGGACGGTTTGTTAAGAGTGGGAGGTAGGCTTAGGAATGCCCAGGTAGCTTATGAAAAAAGGTATCCAATTATTCTGCCAAAAAATAATAGATTAACTACGCTTTTGTTAAGATATGAACACCTGCGTCTATTACATTGCGGAGTGCAAGCACTGTTATGCTCAATTCGAGACAAGTATTGGTTAATATCAGGAAGAAATTCTTGTAAGAAAATAGTAAATGAATGTGTAATATGTTTCAAGGCGAAACCTAGGGAAAATACTTACCTGATGGGCGATCTACCTGATGTACGTGTGAACAATTATTCACCTTTTGTTAATGTGGGGGTAGATTATGGAGGACCCTTTTTATTAAAAGACAGGAAAACGAGAGGTGCCAAATTAATGAAATCTTACGTGTGTTTATTTGTTTGTATGAGTACGAGGGCAGTGCACATAGAGCTCGTCTCCGAATTGACCACTGAGGCATTTCTCGCGGCTCTCAGTAGATTTGTAAATAGACGTGGAAAACCTAACAACATTTTTTCTGATAATGGGGGAAATTTCGTTGGGGCAAACAATGAATTAGAAAAAATTTCCGAATTTTTGAACACGAATAATGAAAGTATTGCAAATTATTTAGCAAACGATAAAATAAAATGGAACTTTATACCTGCTAAATCACCTAATTTCGGTGGCATTTGGGAGGCCGGGATTAAAAGCACCAAATATCATATTAAACGTTTAGTAACACATCCTCTTACGTTTGAGGACTTCAGTACATTGTTGACACAAATTGAGGGTATATTAAATTCCCGTCCCCTTTGTCCCTAAAGTCAAGATCCTAGTGACATGTCCGCATTAACACCTTCCCATTTTCTAATTGGTAAACAAATTACCGCTCTCCCAGAAGTCGACCTTAAGGATATTCCGGAAAATAGGCTGAGCAGATGGCAACGAGTCCAAGCGTTGGCGCAGCATTACTGGACCCGGTGGAGCAAGGAGTACTTGTCTGAACTCCAAGCCAGAGTCAAGTGGAGGGTAAACGCACCAAATTTAGTAAAGGTTGGTGCCTTGGTATTAATAAAAAATGAGAAAGCACCTAGTATGGCATGGCAGTTAGGCAGAGTTTCGAAATTACGACCTGGAAGAGATGGAGTGGTTCGTGTGGTTGACATTAAAGTGGCCAGTGGCGAATTGACTCGCGCATTGACAAAAATATGTGTGCTTCCCATTGACTGTTGATACGGCATAGTGCGAATTGAGACAGTTTTCGGAAGGTCGTGAGCAGGAAATGAATGAATTGAACAGACACTTGTGGTATATTTATTTTTTGAAATAAGATTAATTGTTAGATTCCATTTGTTTTAATTAGAATACTAATTTTGTTGTTTTGTAAGTACTGGGTACTTCCAAGGCGGGCGGTATGTTAGAGCCATTCAGCGCACAGGTAGTTGAACGAGTTGATGTGAGTATGCGCGAGGACTCGACACCCGCGAAGGAAGGCGAATTATTAGATTATTAGATAAGTAGACGTTGTAATGTAAAGAGTAGTAAAATAAATGTTTAATAAAAGTTATAGTACAGTCTTAATAAATAATAAATCGAAGGAGAAATAAATAATAAAAGATACAATTACTTTTAGGCATTATGATTTTTTATTTCTGATACAAAATTGAAACATTTTGCTTTTAGTTTTGTTACTTTAAAAAAATCGCGTATTCATTCTTATAATTATTTAATTCTTGTGTTTGTGTACAAATATATCGAATCTATGAAATATTTGACTTCTTTATTTTTAATGTGTGTTTGATAATTAATAATTGAAATGAAACATAATAATGTGTGTTCCTTTTCGATGAATTAATTATTTGAGAAGTAACAGTTAATCTGTACCCAATGCAGTGTAATCTCTCTCGAGCAGGCGTAGTTAACAGTTAAGTCACTAATATCAGAAGCGAAATTCCGTGTTGCAGACACGCCGAATTTCAACAATGCATTTGCCACTAAACTAAACAGCAACAAAAAGTAATATAGTTTCCAAAACCTTCCTTGACCTTTAAACTTCACTTTTTATCGGTATACTACAGTGGCGGCTCGTGATATTGTCTGCAGAGGAGGCTTGATATTCTGAAAGACAACTGACGTGCAATATGACTACAATTTATACATTTCCCCACCACCCGGCCCTGAGGTAGTACAACGGCGTGTTACATTTTTTTGCCGTGGGTTGTTCGCCAGGATACCGAATCACGACTTGAGAGAATAGAACTAATAAAAGAATAGAAAGAAAAGGAAATAGAAAATACGATGAGATGAAAAAATCATTCTCATGAAATTCTCGTTCCTACGACTCGAGTATCGGTATCCAAAGGAGCCCTACTATCCCACTTGTAATTAAATTATATAACTTTTAATAAAAATAAAAACAGGTTTGGTAAAAAAATTAAAGTGTTTTTCTACAAACAAAAAATTGTATTCATTATCACTGCCAGGAGTGTAAAATTATAACTTTTAATAAAAATTAAAATTCTTTTGAGACAGAAGTTATATAAAAAAATATAACTGCGGAACTCTATATTATGGAGAATTAAAAAATATTTCCTAAAAAATAAATAACATAAATAAATATTTTTTCTAAAATAACAATTACCAATATTAATCTCTGTTTTAAAGCCTAAATATTTTTATAAATGAGTGGTAACTTGCGATTTTCGGAACTGGCAAAATGGTTGATTACTTCATCATAAAATGAATCGTGTTTCTTCAATTCTGACAGAAAACGTTTTTCTATTGAAATAAGCGATACATTTGAGAGGCGGTCTTGACTCATTTTGTTTCTAGTAAATGTTTTTATGCGTTTATGTGCTGAAAATGATCGTTCTACAGAAGCTGAGGTTACCGGAATTGTTGACACTAATGACAAAAGTTTGTACAGTTCGGGGAGACAGCTTTTTAAATTGTTATTATATATAAAAGTAAGCATTTCTTGAGATGATTTTGAATTTGCTAAAAGTTGCTGGTCAGAATACAACACGCATAGTTCATTTCTTAACGAAATACGGTCAAAAAAAGGATAATGGTCCATTAATTTCTCCATTAGACTAGTAGGAAATGATTTAGAATACGTTGTAAAATTATTGGGATTTACTCGAAACATTGCAAAGAATTTAAATCAGAAAATATCATTTCAATTTGGACTATAATGGTGTCCAAAATTTCTATAAAAATTTGTTTGTAATATGTATCTGCCCTGTCAAAGTTATACGTTGTCTTTCTCTTTTTACATTGTGGCTCAGGCTCATCGTCATCGTCTACTTTTTCAACATTTTCTAAAAAAATGTTGTATAAAGTATTGAAATGTATTTCGGTATTGCGAAATTCTTTTAATTTAGATATAAGTGAATTAAGTCTAATTTTAGAATATGTTATATGAGTTAGTTTATTCTGTAAAATTTGGAAAACAACATCAGTTTGCTCAAAAATCATTTTAAAAGCCTTTAGAAAAAATATGAAATTTTTATCCAACAATAACGATTTTAATCCGTAAGCTGCTCGTAAAGTCTGATCGTCATTTAAAAAATCTTCACTTTCCGAAATAAAATTAAAAACGTCAATAAGTTCTTTCCTGTATTTGTCAACAGTGAAAACAACTCTAGATGAAAAATTCCAACGAGTGGGAGCGTTTGTCGGAATTCTATGTTTCATATTAATTCTATTTAAAACATCAGTTCTTTTGGTAGATTTTGAAAAAAATTACGAAAAACCAGTAATATTTGAAAAAAATATTCTAACTTCTTTAATTCCGTTACATGCTTTACTCAGAACTAAATTTAATTGGTGTGCGTAACAGTGAATAAAGTAAGCTTGAGGAGCAATATCTTTTATTTTTGTTTGGAGTCCATTAAGATGCCCTGACATAACTGCAGCGCCGTCATAAGTTTGTGCTAGTTTGTGAGATTTACAAGTAACGTCCGTCGTTTCGTCAATTTGCCACGAGAAAAATTCGCAATTATATAGTTCTTCATAAATTTTGTCTTTAATAATAGAGCTAACACTCTCAATTAGATCATTTTGAATTGATTTAGACGTTCCGGAAAAAACAGTGGCGTTGTTCAAAAAGTTCTCTAATTTTGGGTCATACGTTTTAAAAAAAATCTATCAGCCCTTTGGAATTTCCTTTATTACACGATTCTCGTTTTTCGTCATGTCCTCGGAAAGAATTTTCTTGTGAAGATAAATATATAACGGCATCTATTAACCTCCTTAATATTTCCCTATTTTCACGGACCTTTTCGTTAAAATTTTCTATTTCTGTCTTATGTGCAGAATCCAAGAAATTTACAATATTTTGTTTACCAAACATTTCGAATTTAATGCAAGATGAAATGTGCTCCTGGGATTTTTCGTGCCTTTCTAAACCTCGCGATAAATTTTGCAAATTATTAAACCCGGCCCTGCCCCAAATTGAGGATTGATCATTAGTAAATAATAAACATCTCCAACAATATAATTTGTTTCTAACTGTTGATGCCGTTAACCACTCGACTTTTTTATAATTGTTATCACAAAACCCTCTGTTTTGTTTACCACTTTTAAAAACTAACGAAGTCATTGCTGGTGTAGGCCTGGCATTTCTTTTAATTCTTACCTTTTCGTCGTAAGTAAGAGTAGTAAATCCATTTAATAACAAATAATCCACCACGTCTGGACAACAAGACATATTTTCACCTAGAGCACTCATTTTTAGCCCGCCTATCAAATGTTTTATGTATTTTTACGTCAACTGTCAACTTAACCGGCTAACCGCAACTAGCAGTTCGTTTTCTTTGTGAATCACCTGAACGACCTGTACACAATGTGCACATGCGATATAAAGAACTGAGACCGGAGGCTGGCTTCCTTTGGCTATTCGAAGTGCTCTGCTATTTTACACAGCGCAAATAAATTCAAGGTCATTCATGTTATAAGTAAATGCGGTAAAGTTGGAAGCTATTTCGTATTAGCCTCCAGCGAACCGCAGTGTTCGTTAAGTAAAAGACCGGCCGACCGGGAAATATGCATACAAAGACTATCCGGACTGTAACGTTATAGGTATGTTTGTGGAAAGGAAATGCAAAACTGTTATATATACACTGGACATTAATTAATGAATTATAAACAATAAAAAATATTGAAAATTGAGATATACCTAATTGAAATTTCTTAAGATATTACTTTTGAAGATATGGTGATTCTTTCAAGGGGAGGCTCAGCCTCCCCTGCCTCCCCTGACGAGCCGCCACTGGTATACTATCTTTATATCTTTAATAATAAAAAAGCTTCTGGCGTACTATATTTTACAAAGCGTTTTCGTATTTTTGCATAACATGTAACAGTTTATATATTTTTTATAAAAAAGGCAACACGATAAAACAAGTTTGTTTCATACATATAATCAAGAACAATATCGGAGAAATATGTTTATAAAATTTGAGATCAATACTGAGTGAGATTTAAGAAAATGCACATTCCATGCTCTTCCGAGTTTTGACAAAAATTTTTTTTCTTCAATTTCAATTCCTAATTAACTGGCGAATTCGAAATTCGAATTCAGCAGAAAATTTTACATAGGAATCTGTTTTTCGTTTTTGTATAGCCTTTAGTCGATCCCTCCTCCTTTAAAATGTGCCGTAGCTAACTTTAGACTCTTTACTAAAACGTGCGCACAAAAAACGACAGATCGACCGACCGATGGAATGCCAGACAAACATTTAACATTTTTTTCATTCTTTAAAATCTCGACGTTTCATGGCATTCTTAGCTTATTTAAAAAAAAAACAACAATTTTTTACGATTACTGTACTTCCACTTCACTACGTGCTATGTGTACTAAAGTACCGTATCATAAATTAATCATCATGGAATTTTATACATACGCATTTTATAACAAAAAATTACCAGGGATTATAAAAGTTCAATATAATAGTATCGGATTTTAATAAACACAAGTAGAGAATGTTCTTTATTTTCAATTAATGTTACAGAACACTATTAGAAATAATGGACAACAAAAAATCTTCGCTAAAGTCAAATAGGTAGAACAACGTTATTTCTCATGAAAATATATTTTTTTAGATTTTAGATTCTAAAATATTGTCGGGATATTAAATACAATTTTAGCTATAATATTTTATATTAACCAACTACATATTTCGACAGTTAATTCCGGCGTAGTATTGAAAAAGCTTTCGTCAACTTGCTTTCAATTACTTTTTTAGCAACACATTTAATAGGAAATAATTTAGCTAAGGTAGGGTTTTAGATGTTATTCTAAGAATCTTTATATAATACATTGTTATATTACAATTCCTCATTCAGCAAAGTTGGGTCACTTTTTATGCCTGCTGAGACCTAAAATAATAAGTGGGCCGGGACGAGCCGTAACATATTGAATATAGGTATATTTTTTATTAAGCTTATGAAAATTTGACAGCATGTTACCAAATATTACAAAAACTTTATTCGAAATAACAATAAAAACATACATTTCGACAAATAATAGTAATTTATTTTTAGTAGATACATAATTCTCTATTGGATTCTAAAATTGTATTTACATACTCTTTTAAAAATTCAAGGAATTTAGATTTAATGCCTTGATTATATATTGAAATAATTAATAAATTAGTAAACATTTGCTGGGGTTAAGTTGAGAATAATACACCTTTAAAATAATCATTGATTTGACAAGTAAATGACCGGATATAAGGAACGTAAACATTTATCTCATAATTTGAGTTTATGAATAAGGCTCTCAAACTTCACCCATACCCAACAACGTGCCGTGATATCCCTCTATCTGTTTCTGTTCGGCATCCACGGTGCCTTCTCCATATCTCGTAGGCTTCGCGTCCGATCCATCCAAACTGGCCATGTCCTTATAGAACTCGTACCCACGAAGCAGACGCAATTCTTCTTTCCATTCGCCGACGGTTTTGGCCGTACCAGATGCTCCTTACATGAAAGGATAGGTGGAATCTTTTTAGTGAATTAAAGAAAAATAAGGTCAGATTTGTACTCAACGTCCTCGAAAACATAGGGATTTGAGTCTTTGGTCGTTTACACAGGGCCGTATTTCCGCGCAGGCTATCTAGGCTGAAGTCTGTACCACAAATGGTCCCGCACCATACACACCCACAGAAAATAAATAGCAATTTTAATTCTGAATAGACTAAAATAGTTAATAAATCTGCAAAAAAGGTACTCTTAAAAATGTTTGTAGTAGGTATTAATCAAAATACAAGAAATTATCACCTTTTCCTCCATCATTTATTTGCAATTCTAGAATAAAATGTAATAACAGAAAAGTACAGATTATTCTAAAAAATACATTAATAACAAATGCTCCACGTGACGTCCACCCGTTTCAGTACTCAAATTAACACTTTTAAAATTTTGTGTAATGTCAACGAGAAATGAAGAATTATAATTTTTTCTCTTGTGAAACAGGAAACCAGCCGCGTTTGAGAAACTAAAGATATTTGGTTGTTATCAAGCTCACATAGAGTACTTATAGATATACAGGTCCCACGAAAATTTGAAAATTTTATTTTCAATATAACGAACAATATTGGAATTTTTTTTTCCGTCTCACTTTAAAACTTGGGTTATACGGGCCCAATATGAACTCAGGAAACACAGGTTCCCGTCCGGGAATTCAATTCTGGCACACCCTGTATATTCTAATGTAATGTTGAAACCATGATGTGTCTCTAAACATGAAATATTAAGCTGTTGATTTGAAGTTGAGGCCTTAGGAGAAGTGGACAAAGACGATGATTCTTGTACCTGAGATATAGTTGCTAGGGACAAGAATTTGGCAATTTTTAGTTGACCCTCCAGAGAGTCTTCCATTTAACCTTCAGCTAGTGAACTCGATTTCGAACCACCCAACTTCTTTAACCGAAGAATGTCACCTCCAGTATTGGCAAGTAAGCTAGCTGCTTGTCTGAAGCAATGCCCAGTAAACTTGTGTACGTCATTCATTTTAAATTGCATATTTTTAAAAAGCTATAATTTCAAAAAGGGGTGGTTTTTCAGGTTCTTCCTCGGTGAAAACGCACTTTACAGAAAAGTTGAAAATAAGAAAAGTATTGTATTTCGATGATAGATTCACCTGAAGTTTTCAGATTTTTTTTCATTTCCCTTCCCCTACTTTTAAGAATTCTCGAATGGCCATTTCTTGAAACAATTCGCTAGAGTAAAAATATCTTATTTTGAATAAAAAAATGTAAAACATATATGTTTTTCATTTTACCTAATTCTACAAGCTACGGAACCAGCTATAAATGGGGTGCTCTCTACTCCTTCCCATTATTTTCTACTCTAAATCTTTTTTCAGCTTTTCTAGTAACATCATTACAAACACATTGCACTAGGTTTTATCAAAATCCATTAACTAGCACTCAAGTTAGAGGTGAAATCCCCCGTTGACTGCACTGTTAGTATATTTCAATAAGAGCTTGTTATTAAAAAAATTTTTACTTGTTTTATTATTTCCGTTTCAGTCACGATATGTCTACCACGGATCGTTGAGGCGTTGATAGTGAGCTGACTATCCTGGGTGCAGCATGAAATTATGGTTGTCAGATAATTGAATTGTCATCAATACTGCATATGTATGCAAAATTTCAAGGCAGTAAGTCAACTGAAAGCGGTTCAAAATTGACTAGCAAAATTTAAACTAAATTCACTGAAGGCTGACCGACGGGACTGACAAACATGTAAATCTAAATAAAAGCTTGTAGTAACTAATATGATATTTTTTATAGGCACTAAATAGAGGTAAATAAATACAAATAATTTAAAGAATATGCAAAATATTGTGTACAATTGAGAAAAGAAATTACGTTCTGAAAGTCGATACAAACATCGATATACAGTGTGTCCACGGATTGAATTCGGAAGAGAAAAGGAAATCTTTTTATTTTTAAGTTCGCGAGGACAACTAATTGTTTAGAAAAACACCTGTTTTATATGGAAAGTTTCAAAATGGTACTATTTTTCACAATTTATACACAGGGTGCTAAATATTTGCAAAAATGTGAAAATTACAAAAGGTAAAGTGACTTGTGAACATTTTGAAAAATTATATTTCAAAAACATATTGCAGAAAAGCTATAGTAAATTATGAACTCTTGACCTCCTACTGCAAAATTATTTTGTTATCATTTTTCAATAGTTTTCCCAAATTGTTTTTTTAAACAGTCTAAAAATTTGTTATTAAATAATATGGCGTAGATCTTCTGTTTGTCCATTAGTAAAAGTCCATAACGGTTAGATCGGGGCCAAGGAATTGCGCCATGAAACTTTCCTGTGACTTCTCGATAGGAAATGTTCTCCTTCAAACCATAACATTAAACAATAAACATGTTTTGTTTCTTTCTTAGCATTTCTGGGAAAATATTTGCTATCAAACATAATGGACATAACACTGACATATTGTTTGATGTATATTAGATTAGATTTTACTAAGACGGTAGAAACCTGTATGCAAAATATTAATGATAGAAAAAGAACAGAAAAATAAATTCGCAGTAGATCAAAATTTTATAATTGACTATAATTTTTAATCCACAATATTTTTTAAATATTATTTCTCAATATTTCTAGAAATAAAAATGTTTCAGCCTTTGAGGTGTTTCATATTTTTTTAAATATTTAGCACCCTATATATAAATTTTGGAAAATAGTATCATTTTCAGACGTTTCATGTAAGGCAGGCATTCTACTTATAAAGAGTTAATTACTTGTAAACTTACAAATAAAAAAGTTTTCCCTCTTCGGAATTTAATCTGTGGACACACTGTAGTATAATAGCTCCGAAGAATAATTTGCATAGTTTTTACGTTCCTAAGTATTATAAAGTATCGGTTATATTTCTATAGAATTCTTCCAATAATAAACGATTCCTGTTATGAGTCTAGCGCACCGCCCACACCACTAAGTCGGAAGTGGTACAGGGCCAAGTCCTGTTTGCGTGGGACAGCCCTTGTTATTTTATTAGCTTTTGAAGTAATTTAGGTGAATTTACGTTCAAAACATTTAGAAATTTAGTGAAAAATAAAGAAATGTTTATGATTATGCCTATTTGACAATCAAATCTAAATAAGTAAAATAAACATTATACTCTTCGCAGTATTTGCTGATATATTGGACATTTTTATAATTGTTGCACATTCTATGGCATACTCTTCGCAGATTTTTTGTAAGAAACGTTACTTTTAGTTATTTTTTGTTTAACTACAAAACACAAAAACAGAAACTTTTTTAAATCTAAATAACTAATCCCATTTTTATTTATTGATTGATATTGTTCAAAAACAATAAGATCCTTTCTCTAGCTAACACTAACTGACTGTTTAGTTATCGTGCTTACGAGAAACGGTGCGGACGGACGGACGAACAGACACACAGACCAACCCACAGGCGGACTGACATGCTGATGGACCTTTTGAAAGTTGTTCAGAATTCGATCATTAAAACAACGATATGAAATTTGTTTCTCCACGAGCGATAATTACGGTTAAAGAAATGTATCACATCAAATGCAATATACTCTGCGAAGAGTATAGTAATACGCAATACGTGATACACGATACATAATAAAAAGTGGCTTATTTAATGTACCCTTATGTTAACACTACTATAATACTATAATCGACTAGAAATTACAAATATGTAAATACATATAGTAATAAAACAGTAGAGATGTCAAATAATTATTAAACTAATTATAATATTCAGTTTTAGTACAGTCTTATAACAAAAAAGTCCTTAGAATTCCTGCCTTGCCAAATATTCTATAACTATTATTATCCAACATGCGTTTTACAGTATGTGGTGATGGTATCTGTTCTTGTGGGTATCAAGTAGCAGTTGTGTTACATGCTGTTGATGTTACTTTATCACATTCTCCATAAATAATAAACAAATCTAAAAAGTCTTCGTGGGTGTGATTTAAACATGCTGGCATTTTTTGATATAAGAGAATGACTGACATTAATGATTGTTTCTAATCATGGCTAAGTTGATGGCAATATTACTTCCACATCCACATAGTGGAGTGGAAGTACACTAATCGTAAAAAAAAATCCAATTTTTTTTTTTGTTGAAATAGGGTTAGAATGTCACGAAACGTTGAATTTTTAAATTTGAGCGAAAGAAAATTCTGTCTTTCTGTCGGTGCGGTGCGTCTATCATTTTTTTTTAGTGGGCACGTTTTCTTTGGAACGGTTTAAGGTATTATTGATTTGAAATTTTGTACACGTATGTATTATAACGAAATCTGGAACTGGATTGTATTTGGGACTTGTACAGTGAAGGATTGGGGGTATATAGGGGAAAATAAGTCAAACAAGCTGGGGTATATACTAGAAGCAAGGGCTTCGAGGTTCTTTATTATATTTTTTATTCCCCACCAGCCCCACTCTATTATTATTATTATTGAAATTTGATACACTTATGTATTATAACGACATCCGGAATTAGATTATATTTTGAGATGATTCCGTTAAAGGGTTGGGGGTTAAATAGAGGTAAATAGGGAAAAATAAGTAAAGCAAACTGGTAAGAGTACAGAAACTTGGGATTTGGTGTACTAGAAGCGAAAGACTCAGATTTTTATAATATTTTTTAACTCCGCCACCACCACCACTCAATTATTAAAAGGGTTGATAAAATAGCATTGAGATTTTCCCTTGAAATTTGTTACACGTATGTATTATTACGATATCTGACACTAGATTATATTTTGAGATAATTCCATTGAAGAATTCGGGGGTAATTTGAGGTAAATAGGGAAAAATTGGCAAAGCCAGCTGGTAAGAGTACAGAAACTTGGGATTTTGTGTATAAACTAGAAGCCGAGGCCTCAATTTTCATTGTAATATTTTTCAACGCCTCAAATCTTTCCGTGAAATCTACCCCAAATATTATTAAAATTCTATGATCAATAATTTCCACATACTATAGTACAAATATAGATGTTTCCATCAAAGTGAATTAAATGGAAAATCTGGATGCGGAAGTAGTGATTCCTTAGGCAGAGGTATTTGCTAAGTATTCTTGAACATTTAAGAATACCGCCAATGTTTCAAGAAGTTGTAGCTTTAACCCCTACAATGCCTATACTAAAAAAAAAAAAGGAATTTAATTTTATATAACTTGATGTAAAAAAATACAGCGTGTTCTATTTGAACTTGAACATGAAAAGTTTTTGACTTTGACTAAATGTAACGTGAAAAATAGAACACTTGGTATGTATTATGGAATTTATTTTTATTTTAGAGAGTAGCTAGCTTGTCTTGTGTTCTTTCTATGTGCAAAGAGCAAATGAGGATCTCTTGCACGCAGAAAGCTATAACGGTGCACCCGTCAAATTCTCTATATAACGTCAAGTATCTCCGGAACTGCTGGGTTTACATATAAGGTATTCACATGCTTCGACTCGAATTTTGTGGACCTTTCAAAAAGTCGAAAATATACAGGGTGTTCCATTTAAAATAAGCAAGTTGGTACTTACTTCCGGTATAACCGAAAGTACCATATGCTTGTAATTATGTTGGTTCGATTGGCCACACTAACTTTAGTAACTACCAAAATTTTCCAAATTTTTTGTTACATGCTTTTCCCTATTTCGATCTATTCAACGATTCAGTTCCCGATTAGACACCCTGTAGTTTTGCTGTGTATACTTTCCCTGAAATCATTCTACCAACCGCATAATTATTATTAACTTCGTTATCGTTTATTAATCTCTCAAAAACTATAGCTGTTGGAAACAATCGAATAGCTTTCCTGTAAAATATACATGTGCCTTTGCCACCACCAGTGCTCTGGAAATTTTAGCTTTATTAGTTTTGAAAATAGAGGACCAATAATCAGTTTTTGATATGCTAAACTGTTAACGCACAATGTAACGAAAAAAATTTTTTTTCGTTTAACCACCCGTGCTAAATAAATTTTAATTACCCGCGGAAATGCCGACAGGAAGTCAACAAGTGCGCATACGCGGTAGAAGCATCATTTGAAATATCCATGCTACCTTTACTTTCGCTTTGGACCTGGGTGAATTATTAAATGATGTCATATTATTGAGTTAACATTGCTGTATAGTTATTTTTGGAAATTAAAGGATATTCCGTATAATAATTAATTTTTATTAACGCACATGTTTGTATGATTTCCGCGTCTATTGGACACATGTTAACTCATTACTTATCGCGGCAATTTTGTATTTTGTGGTCGCTTGAGACACAATACCGTGGTGTTTGTCATTATTTAGATTATTGTGGATGAGAATTAAACTCGGAAATTATTCAAGGGATAAATTAGAATCTTTGTTTCTTAATCGTGTGTAGACAATCTTTTCTCATTAAAAGTCGAAACCTAAAGTCGCTTTGTCACATTTACTTAACCTCGTGTTAGTACAAGAGGTTAAGAGATAATTTTTTATTAGTTAATTTTTTTGGGAGATTAAACCCATAATTTTGTTTGCTATATTTGTTACAGTATTAGTTTTCTTTTTGATAGTAATTCAAATATTTTCTCTCTAATTCTAACTTAATTTTGTTACCTTTATTCAAATTTTAGTAGAGTTTTCTCATTTATTCATTTCATTTATTATATTAATCAGTAACTTATTCATATATTTTCAGACGTAAAATTTTATCAATACTCAAGTTTTTTTGTTAAATTGCTAATTGTTTGGTTTTGCAGTGACCTTCGTCACTATAGTTTTTTGTAGTTTTCTTGTATCTCTTTTTTCTCACAATTTAAATTTTTTATATTATCAACTGGTTCTTTACATTACCCCTTTTTCATGTAAAATCCTGGACCAAACCACCATTGAAGCAAGGCACAAGGCGATTAAATATTTGGAGTTATCCTTAAAGTATTGGATATTGTTCCGACGCAGCGTCTCCTGGAAGTCAGCGTTGTCAGGACGTGAATATTACGTCCTCCTTCCCGGGTACCCGTGGCCATCTTCAGGATCAGACCTCGTCGGGATTCCACGTCTCCGCTAAGCTAAGTAGCCAGATTTATGTGCAAAATTCAACTTTTGGTCAGAAGAAAAATTCTAAACCAGTTGATCGTTTCTTATTGTAATATTTTTGTTAATCTTTAAATTTAATTTTTTTTTAAACTAAATTTTTATTCAACTAATTAAATCAAATTTCCACTATAAATATTTTTAATAATTGTAAAGCGTTGTAAAATTTTCAGTCTTATACTTATGTTAATATATTATTTGTTTTATATTTGATTTTGATTATTTTCTCCCCCTGATAAAGTTTGCAAGAGTATTATTTACGGAATACGCTGGCGTCCAAATTTTTTCTAGTTTATTAGAGTTTTGTTTGGTTAATATGACAAGCAAATAATTGTTCAAAAAAATATATAACTTCTCGCCACCGAGTGACCCCTCGACCAGCCCTGAGTTAACCGGTTGCTACTCTTTCATAGCTTCCTCAGCTGCCAGCTGAGAAGTTGTGGTTGCAACAATTTTGAAAAAACGAAATGTGTAGAATTTTCATGCAAAGCACAAAATACGAAGACTGCAAAACACTCATTTAGACAAATTTCTATTTATAAAGCTAACTCTCTATTTATTATAATGCAAATTTGTTTAACAATTGTCAATAATTAAATTATTAGTGGTTAATTTAATTTCAATCATACAAAATTCACCATCTAAGTCATCACACCTAGCTATGTTAATTCTTATTACTTACCTGAAAACTAAACAAATAAAACATACTAATAGCAGTCTGTGATTGCTAAGAGACGAAATAGCCTACAACTAAATAACGCAAGGCCGAAAAACACACGAATTATTTGTTTAAGTCTCCGAAGCGCAACGTCGACAGCGGCGGCATTTTTTATAGAAAACAGCTAGCAACATTGAATATGGGTGAAAAAGACCTTGAAGTTGGCCTAATTTTGCTGGTGCTATGGACCTAGTCAATACTATAACTTTTACAATCTGGCCTGGAAATATCTAATTTTGAGAAAATATTTTAAGAGTAAAGCAAACTTGTTATAAGATCTTTTTAGTACTTTTGGGCAAATATATTGTCGGGCAAAGAATGTGTACGTATACACCAGACACACTGTATAATAGTTCTTTTAAACTGAAAACATGAACATTCTAAAACAAATTCTACTTTGTTAATGGGTTGGATTCAATAATCATTTTATGAGAGACAAATACTACTCGGCA
Organism: Stenurella melanura; assembly: GCA_963583905.1. Lineage (NCBI taxonomy): Eukaryota > Metazoa > Arthropoda > Insecta > Coleoptera > Cerambycidae > Stenurella > Stenurella melanura. Next base: position 103,492,231 of record OY757312.1, read on the forward strand.
ATCGTTATCTGGGCGCAAAAACCTAAAAACTACTATCTTTTAGCTGGATTGAGTTTAGATACAAGGAGAAATTGAGTTTAGAAACGACTTGTAAATAAATTGCGCTATTCAGCAGCATAGAAAGGTGACAGCTACCGAAGAGGGACTTTATTGGTTTGAGATGGATCAAGATTGGTGGTTGAATATGTTCATTTCAATAAAAGGCATGTGAATATTGAAGCTTTATCTTGAATTCCATTCTACTTAGATTGTTGCAAAATTTCAGCTATTTAATGCATGAAAATGTTACGTTTCCATGTAGCGAAAGCCACCACCGATCTGGTATTAGAATAGCATGCAAGTGGAATGCAATCAACCGATTGAATGAAATGAAGCATATATGTAATATTCTATGACAGAATTGCGGGTGACTCCTAAAGCCGTGACAGTCAATAAGTCTAATGGCTACAATCTAATTTTAAGTATACCAAACAATTTGTTAGTAGACTTTACTAGCCTAAAGGGTCACCCATTCATTATATTTAGTTCTTTTAATTTTCGAAATCAATAATTTTGGTAACAAAAAAATCTTTATAGTGTTTTGCAAATAGATATGAGAAATAAAAATCTATCTATGAAAATATTAAATTCCAATCTTTGCATTCGGGTTATGCTAGAAGTTAAGAAGAATATAAAATAAATTTAGCTGCAACACACTTATTATACTCTTTCCAAATACAATCGGTACATTCCTAAAACCGGTAATGTAACTCGTAGAGAAAAGAAAATCATATCAGTGTGTACAAGAAACGTGGCGGGCGGACAGACAGACTGACAGACCGACGGACGCACATTTTAGAAGTTGTTTAAAATTCGACTACTAGAACTCTAAACAACTTTCAAAATGTCTACCTGTCCGTCTCTCCGTATGTCCGTCCGTCCGTCCGTCCGTCCGTCCGTCCGTCCGTCCGTCCGTCCGTCCGTCCGTCCGTCCCTCCGTCCTTCCGTCCGTCCCTCCATCCGTCCCTCCGTCCGTCCCTCCGTCCGTCCCTCCGTCCGCCCGTCTGTCTGTCTGCCTGCCTGTATGTCTGTCTGTCTGCTTGTATGTATGTCCGTCTGTCTGTCAGTTCATCCATCTGTCCGTCCGTCCGTCATAATTGCGAGGCACCTGGAACTGCAGATGTAACGGAAAATGAATAGATTTGTGCGGCTGAAATATTGGACAAACGGGAATAGGAAAGTGGCACTGAAGAAGAACCATCTTTTAATCACTTACTTCACTCGAAAGAAGAAAAAAATTATATGTTTTCCTGAAGTGTTTATAGAATTGCCATGTATATTAATTTAAAATGCTCGTAATATTCATACATAACTTAAAATTGACTTTAAAAATCATTTTGAAATACTCATAATATTCTCTTTTTTTGCAATTCCTTGGTTTTTGGCTAAGCCGATTCATTCAGCCACGATTAGTTTATTATTTTACCCAACGTAACACAAAACAAAAAAAAACAGAGATTACTTGAAACAACAAGGGAAAATAAACTGGGACCCACACTTAACGCCAAGGTGCCGTTCAAGGCGACTTTTTTTTTGTTACGACAAGGTAGGCAACGGTAGACAGATTAACCCACAAAGGAAACTACACCTAAACTAAGTAAAATAAACGAATCAAATTTTACGTTTAGTAAGTTTTAAAAATTCATAGAATATCGTTCTTAGGTGATCATTCCTGGAGATGAGATAACAAAGAGATGTGTTGCATTGTGACAATGGAATATGATTATATACTAGTTTTTTAATTAATAAACTGGTTGCACGTGCGTCGTGGTGGTACTGAAACATCCAGTGGTTTATCTCATCCTGGTATCCATTGCAATCACAAAAGGGTGTTTCTGATAATTTCATTTTATATAGGTGAGGGTTGACAGCTCCATGTCCAAACATGCATCTCACATATTTAATATTAACGTTTCTGTTAGGATGACTTCTACAGGCCAAATGGGAACTACGTAGTTTGTTGTTGATTTTGCAGTACGTATAGTTGTTGCTGTTATACTTTGGTCCACTATTCTTCACATAATTCTTTCATATTTTATTTTACCACTGGAATTACATCAGAATGAGGTAAACTATTGATTAAATCCCCATTAATACTTGCAGTCTTCGTTAGTTTGTCCACTGCGTTAATGTCTCTAATATCACAGTGTCCTTTGACCCATATAAATGTAAGATTGTTATTAAAATATTTTCACTTGACTTGTTTCTCCATAATTTCTACTATAATTGAGTTTGAATATAAATGCTTTGATGGATTAGAAATGGCGGTCAAAACTGAGATCGAATCAGTCATAATTAAAAAGTTTATGAAATTATGGTTACACAAAGCCCAATCTAAAGCTTTGCTTATTCCAATAGATTCTGCGGTATATATAGAGCACATATTGTCTAATTTAAATAAACTCGTCTTGGGTGTTTTGAATGTACACAGCATAATCAACGCCACTACAGGATTTGGAACCATCAGTGAAAATTTTACAAGGGGTGTGGTATCTAGATACAATTTCCTGCAAAATTTGGTTGTTTCCAGTTGCATCGCTATATTTGGGTATAATCACCATAGATTGGAAACAGTAAATATTATATAAAGAATTAGAGAAGGGCAAATTAGACATTTTAATTCCAGAATCATATTCACTCACCTTAACAAAGGCATCTGCCAAGATGGGAGATGATTTATTTTGACAATACGGATTTGCAAATCTTGAGTGGATGAGTTTGTTATACAGTATGTTTTCAAGAGGTAAGACATTAGTGAAATAGGACGCACCGAATTTGCATCATTAGATTTAGGGATAGGAACTATTAAACATTGTTTTAGGGTGTCACAGTTCTCCCCTTTTAATAAGATATTATTAAATATTAAGCACAACATTCTTTTAGCTATATGAGGGAGCATTTGAATCATAAGATAATTTATCCCATCCAGACCTGGTGATGAGTTGCGTGCACTTATGTTGGCTTCAAGCTCTTCCAAACTAATGGGAGTTAATAAAAAGTGGTCGGAATTTTCATCCATATGTGCTACTGTTTGTGGAGCTACAAAACTTGGAGCTAGTTCATTTAAGAGATTTTCCATGGTGTCTTTACTGTTTTGATATATCTTATTTTGTCTCTTTCCTTCAACTTTATTAACTCTCCTCCATATTTCAGAAGGATGAGTTTGTCTATTTAAGCTTTCACAAAAAATTTTCCATGCCTTAAGTTTAAAAGTTCGTTTACATATTGCGTCAAGCCTTTTATCTTCAATATAATTACCAGTTGTCATGTTATGTTTGTATGTAAGCAAAGCTTGTTTGCGATTCTTAGATACAGAAGAACATTCATCATCCCACCAAGGGGGTGATTTTGGTTTTTTAGAATCTTTTACATACTACATTAGCTGCGCGGCTGATTGCATCAACGAGAAATGTTATCCTGTCATTATTAAAGCTAAATTCTGACAACACTGATAAACTATTTTCTATTTCGGTTTGATATAAAGGCCAGTTTGCATTATACATAGACCACTTGGCGACAGGGGTAACTGAGATCTTCTCAGTACCATACTCCTGAAGAATAATTCTGATCGGAAAATGATCAGATCCGAATGTATCTGGTATTACATCCCATTCAAACGAAGACATTAGATCAGCAGAAAGAATAGTAATATCAACAGCTGAGGCAGAAATACCAGGATATGATATTCTAGTGGCAGAACCATTATTACCTATGACATAATTGTTAAAATGATCCAGAGCTGCTAAAAGTGTAACACCTTCAGGAGTGTTAATCGATGATCCCCACACGCCATGATGGGCATTGAAGTCACCACCTAGTATAAGAGAATGTGGTATTTGCTGAAATATGTTTATGTAATCAGAAACAGTTGCTTTTACCCTAGGAGGTCCATATGAATTGATTATGGACAACGTTTTCCCCTTAGTGAATATGTTTACTCCACATATCTCAATTTTTTTTATTAAAATTGTATATGAAATGGATTGGTTCGTAGGTAATTCTGTCGGGAATAAAGATGGCTACACCACCTTTTCCATCGAGTCTGCCTTTTCTTAATGTATTAAAGCCATTTAAACGTATATCATAATTTGGTTTATACCGAGTTTCGCAAATTAATGCTATATCAAAACTTTCTTCCATAAGAAGTTGTTAAATTGAATTTTTGTTAGCAAATGCCGGTCTGGTATTCCACTGAATTATTTTAAGCGTTTTAGCCATTTTAAGTCAAGAAAAGTTTATTCACAATATTATTCGATATATCCTCAAAATTAAAACTATCAACAACATTCGACGGGGTTGGATTTTGTAAATTGTTAATCATGTATTTAATTAATTCTTTTAACTCCAAGGCAAGTTTATTTTTTAATACGTCTAAATTAACTTGAGTATCCTTGCTACCCATATTAAATACAGGCCCTGCACAAAATGAGGTTTTATATTCTGTAGCAACAGGAGGAGACTGAGGTGTTGTGTCTTGGATTTTTTTGCTTTTTTTGTTAGGATTTGTTTCATTATTTTCTTGACTAGACGCAAAGCCAGTATGTTTAACAAATTAGAGGAGTTTTGGAACATCCTCCTGGCAGCAGGAGAATTTAATGGAGGAAATTTAAGGCTGGGATTGATTAACGGGGCGCACCTATTTTTTTGGACAATACTGGTATAAGCCGGACTATCTATAAGTTTCTCTGCTTCTTTAAAAGAAACATTAAGGTGGGCCATAGCCTCTATTGTACGTTTTTGCTTCTTATATTTAAGACAGCCTTTATGAGTAGAACTATGACTATCTTCTCGACAAAAAACAAAAAAGCTACCACAGTCCTGACAAACATTTTCATTAGCCGAACCATATTTCCTATATCTTTTTTGCCCTTACACTGTCGATCAGAATGTCCGTATTTCAAACATTGATAAAATTGCATGACGGGTTGAATACAAACATTTACCTCACACCCAACTTTATTAATATAAATAAATTGTGGTATATGGATTCCAGAAAACCTAACGATTACCATATGCCTAGCTACACGTTCTTTAGTACCATCCTTATTAACAGTTTTGTACATTCGTTGCACTTTTTTAATAAGAACATCCGATTTAATAATGTTTAATAAGGCTTCTTCACTATATGAAGTGTCTACAAAACGTATTATACCTTTCTTTTCTGTTAAATAGCTGGGAATGTAAGCTACCAAGTCATTATCTTTGAAGAAGGGTTCCTCTACTAATTTATTAGCCATATCCGTTGTAATAACCTCGAGTTTAATTCTCTTCCTGCTTACTAATTTTAAGAATATTTCTGTCATACTCAGATAGATTAATTAATTTTTCACCTAACTTCATTGGGTGCAGCCTGCCTATATTTAATGTATTTTGTTCCACAAAAATAAGAAACGGACCTGAATCAGTATTTTTAAATCGATTCCCAAAATCTATTTAAAACGAGTCCCCCTGTTTTTCAATAGAAATACTTTTTTCTGATATGTCCTTTTTATCGCATATATTTCTATTAACCAGAGATAACGAATCATTAGGTGCAACTTGACATGTAAAATTATTATTGGAAACATTATTTAACACATTTGAGACTAACGAATTATGATATTCCTCAACGTCCTCAACGTGGACATTACTAGCTGCTTGCGACAGCTCCTGGCCGCGAGGGCCAGGGCGACCGCCGCGCCGGGCATCTGTAATACAGAAACCGGGGTCCTCCTCCTAGACTTTCATCAACAATAAATGGTTGCTTACAGTAAATCAGCAACAATAATTTTGAAATTCAATAATGAGAATGCCACTAATATATTTTATAGTATAAATATGCTTTGAAGACACCCAAAATAAATAATCATAGTAATAAACACGTCCGCATACTTGAAGGATACGAACAAGAATCCTCGTAATATTCATACATAATGTTTTTCTTCAAAGTGAAATTCGGCACGAAAATAGCACGTATTCCAGCATGGATATGGTAATCTTAAAATGGACCTCAAAATTATGACCAGTCACCGGCAAAACCGCTAGAGCACATTTTCGTGGAAAAACGTTAATATGTATTCAAATTATTTTTGAAAAAATGGAATTTTCCATGGCACGTGTTCCATACTAGAATTTGGATTTCTTAAACTTGGACCTCAAAATCGTGGCCAGCGATCAAAGGAACCCCCTAGAGCACATTTTCGTTAAAACGTAAATATATGTTTTTTTTCTTGAAAAAATGGAATTTTCCATGGCACGTATTCCAGTCTGGAATATGTAATTTTTAAATTTGGATCTAAGAATCGTGATCAGCGCCCAAAGAAACTCCTAGAGCACACTTACAGAGTAAAATATACATAATTAAATTTCCGCCATAGAAAGTGGAATTTTCATGAAATAATGACTCGAATTCCATACTTGAATATGGAATTCCTCACTTTGGACGTCGGATTCGTGATCAGTGACCCAAAAAACCTGCTTGAGCTCATATCCGATACAAAATATTAATTTTATTTATAATAACTACTTTTGGGGCACTCAAACCCTCTAACTTTCTCATTTTCGGAAGTAATGCAGGGGTCAATGCTGATGAACGTTCCTGGGGGTCTACGGAACATGCAAATCGGTGCTGTTCCACCACTTCATCAGCTTTTATACTCTTTTCCGGTTTATTTACTGGATTAGTAATCAAGGCATGTTCATGTAGATAGATCATGACAAGTATTTCATAGTATTGTTCACAAATTTTGCTGAAAAATAATGGCCAAGTGCAAGTCGTAGTTGCGCAATTAGCGCTGTGTACCACTAGTTGTTTTTAAATATAGTTTTGATAGATTTATACATATTTTGCTTGCATCTATCTGTTGGAATTATCTGCTGTTTTATTATCGATAATTTATACGTGTTTCAAGCAAATGGTACGAAACCGCCAAACAAAATTTGTTGTCGAGCTTTCTTTTTATATACTAAAAAATTATCTAAGGTAGGTAATGCAATACTGATAATTTTTGTAATAATCTTCACCTGATACGCTTCTCCGATATGTCTCAGCAGTACCGCCAAGTAGCGCAACCTTGCAATTCTTAGCTGTAAAAGCAAATTTTTCGTGCACGATTTTGGCTGTCAGCGCCGGCGCCGGTACCGATCGAGGCGGATCGAAATGCTTCTGTTTGTGTTTCGGGTATATTTCGTCGATATGATATGCCTGCGGGTCATCCGGGTACTCTCTTATCAAAAATTCTGGCACAAGATAGAAACTTTCAGATTAGAATACAAAACCGAAAACTGTTAATTGAAATTTCTCTGACAGTTATGATATGTCATTTTTTTGTACGGTCGTAACGCCTTCAATTTGCGAATTTTAATTCGGGACATACGGCGTACATAAAATGCTAACTTTTACACTTTGCAATCAGATATTGTTCAGATTTTTTCGAGAAAATGTTTAAAAACAATTACAAAATACAAATAAACAAGTTAAATATTTTTAAATGCGTGGTTTAACAAGCTTTCGTTTTGTATTTCGTATTCCACAGGATAACATTGAATAAACGTTTTTTGAACTTCCCATTTATCAACCAAATATATCAAAAGCTCATCTTAATGTATTGTATCTATCATTGTACCTCTTAGAGTCTTTTAACTCGTCAATACCTCCTAACTGAATTTCAATTCGAATGTATGGACCCCTCACTTTAACCGCGAATATCTCAGAAACGGAGGATGGAATAATTATGTGTTCATTATGTTTCTATTCTAAATCATTCACTGAAATTTTAATAATGTACATTGGACAAATGGACAATTTTGAAGTTCGGCTAAGTTATATTGAAGAATGTCCTATTTTTAACGAGATTTTGACCATACCAGTTTTAAATCCATTATATCTTGAAAAATATGCCTGCTATGAAAATAATATTTTATAGGTGGAGAGCCGGCTGTATAGATTTCCTATGAATAAGATATATGAAAATCTTTATATGAGTGAGTAAGTACTGCCACAGATATACAGGGAGCCACTTTTTATTCCTGCAAATTTTGCCCGCGTCATGGAATACTGACGTCACTTCCGGTCATGATTTTTGTGTCATTGAATACATGAATAAAACTTACGTCAAAATGTAGGTTTTGAGGTATACAATGAGATTGTAGTGGGCTGCCAGGCTTAATTTGCCCGCAACCCTGAGACACCCTCGATTAAAGTATTTTTTTCTGTTTTCAAGTCATCGAATACATGAATTATTTTTTTTAAGTTAGAGCACAAGCCTTTTAGTTATTAAAAAAAGATATCCTACCATTTTGACCTGACTTTCGGTAAAATTTCACGACGGGGGCAAAATTTGCATATATGAAAAATGGCTCCCTATAGGTCTGTAGTAGTACTTACTCATACAAAGTTTTTCATGTATCTTATTCATAGGATATCTATAAAGTGGGCTCTCTACCTATTAGATATTGATAAAGCACGGCTTTTTTTACGAGGAAATTATTTCATCATTTTTTATTCTAAAATTCCAGTTATTCTCAAAAATATGACCTCATGTTTATTTAGTTATTTATCAACGTATTTAAAACATTTTTGGTTAAATAGTTAATTATATAAAATGTAAGCATTTTCAGAAAAAGAAATCGGTATATATCAAATAGTAATTTAGTTATCAAGCACAATAGATAATATTATAGCAAGCTTGCAATAATATTATATATTACGCTTGATAACCAAATTAATATTTGATATACAGGGTGATTCACGTAGGCCATTCATTAGAAGTTTTTCAACTTGCAGTTCGATTAGAAACTTGAAATTTGGTATGCAGCCATAATCAATCACGCCCGTTCTATCTAAAATATTTTCAGTCCTCCAACTATACAGGGTGTGCCAAAAATTGGTACCAACTTTCTTATTTTAAATGGAAACCTATATTTTTCTTTACATGGTTCGATTGGTCTTCTAATTCCGAGTTTAGAGAACCTAAGTTATGTTAACTTATCTATTACAATTTTTGACATATGTCCAATTTTTTGAAAAAAATTGCCGCTGTAGCAGTTTACGAACAAATTTGTATCTCGCAAACCTTTCAAAATTATGCAACCAAATTTGTGAAGCAGTTAGCTGGAAGTCCAGGCTAACTTTTGATGTCCCATCGGTGGTCCCATTTTGTACCATATGGGCGCAGTCGATTTTCAAATGTCGCAATCAAAAATTGTCAAAAAGTCAATTTTTTCAAATGGCACCTACTATTTTTTTTCACGCCATTCGAAAGAAAATTGAATTTTAGCATGAGTTACTTAAGCATTGCCCATACCTAACTTCACCCCATATCGAGTTATTCAATAAAAATCAAGAAATACCTTATCTTGCCGAGAGATTCCTTACTTCATCAAGTATGCCGTGGAAACAAAAGACAGTTGTAATAATTTTTAGAGAAAAATATGGAGTCTTATTTAATTACACACAACACCAACAAATTATTATTAACGAACAAGAACAATATTGACGAAATTCTGACGTAAATGTTCAATGTGACCACCATATTTTTGTTCAAATATTCTATTATTCTACTTTCAACGATTGCGTAGCACATCTTTGCGCCTACCATTTCTGACGCCAGAAATCAATGCAAAATTGAATTTTAGGGCCACTTTTATTAACATTGTGTATGTCTATCTACAGTCGTTTTTGAGTTATTGGCAGTTTTTGAAAAAAATATTGTGTTTTTTTCTCAAGGGTAGTAGGCTTTGAAAACAATCATTTCATTTTAATTTTTATTCAAAAATCGTATTGCAATAATAAATATTAACAACAAAATAACAATAAATAAACAGATTAACAATATAATTATTTCAATACAAATGTTCATTGTGTGCACCGTTTTCACTGACAGAATTTCGTCAACATTGTTCTTGTTCGTTAATAATAATTTGTTGGTGTTGTGTGTAATTAAATAAGAATCCATATTTTTCTTTAAAAATTATTACAACTGTCTTTTGTTTCCATGGCATACTTGATGAAGTAAGGAATCTCTCGGCAAGATAAGGTATTTCTTGATTTTTATTGAATAACTCGATATGGGGTGAAGTTAGGTATAGGGAATGCTTAAGTAACTCACCCTAAAATTCAATTTTCTTTCGAATGGTGTGAAAAAAAATAGGAGGTGCCATTTGAAAAAATTGACTTTTTGACAATTTTTGATTGCGACATTTGAAAATCGACTGCGCCCATATGGTACAAAATGGGACCACCGATGGGACATCAAAAGTTAGCCTGGACTTGCAGCTAACTGATTCACAAATTTGGTTTCATAATTTTGAAAGGTTTGCGAGATACAAATTTGTTCGTAAACTACTACAGCGGCAATTTTTTTCAAAAAATTGGACCTATGTCAAAAATTGTAATAGATAAGTTAACATAACTTAGGTTCTCTAAACTCAGAATTAGAAGATCAATCGAACCATGTAAAGAAAAATATAGGTTTCCATTTAAAATAAGAAAGTTGGTACCAATTTTTGGCACACCCTGTATAGTTGGAGGACTGAAAATATTTTAGATAGAACGGGCATGATCGATTATAGCTGCATACCAAATTTCAAGTTTCTAATCCAACTGCAAGTTGAAAAACTTCTAATGAATGGCCTACGTGAATCACCCTGTATACCAATTCTTTTTTCTGAAAATGCTTATATTTATATAATTAACTATTTCATCAAAAAAATTTTAAATGCATTGATAAATAACCGACTAAACATGAGGTCACGTTTTTGAGAATAACTGCAAAATTTTAGAATAAAATAAGATGAAAAAATTTCTTCCTACAAGAAATACCGTGCTTTGTCGGTATCTAAAATATTATTTACATAGTAGGCACACTTTTTAAAATATGATGGATTTAAAACTGGTATGATCAAAATTTCCTTAAAAAATAGGACATTTTTCAATATAACTTAGCAGAACTTTAAAATCGTCCAATGTACAGTATTCAAAGTTCAGTGAATGATTTAGAGTAGAAACATAAAAAACGACTATTTTTTTCATTTTTTTCCGATCGTCGGTTTCTCAGATATTCGCGGTTAAAGTGAGGGGTCCATACATTTTAATCGAATATCAATTAGGTATTGTCAGGTCACTCACGAAATGTTTTTCGCCCTTGTTTTGAGTTCTTCAGACAGGCATAAAGCCACTCTTAAAAGCTTTCTTGCAAGAATCAAGTCTTGTCTTGATTATTTAAAATGTTCAGATCTTTTTACTTATAAACATTTTTAAAAGATGGAGTGATTGATATAATTTTTCAATGTGAGTTCCCTTGAATATAATAGTTCGAAACAAGTTTTTACTTTGTTTTCTAGCATGACCACATATAGGTTGTCAGAGAAAAACAAAGATTAACACTGATATTTTAATATAATTATATGCAAAATTCCTGGAACTGTAAAAGCTCTATAACAATAGAAACAAATGAATATATATATTCCCAGAAAACACTAGTAATTATTCAAACTTTTACAAAATACTTGTCAAAGATAAATTTAAAACATATATACTTCTTATACAATTATAAGAAAGAAAATATATGCCCGTTATGAACAGTACAACTGTTATCATAATGTGTAATGAAACCCAAAGATAATCAAAACAAAAGCACTTACCGATATTACAGTAATACAAAACTTTAGAACATCCACAGACACGGGTTTCGATATCTATGTCTCTTCGGTGCGGCTTCTTCTAAAGTTCACAATCAACTGAAATATGTAAGCAAATACTCGTGTTAATAACTATCAATGAATTACCAAAACAGCATATTAAAAATTAAAATTAGATTATAGGAAATTCCCCGTAAAGGGATAATTATCAATATAATTTTTGATTATATTATCTTTGGGTTTCATTGAGCACGATAATTTAAATTAAAAGTGACATTATGATAACAGTTATACTGTTCATAATGGGCATACATTTTCTTTCTTATAATTATATAAGAAGGATATATGTTTTAAACTTATCTTTGATAAGTATTTTGTAAAAGTGTGAATAATTACTAGTGTTTTCTGGCAATATATTTATGGCATTTGTTTCTACTGATTTTTAATTAGATTTTCATGTTTAGTGTTCTGTACCAAAATTGGAAAAATGGAACATTTATAAAAACACCCTGGTGTCTATCCCTCCGCCTGTATGTTTGTTACCGACGTTTTCTTGGGGACTGAAAAGTAAAATGTATATACAGTGTGTTCACGTATTGAGTTTGGAAGTGGAAAACTATTTTATTTCCAAGTTTACGAGGAAAAGTCCTTTACAAAAACGCCCGCTTGTTATGTAAAGACCGGCAAGGACACCACCTTTCAAAATCCACATACATGGTATTTGACAAAATGCGATAATTACTTTATAAGTAACTTTAGAGTAAAGTGACTTCATTTGTAAAGATTTTGATATTTTTAGTTGATAAATGGGAAATTCAAAAAGTGTTTATTCAATGTCTTCCTGCGGAATACGAATTACAAAACGAAAGCTTGTTAAACCACGCATTTAAAAATATTTAATTTGTTTCTTTGTATTTTGTAATTGTTTCTTAACACTTTTTCGAAAAAATCTGAACAATGTCTGATTGCAAAGTGTAAAAGTATTATTTTATGTACGCCATATGTCCCGAATTGAAATACGCAAATTGAAGGCGTTACGACCTTACCAAAAAATGACATTTCAGGACTTTCAGAGAAATTTCAATTAACAGTTTTCGGTTTTGTATTCCAATGTGGAAGTTTCTATCTTGTGCCAGAATAATTATTTCCACATCCACGTAGTGGATGGCCCGGCCAGATTACTGTAACTCAATTAATAACGGAGTTATCAGCGTTTTAATAATTTCAGTTTCTCCCCCATATCTCCCCTCCTAATTGTCCCACCACCCCCACTCTCCGGCTTCATTAAGTGTTCACTAATACCGTTTTCTTCAGAAAAAACTTAGGGCTCACTTCTACTCCTTCTCGAGAAAAAATTAAATTAACTTTTCGTTTTTTGCAAATTCAAATCGCGATATATCGCGAACTAATTATGCGATCGGGTTCGAGTTGGAACGAGCTTACGTGTTTTATCAAGCTCTTCATTTTTGGGTGGTATGATTTTTTTCTCGGAAAAGCTGTATTACCATACCTTTAATGAGCCGCTTCCCCCACCCCCCGCCGACTCACCCCTATAAAATTTTATCGCAATGATGGAGGGGACCTAACTTTATAAGTTGGCAAAAAAATTTTTTCAATTCGGAGCACTTTTCGACCCTGTTTATTCTCCAGATCTGTCCAACTATTTAGGGTCTTATAGAAAAAACGACAACCCTCTCTGTTTCAAGTGCTCTTTTCACAGATAAGTAACACAACTCAACTGATATAACGTGGGTGTTGAGGGTAACTAATAGACAAGGGACGCAACCCGTAAAAAAGAGAAATTGACATGTTTCAGATTTTATTCGACAAATGCCTGAAATCTAGTTATAACATTTCTTCCGTGATAGATTTTCACATTGGGTTTATATATTTAGGATAGCCGTTCCGTTGTAATCTTAGATATGATGCTAATCCTTAGTACGAATTGTCTCTGTCATAATTGTGGTTGATATTTTATTATTCACCATAAACCAGACGACACACCTACATACACAACCAGATATTATACAGAATAATTAATAGAGAGGGATTTAGTTGACGGTTGGTTATAGTTTTGGTATGTCTAAATGAACATTCTGTGTTGGAACAAGAGCCGCGCGTATATTCTGCATCGTTAGGCATATTACATTAGCCCTATCTCAACAAGACACATGCAACATAATTATTGCAGTAGCTAATTACGTATAATGCTATTACGTATGTGCGAAGTTACATTGGATTATCCAGTAAAAAATATTGCAGTGCAAATTTAAAGGGGTAATATTCCACTAATTAAAAAAGGCAATTATTGCAGTATAACTTTATAATCTAGGACTGGGATTATAATTTTTATTAGCTGTATCAAAGTATATTTACTATGTCCTCATTACATACATTTAAGCAGTCCATTAATAGTAAGAGCAGATTACCAAATACTGTCAGGAGTGTTACTTACAGTGATATCGAACTTTGTCGTAGTTTAGTCGTAAGCAATCAATAAATCAATCAAAACAACTTTATTAATAATTTACGGTATACGAAATTTCCGTCATCCCATGCCGCAGCTTGTCAGACATCCACGATACAAAGCGCTGTGGCAGTTGAGGAACAAGACGGGGCAGAGTCGGAATGATTTAAAGTAAATGTAAATTTAAAAACCTCAATTCCTTTCATCGCTGCGGATGAATTAAAAATAAAATGTTCAATAGAAATTATCATAAATATTGGTAGGTACCAAGAGTGCCAAGAAATTAGTGACATAAATTAAATATGTATTATTTGTTTTCAAAATTTTCCTATTTTTTTTTTTTGTATTGAGAATTGCATTCAAAACTAACGAAATTATGAGGCAGGACTCCTCCTTTTGAATGTTGGCTAATTCATATACAAGTAGCAAAATAATAATAAATTAAATCTTGCTGCCCAATATCAATTTGTAGTCGGTCCGATACTTAGTCCCTTCAAATTAGGAGAAGTTTAAGAAATTTTCCCACAGCTATGAAACTTGTAAAAAGTGAAACATGTGGATTATCTAAACATGATTTTCACCCCCTGCAGTTCTAAAAAAGGGTGGTTTTTGAGAAATATATACTTATACAGGGTGTCCCAGAATTGAGCTCCCAGACGGGCATCTGTGCTTCCTGAATTCATATTGGATACGTATAACCTAACTTACCTTAGTTCAAAAATGCATTCGTGAGGAAGTACATCCTCTTAAAGTGAGACAGAAGTTTTTTTTTCCAATAATTTCCGTTATATTGAAGATACAATTTTCAAGTTTTCATGGGACCTGTAACTGTATAAGTACTCTATGTAAACTTGATGACAACTAAATATCTTTTGTTTCTCAAACGCGATAGGTTTCCTGTTTCACAAGCACCTATGACCTACAGAGAAAACATTATAATTCTTGATTTTTCTTTGATATTACACAAAATTTTAAAAGTATTAATTTGTGCACTGAAAGATGGACGTCATGTGGAGCATTTGTTATTAATGTATTTTTTAGAATAAACTGTAATGTTCTGTTATTACAACATTTTATTCTAGAATTGTAAATAAATGTTAAATACAAATGGAGGAAAAAACGAAAATTCCTTGTATTTTGATAAATATTACACATTTTAAGCCCTTTTAATTCTCTACAAGAATTTTTAAGTATTCCGAAATTTTACAGGACGAGTAAAAAAAAATAACCAATCAAATATTAATTATTATCAATAAAAATTGAGAAACAAAGGATATTCGGTTGTAATTAAGTTTGCATAGAGTACTTATAGAGATATAGCTCCCACCAAAATTTGAAAATTCTATCTTCAATATAACAGAAATTATTGGAAAAAAATGTTATTCTCTGTCTCAGTTTAAGAGGATGTACTTCCTCAGGGATGCATTTTTGGACTAAGATAACTTGGGTTATACGGGCCTAATATGAACTCAGGAACTTAATCGCTCTAGCTATTCATCCAATGGAAAAAGAAATTCAGGAATCACAGGTTCCCGTCCGAGAACTCAATTCTGGGACACCCTGTATATGAATTTTAGTGCTCTTTCGCTTTTTTCCCTATTTTGAGGCAGAAATATGCATTTTGGTGAAAATGTCAGGAGCGGAGTTATACACCATAAAATTTCCTACAAATGTTGTCTTTACATTTTTGTTCAAATTCTGCATAGTTTCGCCACTAGAGGGCGCGAAAGAGATATATAGATATATACATATACAGAGTTTTTGCGCCTTTTTTAGATTTTCAGCCAAAATTATGTATTTTGGTGAAAAATATCAGGGCAACGAAGTTGTAGAGCATTAAATTTCCTAAATGTCTATTCGTTTTTTTCGATTCCGCATAGTTTCGCTGTTAGAAATTCTATTTACATATTTTTTTTTCGCGCCGTCTAGTGGAAAATCTAAAAGAGGTGCAAAAGCCTCTTTAGATACATCATTTTCGCCCTCTAGCGACGAAACTATGCGGAATTCCGACATAACGTAAACACAAAATTTGTAAAAAAATGTATTATTTATAACTTGGCTCTCCTGACATTTTTCAACAAAATGCATAATTTTTCCTCAAAATAGAGAAAAAGGCGAAAAGCGCTAAAAACATATATGTATATATTTTTCAAAAACCACCCTTTCTTAGAAATGCAGGGGTGTGAAAATCATGTTAAAACAGACAACCCAAATGCTTCACTTTTTACAGGACATAAAACAACGATTTTTTCACTAATTTGAAGGGACTAACTGTGTAATTTCAAAAACATGCTGGATTTATTTTTTTTTAAACCGCTTTAAACTGATATTAGGTAATAAGGTCCAACGAAAATATTGTAAGGAAATACGTACGAAATAGGAATAGTAAACTTTTTTTTCTTACTTCGATTTATCACAACCTGAGGTATTTAGGTCAATGGCAGTAATTCCATATATAAATGGTTTATCGGATCAATTACGAAAAATTGGGAATAGATTTTCCGTACGTACGGTTTTTCAAACGGGCTCCACGCTAAGATCGGTTTTATCAAAAACAAAACCTCTAAATATTGTTCAAAATTCAAAAAATTGTATTTATAGTGTTCCTTGTGAGTGCGGAAAACATTACGTAGGTGAATCATCTAGACCTTTCAACGTAAGGCTTGGTGAACATAGAAATTACGCTATAGGGGGAGAATTTGAAAAATCCGAAATTTGTGAACACGCGTGGGATAATAATCACAGTATTAAATGGGACTCGGCGAAGATTTTGGAAAAAGATAGCAACGGA
The DNA here is from genome assembly GCA_963583905.1 of Stenurella melanura. Taxonomy (NCBI): domain Eukaryota; kingdom Metazoa; phylum Arthropoda; class Insecta; order Coleoptera; family Cerambycidae; genus Stenurella; species Stenurella melanura. Next base: position 103,509,147 of record OY757312.1, read on the forward strand.
ACTAAAAGAAAACTTAAAGAATCCGCGATTATTTTATTAAACGAGGATTGGTGCGTTTCAAATTATTCAATAGATTTTTTACTAGTTGGTTGCCCATCCGAGACGAAGTAAGTAAAAATAAGATAAATGTAATTTAATGTCTCACGTGACTATGGAAATACATAAACAAAGAACTGTCATGGTTGACGGCCAAAAAAGTTTTGAGAACGGAAGTAGATTCTCTTCCGAAACGTTAACTACCTATAGCTTTCATTTTCAGTTTTTAGTTTATAACGTTGTTCTAGTTTATATATTTTTAGGTGTGAGACTTTTTGAAATAGTCAAGTATTCAAGGACCAACCTCTGTCTGATCCGTTTGGCGCAGAGGTTTCTTCATTAAAATTTTTAAATATTTTTCAGTGGCAATATACCCAATAAAAAGTAAGAAAATCTGAATATGCCACAAATAAACAATTACAGACAATATTAGGAATAACAAACCTTTCATCAAACCGTCTGACTTAATCCATCTTGAGGTGGCCCCATTGTAGATTCTCTAAACTATATCCAGTGTAAGGTGGGCATAGAGTGAAAATTAATTTTCACCTCATATCCTTTAGCACTTCTGCCGTCCGTGGTATCTTGAACACTAGCGGTGCCCTTTCGCAGCACTTGCTCAGAACATCGTCTTATAAGTTAGCACTTGATACACACTTCTTAGATATAATAACCATTGGTAAACTATATTTCCATTTATTGATTATAAAAATGCTATAAGTATGAAAATAAAATATTCGAGCCTATCAAGCTAATTGTACATAAAATAACATAGATCAGAGAGCACCACACATGGTAAGTGTGTTACGTCTCAAGGACGTAGGTCTCCCCAGTTTGAAAGAAATTTGTTGGACATTTTTAAAACATATTTGGCTGACTGTTAATTACTCTTTAAATTTCGGTTCGTTTTGGTTTGCTAATATTCTTTATTGGCAGTTTTATCATTCATCAAGATGATACACCTTTGATTACTTCAAGAAGCGTATAATAGTCCAGGCAAAATTCCATCCTGAGTTTTTCAGCGGGAATGTGTACCTATGCATCTATGTTTAATTAACAAGTGAAGTTATGAAAAACGAGTTTTTGGGTTGTAGACATTTATCTTCATTTAGGTTTTACGAAAATACGTCCAAAGAAGAAGTTATAGATATTAGAAATATCTACAAAATGTAAAATACTGTTAAAAAACGCTGTTCCTTAATTAATGTTTTACCTTAAAAATAATGAATGTAGACGTAACAAACTTTGATAGATTATAGGTTTTGCTGCGTAGAATTTTTTTTCAAATATGTACTTGTATAATTTTTGCCAGAAAGCATTTGTTTATTAAAAAAGCACTTTTATGAAAATTAATTTCTGGGCTTATGGATGTTGTAGCATAACATGGTTGGGCTTGTTTTCTTTCTCAGGAGTTATACTTTTGACAACAGCATCATCAAAAATGACATCAGCTTTAGCAATACAAGTAACAATAACTGTTGCAAAGACACATGCATAAGAAAGGAAAGTTAAGAGATGTCCGTTTTATGGACTGAGAGGCTTTTATTTGCAAAACTAACGCGAAATTTCATTCTATTTGTGGAGCTACCCCCAATCGATTGGCTAAAATTTTTTGTACGTTCACAGGAAGCCGAGATAATGATAATTGAAAAACTGAACTCGGACGTTCAAAGACACGTGCATTTTACGCCATTCGTGTTATGGAAAATTGTTTCAGTGCCGTTTGAGAAAAATATTTTTTGTGCTTCCCAAAGGCAGTTTTACGTCTTTGGCATTATGAGAAATTTTTAGTGCAGTTGGGGACAAATTTATTTTTTTCACAGTTTTTTTAATCTTTATATTTGGATGGCGGCGGCTAAACTGGCACCCAAACCGACTCACTTAAATACACACAACCCACCACAATTTTCCAGTGATACACAAGGATACAAGGATATCCAGAATCGCCATCCGTTTCATCCTTAACACCACTGACCAGTAAATATCTGTAGTCCTTTGACATGCAGACAATACATGAACAGCCAGCTCGCAAAGAATTCATGTGTCAATCACCGAAGCACCAAAAGCCGTGGGCAACTGCAGGTAGTAGACACTGTCACGATTCTATTTAGGAGAGTTCCCAGTTGAACGCAGTTTGGCGTGATAGAAATATCACGAGAAATACCGAAATTAGACTTGTCAATGTTCTATTATAATAATAATAATAATAATAATAATAATAATAAACGACTTTATTGAAACAAAGAAATATACAATGTTTCATGGGCGAAGCTTAGCATAGGCTATTCTGCCACTTGACCCCATTAACACTAATAGATAAAAAAACAATATACATGCATAATATAAAGAAACTACTTTAAAAAAAAAGAATAAAAATGAATACATATTCGCATACAAATACAAGCAAAAGAAGAAAAAAAAATTGTTATACAGCATAGAATATAAGTAAATAACAACTTAGGAAATTAATGAAATTAATGAAAATGTCTAACAACAACTTAAAAGAAGAGCCAAAACGCAAGTTCAGAATAAAGTAAAATTTGTATATTTTTGCTCGTCAAAAAGTAATATTTTTAGATGTATTTTAAAAGATGTTGCTGATAGAGATTTTAATCTGGAGGGGAGAGCATTATACAGCTTTGCAGAACAGTAGGTAAAAGAGTTTTGAAATGCGGCGGTAGAGTGCCTCTGAATATGAAGCAGATGGCCAAAGCGAATAGTCCTATTATGCACTGTGGATCTAGCACAGAGCCTACTGGAGAGATAAGGTGGTACCGAAGTAGATATAATACGGTGAATGAATACTAAAAAATGCAATCTCCTCCGAAATTGCATATTCAGCCAGTTTAAACCAGAAAAAGTATGAGATATGTGATCGTATCTTCTTAGGCTGAATATGAAACGGCAGCAGGAGTTTTGCACTCTCTGTATTCTTCTTTTTTCTACATTATCTATGAAACTACTATATACTACATCACAGCAGTTAAAATGTGATAAAACCAGTGATTCACATAGAATTTTTTTCAAGTTACGGCCAATAGAAAACCTACTACTGTATAGTAATTTTAAAGAGCCATATGCCTTGGTCAGGAGAGTATTTACATGGCCGGAAAACTTCAAATGGTGATCTAAGTTCAATCCCAGATTTCTTACTACGGTCACAGGATAGAAAGCCTCATTCTCTATGTTTAAACTAAAGTTTTCACAAGCAGAAACTAAGTCTTTCTTAGGTCCGAATAATATTAACTTACATTTACTGGGGTTTAGTTTTAGGTTATGCTCATGAGATATCCGATTAATTGTCCGTAAGTTACTGTTAAGACTATTTTGAGCTAGTAAATAATCTTTGATATGAAAACTATTGTATACCTGAGTGTCATCTGCATATGCTTGAACATTGCAGTTTACCACAGAATGTAATATGTCAGAAGTATAGATACTAAACAACAAAGGACCTAAGACCGAGCCTTGAGGTACGCCAGATAGAACTTTTAGAGAGGGGGAAGTAGAATCGTTAAAAAACACTTTTTGGGATCTTTTATTTAAATACGAACTAAAGAAAGCAGTACTCTTGTGATCAAGACCATAATATCTAAGTTTTGCACACATAAGTTCGTGACTAATCGTATCAAAGGCTTTGGAAAAGTCCAGCAGCACCACAGCAGTTACCTTTTTCTTATCAGTGTTTATTACGATATCATCGACAACTCGAGTAAGGGCCGTTGAGGTACTATGTCCCCTTCTAAAGCCTGACTGATTTTCATGTAAAATATTATTTTCGTTCACAAATTCAAATAGCTGCTTGTGAACAATTTTTTCTAATACCTTAGATATAATGGGTAAGATACTTATAGGTCTCAAGTCAGTCAAGGAATTTACGTCATTGGTTTTAGGTAAAGGAATAATTAAAGCTTCCTTCCAGAAGTCAGGAAAATATCCCTGTTCAAGACAACAATTTACGATATGCGTAATATAGGGTTCAATATGTGGACAACAGTAGTTTAGCATTGCCAATGATATTCCATCTAATCCACAAGCATTTGTTTTAAGCTTTCTTATAGTATCACCGATCTCTTCTATAGAACATAATTTAAAATTGAAAGATGCTTCACCATGTGAGTTATTATTATAATGGTCATAGAGCACATTGTTGGCTTGACTATAAAATGCAGAGGCAAAATAATTATTGATGTCAGATGCATTGCCAATGGAAGACGGAATTTCATATACACTACATTTTTTCACATTGAAGGTTTTTAGTGCCTTCCATGTATTCTTCATATTTCCCTGACTGCAAATGTTATTTAGATAAGCTTTCTTCTCATATCTTATTGATGTAAGGGTATGATTACGAAGCTGCTTGTAATAAAGATAATCGGCAGCATTTTGAGATCGTTTATAAGTTAATAAAGCTTTATCCCTTTCTTTAATAATTCTCTTTATATTGTCAGTAAGCCAAGGTGCTTTGGGTTTGCTCACCCTTACTACTCTCAAAGGTGCATGATAGTCAAACAGCGTCGTTATGTAGGAAGTGAGTAATTCAATTTTGGATTCAATAGTATCAATCCGTAGTAAATTTTCAAAAGGGATAGATTGCAAATCGTTCGAAAAAAGTTCATAATTGAAGTGTCTAAAATCGCGGAATTTAATAAATTTTTGTTTGAACTTAGGACATTTTAGATTCAAATCGCATTGAACTAAATTATGATCTGAAATGTGGTCAACATTAATAGCACCACTATTCTTGATTATATTTTTATCAGAGCTAAAGATAGGATCCAAAAGAGTAGCGGTACCATTATATGCTATTCTAGTTGGTTCATCTATCAGCTGCACAAAGTTATAGGCATCAAAACAGTGAGTTAACAAATTATCTAAGTTAAATAAGTTTACATTAAAATCTCCCAGGCAGAGAATAGCGTCGACTGTGGGTACAATTAGAGAGAGCATTTGGTCGATCATATCTACGCTATTTTGTAAGTTACTGTTAGGTGGTCTATAAAAGGTACCTACTGCATATAATTTATTATTTAATTTCAGTTTTAGCCACAGATATTCTAAAGCGCCATCACTAGGCACATTAATATCAATAGTTTGGATGTTCAAGTCTTTATTGACATATGCAGCAATGCCCCCACCTCTAGTCAAGCGATCACACCTAAAAAGTTTATAGCCTTGAATATTTACCAGTTCAGGTGCAATATCAGGAGACAGCCACGACTCACTTACAGTTATTATATTAAATTTATTAGATAGTAGCATTTCCTTGAAGTCAATAAATTTACTTAATAGTGACCTTACGTTCAAGTGAGCTATTTTCAAATTGTTCCCAGACATTATTTATCATTTACTATATTTGCACATACAACAGAATACAAAATAAATAGTTAAGAACTAAAATAACATTTATATATACGACAATAGAGTAGTTGACTATAGTTTAAAAAAAAAAAAACAGTTTAAATAATATAAAATACAGTTGAAAAATTAATTGACACAGCTAGTTATTTGATTATCACTTTTTACTTAGGGTGCTGCCCTTATTACTCGAAGTGGAATTTGACCGTAACACTTTTCGCAATTCATCGGTGGGTGTGATCTTTTTGCTACGTTCTTCTTCTTCTTTCTTGTTTTTTACAAATATTTGATCTTTCGATTTGTCGTTTGTTAATTTCAAGTTTAGTTGTAACTCTTTCCCTACCGCTGGTTGTACAGGAGTACTATTTTGGTGGCCGTTTCCAGAAGCTTTGAGACTGTTGTTATTTGCAAGGTTGGAAGTTCGGAGTGCAGGTTCTGGAGTAGAAGGGATTATCTTCTCTGAGACATGGATATGCAACGACTGAGTGATTGAGCGATACTGTCTCATGTACCACACAACAAAGAGAGGCCAACTAAAGCATTTATCATGTCATTACAAATGAGAACGAATAGAAGCTAAACATGCCATATTTGACAATGCCAAGTAAACACAATAAACTATTGTATTACAAGGTCATTTCCAACACCTTGACCCAACACCTCCTTAATGTGAAGTCTATATACATGATGTTTTATTTACTAAAATGTAAAGATCATCGTTCTATGTTCACTAGGCTAAATGATAACTAACAGACCATAATTTGGAGCTATTTCAGCAATTCAGCAGTCTATTGAACTAAGTTTATATTAGACAGATAGTGTCAGGAACGACTGTGAATTAATCAAGCTATGCATAAATTCAATCAGCACATCGCTTATTTCCACCGCGCCGTTTACATAGTTATGAATAGCAATTGGCGTAATTTTCACAAGAATATGGATACCTACACCACTCAACTAAATGTATGTAATCTTAGAGGTAACGAGTATAAAGTGAATATAAAAGTACAGGCTCTGAGATAGTAGAATATTAGCGCATCTTTGTGCAACTTAATTAACAAGTTTTGTCAGCATGTGTTCAGAAGTTCTATACTAAAATGGGAAGGAAGACCATGGATACTTGCCAAAGCACTTTAGTATATAAAACGATTTTTTTAATTGCCCTTCATTTGTTAATATAGACATCCATTTGTTTGTGGTGTTATTGATGTTCCAGCTGTTACGTTGTCCGTTTTCTACATTTAATGGGAAACTGTTGTTTTTTTTTTATACTTGTTTTTAACAAATTTATATTTGGCAAGCTTGTCCCTGGTTTTTAATAGACCTTATTTTTAAGACTTTTAAATTGTGCACGTCAATATACATTTCATACAAATAATAGGAAACTGTTTGATGAAGCAAAAAATTTAAATTCCAATATAAAGGAAATTTATCAAATGGCTACGGGGAAAGATTGATTTACTTAATGTCAACGAAAGTAAAAAAAATGGTTATTAGAGATAAACATAATTATCATGAAAGAGTATATACCTGACTATTAGTCGCTCCTAAAGAAAATCAGTTACTAAAAATGATCACCAAAGTTACGAATTAAACAATGGGCTTGTTCGGCATTTTTTTTTTATTTCATAAATCGAAAGTGAAAGTATATAATAATGGATCTACAAAAAATCAGAATCTCATTCGCACGTTTAGTATCTTAAAAACTATTACAAATCTGCACCTCGCGAAAAAGGGGCGTGGCCAGGTGCTACGTCACTATACGCATTGACTCGGCGATCACAACAGATTTGGTGCTCCTTAGTTGTTATAATTATAAGTGTTTTCGAAGTATTGTTTGTTTTGCTTACTTCTTGACACTAGGGGAGTACAATTTGGTGAAATGTCAAAAAATTACAATTTTATCTCGCTCCTGTCGGGACGAATTTTCGATTTTGACCCTGCAATTTACGATTAGGATTCATCTCCGACCTTCTCCTTTCCGTAGAGACATAGAACGAACTTCCACTCGACGTATTTATTTAGTTACCAGCGTTTGAAAAATCCATGTTTTTCGACTTTTCAGGTTAAATTTGAAAGGTCCTAGAAAGCCTTTTCTTACGTCACTTTCGTATAGTGACGTCACAAATGAGCGCTCGGTTTTTGCAACTATTACTATTTTCTACGCCTTATATCTCGAGAACGGAAAAGTTAATAATACGAAATTTTAAGTGCATAATGGGAATATCGAGTACTACATGAAAAAGTATAAAAACCGTTTAAAAAGAATATCATGGAACAAGCCCATTACAGAAACCTTATATTCTTGACATAAAGAATCAGTTATATGTGTCTAACACAACGGTATCTAGATTACATTGTTAGTCAAGGATACATAAATCAAGGTGAGCCCCATTGCATCTGCAATCGGATCATCAGCTTAGTACCTGTACCTATTGCGTGATCTAGTTTTTACTTCTACATCCATGTAGTGAGAATTTTTCCGTCTGTCTGTCTGTCGGTCGGTCTGTCTTTCAGTCTGTCTGTCTGTCTGTCTGTTGGTCTATCTGTAACTATTTTTGTGCGTACGTTTTCTCTGGAATTGTTTAAGATATTGACTTGAAATTTTGCAAACGTATGTATTATAATGAGAGCTAAAACTGGATTGTCTTTAGAACTTATCTGGTGAAGGGTTCTGTGTAAAACTTGTAATTTTGTGTATATACTAGAGCTAAGGCCTCAGATATTTATAATATTTTTCAACCCCTCTATCAACCCCGCTGCATTATTAAAGGGGCTGATAAAATTAAATTGAGATATTCACTTGAAATTTGGTACACGTAAGTGTTATGACATTCTGGAACTAGATTAAATTTTTAGATGATTACGTTGAAGGAGTGGGGGGGGGGTAAATCGGGGAAAATGAGTAAAGCAAGCTGGTAAGACTACATAAACTTGAGACTTGGTATATATACTAGAAGCCAAGGCCTCAGATTTCTTGAAGGGGTGGGGGAAGTGTAAATTTGGGAGAATAAATAGAGCAAACTAATAGAGGTCCACAAATTTAATTTTTGACGTATGTGTTAGAAACCAATGCCTCAATTTTTTTTATGACATCTTAAAATTCCATGACAAATTATTTCCAAATACTAGAGTGTAAATATAGTCAAGATGTTTTCCTATAAAGAGACTTGGATGGAAAATCTGGATGTGGAAGTAGTGATTCCTTAGGCAGCGGTTTTCAGTAATTCATAGTAAAGATTTCATCGATCAAATTAACGATATGCAATTGCAAGTAGGTAAGGTTTTGACCTTGTTTAAGTTTGTTTATTGTTTCGAAGTATACTAGTCCCAGAAACCTTGAATTATCTGGACTGAAATTAAATAATATTTGTCAAGAAATTGTTAAAGACTATGTCATTCTTATCATATTTTGCATGAAACCAAATTGCTTCTGATTCAACAAAATGTTCTGCGACCAAGATAACAGGATTGCAATGGGAAACACCTTGTCACAAATAATTGTCAATCTACCCATAAACGAGTTCAATGCAATCGAAGAATTCGCGTATTTTCCTAGGATATAATTGTGACATGTTGACATATTCGTAATATTCGACGTAATGATTGCAGATCTAGACAACTTGGCCTCAAAATTAAATAGGCATTTTAGTAAAAACATGAAATAAAAAGCAACGAATAATAGTATATTACTCACGCAGATGAAGTTTGAGCACTCGCCTGCGGCTCGCGCTGCAAGTCATCAAGTGTGTTATTACCATTACCGCAAGTTGAATACTATACTTTATGTATTATTATAACAATAAATATTAATATAATGGTTTGACAATGTCCAAACCATTCAATCATGTCAAATAACCTTCTTCCTTTCAATAATAATGCACTATTCTATTTTATTTTGTATGTTACATCGATTGGACAGGCTAGGCATAGAGATAAAGGTGAATGGTGTAAAAGTAAATCACAAGGGCGTAATGATTACTCACACTATTTGTTTATAGATACTCTTACATGTTTAAAAGCAGTTGAGTAATTAATATATAATGTAACAAGAGTAGATAAATACTATTTTTAAATGTATTAGAAATCAGGAATAGTGAAAATATGTTGGAAGTTTGTATTTACCGAAAAGACATCATAATTCCAATGACATACATCTAATAGCTCACACAATACTGGTAAGTCTCAATTTCTTGATTCATCGTCTCTTAAGTTTCTTCATCTATATGTTCTTACATATTCTTTAATTAAGGATAAAACTAAAAGTAGTGGATACGCTTCGAATCTACTTCAGCTTTAAAACCAAACGGGAGAATTTATTTTCATATGAACTTCGAATAACCATTGCCTAAGTAAGTTATTTAAGATCTGATGTAACCAAGTTGCCTATCCATCTGAAATGATCCACAACAGATTTAAATATTTTTAAGTTTGATTCAACTACACCGGATTCAAGAAAGGTTCAGAATTTACAAAATTAATTGTAAGAATTGTGATTTCATGTATGTTGGACAGGCGAAACGTCCAAATAAATAAGATACAAGGAGCATAGAACTATTTAAAATGAAAAGTCGCCTAACATGTCTTTGATAACAGTCATAGAGTATTATCAATAAAAAGTTTAATTAGAAATGTAACAGATACTAGACAGCTGGTTATTATTAAAAGCTTAGAAATTGTAAAATGAAAAATAATATGAATACACTAAAAAGGTATATCGCTATTCGAGTGTAGTATTCAAGTGTTTTGATTTTGAATTTCATACCGGTTGCACCATCCGCGAGGGTTGTTATTGTAGTTGGGAAATGACGATAGTAAAAAGTAAATATAATATAAGGCCCTAGTGCTACCTTGTGGTACAGTTGAGAAGATAGGATAAATACTGTAGTATTATTCTTAATGTTTGACATCGTAGTATCTTCTTTTTCAAGTTTCTTCCTATATTATCTACGATACGGTGGATGTGCTTCACTATTTCATGTTGATTTTCATGTCGCATTAATAGTTTGGGATTCAATTTAATTGATCAAGAATGTAGTGTTTACTTAGAAGCGATTATTCAAAGATTTTACTCAATATACTTAAATTGATAGGTCGTACGACATAATTTCGTCTGACAGTTTCCTTGGATTGGGAATCGTTAAAATTTTAGTGATATTCAGGATTGACTTTTTTGTAATTCTTAAAGGATTATCTACTGTCAAAAAGTCGAGGCCTTGCACTCTCTAGAAAAATTTGAGTCGTGTCCTGTCATGAAAGTAGCAACAAACAGACCAACAAGACAGGGCTAAAAAGCACAGTATTTCAGGAAATTCTAGAACACAATATTGGAAAATACATTTCAGAAGTACAAACAAGAGCAGGATAAAAGGATAATTGATGGTTTTATATTATAGGTATAGTATTTCGTAGTAATTAATTTTATCAGCTGAAGTGAAAGCGAAAAATTCACACACACATACACTAAGTGATCCAAAAAGGTTATAGGAAATTAACTAAGCCAACATAAAAAAACGATGTCAATTTGCCTATACAAATGAAAGCGTAAATCTTAGATTGATTTCTACAGTCATACATTGCACCATATTACATTATTATTTATCTTGCATGTCATTGTAAAACGTTAGGAAAACAGAACATTTGTTGTTAATAAAATTAAAACATAGAAAAATACGAAACTTGCCGAAAGTACCCACAACCTCGGTTTCGGACTAAATTATCGTTATTCTCAGATACCATATGAAATAATTTAAAAACCGCTGCCGACGGAATCACTACTTCCACATCCAGATTTACCATCCAAGTATCTTTAAAGGAAAACATCGTGACTATATTTGCACTCTAGCATGTGGAAATAATTGAATAGATGAATTTGAGGCGTTGGTTTTTAGCATATACGCTAAAAATGAAATGTTTCTGCACTCTTGTTAGCTTACTCTACTTATTTTCCTCAAATCACACTCCACTATGCGGATGTGGAAGGAAATTAAGAAACAGATTTCGTCGACATTCACACTTACATGCAAGGTTGTTAAGGTCATCGGCGACTTGAGTACGTACATAACTTGCACAAATTCGTATGAAAACAATACAGATCTAGCCGGTGCGGTACCTATAGATACAATTTTGAAAATGTTTATTTTGGTATTGACTTGAATATACACTAATTTTTTTATCTTTATATTTGATTTACCCTTGTAAATTTCTGCATGCAATTCCATTAAATATTAGATTCTATATTAACTCACCTAGATAATTTTTTAAAATTTATCTTCCTTACATTTGAATGGAGATAATTCAAATATAATTTAATAAGCAAAAGTTGTCACCAACAACAACGCATCATATCCTGAACTGTCTGTCTCACTATCACCAAATATTAGGGAATTAACAAGATAGGACAGCCGGCGGAAAACCTTTTCTCTTTTAGCAATTGACCATTGACCTCGACATTTAAATTGGAGTTCTCGCGCAGTTGCCACAATGTGACAATTAGACGGAGAAGTTAACATTAGAAAGAGAGGCCAATAGAGAAAAATGGACAACTGTCCTGATAGAACGACCGAACTCGGCTGACTGTCAGTACCCAAGGTCAGTAAAAAACAGGTTGCTTTGTAATATATGTAGCATGAAGTATTTCTATGTTTATATGTAAGGTATCTATTGGTTTAAGATAGAATTGTACATTGAAAGAATAATTTTGAAACTTATTTCTATAAAATGAGGAAAAAACAGCCACACGCAGCTGTCATCGAGGTCTATACGTGACGTAGCACTTGTCAATTCTAATGAAACCTATCTTTTAGTAAGATTGTTCAAATTCATGTAATGGGTACCTGACAAATCCTGAAACCGTTTCCGCAGGATGTCGTGTCCCTTTAAATTAGAGTACACACCTGTCTTCGTCTATTTCGTCTTCTCCGTCTGACTGTCCTATCTTGTTAGTTCTCTAATCTTTGCTATCACACTATTGTTTCGTATTTAAATTTCAACTGCCGCGCCATGGCAAATTTGAAAAGTATACGAATAGGCAACTCAATTGATATCCTGGTATTTCTTCTATCTTTTAGTTAGGGTGACGGTAATTTCTTGCGAAAATTTGTACCTGTCCACGTTAAGAGTTTCCTCTCTTAAATACCATGGCTCATTTTCTTGTACCTTGCAATTCAGATTTGAATCATTTATTTCAGTTTTTGTTTTCTGTAAACGGACAGTTTAAAGTATTCTTAGATAATTAGTTTTTTGTGAATCATATCAAACCTTCTGTATTTTACGATTTTGGTTGCTTCCCAGCTAATCATTTTATTTTAATTTTACTAACATTGCACAAAATTTTACTCTAAATATATGCATTCATTCCTTGATATGACCAGTCTCATGTGAATTGTGCAAGTTTCCTATTATCTGATATGTTTTACATTCTTGTTCATATTTATATAATCTTTTCACACCTGTATATTTATATTAACATAGTATCATCTTTTTATTTGAGTTTTCTCTACACAATTTCATTTTCATATGGTTTAGTAAGTAATTTAGTAAGTTATTATTATCAGAGCCCGCCCGGATGCCAGAGCGCGTTTTCATCATTTATAAGGGGCAAACTCAGACGCGTTTGTCAGAATGTCTTTACTTTGATAAACTTAACCCGTAATTTATGACGTGAAATCTAGCAGATTCTCTCAAGAATTTCGGTTTTAGCCCTCTTCCAGAACGATTTGAACATATTGTGTGCGCTCCTTGATTTCGTGTCGTTTCCCGTATTATTATGATTATCTTGAATGCTTCAAACCAAGCAGTCGCATTATTCTTCTTTGAAATTGATATTTTAGTATAATAATATATTGTAATATTAAAAACGAACTATATTTTTCAAATACAGCATATTTAAATAGGTTCGTGAATTGAAATAATGTTAGTAATATTTTTTTATAGCGAATTCATTTTTTTCTATGAATTTTTATTTAATTAACAAGTACGATTGTACTAATATGCGACAGTATAAAAAGTTTTAATTTTAATCATGTACCTCTTCAAGACAATCGGAATCATCCTCATCATCGTCCGCTGAGCCTAAATTACTCGATGCTCGGAAGTTCATGTCTGTAAAATTTTAAAAAAATGATTGAAAAGTTTTATTTTGCTTTCATATTTACTGTTAAATCTATATACCTAATTCACTGCCACTCTCGTGATCTTTGTTGCTTTCTTCATTGAAATCGTCAAAGAGAACATCAGGCAATTGATCTCCTTCAAACCAGACAAACGCATAGACCCTTCATGATTCTCTGGTTATTCTTTGTTGGCTCATGAGAATTGCATTTAGCCAAATGTATGAGCTTCGCAGTAACTGCTTTTGAAGTTCAGTATAGCATGGTGGCAGGTTTCATGCATCACAACTGCTGATGCGTATTGATAATGAATCTTCAGTGTATGCTGTTTTATAGGCTTCGTTGAAGAGCTCCAAGGGAAGCTTCATTAACAATATCTGCATTTATAACACCATACATCCGGCAAATAAATTCTTCCAAGGCTGGAAATACTGCTGAAACATTAACGTCTTCTTTGCTAAGGTCTTCGAATATTTTTTGATACTTATCTAATGCCTTCAATAATTTCAATGGCTTGTTATTCCCTTTACCGAGAATTGTAATCACATTCCGTAATAGCCAGGCAAACCTCTTGATAATTGTGTTCCCAACTTTTTATACAATTTCACGTCACATTGATGTGACGTTGTGAATTACCAACCCACCTCCAACCATATTTGATGTGATTGATTAAGGTGGATCATATTGCCTAGTAATATTACCAAAACATATATATTACCAAAACATATAGAATGTTGCAAGGCAGACAACACGAAATTAAGGCGTGCACACGGTATGTTCAAATCGTTCTGCAAGGAGGTTAAAACTGATATTTTGTTCTGCAAATGGAAATGTACACTTAAAACAGTTGATATAATAACATATTAATTGACGCTTAACTAAATAATGATAATCTCGTCGTGCACACTACACATTTGAGGGGATCTGCCACCATTTTAATTCTGGTCAATCGATCTGCCAATATTATAGCAAGATTTATAATGTAACAGGTAAACAACATAAAAAGGTACAGCCTTAACTAAATGGTAATGGTTTTCAATATTATTTGCAAATTTGGGGTGGTCTGCCTCCCTCCGATACCGCTATCAAGGTTAATTCTTTTAAATCACACTTATACATGCCTCCCTCAACATTCTCTCCAAAAATAGACCTTAACTAAATAATCACTGAAAAATGTCACCAGCACTCATACTACAAGTGCGCAGATCTTTCAATTCGTTATGTGTGACTCGCTCCCACTCAGTAACTTCATATATTGCCTGCGGATATTTACTATCCTTCGGCTAGTGTCAATACAGTTATAGTGAATATATGTACCTTTAAAAATTTGAGAGAGTTTGATAGTCTCCGTGTCACCGTTAGTGTACGTGTAGCTTTATAGATTTGTATGAGTATTATCTTTAATACGTTATTTATTTAGATATTGTATACAATGAATGTTAATCCTGGAACCTTCAAGCAGTAAGGATTGAAAATCCCGATTTTGAGTGCACACTTTTGCATGATGACCATGATATCAAAACGGACATATCAGATTTCTTGAAAAAAATAAAATACTAACTGAGTTCCAACATGGATTTAGAGCAAGAAAATCAACTGAAACTGCATATGCGCATTTTTTTAAATACATCTACAAACAGTTAGATGTCCAAAAACTTGGAATTAATAGTAACATGTAATGAGTGTCAATCGAGTATCCAAGATGTAACCCTGGGGGTTTCCCAAGGCTCAATATTAGGCCCTCTTTTATTTTTGATATATATTACGACCTGCCAAATTATATTCAACTTGGTGTTACCACGATGTATGCAGATGATACCACTGTTTCGGTATCAGCTGTCACACAGGAAGAACTGTATCACAAAATTTTAATTTTAGGAGAGCATTAACGTCTAGTGATAACATAACTTTTACCGAATCAACAAAATTTGTAGGCACCTACATAGACAGCAGATTAACATGGGAATTGCATATAGATCACATTTGCAAATTTCTAAATAAAGCATATTTTGCTGTTTTACATCTAAAAGATACAATTGCTCAGACGGGTCTCTTAAGCGTGTACTATGCTTTAGCTTATTCACATCTGTCATTGAATATATTAATCTGGGGACGTTCAACTCATATGCAACGAGTTTTTGTGTCCCAGAAAAGTTTACTAAGATTACTTTTTAATATAAATAATGGAGCTAGCTGCAAACCATTATTTAAAAAATACAATATACTTACAGTCCCTACCATCTATATTTACAAATGTCTGGTATTTGCAAAAATTAACTTGTGTACATTCTCCACCTCTGCAGATATTCGTCTGTATAGTACAAGACATAAAGATCTGTTGGTGATCCCAGTGCATAAAACAGCGACATTTCAAAATTCACTACACTATGATTGTATTATTTTATTTAACAGCGTTCCTATATGAGACAATTAAATTTACCTTCATTTAAAAAAGAAATAAAAAAACTTTTAATAACAAATGCATTTTATAGAGTTGATGAATTCCTAAATAGAATAAAAATTTTATTTTTTTTATTTCCTCGTCTATTTTGCTATATTTTTTACATTAGAAGAGTTTTTATATTATATGAGGTTTGTTTGTTTTATACGTATTATACATATACATATTATACATCCTTTTATTATTGTACATTTTTTTGTGTTTATGTGTTTTATAAGTTTGTGTTTTTATGTGCCTTATTTTACCTTTTTAATACTATAACGAAACAGAAATTAATTATGTTTTTCATTTGTACGAATTAACTTAAGTAAATATTGTTTTATTGACGTGCCAAATGTACATATTTGTATCAAAAATTGTTAAAATAATTCTATTCTATTCTATTCTATTCTATTCTATTCTATTCTATTCTATTCTATTCTATTCTATTCTATTCTATTCAAGCTGGTAAGAGTACAGGAACTTGAAATTTGGTGTATGTACTAGAAGCCAGTGCCTCAAATTTTTTTATAATATTCTCCATCCCCCCACCACCCCCCACTCCATTATTAAAGGGTAGATAAAATAAAATTGAGACATTCACAAGAAATTTGGTATATGTATATATTATAATGACATATGGCACTGAATTATATTTTGGGATTATTCCGTTGAAGCGTTGGGGGTTAAATAAGGGTAAATAAGGAAAACTAAGTAAAGCAAGCTGGTAAGAGTACAGAAACTTGAAATTTGGTGTATGTACTAGAAGCCAAGGCCTCAATTTTTTTATAATATTTTTCAACCCCCCCACCACCTCAACTTGTGTTGATGTCTATGTGTATGTGTCCTGGTTGAGTGGTAGAGCAGCAATAGCTGAACTCCGCCAGGACGTTAATATAAATAAGGCATTAAAATGAAAAAAAAAAACTACATTATTATATGTTGATAAAATAAGATCAAGATATTCACCTGAAATTTGGTACACATATGTATTTAACGACATCTGGAACTAGATTATATTTTGAGATGATATCGTTAAAGGGCTGGGGGTTAAATAGTGGTAAAAAGGGGAAAATGAGTAAAGCAAGCTGGTAAGAGTACAGAAACTTGAAATTCGGTGTATGTACTAGAAGTCAAGACATCTAATTTTCTTATATTTTTCGACCCCCCACCACCCCTGCTCCATTATTAAAGTGGTTGATAAAATAAAATTGAGATATTTACTTAAAATTTTGTACGCGTATGTATTATAACGGCATCTGAAACCAAATTATATTTTGAGATGTTTCAGTTGACGGGTTGGGGGTTAAATAGGGGTAAATAGGGGAAATGAAGTAAAGCAAGGTGGTAAGGGTATAGAAACTTGAAATTCGGTGTATGTACTATAAGCCAAGGCCTCAGATTTTTTATAATATTTTTCAACCCCACACTACCCCTGTTCCATTATTAAAGGGTTTGATAAAATAAAATTGAGATATTTACTTGAAATTTGGTACACGTATGTATTATAACAACATCTGAGACTAGATTATATTTTGAGATGATTCCGTTGAGGGGCTGGGGTTAAATAGGGCTAAATAGGTGAAAATAAATAAAGCCAGCTGGTAAGAGTACAGACATTTGGGATTTGGTGTATATACTAGAAGCAAGGGTCTCAGTTATTTTATACTTTATACGTCTGCGGGGACGAGGAGGAGACTTCCATCCACGTCCTCACTTCTTGCCCAGGACTGATGAATCTGAGGCACAAACACCTCGGCACTGGCTTTCCAGTGCTGGAGGAAATAAGTAGTTCTCCCGTGGGAAGGATTTCAGCCTTTGGGCTGCCTCCACTCCATTATTAAAGGGATTGATAACATAAATTTGGGATATTCACTTGAAAGTTAGTACGTGTATGTATTGTAATGACATCTCATTGAAATGTTTCCGTTGAAGGGGTGGGAGGTGGTAGGTTGTCAATAGGTGAATAGGGGAAAATAAGGAGAGCAAGCTAGAAACTTCATTTTTAACGTGTATGGTAAAAATCAACGCCTCTAATTTTCCTATGACATCTGCACCAAATGTTATTAAAATTCTGTGATCAATAATTTCCAAATATTAGAGTGCAAATATAGTCAAGATATTTCCTTTAAAGTGACTTCCATGAAAAATCTGGATGTGGAAGTAGTGATTCCTTAGGCAGCGGTTTTTTATTCCAAGATTTAACTGCAATATCTGCATATTTCTCTATGACTTTCTTACTAACGCTATATACTTGTGGCATATTTAAAACCACTTTCTCACAAGTAGAGGCACTACAAATTTCTTATTACACCGCATCCTAGTTAATATAAAAACGACGTTTACATTGGCAAAGTAATATAACTCCGGTGCATGCAAAGCATTGAAGAAAAGCTTAAGGGCATCAGTAGCAATTAAATTCCAAGCTTATGAATTATTAAGACGTAAGTACTGCGAGTCTCAGTATTATGAGGCCAATATTATGTATCTACTAGCGAATTAAATTTAAATAATTTAGGACTTAGGTAATTTGTAGAATTATTAGTTACATAACTAAGTACATGGTGTGTGAAACTCAGTCTTCTATTGACATTGTGAATATACAGGCAACGCAAAAGTTCTTCGATCATAGGAAAGTTGCACGCAGTTAGCATCTAGCTAATCCTAATGTCATAAATATCTAGTGTTGACAGATCTATTTTACTCATTAGAACTGTAATGACTCCTTTGATAGGATCTAATATTTAATTGATTAAAACAAAATGAATTGTTTGCTTTTATAGTTATTTATGTACCAAGGGTCGTATGTGCACCTTTTTGGTCAATAATATAGTTTGACATCTAAGACCCGTAGGGCCGAGGTTTGTAAGTATTCGAGACCATAAAACAGCACTGTATGACCCGCAGTGCATATTAAATTTTTTTGTCATACCCATGAATCATTAAACTAGAAAAATCTTGAGAAAAACTAGTAGAAAATTATGCTTGTTTCAGTAAGATTTCATATTTGTTACCTAAATAGTAAAGGTAGTGATACTTGGAATATCCATGGACACTGTTAATAGAAAAAATTTAGGACGCGGCTTCTATTCAAATGACAACTACTGTCAAGATAAATTATATCATGTTATTATAATGACTCTGAACATTTTTGAAAATAATGTCGGATATAAAAAATACAGCAAGTAAGGCTTTTCTGGATTTACACATATAAATAATTCAAAAGTTCGTGTCATAGAAAGGGTGTAAATACTATAATGGAAAATGCATTGCTGGCTTATCTTGTGAACAGATCTGAAATGTTCAATTCTCCAGATAGTCATTGGTGTGAGTATTCGACGCCAAGAAGCACTATATTTATTAGCTTTTATATATAAAAAGCGTAAAAGGAAGAACAAGAACTTCAATGAACTAAAGTAACACAAAGATGATATTACAACTTTAAGAATAACACAGAAAAGTAATATAACCGCACTTAACAAGGCTCGTGGTTATTCCCTACTACCGTACGCTATCGCCTATAATATTATATTGTTCTCTTGACAATAGCGCCTGACATTTGAATCACCACTTGGACATGCCTGTTGCGGAATTCGCAGCGGCTTGGCGCTAACACGGCCAGCCTGACATTGGGACGTTCTCGGCCCAAAAAGTTAGGACTCGGTTTCATCCTGACTACTATGTGATGTTCCAGGGACGGAAGTCACAGGAGATTCCAACTCCTGACAATACTGTAAATCAGAATATGATTATATGCATTTAATATGACATGCATCAACAATATAACTTTTACAAGTGTGATATCCGCCAGAAAGCACTAGGCCCAGGCATCAACAATATAACTTTTACAAGTGTGATATCCGCCAGAAAGCACTAGGCCCAAGCATCAACAATATAACTATTACAAGTGCGATTTCCGCCAGAAAGCACTAGGCCCAAGCATCAACAATATAACTATAGTTTATTTAAACCTTGACTTACACCGCTAACATGGCTACCAATATAAGAATCAGAATTAATAAACTATTAAAATTTATGCATTTAAAATATGTTGAAACAATACCTTGTCATCTGCGCCAATATTCTTGACTTTGATGACGGTCTCGGATGATTAGGGGTCGAGCTTTGAGCTCTTTGCCCCAATCATCGCTGTAGGCCTGGACCGGCCTCGTAAGGGGTGGGCCTGTTTTTTACGACTACCCCACCTGCAAATGTAGACGGTGTAGGCAAAGTTAGCAGACCTCCCCTGGTCCTGGCTGTTGAACTCTGCCAGCTGGGTCGTTTCTTCTGGCGCTATTCTGTCTTAAGTTTCTTTCTTCGCTGACATGTCGGCTCCCGGTAGCGTCTTTCGTCTGTCGTGAGAGGGAACGGCTGTTGCCGCACCCTCTCGGAGTTTGGAAGGGTTTGGGGTGTGAGGGTGCCAATTGGCATCATGAGCTCCGATTTCGTCGGAAGGAAGTTTTGGGCTGTGTAGCTCAAGGACTGTGCTCGGCCAAGGACGCTTGTTTTAGCGTCGGAGACCGGCACGGGCTAGGGTAAGGGTGCCTAGCTGGTTGCTTGCTGGATACCCCCGGGATTGGGTGATACTTACCCACTATCCAGGATCTGAAGCTTCGGCCTCTTGTGCTTAGGAGCGTCGTTGGGGTTGTAGTTAGTCGCCTGTCTGACCAGCGGATTCCCATGCTCTGCTGCACGGGCGTATAGTTTCTTCGTTTGTCCTGGATGACTTCAGTTACCGGGGTGTATTCCAGGTCTCTGAAGATGTCGGCGTTTCTGTCAAACCATGGTGCATCCACGGCGCACCTGCAACGTTTTCCACGGATTGTATCCTCTTCAAGTGGGTGGCTGCTTGGTAAATAGCGTAGTCTCAGGATGGCGTTGACGATATTCACCATTGCTGCTACTCCTTTGAGGGGTAGTTTCTTGAGTACAATATTTCCTATTCCGTCACACCCTGGAGCTTTACGGGGCTTGAGGCTTCTCAGGATTTCTCTGAATTCTTCTGGAGAAGTCGGAGGGATTATTTCTTCGTCCGGCATGCGTCGCAGCCTTCTGACTCTGCGTATTACGTCGTCCTCCCAGTCCTCGTCCTCATCGTCGATCTAGTTTTCTCTACACTGCAGTTCCAAGCTGTCGGCAAAAGCCTCGGCTTTTTCCTGACGAGTGTAGAGAATACCGTTCTCTCCGTGAATGGGCGGGACTGCTTCTCGCTTGGCACGCAGAGCCTTCTGGGTGGTCCACATACTTCTGTCCTGAGGGTCCAGCGACTCCAGGTGACGTTGCCATCTGTTCTGCCTGTGTTCTTGCAGAGCTTCTTTAACTCTTCGAGTTAGCTGATTGTATTCCCTTTGGTGTTCTGGGAGTCTTGTCCGCTGTACCAGTTTCTTAACCCTCCTTCTGTCTCGAATGAGCTGCACGGTGTCTTCAGGGAGTTCTCCCATCGGCATTGCAACTCTTCTCGTTACAGTTTCCGTCGTACTTTCCGTTAGCGCTGCCTGGATGTGGTTTTCCAGGGAGGTGACAGCCTCTTCTACTTCTTCCTCACTATCGATTCTGGGAACATGGGCAATGTTCCTTTGCAAAATTGCTCGGAACTGTTCCCAGTTCATCAGGCACTCTGGTCACTCGTTGCATCTACCAATACTTTTCTTAAATTTGTCTGTTTGCCATTACTCCAACTATGGGATTTGGTAGGTCACAAATTATTTATACCATCTGCAACTACCATCCCCACTCCAATATTAATGGGGTTAAGAAAATAAAATTGTAATTTAATTTATGTGTACGAGAGAAAGAGTTCTAAAAACAAATTTTGGTATCAGCTACCCCCATTACCTGCTAAATTATTTTCCTTTAAAAAATCTGGAAGTGGAAGTACTGATTTCGTAGACAGCGGTTTTTCGTATATGTTTTTTTTATATTTTCTTAACCACTGCGCACTGGTATAAATTATAACTTTTCAATTTTTTTGTAATGAAGGATAGCTACAGATCACCATTGTGTATCTTTATAGCAAGTTTCCCTCTTTATTATAAAAGAGTTAATTTTTAATCCAGCTTAAAAAGAAACGAAAGCCTAATAAGAATATACAATGAACGTTTGATGATTACATTCAACGTACAAAGTAAATTAATCTCATTTATTTTACTTAATTAACGTATCAAAATAAAGTTTTCTACGGAGGTTTGCTCTCGCAGCGACGATTTGCTTGAATCTCATTTGTTGGCACTCAGATTTTGACATTGAATAATGCGAGTACTTGTATATTGCAAGAGGGTCCCGTCCTAATAACCTAATTCGTGGATCAGGTGCTCAAATTTTCAAAGAGCTAAATTCTTGATTAATGTTTTGGTTACTCAACTCTAAATGTATACGGCCTTTTTTGTTTGTTATTGTTAAGATGCTGAACTGTCGAACTATTGTAGAGTGACATTACTTTCAGGAAATTAAAGTGAATCAATTTATCAGCTGGAAAGAATGGTATTGTACTATAAGGTTGAATGTGCTGAATTTGCTACCCGTTGTTTGGAAAATGTGTATTGTTAGCCTGATAGATAGATCTTAAACAGTATTGTCTTATTTGATTACATAACACGTTTAAACTGTACTCAAAATACAAAATAGTGTACTATCAACTCCATAAACGTATTGTAACGGATTTGGTGAACAAAATATGCAAATTGGAAATATTCAGGTATGATTTTCCGGTTTGCTTCCTAAATGTAAAATTGACACTGATAGCATTACGATGTAAGGCCTTCCGGCATCGCTAACTAAGAATAGCCTAATTTAGTGGTATCTCAACGCACATCAATCAATATATACATGTTGACTAATATTAACCCAGCAAACATCGTTATATATTTAAAACATTTTTGTTATATAACCTTTCCAATTTCAAATATAACAAGTTATGCAACATTTATATAATAATGTTATAGCTCTTATGTTGCTATTTCCCACTCAGACTAACCGAGGCATGTTATAACAATAACATAACTAGTTATAATAACACTTATGTTACAGCAGCATAACATTTGCAGTTTTGTAATATAACTATTATATAATAAGTATTATAATTTTTAAAGAATGTTATAAAAATATATATAACAATTATGTTATGTTAGTATAACATTATAGGTTTTATAATATAATTATTCTACAACAAACATATCGATTTTCTCAGAATGTTACATAACAGTATTATACTTCAGTTGCTTCCGCCGTAGTTTCCACAAGCACCAAAACCCTTGAATACCACACTTCAATAATGTACTCGACGCGCGTTTCGCCAACTATATTGGAATCATCTGGGGATGATTAAAGTTTTAATCATCTCCAGAAGATGCCAACATGGTTGGAGAAAGGTGCGTCAAGTAGATTATTCGAGCGTGGTATTAAAGGGTTTTAGTGTTTGTGGAAACTACGGCAGAAGCAGTATTATACCAAAGGTTCCAACTCCATCCAGGGCCCCAGGACAAAGATCTTCAGAACTTCAGGACCAATTAAGGATTTCAGGAATAAGGACTTCAAGACTACACTTCAGTTACCAAACGTACTCAGTTAATTAAGGGCGGATTAGTACCGATATAATTCAAAGACGGTTCAATTGAAGAAAATTCAGTTGCCAAGGTAAGAACTATATTCGATTGGCTACTGCGCGCCTAGTAACTAAACTTGGTTCAACTAAACCACATTTGAACTAGATTGATATGCACCCGCCATAATCATTTTCCTTTATTTTTAACTTAGAGAAATTAAATTTGGGGAACATAAATAACTACCGCTAAAAATGTATTTTTAGACATGTTACGCCATATATGTACCACACTACCTAACAAAAAATCATCCCCCATTTTCAGGAGTTCACTTTGGTAACTTTTAGGGAAGCGGTTTATTAAGTACATAGAAACCAGTAATGGTATAATAAATCTATATTTGAGGGATATGAACACAATATATAAAATAAAAATCATAAGGTCAATCATATAAAAGTGAAATGCATTTTGTAGTTCACTTCAGTAGGTGAATTATAAAGTGCTATATAAAATACATAAAATTTATATAATATAAAATAAACTAAAATCTGCAGTAGTACCTACTACACTAATTTGTCAAATTGGATAAAATTAAAAACATTAAATTAGATATTTTCATATAAAGCACTCAGTATACTTAATAACATATTTCCAATCAAATTAGGGGTATGTGCTGAATGCTTTTCTAACTAAATAGCTAGCAGAATTTAAACGCTTCTAATTAACAAACCAAGCCACGAGATTGTTTTACATACACTTTTAATTTAACGGAAATTCATTCAGTCCCTCAACACTCACTTTACCTTTCAGCAATTCTTTGATTTTTATGCCTCTCTGTTAATGAATTAATGTCTTTTCGTTCCATATTTATATTGTGAGGTTAGAATTAAAAAATTCTTGTTTTAGGTATAAAAATTATATATAGGTATTATACTTATCTAAGATAGGTATACACACTGACCACCAATATTAGTGAAATTTAAATCAAATTAAAAGAACACAAAACTCAGAAAAACTAACCACATATGACACAAAACCTCAGCATAGCAGAAAAATGAACAAAATGCGTTCTCTTTCGCCCAGGGACAGGGGGGACAGCGATTAGTGTAGGTGACCTACTGTGTTCAACAGATGGCGGACATGTCTCGCGCTTTTAAATGTAAATTTACCAAACTGAAATATTACTATCACGTAATTTATATTATTTAAGTTATACATTTTGAATAAGAGCTTCTATGTAATTACTATATTATTAAACTATCAATTGTTATATAAGTTTGCTATATTGGCAAAGTTATATTTGTTACAATATTATTATATTACTAAAACATAACAACAGGTTGTAATATGATTATATCGTTATTTTATAACAAATATTATAACATTAACATAACGTCAACGAATAATATTATTATAACCCGTTACTTCCAGGTTATATAATATGAATATTTTATGTTTGCTGGGAATAGAAGTAAAACATTTCCAAAACTTTACAAACTACAGAAAAAATTTTCTAAGCACATGTTTCTGAAATTGGCCATTATTTCAATTGATATTTTATGAAACCCACAAAAGACGTTATATTTGTATTTAATATTTTCCCATTTTCAGAGGTATGTATTAAAATGTCAACAGCATGACAAAATTCATTAACATATTACAGAGGAACAGAAACATATAAAATTTAGTGAACACAGTGATGTATTCTAAAGCTATTTTTATTTTTTGTTTATACTATCAAGCCAATTGGATTAAATTTATCATCATTTGTTACCACTTTCATAAATGTTTCGATTTCGACGTTAAACTCAAGAGCAACTAAATGTTAATTTTTCTCTCTAACTCTGTATTCGTCGAATTTATGTTGCCGAGCATATTACACACGGGGGTTTGAAAAGGATTTATTGTGGTAATGATGGAGTAAATATCGGTACGCTCACATGAGTCGTTTGGTTTCAACATACGAGTTATGAATGCCATTTAAAATGCGTGCAAAACATTTATCACGAGCATGATATAAATATGCTGCGTAATAATTATTTATATTAGGATATTAACATAGCTTAATTTTTACAGTGACCTCAAAATCGATATTAGGCAAAAATAATTATATTAACCGAGCGGCGGTAAAGTCTTATTTCATAATTTTTAGTGGCCGTACTTTTAGAGGCGGGTCAATTACAAAAAACGTCGCACTTTTTAGTGGTATAATTTCATACAAATCTGCAAAAATTCTACAATTGCACCCTTATTGGAATCGCCATTTTGAACTTACAATATGTGATATAAGTTTCAATATCAGTTTTTCTGCAAAACGTCTAATTATTAATTATTAGAAATTCGTCTATCGGCGACTCCGCCAAAATTTTCTAATAGAACAATTTATTTTCCGCTCAATCCTCACCTTACACTAAGCATAGCTTCATGGAACTAATATGGAGCTGCAGACGAGCCATACTCTTCAGTTTCTTGAACATATATGAAAAAAAGCATACACACGGGTGGAATTGAGAAACTCCTCTTTTTTCAAAAATTTTAAAGTCGTTTAAAAATTCTAAACTTAGATCCATATCTGATAATTTCACAAAGCTTTATAAATAAGGCAAATACACAATTATTTAATCAACATTTTTTAAATCGACTTTAACAAAAATTTGATTCTTAAGACACATCTGTCATACAGATACATACAGTGTATCCTCGGATGGAAAAGAGGAAAACATCTCTATTATTGATTTTACGGCGAAAAGTCATTCTTTATAAAAAAAAATCTGCTTGCCGAAAAAATTTGTTTACCATGTAAAAATCTTAGATTAGATGTACCCGATGTTAATGATTTAAGAAAACATCAAAATGCCTCGAAAGAAATACCTTTATTTACTACTTTGGACAAAGCGTTTATGAATCAAAGTTGTTTATAATTCGAAATATAACATAAATACAAATTTTGAAACCTAAATTTTGACTTAGGCATTATTTTGGATTATGAATAACTTTGTTTTATAAACATTTTGTCTAAAGTGATAAATGAAGGTACTTCTACATCTCTTGACGATTTTTGAGGTTTTCTTAATTCATTAACATCCGGTACATCTGAACTATGCTTTTTATACGGTAAACCCATTTCATGGGAATAGAGATTAACAGATTGTGAAATGTGGAGACCATAGACCATTGAGTTACTCAATGCCATAGACATACCAATGATTGTAGGATCCCTCGAAATTGTTAAGAAGAGCACGACCGGAGTTTGCATCAACTGCCTAGTCAACCGAGTGCGCAAAAAGTGCAGAAGATCACACAATTGGGAACGGCGCATATTTTTAAGGAAACCTTGAAGTAGGAGCCTCTATGATACCTTGTTGAGATCTGGACTCTGAGCTGTTGGAGTGGGTATTACCAACGTTACCAAAGGACCTAAAGCCTGGAACCAGCTCCAACAGCGCTGAAATCCTTGGCGCAGCGCCAGTAAAAATTTCTCCTTAAAGAGGAGTGAGCTAAACTTATAATAGCAGTAAGTCATAACTAAAGATTAAATACATTACCGTAGTAGATATACAGGGTGGACTAATAAGCCATACTACAGGGGTAGATTCTTTGAGCGAAAATATGAGGATAACTAACTATGCTTTAGTAAAATGTTGCTGTGGAAAAAGATACAGGGTGTCAAAGTTCAAATTATTTTTTCGATTATTTGCAATAATTCAACAGTCTCTTGATTGATCTTCGCCAAATTTACTAGAGGAACTTTTTCTATTCTAAGAAACAATAGTTTATGTATTACATCACGTTAGATCATAGAAGACGCCGTAGGACCTGCATCTGATGATGAATTTTTTTAATATTCTTTTGGACGAAACGTTGTGGTACTTCTGACCAGAAAATCTGATGAGGACGTCATTTACACGTATGAAAGGTACACTTGTTAGAACTTGATAACTCCAACCGTTTTCGAGGAAATTGCCGTTAAACATTTGAATAATTTTTTAAAGACAAATTCAAATTTAATGAAA
Source organism: Stenurella melanura (assembly GCA_963583905.1). Classification (NCBI taxonomy): domain Eukaryota; kingdom Metazoa; phylum Arthropoda; class Insecta; order Coleoptera; family Cerambycidae; genus Stenurella; species Stenurella melanura. Next base: position 103,536,643 of record OY757312.1, read on the forward strand.
CAAAGTGTATTTGTTGAAAAAAGTACAAAACAAAATTGTAATAACAGCGTAAACTCTTTCTCACTTTCTTATGAATTAATTGAGTATTTTCATGGTATTGAGATAAATACATAAATCAAAAGATTGTGTAAAATAAGGATCTAATCTTATTAGAAGACCAAAAAATAACATAAAAGTTGACTTAATGACATTAGTATTTATTGTATAAACTTTCGCAAAAACCCCATTGCTGCAACTTAGAGTAAATTTTTGATATGGTCTCCACGTACTTCTATGCCTTTTCTAATTATTTTCATAAAAGATTTTCTTACATTGAAAAATACATTTTCTTGTCCTCTAATAAAATTGGCTGCATTTTGTATTTTGTCCCACAGTTCTTCTCTTGAATTGGTAGTATTTGCATAGACTAAGGACTTCATATGTCCCAAATCCAAAGGATTATAATCAGGACTCCTTGGTAGCCAAGCAAACTCACTTCCTCGACCGATCCATCTTGGGAAAGTCTCATCAAGATAATTCCTGACTTTAATGGAGAAATGAGGGGGAGCTCCATCTTGCATAATCCAGATTTTGTTCCGTATGTCTAGCATCTAAGCATGTAATATATCAGCAAGAGTATTTTGAAGAAAAAACAGATAAGACTGTTCATTTAAATTTGGAGGAAGGACAAATGGTCCCAATAACTGATCGCCGAGAATACCACACCAAACGTTAATCTTAAATTCGTGCTGAAAATGCCTTTCTTTAACGGCATGATGATTTTCTACTTCCCAGTAATGGGTATTTCTCCAGTTAAAGACGCCTTGGCGAATAAAAATTGCTTCGTCGGTAAATAAAATGTGCTTAACAAAATTTTGATCCCTGTTGTGTTTATTTAGAACAAATTGAGAAAATTGTAGCATTTGTGGAAGAACGCTTCGAAGTAAGTTTTCTACAGGAGTGAAGTGATGTGGGTAGAAGCGTTCTTTGCGTAAGACTCTTAGAACAGATTGTTTACTCACTCCTGTTCCCGCTGATAAACCACTTGAGCTGACTTGAGTAACTTCATCCACACAAACTAAAATTTCTAGTTCTTGATCTGGAGTAATTCGTTACGGTCGTCCTACATCATTTTTATGGCGAAATGAACCCGTTTCTCCCAAACGACGAAACAGATCTTTAAAAATCTTATGGTCTGGCTGTATTCTATTTGGATATTGAAATGAGTATCTCCTCACTGCAGCACGTCCGCTAAAAATTTTTCGTACGTAAACACATATCATATTCCTCATTTCCTTATTTGAAAATTTATTAAGTCGAGGCATTTTAAATAAAGAAGATAAATAAATTAACTCGAGGAACACAAGAAGAAAATAATATGATTAATCGACGTACATGACAGAATCAAAACGTAACCAAAGCACACTTTTCAATAAATAAACTTTGTGTTCTTAAATTTGAATTTGTCTTTTGAAAAATTATTCAATTGTTAACGGTAATTTCCTTGAAAACCGTTGTTATCAGTTCTACCAAGTGTACCTTTTATACGTGGAAATGACCCTCCTCATCAGATTTTCTGATCAGAAGTACCACAACGTTTCGTTAAAAAAAAAACATGAAAAAAATTCATCATCAGTTACAGGTCCTGCGGCGCCCTCTATGATCTAACATGATATAACACGTAAATTATTGTTTCTTAAAATAAAAGAAGTTCCTCTAGCAAATTTGGTGAAGATTAGTCAAGAGTCTGTTGAGTTATTGCAAAAAAAAAAACGAGAAAATAATTTGAATTTTGTCACCTTGTATCTTTTTCCACAGCAATATATTTTGGGCCAAAGAATCTACCCCTGCACTATGGCCTAATATTAATGGTCCACCCTGTATACGTATAAAGAAGTATATGAAAACGATGTTATTGCAAAATTATGTTTATGTGCTTTCAAGAGTATACTGAAATCTTACCGAACAAGAGGTATGAATACCTCATTATTAAGTAATAGTTCATTTGTTATTTAACTTGAGACCACAAAAAATAACTGTTTTTTGTAATCGACAAAATAAGTTTGAAGCCATATTCTGCTATATTTCAGTGAAGTCAATTCATCTGCAAAACGTTACCTTAGGCCCTGAACGATCAGAGTTTGACAAATACTCTTTAGTCTATTTATTTTTTTGCAATATACAGCAAATAAAGAACAGCTGAAACTAAATATCTCCAACATATATCACGAGAGTAACCAACAAATATCAAAAGTTAAATCATAGTTCAAAATGTGTCTTTTCTCTCATATTGGGTAGGAGCGAGATAAAGGTTTTGCGTTTGGCGTAACAACTTCTTTCTGCAGTTAGAGTCCAAAGTTTTATCTAAACGAATAAGATAAGATTCGATTGGCAATTGTCTTTTAACTTCATTACACTCCCAGAAAGAGACTTTCTTCCAGTAAAATAGGAACTCTCTGGCAGTTATTTAACTTCAGATTGTTTTCGTTTTTAAATTGTGGGTTTTAAATCGGATATGAATGAAAGTGATTGATTATTCAAAAATAAAAAAATATTTATACAGTGTTAGAAAAAAATGCATGGAATTTCTAATGCAAGTAGTCCATGAGAAAATAAGTGGAATTTGCTGAATAAACATATGTCACAATATTAATTGTTGTAGAGATCTAAGCGCTGAAATTAAATTGTGTGTGTTTTAGAAATAAACAAATACGATTAAGAATTTTACTTCTAATTTGTGTTAAATTGAAATAAAAAAGGTAACTCGTGTTTAATGTCATTAAAGTGTACTCTTTACGATCTGCTTAATATTGATGATAGCAAATCATACTCGATGACTAACAAGCGATGTACTTTTAGCTTTCCGTACCACAATTGGCAAAGATGCAAATTAATCTGCTAATGAGACGATTATATTTTAAGACTCAAAGCACTTGGACTGAGAATGCACCGTGCAAAAAGAAAGCAGGTAAACCTCAAAACATTTTTAATTACATATTTCTATATAGACTATTACTAGCATATACCGCTGATGGTTTTATTCTCTTGGGTGAGAATTTAGACAAAATTTCCATGATCCGGGTTGTGTTGATTTCAATGTTAACTTGGCTAAGTACGAAGCATAACCGTTAGTCAATTTTATCAAAGAAGAGTTTAGATTAGAAATAAATAATAACCCTAACAAGGCAACAACGAGATGTGATACTTTAATTGTTTTTTCAAGATACCGCAACCAGCTTCAATCTAGAGTTTTTATATCATATTTTATGCATCACAAACCTCTCGTGTCATTTATAAATTCTGAAGAAATAGAAATAGGATAAAATTTATTATTTTGATTACTCTTATAACCTATTATATAATTTTCACATAGTTTCACTTCAATCGGGACAGTTACCATGCACTACTTTTCCTTAATCTTTGCCAACTTACCTGATCTTGGCTCCACTGTACGACAGTGAAATTTCATTAAATTATTGTTTATATCTATTAATGTACTCTGAAAACACGTACTAGTTTTAATGTAATACCGAAGAAATCGTTTTTTGACGTCACTCTATATTAGACCTAACTATTATGGACTGCCGTCGAATTACACTCTGCAGTTTACAAGCGATTTCGAAGAGATCACTTAAATTGTTTCAGAGTAATGATTAAACAAATATAAAAGTAACATACGTGTGGGTCGAATTATGACCATCCTTCTTATAATTCTTTTTTAAAGTCGGCTAATTAACAAAACCCCGTGACTGTTTTTGCCAATGCTTGAATTTAATTTTAAAACTAATATAGACTAGAATAAACTAAACTTTGCCTCATTTGTATAATTGGTATTTAGTATTTGAATCATTCGCTATAAAAATGTTTGTACTCTATGAGTATACAAATAAAATTAAATTATTTTTGTTTTGGTGGTTAATTTATAAGTTTCATTATTATTTTGGATACAGCTTTGTTAATAGTAACAATATAGCAATTATATATTTGTCGCAATGCTCGTAGTGAATTAGTCTAATTAATGTCAACTGAATTTTTAGCTTCGGTTGTAGTTTTAAGCTTTGCAAAATCAGCAAATAGATTTATCATTTAGTTGGCGTTATAGTAAAATCAATGCTAAATGTTTGCTGTCAAATGAAAATTACCAGGCCAGGTCCTGGGCATTTCATTTCGGAAGTAATTAAAACAAAGCGGGAGAGTATTTTAATCGCTTTATTTTCATGCTCTTAAAAATATACTAAACTTTCCACTTCGAACGAAGTGAGATAAAGTCCATCATATTGGGAAAATGTCGTCGAAAATTAACTTGATCGTTTTTTGATAATATCACCATCTGCATTAATTTTAATACCTGATGTCACTTGAATAATATGAAAGAGAAGATCATTTACAAAAGTAGTTCTGAAGATTATTCTCATGCAGCCTTTAGTGCAGAAATAGTATCTTGGAGAAAATAGGTAAACCCATGAAAATATTTCTAATAGAGTCGGGTAAACTTTAACTTGTCTTGTCTATGAGTTAATGAATGCGCGTATGATTTCATTTTCTTTTGCACACAAAGTTAATAGGCCAGTAGGCTTGAAATCCAATTCGGAAATAATTGCTACAAAAGGTTTTATTGTTTCAATGGCTTCATTTATTGCCTAATATGACTAACCTAGATCCCCCAGCTCCCGGTGTAGCTGTGTTTAAGTGTTTGGGGGTAGAAATGTACCCCCAACGGGGGTATTTTTACTGTATGCCGATTATATCTCGACCATAATGGACTCACAAGTTGTAGGGCATTAAATTCTGCAGTGAACGAGATCAGACGCATATTTTTGGACAACCCGTTCCCATATTAGTGCTCATCAAATTTGGACAAATTTTACGTATTTATGAAAAATGCGTTATTTACATTATATCAAACATAGTACTATAGCACTCCATTGTACCAGTCTTGTAATTAGTAAATATATAAAATATTAAAATTGTAGAATATACAAAAAGATAACATTAAAAACTGGTTTCTTATAGAATATGATGAGATCCATTCAAGTGATATAAAGATGGCGGCAGAATAAGAAACACAATTCTTGAAATCAATTAGTGATGATTATATTCCATAATAACAAAAATTGTAGTTAATGGTATGAAGATAAAAAGGGGAAAACCGCTGCCTTAGGAATCACTACTTTCACATCCAGATTTGTCATCCAAGTCACTTTAAAGGGAACTCTTTTAATAAGGGAGCGAGGGTGGTGGGGGGATGGAAAATGTTATAAAAAAATCTGAGGCCATCACTTTTAATATATACACCAAATCCCAAATTTCTATACTCTCACCAGCTTGCTTTCCTTATTTCCCCCTATCTACCACTATTTAACCCCCAACCCTTCAACGGAATCATCTCAAAATATAATCTAGTTCCAGATGTCGTTATAATACATACGTGTACCAAATTTCAAGTGAATATTTCAATTTTATTTTATCAACCCTTTCAATAATGGTGTAGAGGTGGTGGGGGTTGAAAGGTATTATAAATGATCTGAGACCTTGGCTTCTAGCACATACACCGAATTTCAAGTTTCTGTACTCTTACCAGCTTGCTTTACTTTTAATAATAATAATAATAATAAATTGCCTTTATTCAGTATTACAATATATAATACCAAGGGCGAAGTCTAGCCGAAGCTGCACTACTTTTTTCCCCTATTTATCCCTCGTAACCCTTCAACGAAATCATATCAAACTGTAATAATATAATACATACGTGTACCAAATTTCAAATGAATATCTCAATTCTATTTTGTCAACCTCTTTAATAATGGAGTAGAGGTGGTGGGGGCTTGAAAAATATTACATAAAAATCTGAGTCTTTAGCTTCTAGTTTCTGTACTGTTACCAACTTGCTTTACTTATATTCCTCTATTTACCCTTATTTAACTCCCAACCCTTCAACGGAATCGTCTTAAAATATATAATCTAGTTCCAGATGTCGTTATGGTACATACGTGTACCAAATTTTAACTGAATATCTCAATTTCATTTTATCAACCCCTTTAATAATGGAGTAGGTGTGGTGGGGGGTTGAAAAATATTATGAAAAAATTTGAGGCTTTGGCTTCCAGTATATACACCGAATTTGAAGTTTCTGTATTCGTACCAGCTTGCTTTACTTATTTTCCCCTATTAACCCCTATTTAACCCCCAACCCTTCAACGGAGTCATCTCAAAATATAATCCAGTTAGAGATGCCGTTGTAATACATATGTGTACCAAATTTCAAATGAGTATCCCAATTTTATTTTATCAAGCCCTTTAATAATGGACTAGGGGTAGTGGGGGGTTGAAAAATATTATAAAAAATCTGAGACCTTGGCTTGTAGTACATACATCAAATTTCAAGTTTCTGTACTCTTACCAGCTTGCTTTACATATTTCCCCATATTTACCCCTATTTACTCCCCAACCCTTCACCGGATATCTTCAAAAAATAATCAAGTTCCAGATCTCGTTATAACATATACGTGTATAAAATTTCAAGTCAATATCTTAAACCGTTCCGGAGAAAGCGTGCGGACAAAAAAAAGTTACAGACAGGCCGACAGACAGAAATTTTTTTTTTTTTCACTTAAATTTATAATCTCGACGTTTCATGACATTCTAAACCTATTTCGAGAAAAAAAAAATTTTGAAATTTTTTTTACGATTACTTACTATACTTCCAATCCACTACGTGGATGTGTAAGTAATAAGTTAGGTAGGTCGCCCCTTCACTCGGCTCCTGAAAAAGTCTGTAATTTTCGTCGTCCCATATATGCAGTCCAGGGCTTCGTCAACTCTGGTTCGTCAATGGCATCTGGTTGGAGGGAGTTGGTGCAGGAGTTCCCCTTGCAGTTGGCACAAATCAATGAGCAATTAATTCCAGTCTTCCGACACCCACAACCACCTGCACATCCCTTTTTGCATTTGCTGAAAATTGTGGAGAGAAGTACCTGTGGAGCTGGTTCCTTGGAGGTAGAAACGGGGTCAAGACCAGACTTTGAAGCCTGCCATCCCCAGAGGAGCGGATCCACCTGGTGTCCTAACCACATTTGTACTTGTAGGTAAGCTCTCAAGCAATTTTGGCGGGCAGCTTCGGATGTTGGTGGTACTGATGCCAGGTTGAATTTGGATTTTACTAGGGCTTTGGAAAACAGGTCGAATCGCAATTTATCTAAAGTATCTCCTGCCCTACCTGGTTGTTGAAAATTGTAGGCCAGCTTCGGCAATAGCTTCAGCTTGAGTATCATGCTCGAAGAAAGGTTTGATTTCTTCGAGAAGATATTTATTTTCGACCAATAGCTTGACCATGTTCTTCTTTAAGGTGAAACTTTACGGAAACGGGAGGTCCAGCTTTTGATCTCATCGAACGCAGAATTTATTCCTCTATAACTTTTGTATGGACCACTTTAAGAATACGCCTTTTGGGGCTACATTATTATCCCCCACCACTTAAAGGCGATGGGGGGGGGGAGTAGAACCTAGGATAGTCATATTAGGCTACAAATGAAGCAATTAAAACAATAAAACCTTTTGTATCAATTACTTCCGATTCGTCTAATTTCTTGGTTTGACACTACTGGCCTATAAAGAAATAACCTAAAAACATTGTTCCCGTTCCCATAGTACTCATCAACGTTGGACAAATTTTACATATTTATAAAAAATGTGTTATTTACACTATATTAAACATAGTACTATAGTATTACATTGTGCTAGTACAAATATAAAATATTAAAATTGTAGAGTATATAGAAAGATAATATTAAAAAATGGTTTTATATAGAATTTGATAAGATCCATTCAACTGATATAAAGATGGAGGCAGGATAAGAAACACAATTCTTGAAATCAACTATTGCTGATTATATTTCATAATAACAAAAATTGTAGTTAAAGGTATGAAGACGTAAAGGGGGAAAATTAGGTAGATACACAGATTTCACAGACGTCGACGTTTGATTCTCGTCGGGCCACTCGGCTCCTCAAAGTCTGTAATGTCCGATACGGAGTCCGTCACCCCTTCACTCGGCTCCTGCAAGTCTGTAATTTTCGTCGCCCCATATATGCAGTCCAGGTCTTCGTCAACATCTGGTTCGTCAATTGGAGGGAGTTAGTGCAGGAGTTCTCCTTGCAGTTGGCACAAATTAATGAGCAATTAATTCCAGTCTTCCGACACCCACAACCACCTGCACACACACCCCTTGGAGAGAAGTGACTGTGGAGCTGGTTCCTTGGAGGTAGGAATGGGGTCAAGACCAAACTTTGAAATCTGTCATCCCCAGAGAATCGGATCCACCTGGTGTCCTAACCACATTTGTACTTGTAGGTAAGCTCTCAAGCAATGTTGGCGGGCTGCTTCGGATGTTGGTGGTACTGATGCCAGGTTGAATTTGGATACTAGTAGGGCTTTGGAAAACAGGTCGAATCGCAATTTATCTAAAGTATCTCCTACCCTACCTCTGTAGAGAGTTGTTAAAAACCACCTTCTTCTTTAAGGTGGAACTTTACGGAAACGGGTGGTCCAGCTTTTGATCTCATCGAATACAGAATTTATTCCTCTATAACTTTTGTATGGACCAATTTATTGATAAATGGGTTAGTTTAGAAGATATTACCAAAAACGGCAAGTTAAAACGATATTGTAAGGTCTTTACGAGATATAACCGTTTACCATTCCACTAGCGTGGATGTGGAAGTAAAATTACATTTATAAAACATTTTCATCAGTTAGTGACTTTAATAACTTTCTAGCGTTACATATTTGATATCTTTCTAATATTTTCCTTTAAGTCATAACGAATTTTAAAATTTTACATTTAAGAAAGAATATTCGTTGAATTCGATATGATTTGCAAAACGGAAGAGCTGCTCCAAAACGGTTTCTTGTCTATATCTCAGGAATGCGCAAAATTAAGGTTATTATAAAATAAGTAGTTTTTAAAATTCCATATACAAAAGCTTCATGTAATTTTTTTATACAACTTACGGTTTTCCTTCAAAAGAGCTTAGAATGTGATAGTGGTTGGACCGGTTCCATTTGCGACGTTTCATCCAAAAAAATTATTGTGTGTTGGAATGTTTTACTACTCATAGTCGTAGGGGGCTATGAGGACACTAGATTTTAAGTAGAATTAAACAGTATGTCACGATATGTTTATTCTCTGGGAAAACTATATTCAATAAAAGTAACATTGGAAATTAATGAAAGATTCAATAATTTATTATGCTTGTAAAATTATGTAAAAAATTTGAAAAAAATAGTGTTATGCAATAATGCATGTACAGGATATTATTCGATTAAGGTTTTGGCAGAGGGGTATATGTAGCGTAGTCATTTTAAGATAGAAGCTACATGTACATTTTATATAGAGCTCCCCAAAAAGAAATGAAAAGCTGTAACCAAGAAAGAAAATAAGAAATACTTCAAGAATAATATTCTGACAAAAAAATAATAAGATCTAATTTGCTGTTTGTTTTAACTTGAAACAATATTATATTATTGTATTATACATTTGCAATATATGATAATTCAAGATATTTAATTTTATTTTATTAAATCTGTGGTTAACCTAACCACAGGCAGTTAGTGAAACCTACCACAAAACGATATTTTTTGCACACTTGAGGGTTTATCTCTTCTTTTCTGAAGTGTAATTTTGGATGTACTTTTTTAAAATCACGTGAGCTGTGGCAGTTAAGAAAAAACTATGTTCTTCTTAGGTAAGGCCTACTTTGATAGTTTTTAATATTTTTTCACAATATTTGCGCTCATAAAGTAGCGAATCTTTTTGAAACTTTGCGATAAAGCCTCTTTTAGACATATTTTTTAGCAGTACATGTTAGCCTCCATTTTGATATCTCTAAATTCTTTTGGATGACGAGGCGGTAGTAGTAAACCGCTGTTGAATGGCACAACATGTCTATGTCTAGTCGCTGTTATTTCTCTTGAGTTCGAGTCTCAGCTGCTGTAGATGGCAATATCAGAGGGAATGGTTGTTGCGTTGATGTCTATTTGCATGTGTTCTCTCTGAGTGGTGGAATAACAATAGTTAGACTCCGCTAGGACATTAATCTAAATAAGATGGTTAAAATGAAAGATAAAAATAAATTACAGCTAAGAAATCGTTTTAGAGGTCCGTTCTGGAAAACTTTTATTTGAGTCAGCAAAACGAGCGGCTCTTAAAATTCTGAAAACTTTCCGGACTATTCACTTCCTCGGCTTTCTTTCTTCTCAGATACACGGACTATTAACGAAATTTTAGAAATCTAAGTCTGGAAATGTTTGTACGAATTTCTTAGATAGTCCATCTTAACAACAACTAGATTATTTAGGAAGCATGACATACAGCTGCATGTTGTTCCATATTTTTCCATTTTTTAGCCACGCTGGCGCTGGCCTGGGAGATATCGACATAGGAAGGTCAATGATCCAGGAAAGACCAAATGGTAAACGGTAAAGAGGAATCTGTTCAAAAGGTTTGGCTAATGAGGAAGAACTTTAGTGAGGCCTTTAGTGTATAGTATATATCATCTCAATTTGGACAGCATAAAAACGAAAACTCGGAGTAAAGCCGGCATCTCCTTCATGGGATATAGGCGGCGGCGGTGGAAATGTAAAAATGCTGTAAATACTAAATAATTATTTTTTAATTGTTAAAGAAAGGGATTTCTATAATACCTTTATTCAGTAGAAGTGGTTAATGAAAAAGTATGTTTATCACATTTGATGAGTCACATAAATGATATATTAAGGCTACGTCCATTGTCTAGTGGCCTACCTCGCGTTCTATCTTCTAGCGACAAAGTTGCAATCTTAGGCGGGAGTTGCATAGATGGTATCTAAGGTATCCGAAGGGGCGTAAAGCAGCGACTATCTTACTTATTAAATGTTACGCTATGATACTAAGAACTTTGCAGTATCATGATGTTAGGCAGGTAGAAAATTTCTACTATTCCATAAAGGAAAATGGGTCGACGTTAAATAAACAAATTTCAAAAAAGCTTTGTCTATGAACTTGAAATAAACAATACTTAATTAGTCACTATCCGAGTTTTCAGAACTTGAATCGGTATTTACATTAATAATAATTGGATTAATAGAAGGTAATATAGAATATTCAATTTCCATTTTTTATCACATGAAATACACACTTCCTCCATACATCGTTTTTGCTTATTTCGTCTACTATTACCTTTATATTCTTTAAGACATACTCACTTAATTGTAGGGATTGATTATATTGACATAGTCTTGTTTTTACATCAGCCCACACCATTTCAATGGGGTTGAAAACGCAATAATATGGAGGCAGACGTAAAACAGTATAATCGTGTGCTTCAAAAATGTTTTCAACGGCATATTCCTTTTTAAAAGTTTGCTTTCCAATCAGTTCAAATAAAGTCTTTTTTGTGTTTTTTTCTGGTATTTTCAAGCCATTACCTTCCATAAATTCAATGATATCGCGTTTTCTTGTGTTGGTGTTCGGAATTTTTGTGTGTTACCTCAAATGGTATAACGCATTGTCCATAAAAATTACAGAATTTGGTGGGATATTTGGTAAAAGCTGTTCCTTTGCCCACTTCTCAAATAATTGGCTGTCATAACCTCGTGATAGTCGGCAGATGATTGCTTGATATTTTTAGCAGACAACAATAAAACCGTTCTTACATCCAACATGTAGAATTATAATTCTTTTTCCCGCTAGAACATGGGGATAAATTAGACTTTTTGGTGTTACCTACCCAACCGTATTGAACTACATCATGGGTGTCAAACCTTGTTTCGTCAAGATAAATTATGTCTCTAGTTGCATCTCGGTATTCTTTTATTTTAAGCAGGTACTTGTGTCGATGATCAACGATGCGTGCTGATTCCATAACTACCGTTCGTTTGTCCAACTTTTTGTATCTAAAACCGCAATCGAGCAAGACGTTTCGCAAAGTATCTTATAATTTATATTTATAATCTGGATAGTCGCGTAACTTATCCCTAATCATTTCTAATGTGGGCACCTTCTGTTCATTGTAAAAGTCATACACAAATCGACGAACAACATGTTTGGACGTGTTATCAAGTTTTTAAGTTTTTGTCCAACTCTTTTCCGTTTAATAGAATGATCAACTACATCCCCGGTTCTAATAACCCTATAAATTGTAGTGCGGATAAATTTGGTTAATTTACAAATCCTCTTCACAATTTGATTATATGGAGAATCAATATTTTCGCCTTTTAAACACAAGTAAATATTCAAAATAACCCTTTGAATTTGAACGTGTAAGTCTTTATTTTCAAATTCCGCTTGTATAGACTCTGAATCAAAATCAAAAATCAAAATCAAAATCTTTCGTTGTCATTACTATCGAAAGGCGTCCAAAATGCCATTTTAAACAATTAATTGTAAAAATCACTCAAACTCAGTAATAAAAGTAATAATTTGTTCAAATATTCATTAGAATTAAGTAATTTATAACGTTGCCTGGCTGTACTGCACTGCCTCGTACAGATCATACGATACAAATAATTCATACGTATTTTTTGTTTTATATATTATGGCATGCAAAAACTCTGAACAAGGTTGGTGTTAACAAATCAAATTCGCTGAGTATCTAATCCCACCTATATTTCTATGTGACAGGCGGATCTAGTCCATGTGGACTGAGGAGGAGTGGTGAATATAAATCTGTAAAATTCTGTGTTCTCTCATTCAGTGTGAAGCGATATATTGACAATACCCGGTAAAACCTAGTTCCGTGCTGTTCCAATTGAGTTCGCAAATACTATAACAGTCAACCGGACAAATGACATGATGCTCTGGCATATGCCATGGTGCAAAGGAAAGGCGAATAGAATAATGCATGGATCACAAAATATTTGCCAAGACGATGTGAACAAGAAATATACTTAGTTACATCAAGAAAATTTCAGATGATTACTTTCCTATGCATGTTGACGTCCTAAAAATGAGTCCGATGTCCGAAAAATGTCGCATATAAATGGCGAAAAAACGATATTTTTCGCTATTAAGAAAATTTGAAAGAAATCAAGTAATTTCGACATTAGATTAGTTTTTATAGCACGCCATAATACTTAGGAAAGTGATGGCCTGACTTCTTGGATAGAACATTTTTTGTGTGGCTGTTATTATTTGAGTAAATCATTCAACTCAAAATTGCATCCTTTAAGCTAAAGTTCTTTCAAAATTAGAAGCAGAATAGTTATTTGCACTGATATATCAGATCATTGTATGCAAGCTGTAAATTTCCATATTAACAACGCTGATGCAGAAGACGTGTGTACTTATTATACATACTTCAGGGCATTTAAAAATGATAATAAGATACAATATTTCAAATACTTATTATCTGTAGAAAACTGGTCATGGTTAACTACAAATGACTGTAGTGAATCCAAATTCCATAACTTCTTTTCAATTTTTACTCAAAAATTAGACTTAGCATTTCCATTGGAGTTGCGAAAAGTAAAGAAATCTACTAAGCATAAAAACCCTTGGATCTCAGAGGAGTTAATTAATCAAGGGATCTTCATCAGAGATATTTATAAATTATGTCAAACTTCTTCCAGTGATGAATTGCTGAAAATTTACAAAATTTTAAAGAAAAATCACCAAAAAAATATTAAAATCACCAAAAAAATGTACTATGATTCGCGAATGCTAAATTCCAAAAATAAATGCAAAACAGCTTGGAATATTATTGAAAACAATGACCACTCAAGAAGTTATAATCTACCATCATCATTTACAGATAAAGAAGGTACTACTATAAAGATTTCAAAAGTGCCGCCGAGAGCTTCAATAATCACTTTAAAAACTCGATAAGTACTTTAACTAAGGATATGGTTATCTCAAATAACTCTAAATACATTGAATTCAATAATCATTCTTTGATCTTAACACCAGTTACAGATGATGAAGTTATAGATATTATTAGATCCGTAGCCGCCAAGAATTCGGCCGGATTCGATTATGTCACTGGTTCATTACTAGTACATATAATTGATTACATTTGTAGTCCTCTAAGTACACTAATAAATGCATCCTTCTGTGAAGGAACATTCCCTAGTGTCCTCAAAAAATCTATACTGATACCAATTCATAAAAAAACCGATAAATCTCAAATTTCTAATTATAGAGGTGTGGTACTTCTGTCCATCTTCTCCAAAGTCTATGAAAGAGCATATTATAACAGATTGTCAAAATTCTTAAATGATGAAAAGTTACTTACAAATAATCAGTATGGCTTTAGAAAGGGTTTGTCTACAGAGGATGCAGCGTATAATTTCGTGTTGAATAGTTTTGAATCAAAAGAAAAAACAGCAAGCATATTCTTTGACTTAAGTCGTGCATTTGACACGATAAACCATAACTTGTTAGTTGACAAGCTTTTCAAGTATGGAGTAAGAGGTTCTCCTCTATGCTGGATTAAATCATACTTAAAAGATAGATCACAAGAGGTTCAGTTAAAGCACAACGGGAGATTATTTCAATCTTCTCCCAGTCCCACTCACACCGGAGTACCTCAGGGCAGTGTGCTGGGTCCTCTTTTATTTATTATATTTATTAATGATATTGTTAAAGCTGATATGATTGATGGGACATACATTACAATATTTGCAGACGATACCACATCGTCTGTTTCAGGTAAAAATTTTCATGATATTAGAGATCAAGTAAATTCAGCTATATTCTCGATTCAAAACTATTGCATTGACAACGGACTTGCCCTTAATAATTTAAAAACAGATTACCTGTTATTTTCACCAAAAAACCTTAATGAAAGTTTGCTCGTCAGAATTGACGGACAAAGTATAAAACAAAGTAATTATGTCAAATTTTTAGGGCTTTACATCGACTCCCATCTATCTTGGGGATACCATATTGACTTTTTAATAAACAAAATTAAAGTCGCATGTTTCTCTATATATCAGTTAAGAAGTCATGTTAGTTTAGATGTACTTAAAATGTATTATTTTGGATACGTTCAATCGAGACTGAATTATTGTATAATGTGCTGGGGAAATAGCAGCAAAATTAATGAACTGTTCATTCTGCAAAAAAGAATAATACGTACAATGTTATACAAAGACTCGCGACACTCCTGCAGGAACTTATTCTCACAGCTAGGCATTCTAACAATTTCTTGTTTATATATACTAAAGTGTGTCTGTTATTTAAAGTGCAATCCACATAAGTTCGTGACCAACAGAAATGAATCTCATAATTATTGCTTAAGGCCAACGTACAATGTCGATGTACCTCAACATAGACTATCATTAATGGCTAATGGGCCCATGATCATGTCAATTAAATTATTCAATAAACTACCACTATCTTTCAAATTACTGAATGACAATAAAATTTTCAAATATAAAGTAAAAATTATGCTGTTAAAATATAACTTTTACTCTGTTGCGGAGTTCTTGGAATGTCCTAATATGGAAGAATAAGTGACAAATATATTAATTTATATATTTTGTCTTATTGTTTTAATATGTCTGTCTATATTTCACCCATATGTATTATGTATTATTGTCCAAGTTTAAGATTATTTTATGATTGTTGATTGCTTGTACTTTCGGCTTGTATCTTGTTAGTAGTATCCGTCATCTTATTTTATTTTATTTTAATACTTTATTGTATTAAATGATTAAATTGTTTGACTATATTCTATACTTACTTTGTAAGTCTAATGAAAATAAAGAATTATTATTATTATTATTATTATAGCTCAGAGTATACTTTGGCATTGGTCAAATAATTATATGTTGCAATGTGGTCTGAATTTAAATGAAAATGGTTACTTTTAAATATCGTAAAACTACTTATATGAGGTTTATGTAGATAGGTAAAAGGTAAACGGCAAGTTGTAATACCAAATGATTTATCGAAATTCGCGAAGAACATTTTCACTTCGTAATACCGTCTAATCAATTTTAATGGCGTATTTATTCAACTACATTATTTAATTAAATTGGTTGGTAAAATTTCAGAGGCGAGACTTAACCACTAATTGTTTTATGATGATTTTCTTTTTAAACAACAAGTCTTTCAAAACGATTAATTAAATCGAAAATAATGCCAAAAATAGTAAATCACCTACTTAATAGAACCACTACATACTACATCTAGTTTTGAAATTGTGAACTTATATGAAAAACAGACATATACTCTGAATAAGTAAAGGTTGAAATAAATTCCTTAAAATCGTTACAAAGCAAGTAAAAAAAATCGCCGAAACACGTCGATTAAATGCATTTCTCAATTTGTTCATATAAGAAGAAAAATGTACAAATATTTCTTTAAAAGTTATGATGTCATCGGGAATGTTTAAAACATGGCAACACTCATTTTTAAAAATGTCACTTGAAAGAACACATTTTTCTGCATACAGTACGTTAAGTTCTTTGGTATATTGCATGACGAAATTATCGAAGAAAAAGAATCACTTAACGTAATAGCACACACGTGCATTACACAAAAGAATTTTGTTTTCTGGCCAGGGGATCTGACTATACTCACTATATGTTTTTGGGATCGCTGAATCCGAATCCGAGGTCTACCTAACTCCATCACATCAGGATTTTGCCATAACCTCAAGAAACCCATAATTTAAGCACTTTGGCGGCCGATATCTCACTTAAAAAGCTCCGGAAGAATATCGTGCCACACATCATTGGATTGGAAATTTAATTGGCAATCGATATAATACAAAAAAGGGGGTCACTTTTGCCTAGAAGAAGTTACAGCGATTAATGTGAAGAGATGTCGAAATCGCTTAAATTATGGGTCTTTTGAGGTTATGGCAAAATCCTGATGTGATGGAGGTTAAACAGACCTCGGATTCACATTCAGCGACCTCAAAAACAGAATAAAAATGTTTGTGTGGCTGTGTTATTTATGGTCGAACCCCGGTACCTTTGTACCTTTGTACAACTTACCTTTTTTTCGTGTTTACGCTTTTCTTCATTCACAACGCGGACCTGGCTGTAACACGTTGGCCTTTGCTTGTTACATTGTATTTATGACACGTTTAAGTGATACGCATACAGCGAATTGAAATTTTGACAACGATTGTCTATGGAGACAAGTCCCGAACACAAACTCTGGTTTGTTAATTATTTATTGGTAAATACCCAGATCAACCTATTTCACAATCAACTGTTAGCAAAATAGAAAAGAAGTTCCGAGATAGTGATCAAGTAAGAGGTAATTTCACGAAAGGTCGTTCTGCAATTTCAAAAAATAAACAGTTAGATGTTTTACTGACAATGGAGGACAATTCTCTAATCCTCACAAACCAAGTCGCGAAGGCGGAACAGACCAATCAATTGGTTAAACGGCTCTTAAATTATTTGAAAAAAAATAAATGGCACTCATATAAAGTCTTAGTTAGAGCTTAATGAGGATGATTTCGATCGCAGAGTAGATTGGAGAGCGATGAAATACCAATCCACATTTATTAACACAAGTACTTTTCTCTGATGAGACCACCTTCTGTTTAAATGACAAAATTATCGTTATTAGTCATATGAAAGTTCACAGTAGATGATCGATGCACATACCCAGTTGCTACAGAAATTTAACGTGTGGGTTGGAATTGTTGGAACTACAGTTTTAGGTTCATTTTTTATTGAAGGTTTTTCAAATTGTGAAAAATACTTGAAGCTACTCCAAGATTTGTTGAACTGTATCCAAATTGCGAAAACCCTAATGTACCGGAAAACTCTATATAATTTCAACCAACCTGTCGGTACCACCAAATTATTCGGTAATAGTGCGTAACGATTTAAACGAAAGTTTCTCACACAGATCGATAGGTAGACGCGGATCAGTAGAATGGCCAGCTAGATCTCCGAACCTAACCCTACTGTATTATTTTCTATGGGATTACCTTAAATTCAAAGTTTACTTTAATACACCGAGGAATGTTGGACACTTAAAAGACAGATAGAGAAATAGGTCAAGATTGTCATGAAACGTCGATATTTTAAATTTGAGCGAAAGAAAATTTTCTTTCTGTTTGTCTGTAACTTTTTTGTCGGCACGTCTTCCCCGGAACGGTTTAAGATATTGATTCGAAATTGTGCACGCATATATTATGACGAGATGTGGAACCGGATTGTTTCTTTAACATATCCGGTGAAGGGCTGGGGGTAAATAGGGGGAAATAAGTAAAGCAAGCAGGTAAGAGTATAGAAACTTGAAATTTGGTGTATGTACTAGAAGCCAAGACCTCAGATTTTTTTATAATATTTTTCAACCCCCCACCACCCCTCTCTACACCGACCCACGCCTAGCGCCGTTTTTGTAAAACTTGTGTATTTGATATATTTTCATCCCTAGATTCATATTCTTGCATTTTCACGCCTCGACACCGACCGACGCCTAGCGTCATTTTTGTATAACTTGTGTATTTGATTAACTTCGATATCTAAATTTATGTTACATTTTTACGCCTCGACGCCGAGCGACACCTAGCGTCGTTTTTGTATAACTAAAATATTTGATGAAATATGTTAGCTAGATTCATATTCTTGCATTTTTTCGCCATGGTGCCCACCGACGCGTAGCGTCGTTTTTGTAAAACTTCCGAATATAATAAGTTTTGATACCTAGATTCATATTTCATCTTTTCGTCTCGACGCCGAGCGACGCCGTTTTTATAAAACTAGCATATTTGATAAATTTTGATACCTAAATTCATGTTCTTTCATTTTTACGTCTCGATTCCGACAAACGCCTAGCGTCGATTTTATAAAACTTGTGTATTTGATCTACTTTGATACCTATAGATTCACAGTGTATATTTACGTCTCTACACCGACCCACGCAATACGTCGTTTTTGTAAAACTTGTGTATTTGATAAATTTTAATATCTAAATTCATGTTCTTGCATTTTTACGTCTCGACGCTGGCCGAAGCCTAGCGTTGTTATTGTAAAACTTGTGTATTTGATACATTTTGATACCTAGATTCATATTCCTGCATTTTTACGCCACGATACTGACCAACGCCCAGCGTCGTTTTTGTAGAAATTGTGTTTTTGATAAATTTTGAAACCTAGATTCTTATTTCTGCATTTTGCGTCTCAACACCGACCGACACCTAGCGTCGTTTTTATGAAAATTGTGTATTTGATTAATTTTAATACCTAAATTCACGTTCTCGCATTTTTACGAAACCCATTTTTTGTGTAGATTATTAATGTAAATCCTATTACAATGGCGGCGAGCTAAGTAATTTTTTTAATTTCTTATCCGCAGCTTAATAAAAGTTTAAAAATTTCTAAAACTATTCTTATGCCTATCCCCTGTACATTTTGCAGACTTTGTAGGTATCATATCAGGCTTGAAAGTTAGCCAGGTTCATTTTCAATGGCTTAACGAAGCTTGCTAAATTGCATCTTCTCTAACATTTTTTATGAAATCTGCCCAAATATTAAAATTCTATGACTAATTATTCCCGCATACTAAAGTGAGAATATAGTCAAGAATTTAAAGAGACTTGGAAGGAAAATCTGGATGTGGAAGTAGTGATTCCTTCTTATGCAACGATTTTTCCTGTATTTATTAATTCTTCTAATTTAAGAATACTGTTCCATATTATTTACTTTTTTAAAGTTTGTTTATTTATTTGCTCAGTTATTTAGACAGTCTTTGTCTCGGAAGTTCTTAAATTACTTGTAATTTAATTTACTGACGATACAGAATTATTCCTCTAACACTATGTATGGCACTAGTCATTCATGGAGTTTCCGTGAATAAGTGGATAAGTACACACAGTATTTTTATTTATAATATTGAGAGGGCAATACTTTTTTAAAGTTTGTTTATTTATTTGCTCAGTTATTTAGACAGTCTTTGTCTCGGAAGTTCTTAAATTACTTGTAATTTAATTTACTGACGATACAGAATTATTCCTCTAACACTATGTATGGCACTAGTCATTCATGGAGTTTCCGTGAATAAGTGGATAAGTACACACAGTATTTTTATTTATAATATTGAGAGGGCAATAGTATGACAGAGCCTAAGAGATTCTAAAATTAAATTATAAGAAAAGTTATAAGTAATGCCATATTACTGCTACCCCATATCACGTTTGTAGGATAATTAATTAAGAAGAAATATCAATATATGTTTATTTATATTGTAATGTAACATTCAAAATGCTTACCATTCTATTTGGTAACAATGTGGTATAAAATAAAAAAACAATGGCAGCTGATTTCAATCAAACTTGAATTTGCTGAAAAACTCATCAATTTGTACGCAGCATGAGGCGTGACCGGAAATTGTATACACCGTAAAAATTCCGGCGGTTGACACATTAATCGAAATTTAAATATTTCAGTAGTCAGCATTACAGAATGACAAAAAGTAGAATTTATATAAACGTTAGATAAATTTCAAAAAGCCAGAATCCGAGTAAACTTATATATCTCCTACTACTTTAATATGTAATGAACAAATATGCATATTTGCTATACATTAGCAAAATTAACAATACTGAACGATATTATGGTGAATAGATTACGCCAAAAACTATGGGGAGTTTATCCAACTAACTCTATAATTAAGTTCATTGCGTGCTTAATTTGAAATTACAAAGGCCTATTAGTCTCGTCTGTGATATATTTACGTGAATTAAAATTACAGCCCGACTGACTAATGCGACTACACAACCATGTGTCTCCTCAAATAAAAAGGGCGACACTCGCTTTAATGGCTATTGTTCTAAGACTGCTCTTAACAGGGTACCGGTAATCGTGGTGAAAATGCAAGAGAAGAACAAACCAAACTAATGATACGCGTATAAAACACTACAAATGCCAAGTAGATGAAAACTAGTGAAGGCAAAGTTCACAGCAAGACAGATGGAAAGTGCTTCGAAGCTTTCCGCTTTGTAGAAGGGAGGCTGGGGCATAGGTAGGACCCAGTCCCTTTTTATATGTAGTTACTGCTTTTATGTTGTCATATTTTCTTTTTCTTTCTAAGTGAACGAGAGAGGAAGCTGTAAAAATGTGTCCGTTTTATGAAATGTAAATGATATCAGGGAAATATAAGAGGTCAACAGAAATACAAAGCAGCGTTTTATAGTTCTACTTTTCTTTGTCTTTCTTGCAGAACTCTGAATCATGTTCATTCAGTTACAATTAGAATGTCAATATTATGGTTTACAGTTTATTATTATACAGTATGTCGCGCAAAAATTTCGATCTCGATGTTTCAATCAATTTACCTTTTTGAAATTTAGTAAGTTCTTATAGGGAATGTGAAATGACAAGTAATACCTAGAACTTGGTCGCGTATACCCTCAGTTACCCCATATTCATGCTTTTAAAACCATTTTACTTACCTTAACATATAAATCATGAGGTAGTTTTCAAATCTTGAGCAAAAACCCCTATCGATGGCTTCTCATTTAAAAGTTATTAAAAAATGGGGCTGTCGAGTCTGCTACGTTTACTTTATGATGATGGCTGAAAATTCTTATTGTACTACAATATCGAAATAAGTATTAAATAATAAAGGCCTGTGCCTTACATTAAATATTTTCTTTATTATAGTTCATTTCAGACATATAAGAAATATCGTAGGAACATACAGGAACTTAGGTTCACGGACATACTATACTTTACCATAGGTACCAGATACAAAACACCCCTGCGATGAAATGTATAGTAAATGTTATTATGCGTTTAATTATTTAAAGTGATAAAATATGTATTCCTATATAATTGTATGATAGTGTATGCAAGTTAGCTCTCGAGGGGCCCAGATCTCATACTAACTGCAACCTCAGCAAAAAATACTCATATGCCTGGAAGGTGATATTAATTTGGAAAAAGAATTTTTGGTGGAATTTGCAAAAAAATTTGCGAAGTGTTGCGAAAAACGGGGTTTTGCATTTTAAAGGAAGAGTTGAATTTATACGAAGAAAAGTGTTGAGATAAAAAATGTGCGCAATAGAAAAACGATCAAATAAGTGGAACTCAATTGGCCCAGTGGTTCCCTTGCAAATTGCAAAAACCACTAAATTTGCACGTTTTTTCGAAAATTCATAACCCCGTAAAGGCTGAAATTTGCACACGTTGGAGTTTTAGTAGTCCTTCATCTACCTTCAAAATTTCATTCGAGAATACAGTGCAGTATTTGCAGGCCATTGCTTTTTGCAAAAATAGCACTTTTTTGCCCAGCGCCATCTCACAATTTGTATTAAATATAACATATAAATAAACAACCCTCTCTGACGAAATGCCAAAAGAATGAAAATATACTATAGTGAAAACTGAGGTATTAATATCAGCGACTGCCCAGGAATTACGACTAACTTTAAACGTGCATTAAGCGACCAACTTTGGGGGTTTAAATTATCGAAAGTTTAAGCTAATTTAATCGAGGATTAAAAAGAGGTGCAAGGTATATTTCATTTTTAGTGAAGGTTTAGTATCAATCCTCTGTTAAACTGTACGGTGCAAACGGCTGTAAGTGATAAAAAGTTTCACAGTTTGAGCACTAAAATCAACTGATGGGATGCTTCTGGAAAGAATTGCAACGGTACGCGATGGAGAGATCTCCTAAAACTGTTGAGAAACCCGGTATTATAAAATTTTAAATATTTATTTATGTATATGTTATTCAAGTACTTAACGGGTTAGAAACCTAATAATGTTACGTAATCCTGATCCTCGCTTTGTGTATTTGATTATAATATTAACATATTAAATATTAGCAAATTACACCTGCTGTCGATGTCATTTTATTATAATTGAATTATGTTAAATTAAATTGTCATCAGTTTATAAATTTAATTACAGTGCAATACGTCGTCATGGCAATATAATGTTGGGTACTAAAATAGCACTATATCAATTAAAAATGAAATTGGATCGTATTGTGTCAAATAGGAACGTTTCTCACCACACTTATGTGAAATCTTTTACGGTACTATACACGGTGGAGCAAATCTGTGTAAAAAATATGGCTAACAACATTTTTTGTAGCATTTTTGTTCTATTTAGTGTCGCACTTTGATTTTCAACAGCTTTCTCTTTTTTCGAGATGACGTGATCGCCAGTTTCTTAAACATATAACCTTGTATATTTTTTACATTTTCAGATAATCATATTATTATAATGATTTGGTGGGTGTGCGACTTGTGATTCTATAAATATTAAATAGAATAATCAAATGAAGAGTAATAAATATTTACTAGTTAATGAGAATTAATTTTTTTATTACAAAATATTGAGCACTTTAAGAGTGTCAAGTGAGTGACATGCGTTTATAAAGCAATATAGACATATTAGCTGTGTTGTAACTTAAGGGTAATAAAATTCCAACTAGAACTGTTTTCGGAAAGTCAAGTACCAAGCTGCCAACATACACACACGGACGAAAAAGATAAGTTCTATTAGTTTATTAATCTATTAAACCTAATTGAATTTTTCTAAACTAAAAATTAGTGTAGGCGAGCTAGTTCGATCAAGGGCCCAGATCTCAGACAAACTGCAACCTCAGAAAAAAATAGTCACATGTAGTTTGCGATATCTGGAAGAAGATGGTATTATTTTGGAGAAAGAATCTTCGGAGGAATTTGCAAAAAAAAATGCGAAAGGTCGCGAAGAACGGTTTCTCGCATTTTAAAGGAAAAGTTGAATTTGTACGAAAAAAGTATTCAGGTAAAAAACATGCGCAATAAATTAACGAACCAATTGAGCTACAGTGGAACTCAATTGGTCCGGTGGTCCCCTCTCAAATTGAAAAAAAACCCACTAGATTTGTACGTTTTTTTCAAAAATTCATAACTCCGGTTCAAACGCATATCAAAGGCTGAAATGTGCACACATTAGAGTTTTAGTAGTTCTTAACCTACCCTCAAAATATCAATCGAAAATGCTATGCAGATTTTGCATTCCGTTGCTTTTTGCAAAAAAGGCACCTTCTTGAACAGTGCCGCGAAAGTCTTTTGGCGTTCGGACTGATATTTAACTAAGCGGTTGTATCTTCGAGATTTAGGACTCTACAACGTGTTTTTTTTTCGTTTTGTTAAAGGTCGATTGGTCGATTGGAAGCATGCGAAAAACGTGATCGAAAGTCGATAATTTCAACTCTGAGAATCGGCCGCACGTGAAAACGACGAAAAGTGGGGGTAGCCAAGTTCCCCTTCTCTTTCGCTTGTCTGCTAAGGCTAGGGATGCCGATTTTTCATAAAAACGCCGATTTCGTGAATCGATTCAGATTGCTGATCAAAAAATCGATTATGAAGTAAATCGTCTCCCAAGAGATCGATTTCTTTAGAATCGATTTTAAAAAAGTTCCGTTGGTGGTGTCAGCTTTATAATTTGTTCCTCGTCTTCTTCGACTTCTTTATTACATAATTTACACTCGCCACCATGTCAGGATTTAATATAATTCTACCATACATCACCTTCCTTTGAGCGTGCGATAATTTTATTTAATATTTTGTACGTAAAGTTGAAAGGATGATGAATACAGCTGATAGCAGACCTTGGAGAAGGTTGGAAGCAGAAGAAGATTGAACAGGACAGGGTCGCGTTCGATTTTATCGCATGTTCCAATAGTAGAGTAGTTATGACGATATGAGAAGGAAAACTACTTTGTTTTCTACCACTAAAATTTATTGTAACATACACGTTACTGCAGTTTCGGTACTTTAACGTACCATTTTCAAACGCTGATTCAAATGAATGAATTTACAAAGGGTTGTGTTAATTTATACTAAGTACCTAATTACATTATTCTGTGTATTAGGTACTTAGTATAAATTAACACAACCCTTTGTAAATTCATTCATTTGAATCAGCGTTTGAAAATGGTACGTTAAAGTACCGAAACTGCAGTAACGTGTATGTTACAATAAATTTTAGTGGTAGAGAACAAAGTAGTTTTCCTTCTCATATCGTCATGATTAACTATCACAAAGTAACGGCTTCCACAATCGATTTTTTGTAGAGTAGTTAAGTGGTTTGACTTGTGCGACTCCTTGTTCTTCTTTCGGATCAGATCTAATTTTATTTTTCCTAATCTAACTTTTTTAAATCGATTCTCAGAAACAGTATACTACAGGATCGATTCGGAAAGAATCGTAACGATCAAGAATTGATTTAAGAAATGATCTTTTTCACGAAAAAATATCGATCTTCAACAAAATAGATTGAAAATCGGCATCCCTAACTGAGGCACAATTTCGGACGGCCACGCTTCAAACTCTGGTCACGGGTAAAAATGTTAATATCTCGCGAGCCTTCAGTCGTATTTTGAAATTGTGCAAGCGAGAGTGAAGGGGAACTCGGCTACTCCCACTCTTCGCTTCCAGCCCTCGACGCATGCTTCCAACCGACTTTTGGCAAAACAAAAACAGCACGTTGTAGAGTAAATCTCGAAGAATACAACTGCGTTAGTTAAATATCAGTCCGACCTCCACAGGGCTTTCGCAGCACTGCTGTGCAAAAAAGTGCCTTTTTAACATTGGAAATGTTTATGTTTTCGCATATGGGGTAGAGTTACCAGTTTTTGTTCAAGGTCAAAAGACAGCGGTGTCGTGGTCAACTGAGACTATCGTATGCAACAGCTGATATACGCAAATATAATATGGGTTGCATATATCACAGGGGGTCAAGTTACCAGTTTTCATTTAAGGTGGAAATACAGCGGTGTCGCGGTCGAGTGAGACTGCGTATATGCAACGGCTGCATATGCAAATGTAATATGGGTTGCATATATCACAGGGGGTCAAGTTACCAGTTTTCTTTTAAGGTGGAAATACAGTGGATCGTGCTGTTTCCGGACGAGGTGAAATCTAGTCCGGAAAAAGTTGACAAAGTTGAAAACAAGTTTATGTTTTATGTATGGTGTTACCATTTTCAATGTCCCGATGATTGCAACGATTGCGAATTCTGTGAATTTTTGCAAAAAGTAACGGTTTGCGAGAACTACACGGTATTCTCGATTGAAATTTATGGTAGGTGAAGGACTATTGAAGCTCCAACGTGTGCAAATTTCAGCATTTTATATGTATTTGAACCGGAGTTATGAATTTATGAAGAACGTGCAAATTTAACGGTTTTTTGCAATTTGCGAGGGAACCACTTGGCCAATTGAGTTTCACCATGGCTCATTTTGTTCGTTTTTCTATTGCGAATATGCCTGAACACTTTTTTTCGTGTAAATTTAACTCTTCCTTTAAAATGCGAAAAGCCGTAAGTAGTATAGCTATGGGCATTCTGCGCCAAAATCCCATGTTATTTCTTATGGAGGTTCATTCTGGTCATTTTTGACCAATTTTCTCCCCACCGCTTTTTAGCCTCCCGCCAACAGAGGGCGCCACAGTGGCAGATGAAATATTGATTTCAGCATGGCGGCTCAGCGAATTAGAATGCAGCACGGATCCTACTGGCTACGGTGTCGGGACTTTTTCTATTGGTCGCGGGATGGCGGACGGTATATTGGATTTCAGCATGGTGAGGTCTAGCAAATCAGATGGTGATCTGCTTTAGACTCTCCCTATTAATTGTGAACGGTAATAGCTAATGGTGTATCAGATAGAGAGATCTATTGGGGTATGCAGACAAGGAAAATCAGAATGGTGAATCAGATAATAGCATAGTGGTATAGCAAATAAGATATGGCGGATCAGAGTGTTGTAATGATGGAGGGTCGTGTGTTCGTGGGGAAGTCTGTATCACATAGGTGATTATCGGTCTGTACTTCAGAACAAAGTATATACTTTTCCTGTGTAAAAGAAATTCACACATGGGGGACATGGAGGTAATGAATTTTTACGTTCTGGCTAAATGTTTAAGAGAAATTTTATTTTTAGATGTAGGATTAGCGTATTAAATAACGGGGGACAAAATATTGGTCGAGGGGTATAGGATTAATGGCTAATCAGAAGGTCTGAGCTCGTCCTATTGATCGAGGTGACTTAACAAATCAGAAGGCGTGGTCGAGGCAGCAAAGGATACCTAACAAAGCAGAAATGTTAACTTAACGAATCGGATAGCAGCATAGTGGAATAGTAAATAAGATATAGTGGTCTTACGGGTTGAGGATGATGGAGTCGCAGGATTTTAGAGAAAAGGTGGGAAAAACGTATGCTAATATATTAACGAATGAGGTTCGGGGAGGCGGTGTCTATATTAATTATAGCTCTATATACTTAATAGGAAAAATAATTTAAAAGCAAAAATAGTATTCTGTCTAATCGGATGGTCGACAATTGGGATGCTGATGCTGATATATCTGACCCCTTATAGTGACAGCTTCTTTTGTAGGGAAGTCTAACAGACACTAGGGTCGATACTGGTCCCATGTAGAGACGCGTTGCACAAGCCGTATCGTCAACCTTTTACAACATCTCAGCGAGATGACAACCAACTAATGACAAACATACTTATAGTATTGATGTACGTCATAACTTGAAGTCTACGGATACAAATTTTCCAGTCACCCTGTATATGAGCAATTGTAATTTTCTCATTCATTATTATTGTTTATTATTTAGGCGCGTTTAAGGTAAGTTATTTTTATGATCAACAGAAATATTCATAGGTAGTCAGTACATTAAGATATTATTTTTATTACAGAGCTTTCCTCATATGTATGCTCAAGATCTGAGAGTTTCGGGAACCTACTTTACACAAGAAGGTGGATATATGGAACCTACATTCTAAAAGCAGTACATAAGCCTCAGATACAAAGTCCGGGGCCATCCGGTATACAAGCATGTCACAATAGGTCATACATTAATTATTTAAGTATTGCTACATACATGAAACAGAGCTTAAGGTGGGGCCATTTTTAGGAGAAATCACGGTTAACCCGATGAAAATAGATAGCTGTCCACAGGTGACAAGGCGGAAAAAATCGAAAGGTCTTATTTATTAGAAATATATGATCAATAGGGTTGAGAACTAGGAGTTAACAAACGGCATAAGATATAAAAATCTAAAACTTATACTCGGCTACTAAAGAAATATATAGAAAAAGCATGCGCAATGAGGCAATCTGTACAAAACAAAAAGACATGAAGGAGCAGGAAAAAAATGCTAAAAAATCTATGTTAATTACTGGAAAACGGCGGCCTACTATCCTATAGCAAAGTCTCAACTTGTGGTAAAAACAAAAGAGTGACGTCATCATCACACCACATGTTCTCTTATAACTCAAGAACGGAATAATATATAAAACATCTAAACTTATACTCGTTTACTGAAGAAATGTATAGAAAATCATTAGAGAAAAAGCATGCGCAGTGGAGGATTTTAGGGAAAAAATATCTGTTGCTAAAGAAAATCATGCGCTGTGGAGATTTATAGAAACATCATAGACATCGTGAGGATTATTAGATAATGAAATCGTGTGTATATATAGAAAAGCATACCTACGCAGTAGGAACCTTTTATACTCTCTGTCTCTGACGTCAGACTCTGCCCATTATAAAAAACAATCATGAACATGTAATAAAATATCCACCTAATGATGGATACTATATTAGCGTAATCAAATATTTCTACATCATAAACCGTATTCACCGCAATACACCGAGGGGACCTCTACATTACGTTTAAAAATAAAACATCAGGTACAATAAACAGAAAGCATAAAGTTCTATAATCTTACTTATCACTTTACTGTGGACCAGCACCTCAAGGTTGCATTTCTAAGAAAAGAACATCCTCAGCTATCATAAACCTATAGTTTAAGTGAATAATAGAATAATCAAATTGATGGATACAAATTCCGGTCCACCCTGTATACAAGCAATTATAATTTTCTCATTCAATAGTTATTTAAATATTGTTTATTATTTAAGTACTTCCAGCTTAAGGTGGATCATTACTGAAATAAATAATAGCTAGCAAAAATACATACCTATTCGCAGGTGGTCGGTATATGGCGTGTTTTCATTATCAAGCTTCAACAAGTCCCTAGCGGTATCATTGATATTTTTTAAGGCATGACAATTTCTATGTCTCACACACAGCTGTATTCCAGCTCAGTGTTTGATGATTCAACTAGAGTAACATTGCGTAATGTGCATTAATATAAATACAACCGAAAAGTTGACACGCTCAGTCACTGTTTTGCGTGTACGCGAATCAATAAAGTTATTTTTCACCCAGTTCAACAATTATTCTTTAGTGTGTACTTCACCAATAAAATGTAAGTACATATTTTAATTACATATGGTATCAAGATATCATCTAGCTATGATTTGATATAGTATAACTGATACATCTTTAAAATATAAATTATGGGAAACGTTTTTACTATTCTACTTAAGATAAAATTGTTATTAGTCTAAGGCCTGTTGCATGAAAATAATACTTTCACTAATATAGGAAAACAAATAGTAAAAAACCTACTTATGACAAAATTTATAGTCAGGCCAATATAGAACAAAATTAATACTTTCACTAATATATGAAAATAAGTGTCCTTTGTGTTTAGATGTTTAGCTTAAATTAAATGGTTAGAGGTATTTTAATGCAGTCGTTTTTCTATGCTGTTTTTAGCTTTGTAGTATGAAGTAATTTATTTTTTAGCAACTTTATTTTCAAAGGATTAAGTTCTTCACGTTAGACGCTTAGGACAAATAAAGTGATCAGAGGCGGTACATTAGATATTTGGAATGTTCTTTTTTAAATGATATTTTAGCATTTTGTGTAGTAGATATTTGAAACAGTTCAACGACGTTTTAGAATTGCATGCAGTGTTATAGTATATTATTTCTTATAGATATTAGTCCGAGAGCTGTGAAACAAAAATAATACTTTTCACTAAAATGAGGAAATTAAAAGTAAAAACATACTTAAGATAATTATTTATAGTCCGGGAGCAGTAGGAGAATTTTCAGTAATATAGAAAAATAAGCATGATTATTAAGTGCTTTGCGTTTAGGCGTTTAGAACAAATTAAATGGTCAGAGGTATTTTTGATGTTGTTGCTTTTATGGTGTCTTAGCTTTTCATGCAGTGTTATAGTATAAAATAATTTTTATTTATGTACCATTGTATTACGTATAAGTCACGATAATACCCACCGAGACCCAGTGAACTAAACTGAATCGGTGACGGGAATGATATTTTTCCAGAAATTTTGGTTTCAACCACAAGAATAATTTTTAAATCCGTATGCGAAAGACCTTCGGGCTATCGAAAAACATTCATATGGCCGTCTTGAGAATTGTTTTCAATGAATATTTTCTATACTGTTTATTAACCCAATGGCAGCTGGATTGGATGTCTGCATGTTTTCTGTCGTATATTACTATTATTATCATAAGTCCACCCACGAAATTTTTATGCGTTAGCTTATGCTGTTCATTAACCCCATTGGTAGCTGAATTGGATGTCTGCATGTTTCCAATCGTTTAGTATTTTAATTATCATAAGTCCACCCACGAGATTTTTATGTGCTATCTGTATTGGATGTCTGCGTGTTTTCTGTCGTCTACTGTTTTATTATCGCATGTTTATTTATACAATTTTTTACCTACTAGCTTATGCAGTACATTAAACAACGGTAACCGTATTGGATATCTGCTTGTTTTCACAAATGCTGTTTTAAAAGCTGTTCAGACTGTGTTTGAAATTGTGGTGGCGGGAAAATATTTGAGGACATTTTGATTAAATAAAAGACATATTTAAGTATTATACTTTTATTAGCGTATACAGATGAAGTAACTATGCTATTATGATAATCAAATTAACTAGTTGTTTAACATATTTTTCCACGCTTTACACATAATGGTTAACTATTCTTGTTTGGATCGGTGTATTTATTCAATTTCAGTTCACAGAATTTTAGATCTATGAGTGGCTTCTTTCTTTTTGGTGTTCTTATATTTTCAGTAAGTGGAGGCTTTATTTACATATTTCCACATGTACGGTTTCTCTTCAATAATAATTCACTTAGATCTTCTGTTAGTGGGCTTCACATCTAACTTAATACAAAGTATTTTAACATGTTCATAAAATATCATTGCAGCGGGAAGATAAAAGCTATAATACTATAATCTAATAAATATATATTTGTCATAATTAATAGATTTTAACACTTGAGCACTACTGTAGCCTAGTAAAGTAGCACTTTTATATGTTTTTCATACGTTTCCTACTCACGCTCACTCAGAACTTTTAAATGATCTATTCAGTCGATATCTTGAATAATTTAGTCAATAATCCCCATATCTTGCAAGGTATTTACACACATTTGATAGTCTATGCCTAAACGTTCGCTAACGCTCATTAGTTCGACTATATCGTTAGGATCAGTATTAGAGTCCCACTTCAATACTTCATTCTTTCTCATTATCTCTGAAGTAGGGACCGATCTATCTACGGATGGAATTAACATGTTTTCATTTTTTTGTTTTCGATGTTCAACTATAGAATATTTTTCTGCAGGTAATACTTCTTTGTAACAGTTTTCTTTTAGATCTTCACTCGCCTCCGGAACGGTGTATACTCTTTGCGGATGACATGTTAAATTATCTTTCCTTTGTTCAACTATTTCATCAGGCTCGTTGCAGCCATATCGCTCGATAAATTCTTGATCGAAGGGTGTCATCTAGTAAATAACTGAATAATAATCATCAGAGTTCAGGATATAGGGGAATAGTGTGAAGGAGATGGAAAAAAACACCCAATAAGAGATATATATGTTTTTATTTAGATAAATTTAAATACAACCAATCATAAAGCCTTATACTATTTCTTAAACTACACATACACTTAACATTAGTAAAATGATTTAAACAAGAAGATATTTCCTTTATGAAGTTGGGTGGAGCTTGATCGCCATTAAGATGTTCTACGTTGATTACGGGAGGTGCCGAATTCTTATCCAATTCATGTAATTTTCTTTCGAGAAATTGTTGCTTCTGATGTCCTTTTACGTACACCATATCAGCGGCACCATTAAGTAAGTGATTGAGTAATATATACAATTCATCATAATTTACAAAACCACTACGATATTTCAAGCCATGATGAAACCTTTCCAAATATTTCACCAGTCTTCTTATAGCATAACTTAACGTACTGTAGGGTATTGGAGGTTTTAATAAATAGTGTACAGGATCTCGTACTTTATCGATCTCCTTTCCATTTAATTCATAACTTATAGAATCGAATAAGTATGCTCCGGCGTTATTAGTAAATTCAATAGTACCAGTACCAGCAGCATTTTTCCTTAATGTTCCCTCAATTGATATTGCAGCTTCACTCATCAGTAGTAAAGCATCCTGTTGATAAATGGCAATTTCTATCTCGTCGTTATTCTTTTTGGCGTTCTTATATTTTCAGTAAGTGGAGGCTTTATTTACATATTTCCACATGTATGGTTTCTCTTCAATAATAATTCACTTAGATCTTCTGTTAGTGGACTTCACATCTAACTTAATACAAAGTATTTTAACATGTTCATAAAATATCATTGCAGCGTACTTTATCGACCTCCTTTCCATTTAATTCATAACTTATAGAATCGAATAAGTATGCTCCGGCGTTATTAGTAAATTCAATAGTACCAGTACCAGCAGCATTTTTCCTTAATGTTCCCTCAATTGATATTGCAGCTTCACTCATCAGTAGTAAAGCATCCTGTTGATAAATGGCAATTTCTATCTCGTCGTTATTCTTTTTGGCGTTCTTATATTTTCAGTAAGTGGAGGCTTTATTTACATATTTCCACATGTATGGTTTCTCTTCAATAATAATTCACTTAGATCTTCTGTTAGTGGACTTCACATCTAACTCAATACAAAGTATTTTAACATGTTCATAAAATATCATTGCAGCGGGAAGATAAAAGCTATAATACTATAATCTAATAAATATATATTTGTCATAATTAATAGATTTTAACACTTGAGCACTACTGTAGCCTAGTAAAGTAGCACTTTTATATGTTTTTCATACGTTTCCTACTCACGCTCACTCAGAACTTTTAAATGATCTATTCAGTCGATATCGTGAATAATTTAGTCAATAATCCCCATATCTTGCAAGGTATTTACACACATTTGATAGTCTATGCCTAAACGTTCGCTAACTCTCATTAGTTCGACTATATCGTTAGGATCAGTATTAGAGTCCCACTTCAATACTTCATTCTTTCTCATTATCTCTGAAGTAGGGACCGATCTATCTACGGATGGAATTAACATGTTTTCATTTTTTTGTTTTCGATGTTCAACAATAGAATATTTTTCTGCAGGTAATACTTCTTTGTAACAGTTTTCTTTTAGATCTTCACTCGCCTCCGTTAACGGTGTATACTCTTTGCGGATGACATGTTAAATTATCTTTCCTTTGTTCAACTATTTCATCAGGCTCGTTGCAGCCATATCGCCCGATAAATTCTTGATCTAAAGATAACGTATTTCGAGACCTTTTTCGCTTAGCAGGAAATAATTTCGATATGATGTTTTGATATTTCCAAGACCTACAAGCATTAATCCGGAGAATATTACCATATTTTCTCATATGTGCATTACTTAGTGTTAGTATACGCTTATAAATCATTAGATCATCACTGTTGAAATCCTGAGGCTGCTGCTTCGTTAGTAATTCTCTTAAGCCTTTGGTTAGATTAAATTTAGATCCTTTGATATAAAGAACATGGTTTTTAATCTGCACTGGTACTTCTCCAATTACAAGATTTGGGCCAATATGCTTTAGTCCATAACTGTTAGGCTCGATGTTGAGTAGGAAAGACATGTTGCCTTCACTAGGATCTATGAGGCTAATAACTTCGCTGTAATATTTTCATACATTTATATGGTTTCATGGCCATCTCATGACCACCTCGTGACCACCTCATGACCACCTCATGACCACCCCATAGCCACCTCATGACCACCCCATGACCACCCCATCAAACAGGTATACATGTACAGATGTTGGTATATATAGGAACACATTAGGTTAGGTACGATTGCGGCAATCGTACCTAACCTAATGTGTTCCTATATATACCAACATCTGTACATGTATACCTGTTTGATGGGGTGGTCATGGGGTGGTCATGAGGTGGCTATGGGGTGGTCATGAGGTGGTCATGAGGTGGTCATGAGGTGGTCACGAGGTGGTCATGAGATGGCCATGAAACCATATAAATGTATGAAAATATTACAGCGAAGTTATTAGCCTCATAGATCCTAGTGAAGGCAACATGTCTTTCCTACTCAACATCGAGCCTAACAGTTATGGACTAAAGCATATTGGCCCAAATCTTGTAATTGGAGAAGTACCAGTGCAGATTAAAAACCATGTTCTTTATATCAAAGGATCTAAATTTAATCTAACCAAAGGCTTAAGAGAATTACTAACGAAGCAGCAGCCTCAGGATTTCAACAGTGATGATCTAATGATTTATAAGCGTATACTAACACTAAGTAATGCACATATGAGAAAATATGGTAATATTCTCCGGATTAATGCTTGTAGGTCTTGGAAATATCAAAACATCATATCGAAATTATTTCCTGCTAAGCGAAAAAGGTCTCGAAATACGTTATCTTTAGATCAAGAATTTATCGGGCGATATGGCTGCAACGAGCCTGATGAAATAGTTGAACAAAGGAAAGATAATTTAACATGTCATCCGCAAAGAGTATACACCGTTAACGGAGGCGAGTGAAGATCTAAAAGAAAACTGTTACAAAGAAGTATTACCTGCAGAAAAATATTCTATTGTTGAACATCGAAAACAAAAAAATGAAAACATGTTAATTCCATCCGTAGATAGATCGGTCCCTACTTCAGAGATAATGAGAAAGAATGAAGTATTGAAGTGGGACTCTAATACTGATCCTAACGATATAGTCGAACTAATGAGAGTTAGCGAACGTTTAGGCATAGACTATCAAATGTGTGTAAATACCTTGCAAGATATGGGGATTATTGACTAAATTATTCACGATATCGACTGAATAGATCATTTAAAAGTTCTGAGTGAGCGTGAGTAGGAAACGTATGAAAAACATATAAAAGTGCTACTTTACTAGGCTACAGTAGTGCTCAAGTGTTAAAATCTATTAATTATGACAAATATATATTTATTAGATTATAGTATTATAGCTTTTATCTTCCCGCTGCAATGATATTTTATGAACATGTTAAAATACTTTGTATTGAGTTAGATGTGAAGTCCACTAACAGAAGATCTAAGTGAATTATTATTGAAGAGAAACCATACATGTGGAAATATGTAAATAAAGCCTCCACTTACTGAAAATATAAGAACGCCAAAAAGAATAACGACGAGATAGAAATTGCCATTTATCAACAGGATGCTTTACTACTGATGAGTGAAGCTGCAATATCAATTGAGGGAACATTAAGGAAAAATGCTGCTGGTACTGGTACTATTGAATTTACTAATAACGCCGGAGCATACTTATTCGATTCTATAAGTTATGAATTAAATGGAAAGGAGGTCGATAAAGTACGCTGCAATGATATTTTATGAACATGTTAAAATACTTTGTATTAAGTTAGATGTGAAGTCCACTAACAGAAGATCTAAGTGAATTATTATTGAAGAGAAACCATACATGTGGAAATATGTAAATAAAGCCTCCACTTACTGAAAATATAAGAACGCCAAAAAGAATAACGACGAGATAGAAATTGCCATTTATCAACAGGATGCTTTACTACTGATGAGTGAAGCTGCAATATCAATTGAGGGAACATTAAGGAAAAATGCTGCTGGTACTGGTACTATTGAATTTACTAATAACGCCGGAGCATACTTATTCGATTCTATAAGTTATGAATTAAATGGAAAGGAGATCGATAAAGTACGAGATCCTGTACACTATTTATTAAAACCTCCAATACCCTACAGTACGTTAAGTTATGCTATAAGAAGACTGGTGAAATATTTGGAAAGGTTTCATCATGGCTTGAAATATCGTAGTGGTTTTGTAAATTATGATGAATTGTATATATTACTCAATCACTTACTTAATGGTGCCGCTGATATGGTGTACGTAAAAGGACATCAGAAGCAACAATTTCTCGAAAGAAAATTACATGAATTGGATAAGAATTCGGCACCTCCCGTAATCAACGTAGAACATCTTAATGGCGATCAAGCTCCACCCAACTTCATAAAGGAAATATCTTCTTGTTTAAATCATTTTACTAATGTTAAGTGTATGTGTAGTTTAAGAAATAGTATAAGGCTTTATGATTGGTTGTATTTAAATTTATCTAAATAAAAACATATATATCTCTTATTGGGTGTTTTTTTCCATCTCCTTCACACTATTCCCCTATATCCTGAACTCTGATGATTATTATTCAGTTATTTACTAGATGACACCCTTCGATCAAGAATTTATCGAGCGATATGGCTGCAACGAGCCTGATGAAATAGTTGAACAAAGGAAAGATAATTTAACATGTCATCCGCAAAGAGTATACACCGTTCCGGAGGCGAGTGAAGATCTAAAAGAAAACTGTTACAAAGAAGTATTACCTGCAGAAAAATATTCTATAGTTGAACATCGAAAACAAAAAAATGAAAACATGTTAATTCCATCCGTAGATAGATCGGTCCCTACTTCAGAGATAATGAGAAAGAATGAAGTATTGAAGTGGGACTCTAATACTGATCCTAACGATATAGTCGAACTAATGAGCGTTAGCGAACGTTTAGGCATAGACTATCAAATGTGTGTAAATACCTTGCAAGATATGGGGATTATTGACTAAATTATTCAAGATATCGACTGAATAGATCATTTAAAAGTTCTGAGTGAGCGTGAGTAGGAAACGTATGAAAAACATATAAAAGTGCTACTTTACTAGGCTACAGTAGTGCTCAAGTGTTAAAATCTATTAATTATGACAAATATATATTTATTAGATTATAGTATTATAGCTTTTATCTTCCCGCTGCAATGATATTTTATGAACATGTTAAAATACTTTGTATTAAGTTAGATGTGAAGCCCACTAACAGAAGATCTAAGTGAATTATTATTGAAGAGAAACCGTACATGTGGAAATATGTAAATAAAGCCTCCACTTACTGAAAATATAAGAACACCAAAAAGAAAGAAGCCACTCATAGATCTAAAATTCTGTGAACTGAAATTGAATAAATACACCGATCCAAACAAGAATAGTTAACCATTATGTGTAAAGCGTGGAAAAATATGTTAAACAACTAGTTAATTTGATTATCATAATAGCATAGTTACTTCATCTGTATACGCTAATAAAAGTATAATACTTAAATATGTCTTTTATTTAATCAAAATGTCCTCAAATATTTTCCCGCCACCACAATTTCAAACACAGTCTGAACAGCTTTTAAAACAGCATTTGTGAAAACAAGCAGATATCCAATACGGTTACCGTTGTTTAATGTACTGCATAAGCTAGTAGGTAAAAAATTGTATAAATAAACATGCGATAATAAAACAGTAGACGACAGAAAACACGCAGACATCCAATACAGATAGCACATAAAAATCTCGTGGGTGGACTTATGATAATTAAAATACTAAACGATTGGAAACATGCAGACATCCAATTCAGCTACCAATGGGGTTAATGAACAGCATAAGCTAACGCATAAAAATTTCGTGGGTGGACTTATGATAATAATAGTAATATACGACAGAAAACATGCAGACATCCAATCCAGCTGCCATTGGGTTAATAAACAGTATAGAAAATATTCATTGAAAACAATTCTCAAGACGGCCATATGAATGTTTTTCGATAGCCCGAAGGTCTTTCGCATACGGATTTAAAAATTATTCTTGTGGTTGAAACCAAAATTTCTGGAAAAATATCATTCCCGTCACCGATTCAGTTTAGTTCACTGGGTCTCGGTGGGTATTATCGTGACTTATACGTAATACAATGGTACATAAATAAAAATTATTTTATACTATAACACTGCATGAAAAGCTAAGACACCATAAAAGCAACAACATCAAAAATACCTCTGACCATTTAATTTGTTCTAAACGCCTAAACGCAAAGCACTTAATAATCATGCTTATTTTTCTATATTACTGAAAATTCTCCTACTGCTCCCGGACTATAAATAATTATCTTAAGTATGTTTTTACTTTTAATTTCCTCATTTTAGTGAAAAGTATTATTTTTGTTTCACAGCTCTCGGACTAATATCTATAAGAAATAATATACTATAACACTGCATGCAATTCTAAAACGTCGTTGAACTGTTTCAAATATCTACTACACAAAATGCTAAAATATCATTTAAAAAAGAACATTCCAAATATCTAATGTACCGCCTCTGATCACTTTATTTGTCCTAAGCGTCTAACGTGAAGAACTTAATCCTTTGAAAATAAAGTTGCTAAAAAATAAATTACTTCATACTACAAAGCTAAAAACAGCATAGAAAAACGACTGCATTAAAATACCTCTAACCATTTAATTTAAGCTAAACATCTAAACACAAAGGACACTTATTTTCATATATTAGTGAAAGTATTAATTTTGTTCTATATTGGCCTGACTATAAATTTTGTCATAAGTAGGTTTTTTACTATTTGTTTTCCTATATTAGTGAAAGTATTATTTTCATGCAACAGGCCTTAGACTAATAACAATTTTATCTTAAGTAGAATAGTAAAAACGTTTCCCATAATTTATATTTTAAAGATGTATCAGTTATACTATATCAAATCATAGCTAGATGATATCTTGATACCATATGTAATTAAAATATGTACTTACATTTTATTGGTGAAGTACACACTAAAGAATAATTGTTGAACTGGGTGAAAAATAACTTTATTGATTCGCGTACACGCAAAACAGTGACTGAGCGTGTCAACTTTTCGGTTGTATTTATATTAATGCACATTACGCAATGTTACTCTAGTTGAATCATCAAACACTGAGCTGGAATACAGCTGTGTGTGAGACATAGAAATTGTCATGCCTTAAAAAATATCAATGATACCGCTAGGGACTTGTTGAAGCTTGATAATGAAAACACGCCATATACCGACCACCTGCGAATAGGTATGTATTTTTGCTAGCTATTATTTATTTCAGTAATGATCCACCTTAAGCTGGAAGTACTTAAATAATAAACAATATTTAAATAACTATTGAATGAGAAAATTATAATTGCTTGTATACAGGGTGGACCGGAATTTGTATCCATCAATTTGATTATTCTATTATTCACTTAAACTATAGGTTTATGATAGCTGAGGATGTTCTTTTCTTAGAAATGCAACCTTGAGGTGCTGGTCCACAGTAAAGTGATAAGTAAGATTATAGAACTTTATGCTTTCTGTTTATTGTACCTGATGTTTTATTTTTAAACGTAATGTAGAGGTCCCCTCGGTGTATTGCGGTGAATACGGTTTATGATGTAGAAATATTTGATTACGCTAATATAGTATCCATCATTAGGTGGATATTTTATTACATGTTCATGATTGTTTTTTATAATGGGCAGAGTCTGACGTCAGAGACAGAGAGTATAAAAGGTTCCTACTGCGTAGGTATGCTTTTCTATATATACACACGATTTCATTATCTAATAATCCTCACGATGTCTATGATGTTTCTATAAATCTCCACAGCGCATGATTTTCTTTAGCAACAGATATTTTTTCCCTAAAATCCTCCACTGCGCATGCTTTTTCTCTAATGATTTTCTATACATTTCTTCAGTAAACGAGTATAAGTTTAGATGTTTTATATATTATTCCGTTCTTGAGTTATAAGAGAACATGTGGTGTGATGATGACGTCACTCTTTTGTTTTTACCACAAGTTGAGACTTTGCTATAGGATAGTAGGCCGCCGTTTTCCAGTAATTAACATAGATTTTTTAGCATTTTTTTCCTGCTCCTTCATGTCTTTTTGTTTTGTACAGATTGCCTCATTGCGCATGCTTTTTCTATATATTTCTTTAGTAGCCGAGTATAAGTTTTAGATTTTTATATCTTATGCCGTTTGTTAACTCCTAGTTCTCAACCCTATTGATCATATATTTCTAATAAATAAGACCTTTCGATTTTTTCCGCCTTGTCACCTGTGGACAGCTATCTATTTTCATCGGGTTAACCGTGATTTCTCCTAAAAATGGCCCCACCTTAAGCTCTGTTTCATGTATGTAGCAATACTTAAATAATTAATGTATGACCTATTGTGACATGCTTGTATACCGGATGGCCCCGGACTTTGTATCTGAGGCTTATGTACTGCTTTTAGAATGTAGGTTCCATATATCCACCTTCTTGTGTAAAGTAGGTTCCCGAAACTCTCAGATCTTGAGCATACATATGAGGAAAGCTCTGTAATAAAAATAATATCTTAATGTACTGACTACCTATGAATATTTCTGTTGATCATAAAAATAACTTACCTTAAACGCGAGTTACAGATAACAGATTCCAGGAGAAGACGATGAATATGCATAATTGCACATTTCATACAAATGTTATAAATAGATGTAGGAAGCTTATTAGAGTCAGTTTATTGTTACGTTTTGTCATATACATACCTTTGTATTTAAACTTCAATAAATTCATTTTCGCTATTTTATTTTGTTAAAAAAGTTTATTTCAAATTAAATCAATTTTTAAAAAGATCTAAACCGCTCGACAAAAAATAGCTGGCGCAGTCGGATCGGATTTTCTTTGGAGTATTTTCGACAGTATATCGGAAAACTCGTCGTGCCTTCGACAAACCAAAGAAGACCTGCAAACCCTTGCCATACCGTTGGCAAACATCTAAGTTAAGAAAATTCAAGCAAAGAAGACATATTCTGCATACCTAGACCTACCATTCCCTTTTGTACCCTCCTAAAATATATCCTTTCACACCCTGAGCTATAAAACTGGTACATCTCAATCTGAGCACTCCCAACTCAGTACGTGTGAGCAAGACCACCAGACGCTCAGTATCCTCTCATCGGAAGCGCCGTGAGGCTTTGCACTTGTGAAAGCAATTTCACATAAGCCCTTGAAGAAACCAAGATCGTGCACTCTCTTTCCCAAGACTACACGTGACCCTAAATCGTGTACAGGAAAGATTGGCCCAAGCAAGAAACCACCTTTAAAAGAAGACATCTTTAAAAGCACATAGCCTTGCGCTATTTAGGGAAACCGACTTAACGACTAAAACAAACGAGACAATAACCACCCTCCAGCTCGAGAAAAAATATATAATCAATCAAAGTGTAATAGAGCATCGCCTGAGAACTCTCTGAGTACTCTTGAAATCCCTCGTTATCACATTGTAATCGATTATATATACCAGAGCCTTCATGTTTTCTGCCATTATAATATTCTTGTAAGTACTATTCATGACTGACATTAATACAACCGACGAGACCTTAGCTAATCTGTTACAGACACTTAGCCCCGATTTGTATATACAAAATAATACCACCAATATTGCCGAAACTTCAAATTTAACCTCAGAAATTTTAAATCCGAACACAATGGCTAGAAACGATATTAGCGTTAAGAACTATTTAGACCTTATACCGGAATTTGACGGAGATACTTTAAAATTACCGCTATTTTTAGACACGTGTGATCAAGTTTTAGGAATGTTAGCACACGATAACAATCCACAAAAAATTCAATTTTTAATGCTACATTTTAGAACCAAAATTATCGGTAGGGCCGCGCAAATATTAGCCGCGAGAAGTATAACTACATTTCCGGAACTAAAAACATTATTATTAAATACTTTCGGTGACCAACGCAATGAAGAATCCTTGTTAAATGACCTCATGATGCTCACACAAAATCATAACGAATCTCCTAGCCAATTTGCAGACAGATGCATATCGCTACGTGGACTTTTACTTGCAAAAATGCAAATGGCAAATATATCACCAGCACTAAAGAAAGAGAAATTACAATTATACAACAAAATGGCACTACGAACATTCCTATCTGGACTTAATGCACATTTAAGCCATCTACTAAGATGTAAGGAACCTGTGAGCCTTGAAGAAGCAATAAATATGGTAGTCGAAGAAGAAAATATGAACTACAACCGACAACAAAAGTTAGGAACCAAAAATAGTTTCCAGAATTCAAATAACCATCAAATAAGAACAACACCAATAAACGCAAGAAATAACCCTAGCTACCCTCAAGCACCCTCACAAAAACAGATTCCGCAGATATTCCGCCCTATGACAAACATCCCTTA
The DNA here is from genome assembly GCA_963583905.1 of Stenurella melanura. NCBI lineage: Eukaryota > Metazoa > Arthropoda > Insecta > Coleoptera > Cerambycidae > Stenurella > Stenurella melanura. The sequence goes on from OY757312.1 coordinate 103,578,889, forward strand.
TCGTCTGCCGAATTATTTCATGCCAAGAAACCCTCAACAAACATTTCAACAAAGACCGTTTCAAAATCCCCAAAATTTTCAACGCCAAATTCCTTCCCAGCAACATATCCCAAGACAAAATTTCCCCACTATGCAAAACTTCCAATATTCGCAAAATCCCCCATATACGCAAAATTTCCCAAATTTCCATAATCAACAACGTTTCAATTTCCAACAAAAACCTCAACAATCCTATCCCCAACCAATGGATACGTCATCTGGAAATACAAGAAGATCAAAATTTCCACCGCCATCTACGTCACAGAAATGGACAGCGCAAGAACTACACCTACAAGAAATACCAAATACCGCTTCCAGTAGAGATGAATACCAACCAGACTATTATGAAGAACCGATATATGACCCAGAAACCGCAGAGAATTGTTATTACCCCGAAGAGTATTATACAGAAAATTATCAAAATTGCGATGACGAAAATTTTACTTTACCAGCCTCGGAAACCAGTACTACGAACCTGTCGAATCCAAAGAATTAACCCCAACAAAATTAGTAGAAATTAATGTTACAGCCAACACAAACCTTCCATATATAATTATTCCTGAACTTGAAGCCAAATTTATGATTGACACAGGGTCTACAAAAACATTGATTACAGAAAAAATCGCCGAAACATTTTTCATAGACCGAATTAAAGAGGACCCTTTCCAAATTAAAACACCTCATAGTATATCATTACACAAATATTCAGCAGAAATTCCAGTATCAAAAATTTTCAAAAAACCTGGAATGTTATATACACACTACATCTTTAACTTTAGTCAATCATATGATGGACTAATTGGCCTCGATCTACTAAAAGAAATAGGAGCCACACTTGACTTCAAAAATGGTTATTTACTAACAGACAAAGCAAAAATTCCATTATTCTTGGAAGGAAAAAGGCTAGTAGGCGCTAAGGAAACTTACGAGAAGGAAAAGAATTACGAATATAAAATAGGTCCTAAAACTGAAGTTGTAGCTAAAGTACCAACATTACATCGAAATGGAGAAGCCCTTATAAACTCTATTATATTTGAAAACCAAATAGAAATCTCAGCAGGATTTGTAAACACTAAAGATAACGAAGCAACAGTGTTACTTATTAACAACACCGACGAAGAAAAAACATTTACAATATCTGAGCCACTTCCATGCATGCCTAGCCACCAATTAAATAATTTTACAGCCGAGCCTATGGACATCGATGAAGGTTCTCCTATATACAATAACCCAGTTCCAGACTATGATAACCTACAAAAGAAAAATTTGGAAAACCTTGACCTAAGACATTGCAATCAAGAGGAGTACGAAGCCATAAGAAAACTATGTTATGAATATAGGGATATTTTCTACTGCGAAGACATCCCATTAACCTTCACAAATCAAGTTAAACATGAGATTAGAACAACCGATAACATACCAGTCTATACTAAATCATACAGATTTCCACATATTTACAAATCAGAAGTCAAAAAACAAATCGACTCAATGTTAGACCAAAATATAATAACCAACTCAACTTCACCATGGTCATCACCTATTTGGATTGTACCAAAGAAGATGGACAACAGTGGAAAAAGAAAATTTCGCATTGTGATAGACTACCGAAAGTTAAATGAAAAAACCATACCCGATAAATTTCCAATACCAAACATTACAGATGTGCTAGACAAATTAGGTCGCAGTCTATATTTCACAACACTAGACCTGGCAAGTGGATATCATCAAATTGAAATGGATCCAAAAGACATTGAGAAAACAGCATTCTCAACAGACGACGGACACTACGAATTTTTAAGGATGCCTTTTGGACTTCGAAACGCACCCTCAACTTTTCAAAGAACAATGAATCACGTACTATCAGGCTTACAAAATAAATGCTTAGTCTATATGGATGATGTACTAATATTTTCAACTTCATTACAAGAGCACATAGAAAGTATACGCTTAGTTTTTGACAGATTCAGGAAAACGAATTTTAAGATACAACTGGACAAGTCAGAATTCCTGAAACAAACAGTAAAATTCCTTGGTCACATTATCACACCGGAAGGTATATTACCCAATCCAGACAAAATTGAAGCAATAGTAAAATTTCCAATACCAAATACCAAAAAAGAAATCCAATCATTTCTTGGACTAATAGGATACTACAGGAAATTTATAAAAGATTGCTCAAAATTAACAAAACCACTAACAGCCTGCCTAAAAAAAGGAGCAAAGATAGAACATACAAGAGAATTTGTGGAATCTTTCGAAACTTGTAAGAAAATTTTAACTAACAGCCCTTTGTTACAACACCCGGATTTTTCAAAGCCATTTATTCTGACAACCGATGCATCAAAATACTCCATTGGGTCGGTTTTATCACAGGGTGTTGTAGGAAGTGATAAACCCATTGCCTATGCTTCCAGAACACTTAATGAATCAGAGAAAAACTACTCTGTGATCGAGAAGGAGCTCTTAAGTTTAGTTTGGTCGACCCAGTATTTCAGGCCATACCTATACGGGAGACGTTTTACCATATACACAGATCACAGACCACTAAGATGGTTGTTCTCACTGAAAGACCCGCAAAATTCAAAATTCATCAGATGGCGCACAAAGCTCCAGGACTATGATTTTGACATAGAATACAAAAAAGGTAAACTCAACACGAATGCCGATGCATTATCAAGAATTGAAATACACCCAATCGATACCCAATCAATGCAAGTCAACATAGACGACCCCGAACTGGATGAAATAATACAAGACCTAACCAGAGATGTAGAATTAAGAACACCGACACTAGAGGAAATCGATGAAATCCTTAACCCTTCTGGAAATAACGAAAACAGGAACAACGAAACAGACGAGTTTAACATCCCCGAAATTTCTACAGCTCGATCCAACGAAAACGACGAACCACGAGATACCATTCCAATTGTAGACGATATCATAAATACAAAACCAAAACAGATATTTGTAAAAACAGTCCTAATGAACCCTAAGAGGAATAGAACAATACACGTAGAAAACAAAACTATTTTATATGCAGAGATAACAAAAGAAGATAACGACGATCAAATAATCGAATTACTAAGAGATCACACAGTCGAAGATACCACCTTCTATATACATTTTGACGACGATAAAATGTACGAGGACTTCTGCCGAATTTATAATCAATCCTTTAACAACAATGGTCCAAAATTAATACGATGTACACAAGAAAGAATTCACCTAAGAAATAAAGACGAAATAAATGAAAATATACAAATGTACCACGAAAGCAAAACAAACCATAGGGGTTCGCAAGAGACATACGAAAAGCTAAAACAGAAATACTATTGGAACAACATGTTGACTACAATACAAGACTACATTAATAAATGTAACATATGCCAGAGAGGAAAATACGACAGACATCCACCCAGAATTCCAATGAACCACACGCCTACCCAACAAAAACCCTTTGAAGTTGTTTTTATGGACACGTTTACGATCGATCAAAAAATCTACCTAACCCTAGTAGACTCATTTTCAAAGTTCGGCCAAGCAATCCTTATTCAATGCAAAGAAGCTTGCGAGATAGCCAGAGCCCTAATTGAATATTTTGAACATTATGGGACTCCAGCCGCAATCACAACCGACAACGGCCGTGAATTTATAAACAACCAAATAAAAAACTTATTGGCCTACCACAAGATCGACGTTCATTTTACGACGCCATTCCATCCCGAATCAAATGGTATTGTAGAGCGACTCCATTCCACACTAATTGAACATCTTCGAATATTCCGACAAGATCCACAACTCAAGGATAAAAGTACCGAAGAACTCATGAAATTAGCCATTATTGCTTACAACCACTCAAGTCATTCTGCTACAGGATATACACCCTTCGATGTCATTTTCGGTCATTCACCTAGCAAAAACCTGTTTGACACAAGAACAAGGCAAATAGTTTTCGACTACTCACTAGATGAACATAGGAAAAAACTTTCCCGACTTTATGATATTGTTTACGGGAGAATTGACAATCAAAAAACAACAACAATCAATAGAATTAACAGGGAAATAACAGACCCGCAAGAAAAATACAAAGTTGGTCAAAATGTCTATGTTAGAGCACCCAAAAAGCGAGGTTCAAAAACGGTACCCAAATTTAAAGGACCTTTTCCAATAGTTTCAATTAGTAACGACAATACTTGTACAGTTAAACTAAGAAATAAAAAAGAACGCCGAGTTCATTTATCTGACTTAAGATCTACTCTTGCAGATGGGCCACCCGTACAGGAGCCGACGACATCCAATGGAAAACCCTAGATGACAGCCCTGGCCTCCTACCGATTCGCCTGGGTACAGCAGACAACATCATATCAGAATGGAAAATAATGAACGCATTTGATATACAACCCTTATATGAGACCTTTATCCAAGAAAAGGACGACATTATCAGAACCTTAACAAAAATTAACAAATATATAGAATCATATTGCCAAGAACAGCAGACATCCTTAATAAACACTCTTTTGTTTCAAATCAACAAAACCTTATTTTTTGAAATAAGCAGAACCAATACGCTATTTGAACAAGTCCTACCAAGTCATGTTAGAAAACCACGAGGCTTATTTAATTTCATTGGTACAGTCCAAAAATCAATCACAGGTACATTAGATGCCCAAGATGGTGAGAGATATGAGCAGAACTTCAAGAAATTATTTGACAACGAAACTAAGTTAAAAATAGACATGGAAAGACACTTATCAATCACTAATGATCTTATTAAATCTACAAACAAATCAATTTCCACCCTCGTAGAAAACCAAAAGAGAATTAATTCCGCCATGGCCGATATTGAAAAGAAAATAGAAACTACAGCAAGTTGCATTGAAGTACTGATTGTACAAAACACTCTAGATCAGTTATCACACTCTCTATCACTTATTTGCAATCTTTTAGAAGAACTAGCAACAGCAATTTCCTTTGCAAACTTAAAACAAATGCATCAAACAATCATAAAGCCAAATGACCTTATTAAAGAATTAATAGAAATTCAGAGTTATCTCAAGAGAGTCGAACTACCATTCCAACCTACGTTAGAAAACATTATAAAATACGAAAAACTATGCGAGACGTCAGTCTTTCAGAGGAACTCCTATACCTACTTTATTATCAAAATACCACTGATAGAAACAGTACCTTATGACTACTATAAACTCTACCCATTGCCTGTAGAAAATAATGATTCTTACTTCACAATAATACCCCGTAGAAGCTATTTGCTCATGAATCCAAATTGGTATTCGTATACAAGCACACCCTGTACAGAAATAGAATCAAACAAATTCCTGTGCAACCACAATTCTATTATAAAAAGGACATCGAGCGAGCCCTGTGAAATCCAGCTCATTGATTATTCTCAAGAAGCAAATACATGTACATTTACAAAAATTAATGTTAACAACCCCAAAATCCAAAGGATTGAAAACTCAAACTCATGGATAATCACAAGCCCCTCCACCATTATAGCTGAAACACATTGCGAAATAAAGAGAAAAAGGCAACTCAAAGGAAATTATCTAGTAACAATTCCTGACCAATGTTATAGTGTCATTGATAAATATAAACTTAATCCGAATAAGAATTTTAGGAAGACCTTCGAACCCATAGATGTCCCATTATTAAAAATAAACAGCAACTTTTCCACTATAAGAGATAGTACCAATATACCAACAATGGACCATATAGACCTAGAAGAATTCTCCGAATTATCTAAACGTACACGAGATCTACAAGAAGAGATTAAAGGTCAAATATTAGAACCCACTCTAACTGAACCAAATTCCTGGATCACTTATGCTCTTATTATGCTATCCGTGACCGTTGCCTTAATTATACTATGGAGAGTATACATCAAGTATAAGGGTAAAAACTTCCCAAGAATCAATATTTTCTCGAATAACCCAAATAAAAGAGAAAACCCCCAAGACACTGAGATGACGAACATCGGTCCTTTCTAAACAGAAACCCCCGAGTTCTTTACCAGGGATGGAGGAGTTACAGATAACAGATTCCAGGAGAAGACGATGAATATGCATAATTGCACATTTCATACAAATGTTATAAATAGATGTAGGAAGCTTATTAGAGTCAGTTTATTGTTACGTTTTGTCATATACATACCTTTGTATTTAAACTTCAATAAATTCATTTTCGCTATTTTATTTTGTTAAAAAAGTTTATTTCAAATTAAATCAATTTTTAAAAAGATCTAAACCGCTCGACAAAAAATAGCTCGCGCCTAAATAATAAACAATAATAATGAATGAGAAAATTACAATTGCTCATATACAGGGTGACTGGAAAATTTGTATCCGTAGACTTCAAGTTATGACGTACATCAATACTATAAGTATGTTTGTCATTAGTTGGTTGTCATCTCGCTGAGATGTTGTAAAAGGTTGACGATACGGCTTGTGCAACGCGTCTCTACATGGGACCAGTATCGACCCTAGTGTCTGTTAGACTTCCCTACAAAAGAAGCTGTCACTATAAGGGGTCAGATATATCAGCATCAGCATCCCAATTGTCGACCATCCGATTAGACAGAATACTATTTTTGCTTTTAAATTATTTTTCCTATTAAGCATATAGAGCTATAATTAATATAGACACCGCCTCCCCGAACCTCATTCGTTAATATATTAGCATACGTTTTTCCCACCTTTTCTCTAAAATCCTGCGACTCCATCATCCTCAACCCGTAAGACCACTATATCTTATTTACTATTCCACTATGCTGCTATCCGATTCGTTAAGTTAACATTTCTGCTTTGTTAGGTATCCTTTGCTGCCTCGACCACGCCTTCTGATTTGTTAAGTCACCTCGATCAATAGGACGAGCTCAGACCTTCTGATTAGCCATTAATCCTATACCCCTCGACCAATATTTTGTCCCCCGTTATTTAATACGCTAATCCTACATCTAAAAATAAAATTTCTCTTAAACATTTAGCCAGAACGTAAAAATTCATTACCTCCATGTCCCCCATGTGTGAATTTCTTTTACACAGGAAAAGTATATACTTTGTTCTGAAGTACAGACCGATAATCACCTATGTGATACAGACTTCCCCACGAACACACGACCCTCCATCATTACAACACTCTGATCCGCCATATCTTATTTGCTATACCACTATGCTATTATCTGATTCACCATTCTGATTTTCCTTGTCTGCATACCCCAATAGATCTCTCTATCTGATACACCATTAGCTATTACCGTTCACAATTAATAGGGAGAGTCTAAAGCAGATCACCATCTGATTTGCTAGACCTCACCATGCTGAAATCCAATATACCGTCCGCCATCCCGCGACCAATAGAAAAAGTCCCGACACCGTAGCCAGTAGGATCCGTGCTGCATTCTAATTCGCTGAGCCGCCATGCTGAAATCAATATTTCATCTGCCACTGTGGCGCCCTCTGTTGGCGGGAGGCTAAAAAGCGGTGGGGAGAAAATTGGTCAAAAATGACCAGAATGAACCTCCATAAGAAATAACATGGGATTTTGGCGCAGAATGCCCATAGCTATACTACTGCCGTACTTCGCGACCTTTCGCAATTTTTTTTGCAAATTCCACCAAAGATTATTTTTCCAAAATAATACCATCTTCCAGGGATCACAAACTACATGTAAGTATTTTTTTTCGCTGAGGTTGCAGTTGGTCTGAGGGTAAAACCTAGCTCGCCTACACTGATGTATTAAACATAAGCCAGGTCCCACAACTGGAAGGTTTCGATTGGCAGCTGTCACATGATCCATATATTGGGCAAAAATATTTCTCAGGTCAAACTAGTGGGTCTGCATGATATACAGAGCGTCCCAAATACTCTCCTAGATCTCCTTTTTTATTTTCTGCAGATATTACTTTTTATTTTGCTTTGCCGTGGCAGATCTGTATATAAAGCGTCTCAAGGTTCTCTCGGGACTCTCCTTGCACTTCCACTGTAAATAGCTTTTACCTATGGAACGGTTAATAAATAAAAGCTTCTTACAGCGAGCATGGCTTGGCAAACAAAGGAAATGGACGCACTGCTACAGGACGTTGAAATGAGAATAAAAATTTCTCGAAAACATGAAACCATATCCGAACGCAAACGAACAGGAAGAGGTTCACACTGCTAGATTCAGAAACAGAAGAAACGGAAGATTCAGAAGTAGAATAAACAAGGAGATGATGATAGATGGAAAGTTACGAGAAGCATGGAAACTTAAAAGAAGCATCTCAAAGACACCTACACTTTCCGTCCTATATTCCTACCTCATGCGTCATGTGGTTCTCGTTATGGAAACAAGCATGTCCCATATACAATTCAGCAACTGGTCCAGCGATATATAAAAATATCTTGGTTGGATATCAGGAAGTGGCAGCAATGCCTACCATACGCTAGCTAATCAATCAATAATCAATAAATATTGAGCAATTCAATATTGAGAAATTAAACCGTTTTATTTAGCTTACTTTGTTTGTGTCTTGTGTGGGTCAAGTCTGGTAATTGAAACTTTACCCCCTTCCTGTTGACCTAAAATTTGGTATACACATTCAGTATTGATGACAATATAGTTATGTATATTCATTATCATTGTAAATTCAAGATGGCTGCCTCCACAAAATGGCGAATTACATATTTTTTTCAATATGGATATCAAATAAAAGGGCTTAACTAGTAGAATATAGTACACGATGAAAAAATTCAAAATTCAAGATGGCCGCCACCACAAAAGGGTGGATTACTTTCTTTTCAATACCCTCAATATGAGCATCAAATGAAAGGGCTTGACAAGTACACTTTAGAAATAACTAAATAAAAAACTAAAAACTTGAAAAAAAAATCGGTAAAGGTATTTACACAGAACTTCCCTCGTTATTTGTGCATGACGGTCACTCTAAAAAATTAATAATTACGAAATGACATTGAGAATAATAATCGGAATATAGTTATTGCTATTATTACAAAGAAAACTTGATAAGTTTTGGTCAAAAAAATATACAGATTGCTCATCCAACAGCAAAAGTTCAATACTAAATAGCAGGTGCCACATATGGCAGGCTTGCGCAAATACCTTTTTTACAAATGTCCACCATGACTAAATTATTTCTTGGGATGACCACCCTGTACATTTTTCAATAAAAGTATAATAGGTGTATATGCCAGATATTATTGCCATCCGTCACATCAATCCAACATTTGTGTAATGGAGTGGAAGTATAGTGGTGGTTAAAAAATTTCATTTTTTTTAAATTTTTCAAAAATGTTAAAAAAAATTTCAAAATTTTTTCTTCTGAAATAGGTTTAAAACGTCAAACGTAGAAATTTTAAATTTGAACAAAAAAGAAAGTTTCAATCTATTCTATACTAGTGGTAAAAAAAGTTTAAAATTTAAAAATTTTATATATATTTTAAATAGGTTTAGAATGTCATGAAACGTGAAACTTTTAAATTTGAGCAAAAAAAAGTTTCCATCTATTCTAGTGTTAATTTTTTTTCGAAATTGGTTTGGAATGTCATGAAACGTGAAAATTTTAAATTTGAGCAAAAAAAATCGGTAAAGGTATTTACACAGAACTTCCCTCGTTCATGGCAGTCTCTAAAAAAATAATAATTACGAAATGACATTGAGAATAATAATCGGAGTAGAGTTATTGCTATTATTACAAAGAAAACTTGATAAGTTTTGGTCAAAAAAATATACAGATTGCTCATCCAACAGCAAAAGTTCAATACTAAATAGCAGGTGCCACATATGGCAGGCTTGCGCAAATACCTTTACAAATGTCCACCATGACTGAATTATTTCTTGGGATGACCACCATGTACATTTTTCAATAAAAGTATGTGCATATGCCAGATGTTATTGCCATCTGTCACATTTTCAATCCAACATTCACGTAATGGAGTGGAAGGAAGTATAGTGGTGGTTAAAAAATTTCATTTTTTAAAAATTTTTCAAAAGATGGTAAAATAATTTTCAAATTTTTTTCTTCTGAAATAGGTTTAAGATGTCAAAGGTAGAAATTTTAAATTAGAGCAAAACGGAAAGTTTCCTTCTGTTCTATAGTAGTGCTAAAAAAAGTTTAAAAATTAAAAAAGATGTATTTTTAAAATAGGTTTAGAATGCTATGAAACGTGAAAATTTTAAATTTGAGCAAATAAAAAAAAATTCGATCTATTTTAGTGGTAAAAACTTTTTGAAAAATGTTGGTGAAAAAAATTTTCAAAATTTTTTTTCTGAAATACCTAGGTTTATTTAAATTTGAGCATTCTGGTGTTAAATTTTTTTCCAAACTGGTAACAAAATGTTGCAATTTTTTTTTTCCGAAATTGGTTTGGAATATCATGAAACGTGGAAATTTTAAATTTGAGCAAAAAAAATTTTTTCGTCTGTTCTATAGTAGTGATACATAAATGGATTAAAAATGTTTTCAAATTTTCTAAAAAATTCTTCAAAAACATTTTTAAATTTGTTTGAATAGTTTTAGAATGTCATGGAAACGTGGATAGTTAAAATCTGAACAAAGAAAGAAAAATTCTATCTTAGTGATAAAATTTCAAAAAACTTTTTTTTTTAATCAGGCTTAGAATGCCATGAACGTGAAAATTTTAAATTTGAAGAAAGAAAAAAAAAATTCATTTTAGTAGTAAACATTTTTTCAAAAATATTGGTGAAAAAAATTCAATTTTTTTTTACTGAACTAGGTTAAGCGTGTCATGAAACGTAGAAATTTTAAATTTGAGCAAAAACAAATTTTTTTCATCTTGGTAAAAATTTTTTCAAAAATGTTTGAAAAAAATTTTCAAAAATTTTTTTTTTCTGAAATAGGTTTAGCGCGTCATGAAACGTGAAAATTTTAAATTTGAGCAAAAAAAAATTTTTTTCAACTTAGTAAAAATTTTTTCAAAAATGTTTGAAAAAAATTTTCAAAAAATTTTTTTTCCTGAAACAGGTTTAGCGCGTCATGAAACGTGGAAATTTTAAATTTGAGCAAAAAAAATTTTTTTTCACTATTTATTCCGTTTAGACGGTCCACCCTGTATATTTTTCAGTGAAAATTCTACCAGTTCTTCGCTGACAGTAGGGTTAACTACCTACCAAATTTGACTGCTCTCCGTCAAGCAGTTTTTTAGTAAATACACCAACAGACAGACAGACAGACAGACAGACAGAGACAGACAGACAGACAGACTGACGGAATTGAAAAACCTATATTTTCGGAATCTACGTGTTCTGAAACGTCAGAATCCGAAAAAATCTCGGAGGGTGATTTTTTCTCGAATACAATACTTCCCTTCGGTATGCGAGGGAAGTAAAAAAAAATTTTCGTCTATTCTGTAGTAGTGATAAATAGATTAAAAATGTTTCCATTTTTTTTTTTTCAAAAACATTTTTAAATTTGTTTCAATAATTTTAGAATGCCATGGAAACGTGGATAGTTTAAATCTGAACAAAAAAAAAAATTCTATCTTAGTGGTAAAATTTTTTAAAAATAGTAAATAAAATTTCTAATTTTTCTTTTAAATAGTTTTAGAACGCTATGAAACGTAGAAATTTTAAATTTGAAGAAATAAAAAAAAATCCATCTACTTATTTTAGTGGTAAAAAAAATTTCAAAAAATTTTCAATTTTTTTTTTAATCAGGCTTAGAATGCCATGAAACGTGGAAATTTTAAATTTGAAGAAAGAAAAAAATTTTTTTTTCATCTATTTTAGTAGAAAAAAATTTTTCAAAAATGTTGGTAAAAAAATTTCAAAAAAAAAATTTTTTTTAATTAGGCTTAGAATGCCATGAAACGTAGATATTTTAAATTTCTGCAAAAAAAAAAATTTTCATCTTGGTAAAAAATGTTGGGGAAAAAAATTTTCAAAATTTTTACTTCCCTCGCATACCGAAGGGAAGTATTGTATTCGAGAAAAAATCACCCTCCGAGATTTTTTCGGATTCTGACGTTTCAGAACACGTAGATTCCGAAAATATAGGTTTTTCAATTCCGTCAGTCTGTCTGTCTGTCTGTCTGTCTGTCTGTCTGTCTGTCTGTTGGTGTATTTACTAAAAAAACTACTTGACGGAGAGCAGTCAAATTTGGTAGGTAGTTAACCCTACTGTCAGCGAAGAACTGGTAGAATTTTCACTGAAAAATATACAGGGTGGACCGTCTAAACGGAATAAATAGTGAAAAAATTTTTTTTTTGCTCAAATTTAAAATTTCCACGTTTCATGACGCGCTAAACCTGTTTCAGGAAAAAAAATTTTTTGAAAATTTTTTTCAAACATTTTTGAAAAAATTTTTACTAAGTTGAAAAAAATTTTTTTTTGCTCAAATTTAAAATTTTCACGTTTCATGACGCGCTAAACCTATTTCAGAAAAAAAAATTTTTGAAAAAAATTTTACCAAGATGAAAAAAAATTGTTTTTGCTCAAATTTAAAATTTCTACGTTTCATGACACGCTTAACCTAGTTCAGTAAAAAAAAAATTGAAAATTTTTTTCACCAATATTTTTGAAAAAATTTTTACTACTAAAATGAATTTTTTTTTCTTTCTTCAAATTTAAAATTTTCACGTTCATGGCATTCTAAGCCTGATTCAAAAAAAAAGTTTTTTGAAATTTTATCACTAAGATAGAATTTTTCTTTCTTTGTTCAGATTTTAACTATCCACGTTTCCATGACATTCTAAAACTATTCAAACAAATTTAAAAATGTTTTTGAAAAATTTTTTAGAAAATTTGAAAACATTTTTAATCCATTTATGTATCACTACTATAGAACAGACGAAAAAATTTGTTTGCTCAAATTTAAAATTTCCACGTTTCATGATATTCCAAACCAATTTCGGAAAAAAAAATTTCCAACATTTTGTTACCAGTTTGGAAAAAAATTTAACACCAGAATGCTCAAATTTAAATGACATTCTAAACCTAGGTATTTCAGAAAAAAAAATTTGAAAATTTTTTTCACCAACATTTTTCAAAAAGTTTTTACCACTAAAATAGATCGAATTTTTTTTATTTGCTCAAATTTAAAATTTTCACGTTTCATAGCATTCTAAACCTATTTTAAAAATACGTCTTTTTTAATTTTACTTCCACATCCACGTAGTGGATTGGAAGTATAGTAATCGCAAAAAAAATTTCAAAAATTTTTATTCGTGAAATAGGTTTAGAATGTCATGAAACGTCGAGATTTTAAATTTGAGCGAAAAAAAATTTTCTGTCTGTCGGTCTGTCTGTCGGTCTGTCGGTCTGTCGGTCTGTCTGTAACTTTTTTTTGTCCGCACGCTTTCTCCGGAACGGTTTAAGATATTGACCTGAAATTTTGTACACGTATATATTATAACGAGATCTGGAACTGGATTGTTTTTTGAGGAATTCCGGTGAAGGGTTGAGGGTTAAATAGGGGTAAATAAGGGGAAATAAGTAAAGCAAGCTTGTAAGAGTACAGAAACTTGAAATTCGGTGTATGTACTAGAAGTTAAGGCCTCAGATTTTTTTATAATATTTTTCAAATAAAGTTGAGATATTCATTTGAAATTTCGTACACGTATGTATTATAACGATGTCTAGAATTAAATTATATTTTGGGATGATTCCGTTGAAGGGTTGGGGGTTAATTTGGGGTAAATAGAGGAATATAAGTAAAACAAGTTGGTAAGAGTACAGAAACTTGAAATTCGGTGTATGTACTAGAAGCCACAGCGTCAGATTTTTTAATAATATTTTTCAACCCCCACCACCCCTACTCCAATTTGAAAAGGGTTGATAAAATAAAATTGAGATATTCATTTGAAATTTGGTACACGTATGAACTATAACGACATCTGGAACTAGATTATAATTTGAGATGATTCCGTTGAAGGGTTGGGGGTTATTTAGGGGTCAATAGGGGGAAATAAGTAAAGCAAGCTGGTATGAGTACAGAAACTTGAAATTCGGTGTATGTACAAGAAGTTAAGGCCTCAGATTTTTTTATAATATTTTTCAACCCCCCCCCCACCACCCCTACCCCATTAATGGGGTTGACAAAATAAAGTTGAGATATTCATTTGAAATTTCGTACACGTATGTATTATAACGACGTCTGGAATTAGTTATATTTTGAGATGATTCCGTTGAAGGGTTAATTTGGGGTAAATAGAGGAATATAAGTAAAACGTTGATAAGACTACAGAAACTTGAAATTCGGTGTATGTACTAGAAGCCACAGCGTCAGATTTTCTTATATTTTTCAACCCAACCACCCCTACTCCAATATGAAAAGGGTTCATAAAATAAAATTGAGATATTCATTTGAAATTTGGTACACGTATGTATTATAACGACGTCTGAAACTAGATCATAATTTGAGATGATGCCGTTGAAGGGTTGGGGGTTAAATAGGGGCAAATAGGGGAAAATAAGTAAAGCAAGCTGGTAAGACTACAGAAATTTGGGATTCGGTGTATAGGTATACTAGAAACCAAGGCCTCAGATTTCTATCTAATATTTTTCAAACTCTACCACCTCCGCTTCATTGTTGATGGGATTGATAACATCAAATTGAGATATTCAGTTGAAAGTTAGTACACGTATGTATTGTAGTGACATCTGATTGAGATGACTCCATTGAGATGGTAGGTTGTAAATAGTGGAAAATAAGTACGGTAAACTAGAAACTTCATTTTTAACGTATATGGTAGAAACCAGCTCCTCAAACTTTTCTATGACATCTACCCCAAATATTATTAAAATTCTATGACCAATAATTTCCACATACTATAGTGCAAATATAGTCAAGATGTTTCCTTTAAAGTGACTTGGACGAATAATCTGGATGTGGAAGTAGTGATTCCTTAGGCAGCGGTTTTTAAACTTTTTTTAGCACTACTATAGAACAGAAGGAAACTTTCCTTTTCGCTCTAATTTAAAATTTCTACCTTTGACATCTTAAACTTATTTCAGAAGAAAAAAATTTGAAAATTATTTTACCATCTTTTGAAAATTTTTAAAAAAATGAAATTTTTTAACCACCACTATACTTCCACTCCATTACGTGAATGTTGGATTGAAAATGTGACAGATGGCAATAACATCTGGCATATGCACATACTTTTATTGAAAAATGTACAGGGTGGTCATCCCAAGAAATAATTCAGTCATGGTGGACATTTGTAAAGGTATTTGCGCAAGCCTGCCATATGTGGCACCTGCTATTTAGTATTGAACTTTTGCTGTTGGATGAGCAATCTGTATATTTTTTTGATCAAAACTTATCAAGTTTTCTTTGTAATAATAGCAATAACTCTACTCCGATTATTATTCTCAATGTCATTTCGTAATTATTATTTTTTTAGAGAGACTGCCATGAACGAGGGAAGTTCTGTGTAAATACCTTTACCGATTTTTTTTTTCTGCAATAGGTTAAGCGTGTCATGAAACGTGGAAATTTTAAATTTGAGCAAAAACAATTTTTTTCATTATTTATTCCCTTTAGACGGTCCACTCTGTATATTTTCCAGTGAAATTTCTACCATTTCTTCGCTGACAGTAGCGTCAACTACCTACCAAATTTGACTGCTCTTCGTCAAGTATTTTTTTAGTAAATGCACCAACAGACAGACAGACTGACGGAATTGAAAAACCTATATTTTCGTAATCTACGTGTTCTGAAACGTCAAAATCCGAAAAAATCTCGGAGGGTGATTTTTTCTCGAATACAATACTTCCCTTCGGTATGCGAGGGAAGTAAAAATAAGTAGAAAATATTTTTTAAGTTAAACGGTTTTATTGTAAAGAAACATAATAGTGATCAGATAATGTACTAAAAGTTAGAAAATAATTAGCTAGGTACCAGGTACCAGTCATCACACCACTCTCCTCATCAATCTAGAGCATTGATCAGACTAAAATAAAATCGTGGGGCGATTCGAATTTCTATCATCTACGGTCAGCCGCTCATATCATTATAGGTATACTTTGGATGCACCTTCTCAATAGACAACTTATGTAAAATCATTTATATATTTACTCAGGTTACGCTACGCCAAACGATGTTATTTTAGTCTGATCAATGTTCTAGATTGATGAGGAGAGTAGTGTGATGACTGGTATGTATCTGGTACCTACCAATTTTTTTTCAGCTTTTAACACATTACCTGCGTCATAATTATGTTTCTTTACAATAAAACCGTTTAACTTATTTTTTTTTAACTATTTTATTTTCAAGTGTTTAGTTTTTTAGTTTTTTATTTTAGTTACTTCTAAATTGTACTGTGTTCTACTTGTCAAGCCCTTTCATTTGATAACCATATTAAAGGGATTGAAAAAAGAAAGTAATCCGCCATTTTGTGGTGGTGGCCATCTTGGATTTTGAATTTTTTCATGGTGTACTGTATTCTACTAGTTAAGCTCTTTCATTTGATACCCATATTGAGGGGGTTGAAAATAATATGTAATCCGCCATTTTGTCGCGGCGGCCATCTTGGATTTACAACGAATTACATAATTGCATTGTCATCAAAACTAAAGGTGTGTACCAAGTTTCAGATCAATCGGTCAACAGGAAGGGTGTAAAATTTCAAATACTAGATTTGACCCACACAAGACTCAAACCAAGTTAGTTGAATAAAACAGTTTAAAAAGAGAAAATATGCATAATAGATGTTCTAATTAGAGACCTTTAACTGGTTGACAATATCCTAATCGATCAACTAAGGCTCTTAAGGAGTTTAGAAATTATATTATAGAACCTTATTAACGTTTTATCGTAAAACTGGTAGGTATATCACCTAATCCACATAAAAGTTCGTTCATATCTGAGAAATACACTGAAACTGTAATAAGTTTCATATATCTTAGTATTTTGTGCTCTCAGTGAAAAACTTGAATAATGTCTTGCTTTATTAATCATAATAATAATTGTAATAAAACATAATATAAAACACGACTGTTTACACGCCTTTGCTGATCAACTTATATGATGGATAACGTTCAATATGAATAGAGGTGTATTCTACCATGCCATTCTATATATTCTTTGAAATAAAAATTGACGTTACAAGGAGTGACATTTTCGTCCTCTTATAATACTACATTATTACTCAAAAAAGTAGTAGTACACTGAACTGACACTAAATTAGATTCGAATAAAAAACAAAACAATATCCTCTCTTCTGAGTATACCGCCATTGTCGTTAATATTTACCTTTTCAGTTTAGATTGGAATTAATACCCCAAAAATGAGCACTAGTAATTTTATTTTTTTATTTATTTTTTATTTTATGAATACAGCTGCCCAGACAGATGTGCATCCAATTACAGGGTAGGAAATATACAAATAAGTATGTATATAGCACAGAGTAAAAACTAAATATTTTACAGTGAATAATAACTATAAAATTAAAAATGGAAAATGGAAAGTAAAAGACTTTAACTAAACTGTGATATAGTAGGAACTAAACGTTAATTTAAGAGTGATTTAAAATGCATTGCTTTATATTATTAGTACTACAATTAAAAATATCAAGGTTCAACTGATAGCTTAAATAGTTAGAGCACATATTCTGAATAGAAGAAGATTATGGTACATTTTTTGTTCTTGGCGCAGCTAGGTAGAATAGGGCGTATGAGCGAGTCTGAAAAGATGGAACATTGAAATGTATGGAACTGGGAATATTAGGGCAGTCTATGCGACTTGTTAATAGTTTGTGTAGGAACAAAACAGAAAAATATACTCTACGTGCCGCTAAGTCGTTTAGATTAAATCTGGCTAATAAGTCAGATTGTGGCGTGCCTCTGGGGGGATAAAATCCCGTCAGCTTTGAGGGAGAGATATTTGATGTACCTTTTCTGAACCCGTTCCAAATTAAGAATATGAATATTGTATTGTGGATTCCAGACAATACCGCCGTATTACAGTTTTGGGCGTACAAAAGCATTAAATAGGAGAGAACGTGTGGAAATGTCTTTAAGGTGCCTTGAGTTTCGCACAATAAAGCCTAAATTTCTGTAGGCATTAGCAATTGTGTGATCAATGTGGGCTGTAAAAGTTATTTTGAGTCAAAGATGACTCCAAGTTCCTTGAATTGAGTGCACCTAGTTAACATATCATTGTCTATTTTGTAGCAGCTTATAGAGTTATTTCTTCTCGTAATGGTCATCGAATTACATTTTGATATATTTAAGGGTAGCCTATTATTTTCGCACCATGTGTTTAGTTTTGTGAGGTCGTGTTTCAATCGATGGCAATATTTTTTGGAGTTAATAGATGCAAACAGTTTAACATCATCGGCGTATAGAAGGACATTACTTTATATATCTTGGCAAATGTCATTAATGAAAATTATAACTAACAGTGGGCCCAAAACAGAGCCCTGTGGAACTCCTGATGTCGATGACACTTCAATAGATGAAAACCTATGACACTTCACGTTCAATGTTCTTAGTCTTATCACCTTTTTTGAAAACAACAAATTATTGATTGAGTCCATAATTGGAGAAATATAGTAGTTTGCAATGCTAGATTAAAAATGACAGAAAGTGGCAGTGCAAAAATAGAGGCACAGTCTCTTAATGAGAAAGCTGGTATATCATCTGGACCCGTCGTAAGTTTATTTTTGAATTTCTTTAGTGCTTTTAAAACATCATTTTCAGTAATGGTTGGAATATCAAGTTGGGGTACATTGCCTGTAGTTTCTTGTTGGCTAATGTTATGCGTGGATGGTGTGATAAAGGATGATTGAAAATATTGGGCAAATGCATCCACAATGCTCTGAGTATCATTTAAGGAATTATTGTTGTAAAACATCGAATTTGGTATACTAGTTGTATTTCTCATAGTATTTAGTGCTTTAGTGCTTTGAATTTATTAGGGTAGTGCACCTCATTATTATTCTTATATAAATTCCATAGACGGGATTTCAGCTTAATATCTTTTATAATATATCCAATGAACCATGGGGGATATGATGTATTTTTAGGAGTTGTTTTAGGATCGCTTTGTGAGAACACAAAATTTAGTTTATCGTAAAGTTGAGTGCAGGCACCATTAACATTATCAAAGCTAGACAAATATGAGTCTATATCATACAGATCATCATATAATTTATTAGACATCTTTTTTAAGTTAAAAATGGGTAATTGTTGTTTAAATGGCTATTATGATCAGATTTTAAACTAAAGCTTAAATTTAAATGTGGGTGTTGAGGGTCTTCAGGGACTAAATAGTTTTCCGAAGGATTATCCATTATTTGTGATCTGCTTAGGACCAGATCTACAAGCATGCCATTCGAATTTAATACATTATTGCACTGGTTGAGGCCTAGGATCTCAAAGAAGTTAATAATTGAACCAATATGTCTGTTGGAAATCCCAGCGGTATATAAATAACTCACTTAACTCGGGATATTAAAGTCACCTAGTATAATCAGTTTATCTTCATTAAGAAAATGAATACCTGCTGTTATCATATCAAAAAGGGTCTCATAAGTTGCAGCATTGATACTAGGTGGAATGTACTGTACAAGCAGTAAAATCGAGTGATGAGACAAACTAAGTCTTGCTCCTACTATATCAATATCAGGAAATACATTGCAAATTGAATTAAGATCTAGCATAACGGCCAAATATTATTTCCTTACAGCTAATAAGACACCACCACCCCTGCTCATGTTTGTCAGGTCAAAATTACGATCTCTCCTAAATACACAAAAATCAGTTAGAAAAACTTCAGAGTCGAACACGCCTGAGTCGAGCCATGTTACGGTTAAGGCAATTAGGCAAAAATGACATGACACTGATGCATTAAATAGTTCATGTGTTTTGGTTTTGAATCCGCGAACATTTTGATAATAAAAATGAAAGGGTTTACCTGAGGAATTTTTATGGTTTCCAGAATATTCAAGCTCGCTCATACCTAGTTGCTACTTATTATCAAATAATATCTCCAGTAATAATCATCTTTATGAATATAAGTAAATGAAATAATAAAGAAAGTGAAACTAATCACCCTGATAATGTTAACTGGAAAAATTTTCGTCAATTATTGGTACGGTTACCAACTGAAACTAATTTATCTGATTATTAAAAAATTAGAGCCTTTAATTGAGCAATACGTTATAATTGTTAAATGGAAAGCAAAACGCATTTTGCTTTTGCTTTAATTTAGTGCATGATACAGTTACAACAGTTTATAATAATTCGCAATAGAAACGATTATATTATGTTCGTCAGCTGGAATATATCATATTAAAGCTTACTGGGAATGCGGCGAAGTAATTTTAAGCTTTAAGTGGCGAGCAGAGCTGCAAAAGTGGACTCAAAGTAGAGACGAAAAGTTTATAATCGCACATAATGAATGAGTTTACAAAGTGAGTAATTTTGAATGCAGATGATAAAATATTTAATCCTAAGCCACTCATTCTGCTAAACTTAGTATTGCGTGGTTTTTAATTAAAAATATTAATTTAGCAAGAGAAAATATATAAAAGAATTATAGTATCATCTTTACATTATTATATTAACTGATAACAGTATATTCTTACATATAGTCAGAATTGGACATTATCACCTAATAGATTGCAAACGCAATGTGAATGATTAATAATAAGGTAGTTAAAAGACTTTTATTATCAATAGAAGTATCCGTTTTTCCTGATGTGTGGGTATTAAAAACAGTTAATTTAAGACCTTATTGATCCAAATTCGTTAATTATTTGTTTAAATAATGGCAAAATATTGTCAAAATTTTCAAAATTTTAAAGTATAATTGATTTCGTGTAGAAGACATCTAGATACTTGCAACATTTAGAAAATATGTCTCTTATAGCCCTCAACTTACCATAAAACTGTCATCAAAAAACATTTATTCATTCACGAGAAAATCAATTTGTTTATTAAAAACACCTTAAATATTTAATGCAGTTTGACCCTATTCCCGACAACCAAAATGGCTCATCAATGGCTCATTTATTTTTTTAGACCTATGTTTTATAAAATTGATGTGGGAATATAATTTTTTTATATTTTAGACCTCCAAAATTGCATCGGAAAATTGCATCGTTGCATTCTTTTTTTTGGGGCATATTTCTTGCGAATATCTTAACAACAAATTGAATTATAGACATAACATTTTTATATCTAAGTAGCTGGTAATTTTACACACACTCAAAAAGAAATTGCTCTAGTATTTGATGAATATGGTGCAGTAGCAGCGCAATGAAATTCTTACATTGTCAACCTATTGAGTATGTTGAGACGCATTTTACTATCAACAGTATAATTAATTTTGATGGCTACAGCGATGATGATGGTACGGAATCAGCTGAACATTTCTAATAAACAAATTGATTTTCTCGTTAACGAATAAATATTTTTTGATGAAAGTTTTATGGTAAGTTGAGGGCTATAAGAGATAAAAGTATTTTCGAAAAGTTGCAAGTATGTAAGAGCCTTTTACACGAAATTAAAAATACTTTAAAATTTTGAAAGTTTTGAGAGTATTTTGCATTATTTAAATTTTTAAATTAATCGTTTTTTAAAATACCTACACAGCAGTAAAGAGAGGATACTTCTGTTGACAACAGTCTTGGAGCTACTTAAAATGGGATCAAATTAAAGAATATGTCCCTTACTAGTAAATCTATCCGTTACACCATGTGGTTTCCTGAATCGAATTAGGTCCAATTTCCGTCTAATTTTGTCTAATTTCATTGGCCTACTGGCTGATACAAATGTGTCAGGTAATTGCTCGCTGACTGCTCTACTGTCGTCAATATTAGGAAATAAACAAACTCCCTCATCCTCAATGAGAGTAAATACAAATACAGGACAGCATTCTTCAGTAGCCTTAACCTGAAAAACTTCGTATTATGTAAATTATTAAAATGGTCATATTTTTGTAGGGAATTCGAAATCCCTTATCTTAATTATTAAATCATCATTGAAGATAATTATAAACAACATATAAATAAAGATCCCTTTCTGACAAAGTCACAAAATAATGAATATATACTAAAAACTGAGATTATGAAACTACGATTAATTTTAAACGTACTCTAAGCCACCAACTTTGGTGGTTTAAATTAAAGTTGGTTTGAACCGATTTAATCTACGATTAACGAGCGGTGCAAAAGAAATTTTATATATAGCGAAAGTTTAGTACTAATCCTTTGATAAACAATACGATGTAAACTGCTGTTAGTCTCACACACTTATTTGTAGTATACACTTCCGGATTTGGCACTTTCCCCCTGACTCATGCTGTATATCTATCTATTCTACATTGTCGTTTATTATTATTGTTCACCGAAGAAAAACATCACAAATCATTCCATTGACACTTTGCCATTATAAGTACACTAATAAACATATTAATGAATAAAATTCAAACAAGTTATTATCAACACATCGGTGTGTATTATGCGGGCAAGTGTGGTAATTTTGTTCTACAACAGAAATCTGATATTATTGAAAGTTAAACAAATAAGCAACTTATTCTAATTAAACAATTATGCTCATCACTAATGGGAAAATAAGTACAGATAGTTATTATAGAGGTAAGTAAATAAAACTGACTATTGCATAAATGTTATTAAAAGAAGGGTTAACTTATTTTTCAGTTTCAAGTTTCCTTATACAAATACAAATCTAACCCCATGTTGCTGTTATTGGGCACTATTCCACATGTGAGGGTATACTACCAATACCTGTAACATAAACAGAAATATATAATATTTATTAGTGATAATGAACTAAACAATAATGGAATAGAATAAACTATTTAAAAAGCTTACGCTACGCTGCTCTGCGAAATTGTAGTATGTACCAAAATATGTGCAAATCTATAGATTTTATAGGGTTGAAAAAATGTGTGCAAATACCTGATTTGTGGCTGAACTATAAGTTCAAACAAATACCCTTAACAAAAGTTTTTGTAGTATTTTTATTCTATTGAGTGACGTACTTTGATATCCAACAGCTACCCTATTTTTCGAGACACCGAGACATCATCGACAGTTTTTTTAAATTGATGACCCTGTGTATTTTTTCGCTTTCAGATAGACACTTTTTCATCAATTATAATAATATAGGGTTTGATGGGTGTGCGACTTGTGATTTTCCACATCCACGTAGTGCAGTGGAAGTATAGTAATCATAAAAAAATATTTTGTTTCTTGAAATGGGCTTAGAATGTCATAAAACGTCGTGATTTTAAGAGCGAAAAAAAATGTATCTGTCTGTCTGTCTGTCTGTCGGTGTGTAACTTTTCTTTTGTGCGCACGTTTTCTCAGCAACCGTTTAAAACATTGACTTGAAATTTGGTACACATACATATGTATGGTCTCGTCATGATATCATGACGAGTCCTGGAACTAGATTATATTTTGCCCTAATTCCGGTGAAGGGTTGGGGGTTAAACAGGGATGAATGAGGAAAAATAAGTGAAGCAAGCTGGTATGAGTACAGAGACTTGCAATTTGGTGTATATACTAGAAGCCAAGACCTCAGATTCTTTTATAATATTTTGGAACCAGACTGCATTTTGAAGTAATTCCGTTGAAGAGTTTGGGGTTAAATAAGGGTAAATAAGGAAAAATAATTCAATCCAGTTGAAAAGAGCACAGGAACTTGGAATTTGGTGTATGTGCTAGAAGGGAAGGCCTCAGATTTCTTTATAATATTTTCCATCCCCCCATTACTCCCACTCCCTTATTAAAAAGGTTGATAAACATCATTGAAATTTTCAGTTGAAATTTGGTACTCGTATGTATTATAACGATATCTGAAACTAGATTATATTTTGAGATGATTCCGTTGAAGGAGTGGGAGGTGAGTAGAGGTAAATGGGAAAAATAAGTAAAGCAAGCTGATAAGAGTACAGAAACTTGTGATTTGGTGTATATACTAGAAACCAAGGCCTCCAGATTTCTTTCCAATGTTTTTCAACCACCACCCCCACCACCTCAGCTCAATTATTAAAGGGGTTGTTAATATAAAATTAAGACATTCACTTGAAAGTTAGTACACGTATATATTGTAATGACATCTGATTGAGATGAATGAGTGGGGGGCGGTAGGCTGTGAATAGGGGAAAATAAGTAGAGCAAGCTAATAAGAGTCTAAAAACTTCATTATTAACGTTTGTGGTGGTAACCAATGCCTCAAATTTTTGTATGACATCTGCCCCAAATATTATTAAAATTCTATGTCATACTAGAATGCAAATGCAGTTAAAATGTTTCCTTTAAAACGACTTGGATGGCAAATCTGGATGTGGAAGTAGTAATTCCTTAGACGGTGGTTTTTTCAATATTAAATAAAATAGTAAAATGTTAAGGTTATTGACTAGGCCGCCGCGAGCGCTAGTAGTAAGCCCCGCCTTTCTGCCGATAGTCTATATCCATGAACAAACTGACCGGCGGATATATGCCAAAAATCTAATATGTTGTGAGTTATGCTCGATAAAATTGATAGACTCACACAAAGTTCATGTAGTGATGAGTTTGCAGCCGCTTAATTCCGAATTCCACTATTAGTACAATTGACGTGTATTCTATGAAATGGCGGAGGAGCCGGTGACATCAAATAATTTATTTTTATTCTTTTTCCTGCTTATTCCCTCTACTTTGTAGTCGTTATGGTAGTCTATTACAATGTCTAGTTTATACCCCTCTCAGTATAGATAACTCATTTTACTAGTTATTTTTTTTCACTTATTTCTTATTTAATATGAGTTCTGCGAATAGGAGTTACTATTTCTATATTAATATAGATAGTGTGACACACTTAAGATGAAGACACCCCTGTATTTAATTAATTTTTAGAATTAGAGATTTGAATTTTGATACACATGTAGAACTTCATGAGCTGCATTTCTCAAAGTCCTTAACTCAAATATCAGGTGTAGCCCCAGATCCATTGCGGCCTCGTAAATAAGACAGATTCTCAATATCTTGCATCGCGTTGGAGATATCGGAAAAAAATTACTAGAAAAGTTGTTCAGAATCTTATTTTATTTTAAAATATCGAATTTCGAGACAAAATTCAATTTTGAAATATTTGTCATTTTCACTCGGAAGTTCGAATTTTTCAGGTTTCACTAGGAAACGATTAAAATTGTCAGTATTAAAAAAACGCCACGATATATTATTTATTCAGCATTATTCGAGCTTGTTCAAACACTATCACCAAATAATTTAATTATTTCAACATGGTATTCTATTACAATTTCTAGTTTATACCCTCTTAGTATAGAGAACTCATTTTACTAGTTATTTTTTTTCACTTATTTCTTATTTAATATGAGTTCTGCGAATAGGAGTTACTATTTCTATATTAATATAGATAGTGTGACACACTTAAGATGAAAACACCCCTGTATTTAATTAATTTTTGGAATTAGAGATTTGAATTTTGATACATAGGTAGAACTTCATGAGCTGCATTTCTCAAAGTCCTTAACTCAAATATCAGGTGCAGCCCCGGATCCATTGCGGCCTCGTGAATAGGACAGATTCTCAATATCTTGCATCGCGTTGGAGATATCGGAAAAAAATTACTAGAAAAGTTGTTCAGAATCTTATTTTATCTTAGAATATCGAATTTCGAGACAAAATTCAATTTTGAAATATTTGTCATGTTCACTCGGAAGTTCGAATTTTTCAGGTTTCACTAGGAAACGATTAAAATTGTCAGTATTAAAAAAACGCCACGATATATTATTTATTCAGCATTATTCGAGCTTGTTCAAACACCATCACCAAATAATTTAATTATTTCAACATTTTCTACTAAACTGTGCTGTACAAGTAGCATTTTGTTCGTATATTAACGCAATTAATTTCATACTGACAGCAGAAATTGTTCATTTGTTTAATGGACTTGCTAGTGAAAACTTATAAAAAATTTGAACTTCCGAGTGAAAATGACAAAAATTGCAAAATTGGAATTTGATCTCGACACTCGGTATCCAAGGTTAAAATAACATTCTGTACAACTTTTTCTAGTAACAATATTGCCAGGGCGACGGAAAATATTGAAAACATAACCTATTCACGAGGTCGCAGTAGGTTGGGGTAACGCCTGACATTTGAGTCGAGTACTCTAAGAAATGCGGCTACTGAAGTTCTACCTCTACACCAAAACTTAAATCTCTACCTCTAGAAATAAATTAAACACATTGGTGTCTTCATCTTATGTGTGTCACACTTTATATTTTAGTCTGACTTAGCTTTAGTCCAGTAAGTGAGGGATTTTATCTACAAAAATTATTAACAGCAAACCGAGGTATGCAAAAAATCGGAAATTTTCCGTAGAATTCAATGAACTATTTTTAAAACAAATGACGAACTTGCGTCCTCTTCAAAATGGCGGCCAAAGTTTGCGAAAAACAGTTTTTTGCGTTGAAAAAGAAAAGTTGGCGTCGCACAAAAAAAAGTTTAACAGCACAATTGTGTAACTTTTTAATACAGATCGAGCCCGCCTAGTCCGATCTCCGAAAATTGCAAAATTAATTAGTTATTGCAAAAAAGACGTTAAAAATCGCATTTTTTTGAAATAACTGTATCTCCGTGAAGAGAAAATATTCTTTAACGAAACTTGGTGAAAGCGTAGTCCAAGATATGTCGAATAAGAACATTTTTACAGATTTGCAAAATATTGCAAATTTCTTGCAAAAATCGATTTTTAAGAAAAAAACGCGATTTTTTCAATGTCCAATAGCTCATACAGGCCATCATATTTCTATACCGCACCGGTGCGAAAAGTTTCTCTAGCAGTTGCGCTAACCTGTGCAATTATTGCGCATATCACGAAACGATCCCTAATATGCGAAAAATCGGTCGAAAATCGATAATATTTTTTACCCCAAAAAAAAAAAATTGAATATTTTTGAGATTTTAAATTATATTGCAATGTCGTTATTGCCAATAGATAGCTGGCATTTTTCTACAAATTTCCAAAAAAAATAATTGCTCTCCGGCCTTCTGAAGCCGAGATAATTTTTTTTAAGAAATTCTAGTGGAGCCATTTTTTTAAGTAAAGGGCTGAAAACGGATAAAAGAACACGTTACAAAAGAACAATCAGTTTGGAAAATAGAATAACAATAATTAATACTTAAATTAAAACAAAAGAAAATGCAACTTAAACGATAAACAAATAAGGAAATTGGACCGTAGTCTCGAACTTAAGCAAGAAAAATTACTTTGTTAAAGGAAAAAATCATTTACACTCAAATTCAAACTGATTGTCAGAAGGGCCAAAAAATACAATAGCCTTAACTAGCATGAAGTTAATTATTTCTTTATAAACTAGTGCAGAAACGCCAGTTGCCAGTGACAATATGAACGAGGTAACGTTTAATTTGAGAAATCTGATGACATGAAGTTAAATTTTATAACAGAAGCTCAAAAATGCAAATACCTATACTCGGGAATACTAAAATTATCACGATAAAAGTAGGCCGATGTCACACCACCAGTAGCTGATCAGAAAGTGTCTTTCTTTCCGGACGGGATTATCCTTGTCAATTTTTAGTTAGTGGTCCTTATCCACCCCAAAGCAATCTAGATCAATGAATGAAAGTCCGCCTCTTTTTAGAGGCATCAAATCATCCGGAAGGTTGCGTCCTCTATAGTAGAAATTATGTACCGACATAGTACTCGCCTGGCAAGTGGCGTTCTCTTTAGTAACTGTGGCCAAATTGGCTTCCCTTCAGTATAACACGTCCATTTAAACAACTTAAAATATTCTACATCTAAGCTAGCTAATTATACCTATTATTAAAAAACCTATTTGTTTTACGAGTGGACTTAGAAAAGGAAAAAGCAACTAGTTCCTACCTAATGTGCAGTTTGGGGAATTCTTGTAATCAATTACCCCTTTTATGATTTGATTATTTTACACATTCACCTCATTTAATTACCCCGATCGTAACGGATTTTTATCAGTTTATGAGGGGTATTTTACTGGTAATAAAATATTTCCGACTTAGCAAATTTACTACAGATTACTTCATAGCTATGGCTGAAAAAATCTAATAGTACATCGCCCGCCTCGATAACATTTTGGGGTTTGTCAAATATCGTCCCAAACTATCTATGAAATCGTGCTATTGTATGGCAAGTAATTTTAATTCCTTTACGCTTTATTACATTTGTTACATTACCAAAGAAACATCAAAATTTTATTATGTCTAATTTATGTATTCCAATTGTTTTTGTAGAATACGTTGCATTAATATTTTTTTTTCTTTTGCTTTTTAATAAGAGACTCGTCTTCATTACCACTACTACTGTCACGGTAAACGTCATGTAATATTATTTCCGCATTATCGTCATCACAATCATCATTATCGTTATCATCATTTGAAAATTCATCTCTTTCTAGCTCAGTCTCTGTGATATTTGGCTCGTCTATTTCTTCGTCGATATCATCAGCGACGACTCTGTTCTCCTCAATATTTGAGCAAATTTCATCGTCACACGTTGAACACACATTTGAACATTTTATGCCATGTTTTCGGCAGCTGCAGGCGTACGCCACAGCATCGAGCTCCGAGTTTCATTGAATTTGCAATGTTCAGCAACGGCCGATCAAGTTGCGAAGATTTTTTATTGAAAATATAAGTATTGTACAATAACCACTGCAATTTCAGCCCTTTACCTTAAAAAATGGGGCCACAACAATTTCTTAAAAAAAAAAAATATCTCGGCTCCAGAGTCCGAGGGCAATTTTTTTTTTTTGTAAATTTGTAGAAAAATGCCAGCTATCCATTGGCAATAATGGTGTTCCAATATAATTTAAAATGTCAAAAATATTCAAAGTTTTTTGGGTAAAAAAAAATTATCAATTTTTTGACCGATTTTTCGCATATTAGGGATCGCTTAGTTATATGCGCAATAACTACACAGGTTAGCGCAACTGTTGAAGAAACTTTTCGGACTGGTCCGATATAAAAATATGAAGACCTGTATGAGCTATTCGACATTGAAAAAATCGTCTTTTTTTCGAAAAAATCGATTTCTGCAAGAAATTTGTAATATTTTGCAAATCTGTAAAAATGTTTGTATTCGATATATCTTGGACTATGCTTTCACTGAGTTTCGTTAAAGAATATCTTTTCTTCACGGAGACACAGGTATTTCAAAAAAATGCGATTTTTAACGTCTTTTTTGCAATAACTAAATAATTTTGCAATTTTCTAAGATCGGACTGGGCCGGCTCGATCCGCATTAAAAAGTTACACAACTCTGCTATTAAACTTTTTTTTGTGCAGCGCCAACTTTTTTTTTTAACGCAAAAAAACTGTTTTTCGCAAACTTTGGCCGCCATTTTGAAGAGGACGCAAGTTCGTCATTTGTTTTAAAAATAGTTCATTGAATTCTACGGAAAATTTCCGATATTTTACATACCTTGGTTTGCTGTTAATAATTTTTGCAAAAAAAAGCGATATTTTCGACAGATTTATTGGACTATTCGACGGTCAAGCCTTCCGTGCAGCGTCTCCTGGTGGATGTCTAGCAGGCTCCGGAGCGAGTTAACGAAAAAAAAAAAAAAAAAGTGTTGTACGTTCTAACTTACTATAATTCTTATTTTTCCTGCCTATCCCCTTTACTTTGTCGTTGTGATGATATAGCCTATAAAATTTTTTAGCTTATATCCCTGTATAGAGTCATTTTAGATATTTTACAAATAAACGTTCATGCAAGCAAAGAACTTTGCAGACATTTTATTTAGCACTCCGACTGAAGTATTATTTATAGTTTGACGCTACAAGGAAACTCATCGTTACATGAACATTGTGTGAGTTAATTGATTCTGTCGAACATAAATCACGACAAAATAGACTTCTGGCAAAAGTCAACCCTTCAATTTGGCCATACTTCAAGTTATCTGTTTTTTTACGCAAAATCATATATTTCGTCATTTTCAAATGCATGTAGAAATAATTCTGGTGGAAATACAGCCTTGAGATACAAATTTATATTGAAAAACTTATAACAAATTATTAAAAATAAGAATGATCTTTTATTAATGGTGTATTACATCTGAGATGTGGTAGAAACCCAACCCAGTGGAGAATGCTAAATTTCATTACAGTTATGGGTGAATAGTATGTTTATTTGCAACCATAACTTTCTGGGAAGGTTATTTTGTTATTAAGAGAGGATATATTTACGGTTTAAAAACGAGAAAGAACGTGCAGCGATGAGTTTAGAGTTTTGAAATAAAATATACAATAAAAATCTAGTTTTATTTTATAATTTGAAACATTTTTCTTTCTGGCTAATTCACTGATAGGAGTCTCTTTCTGGGAACAGTTTTATATGTTCAGGACGTTTATATAAATATTCTTAACTAAAAAAAATGTGAGGATTTGACACCTCGTGACGTACCTGATGGGAAGTGCCGCGCCAGAAGAAATCTGAGGCCTTGGTCTCCAGTGTGTTTATCAAATCTCAAGTTTCTGTACTCTTCCCAGCTTGCTTTACTCATTTTCCTCTATTTACCTCTTACTTATCTCCCACACCTTCGACGGAATCATCTCAAAATATAATCTAGCCAAATGTCGTTATAATACAAACTAGTATCAAATATTAAGTGAATATCTCAATTTAATTTTATTAGCCTCCTTAATAATGGAGTGGGGGTGGTGGAGGGATTGAAAAATGCATATAGCATATACAACAAATCCCAAGTTTCTATACTCTTACCAGCCTGCTTTACTTACTTTCTCCATTTACCACTATTTAACCCTCATTTCTTCAACGGAATCATCTCAAAATATAGTTCCCGATGCCGTTATAATACACACGTGTACCAAATTTCAAGTGATGATCTCAATTTTATTTTATCGACTCCTTTATTAAGAGTGGCGGTGGTGGGGGAATGGAAAATACTATAAAAAATTTGAGGCCTTGGCTTCAAGTATATATACCAAATCTAAGTTTCTGTACTCCTACCAGCTTGTTTTACTAATTTTCCCCTATTTACCTCTACTTACTCCCCATTCCGTCAACGGCATCATCCTAAAATGTAATCCAGTTCCATATGTCGTTATAATACATACGTGTACCAAGTTTCAAGTGAAAATCTTAATTTAATTTTAATAACCCCTTTAATAATGGAGTGGGAGTGTGGTGGAGGGGTGAAAAATATGATAAAAAAATTTGAGGCTTTTTCTTCTAGTATATACAACAAATCCCAAGTTTCTATATTTCTATCAGCTTGCTTTACTTATATTTCCCTATTTACCCCCTAATCCTTCACCGGATATGTTCAGAAAACAATCTAGTTCCAGATTTCGTTATAATACATAATAAATAATATCTTAAACCATTCTAGAGATAATGTGCGCACAAAAAAAGTTACAGACCGATAAGGAGATAGAGAGAAACTTTTTTCCCTTAAATTTTGAGTCTCGACGTTTCAATTCAATTTCACATTTTAAACCGATTTCAGCAAGAAAAAGTTTGTGATTTTTTTTACTATTAAGTACTTTACTTCCACTCCACTACGTGGATGAGGAAGTATAGTGTATTGTTGATAATTTCTATATATACTCATTTATTTATCGTGGGTGCTAAATACCGTCAAGTTTGCTACAGTCACTATATAAGTAGTCGAAATTTAAAACACAATTGTAAGTCACTAATTACTAATTCTGTACATTCTTTCTTTTTAATATTTATTGCATTATATGCTGCTTATACAAAAGCTTGAAGCATTATATAAAATATATATACAGGGTGTAATTAGTTTCATGTCATTAAAAAAACTGGTGGTTGGGAACGACAAGACAAACAAAAAAAACCTTATATAACATGGGGTCTAAAGCTCATAGTTTTGGAGAAAAAAAATAAACAAAAATCTCGCAAATTTTCAATAAAATCTTTTGAGAACTGCTGGAATGTTGAGGTAGGTTTAGATCGTCGCGCGTGTCTTTGCCTATGGTAGTCAATATTTGTGTAGATAGCTACAAAATGTCGGCGGTCTTTAGCGGTGCGGTAAATAAGATGAAAGGCATCGACGTTTTCTGAGTGTTTAGTAGATCTGATCTGAAGAATACTATACTCTGACTCTCCCTTGTGCAATGTTTTAGGTTCTGTGGGTGTTTCGTTATGTACACACGTCCAACCCGGCGTTCGTTGTTTTTGTTATTTTTGAATTTCGGGTCGCTGTGTATTTATAGCGAAGATTTATTTTATTGACTTTATCGTTCAAGTCGTTAAATTCTTGATTACGTACAGACATAACTTGCTCGTTC
Source organism: Stenurella melanura (assembly GCA_963583905.1). Taxonomy (NCBI): domain Eukaryota; kingdom Metazoa; phylum Arthropoda; class Insecta; order Coleoptera; family Cerambycidae; genus Stenurella; species Stenurella melanura. The sequence goes on from OY757312.1 coordinate 103,611,220, forward strand.
TTTTTATATTCCGTTTTGGATTTTCGACCAAGTTTTTATTTTATTTTTCTTTATTGACATCGTTAGTTGATTGCTTATTGTTTAGTGTTGAACGGAGTACGTATGTCCTTAATTCGACGTACCAAACTGTGTATTGATGCAGATGCAGATTTGAAATAATTTACTTAGGTGGTAAACTTTTAACCCAGGACACTACACTCATTTATGTTACAAATGTAATAAATCACATTTAAATATTCCAAATTATAAACATTCATCCAATATTTTGTTCCAAATTAAAATACACACATGTAAAGAAATGCTCTGTTTAAAGTTCTACGGCCATCATTTGCTTGCAGTTGTGCAGGAAAAGATAACGAATTATTTACTTTTTTATAATTGCCTCAGTTTGGTTGAGGCGGTCCGGCAAAGGCGGTCGATGATCCAAGGCCTTTGCACTTTTTTATGACAATTTAAAAGTTGTATAATTGGAAACTACAAGTTCATTGACCAAGAAAAGCAGTGGTTCTCAATTATTTTCTACATTAATATTAAAATAATATATTAAAAAGGTTGACCTAGGTCAGTTTTTTTCAAAGTGCCCCTAGAGGGGAAAGTCATAAAGGTTTTTTGTTTGTTATTACCACTTTTATTTAATGACATGAAACTGATTACACCCTGTATCTAAGTATAATCATTACATTTCGTTTATTAAATGTATAAAAATATCGCATTCTCTCTATCTTCGTTTACAGATGCCTCAGAACGAAGCTAAAGGAAATAAATTTAGTGAAATTCATTTTTCAAGTTAATCGCGGAGTGGATTAAGAGATTTATTCATCTCATCCCGAGATCGTTTCACTAATAACTTACTACATTGTCCTGAGGTTTATAAAAATACTTCCTCTTTAGAAAAGAGTTATAAATAAATTTGATATAAATATCATATTGAGATATATACTTGTACTTAAAAAATTCTTCCCATAAATCACGCTTGAAATATTTATTACAACAAACCTTTTGAACTTTCCACTAATAAATAAAGCAGCATGCACAAGAAAAGAGAACAATGTTATATTGTTGAGCATGTTCATTTTTAACACAACGGAAAACACTGAGCTCATGAAACTAAATGGACATGTCACAACGTAAGCTGTTTGGAAAATATCGGATCCACTTATCACGGCGTGCTTGTATATAAGGTCAGAGTATAGTCACGTAAAACTAACATTTATTTATACTTCGGTCACTTTAATACTTGTAAATGATAAGACTTAAATACAGGGAATATTTAATTTTTTAAAATATGGTTCCTTTATCGATGCAGTTTACAAAATATTCAAATCTCGAACCTCCGAACGGAGCATTATTATAATAAGAATGAGGATATATCTTTAATTAACACTAGCAGTTTTTTAAAAAGGTACTGTAGTTCAGTGGATTAGCACGTTTAGCTTACAATCTGGCGTATCTAGCGAAGCGGGTTAAAACCTTGCTTACCGCGAAATAATTTTAATTGCAAAATTATCCTCAAGTGGTTCGGACTCTACTATAAACTGTAGGCTCTCGTTTCTCTTTACTTAACGTAAAATAAACACGTATTCGTAATTAGTTATCTCTGCGACATTAAATAATTTTACACACTTTATGTCAAAATTCGCAATATAAACCAATTTTATTGCAATAAACCCTAAGCTTAAGATTAAGAATGAAGGACTGGCTGATTGGTCTTGATCATCATGACCCCCCTGTGGATCTATTGTGGCGCCCCAATTCTGATTCTCATAAAGCTCCTTGTCAAGCTGTGTCTTTTGTATCAGACCCGTAAACTTGATAAAGGTCCCCCAGTGTAGCTTTCAGCCCTTGGTTTTGGAATCTCTATTCAGCTAGAGCTTCACAATAGAGATGGGCGCGTGAGTCTATTTTGACTCACGTTTACGCACGGTCACGACTTTAAAGCATTAGCTCACGCACACTCACGCACGATTGATATATGCGAAGGCAAACTCACGCACGCTCACGCTTTCTGAAAGTTTACTCACGCACGCTCGCTCACGCACGAAGCTAGTTAACTTTACCCCATGATTCATTCATATGCCCCCAGCAATCGCACGGCACGTGGTGCCCTGCTGCCCTGTGCCCTGATCACAGTCTCCATTGTCACACCACCACCACACCACATAATAAATAAAATTTAGTAAAAAAAAATGCATTTAATAATAATAATAATAATACAGTATACATGACCCGACGTGACCAGGAGGACTAGGCGACTGGCGAATGCAGCAAAGAGAGATTGCAATTACGCAGTTTGATTTGAATGTTGCGTCATCCATCCTGTCTCCTGTCCTTTCCCCTCCCTCCTCGCGCTCGTATTCCATCTTCCGTCTATCGCTTCGCTTCTTATTCTTGTCGCGACACTCATGACACGACAGGTTGAAGTTTTAAAGCAGAGATGGGCGTCGTGCCACGGCGTGACACGGCATGAGCGTGACACAATAAATATTATCTCACGCACGCTCACGCACGAAATCTTTTGACTCACGCACACTCACGAAATATTCCGTGATTTGGTACCTTAATGCTACACACTCACGCCGTGACACGCCATGACACGGCGTGACACGGTGAAATTCACGTCACGCGCCCATCTCTGCTTCACAATGACAGCACATGGATTGAGGTCTCCAAATCTTCTTGATAGAATCTGCACTTTGTGTCCTCTGTCAGACTCATTAGCCTCATATGTCTATTGAGTTGACAGTGTCCGGTTAGACGGCTCACCGTAATCCAAATGGATTATCTATTCATCTTGGAAGGTTTTGATCGAATCGTTATTTTGGTAAACTCTCTCGCTTGTCCCTGTCGCAGAAAATTCTTCCACCAGTCCAAAGATTTCTTTTATACCCAATTATTACCCATTACTTGATGGATGATCGAGTGCATGATTTAGCCACACCGCAAAAGGTTTCGGTTCCTATTAGCATCTTAGACGCACCTTCCCTGGACAGTTTATTGGCGTTTGCCTTTCCCTTGTATCCATTGTGCCCTGAAACCCACGTCACCGTTACTTTATTCCGACCTCCTAGGGCCATAAAGGCATTCACACAGTCTCGAACTGATTGTCTTTGGTGCTGCTTGACTATCGCAAAACATTATAATCGAGTGACTAACAATTCCTCGCCTTATTATTTACTCTGCATACCACTATATTCAGATCACCTCGGCTTGTAATACTGTGGTGTAATTTCCTACACTTATCAGGATATTGTTTTATCTAAATCCGCAAATGCCGCTCTGTCTTGAATCGCTTTTCGATACCTTCATTTGGAAGAATGAGACCTGCCGTTAGCTCTATGTATAACCTCTAGTGCTCTATTCTAGTGCAGCTTATAGCTTCTGTGGTGCATAGGCAAGCAAGCGTTTGTACGATACTTAGTAGCTTTATACTATACTACTCTACTGTATAGCCATAGGGTCATATTGGGATTTAGTCTCCAATTTTTCTCACGCATCTGCCGGCACCTACCCATTTTTGCTATCTATATAGTTTCTTGAATGTGGGCGGTCCATGCCACTTTTTGGTCAAAGGGAAGTCCTAGATATTTTACCTTTAAATTATTACATCTGTTGGCACTCTGTTATCGTTTGCACACGTCGTCCCTTGACTACTATTATTAAATCGTCAGCATATCCTATAGAAGCTTTGCTCAAAATTCTCTCTGCTCAATATTTCTGAGTGGCAATGGAGATAGTACTACTCTCTTCTAGTATGGAGCAGCTTGTATTCACCTTTACCTGAATGTAGCCTCGCCCAAAATTAATACTATCCTATTTTATAGACTGGCTAAAATCCACTGGACTGTTGAGACTCCTCTGTTCAATAGTGCATTCGTTAACGAATGCGTTGTTGGGTTATTAATACACTTTGTCAGTAGTGTATTTAAATCATCCAGCGCGAGGTCTGCTGACTTTCAGGCTGGTATGTATACTAACGCTAACTAAAAATTTCGTCTCAAATATTCCTGTCCTGAAGTCTATCCAATGTTTTAAGTAAGAAAGAAAGTAGCTTTATGGGTCTATATGAGTTACGCGTTTGGTCCAATATCCTATATATTTTTGGTAAGTAGGTAACCTTTACCTTCCGTCATATATCTCCAGCTCAAACAGACTCTGAGTGCTTTACATAAATATGCTATATGTATATCTTGTCCCTTCTGGAGCGGAATTGAATACATTCAATCCATTCCCAGGAGACTTAAATAGTAATACGTGGTAATTGTCGATCTGATTTTGTCGGATTCAGTTCATTAGCCAATATTCAGTTCGTAGGTTGGAACCACTCCCTCCTTTGATCTAGGTGTTGTCTCTCCTCTGAGCCCGGAAAGTATGTCGCTATGAGCAATTATAGTTATTTTTATACCAAGGCTGCAAAATTAATTTTTACGTACCGATAGAGAAATCAACGCCGAAGCCGCTAGCGGCCGAGGCAGAATAATCTCGAGGGCGTTAAAGAATTTCGTACCCATGGTATAAACACTATTTTTTGCGCAACCGGCAATTATAGTCAGTTCGATGGTGAAAATAACACCACCATTTATGCAATATTTAATTTTAGCGGTGGCATGTCACAAAACATTTTGACAGTTCATGAAAAATCGTGAAAACGTCTGTTAGCGATGATATTTCAATTTCTTGTACTCCTCCAGAGTGCAAAAGTTATCGTAAATTCGTCGCTTTCTGATTTAATACCTGAAAAATCGAAATAACAATACGAAAACTGTTACAACAACAACTTACTAATTCTGTTTGATAAAAAATAACAATTTTTGGTTGTCACATTTTAGAAGTGTCAATTTTGAAGTGACTTAAATGTCAATTATGAAACTGACTTTTAGTTTTTACTACTTTTTACTTTTGCTGAGAGTAACGGCCGTGAAACTGAATTTCTTGGACTGTTTTGAGAATGTGAAATACTCACTTCTCGTACGGCAGCACAGAAAATATTTTTCGGTACTGTTTCTCTGTAGGTTTCATCCTCCTTTTTAGAAAACCTACTTCATTTGTAGTACAATCATCCTTTTTTATAACTCTATGGATTTTAAGGGATCTCGATTTTGATTGGATTTGGACTTATTGAATAGCTTCCTCAGTTCTGTTCTAAGGCCTTTTAGCTGTTTATTCCACTAAAATATTTTATCTCTATTTGCCCTGTTTTCTATGGACAGATTTTCTAGTAAGCAGCTACTACTGCCTCGCTTACCTGTTCCATTGCCAACTTAAGGTATTCTGTATTCCTTCCTCACGTTATTTCTTCCTGCAGGTGCCTTCTGAGGAGTTCTGAATATCTCTCCCAGTTGGTTTATCGGTTACTTGTAAACTTCGTCCATCTGCGATGGATTGTTTTCATTGGGAAACCGCCTTGCACCACCGCAACCTTCTCAGTAGAAGAGATTCCTTGAATGATAGGTCCTCCATTAGCTCTTTTCTTCTGCTGCCTCTGGTAGGTGTAACGGTTTCCTAGCGGTGCCATTTCTGGGCCCCATGGCTGCCTTCATGGTTCGCCGTTGTCCCCTTTTTGGGCCTTTGCTTGATCTAGCAAAATGATTTATATTGTGTGGCAAATATTATCTGTGTACTGCAATTTCTGGCTTATTGACCAAGTATTTAATAGTCTCTACTGACGATGACCAATAAGCCAGAAACTGCATTATACAGATAATATCATATTCGCCAAGAATAAATATTTCTGTTGAAGCTTATTGTAGTCAAATTCTTTGGTTTAGAAATAATGTACATTGTTCAACGTAACTTACACTAGGGAATTATTCTTTTAAAAGATTACTGGCAGTGTTATCTTTATTTTTATTACTTCCACATCCACGTAGTCGAGTGGGAAAGCTTTAAAAATTTTGTAATAGATTTACAACGTCATGAAAGGTCGAGATTTTAAATTTGAGCGATAGAAAATTTCTTTTTGCCTGTCCTAACTTTTTTTGGAACACTTCAAGATATTGATTTTAAATTTGATAGGCATATGTACTATAACGAGATCTCTACTGATTCCTTAGGCAACGGTTTTTTTTTATAATAACGATCTACACACGAATGTTTTATATATTTAATACGTGCAACCCGCAGACAGCTTGTTAACAATTGTATGTTGACTATAGGCATATTCATGCTTATTATAAGAGAAACTATAGCTTGGGCATTGCGGCTACATTTTGTGGCTTGTCGTTAGCCTTTGACAGTATAAGTCGTGTAAGTAGCAAGAAATATTGATAGAAGAACTTAAATGTTTTCGTAATTTGCCAAGATTTAATCTTACATTAGGAATCGTAATCAAATAGGACAATCCTCAGGGAAATACTGCAATGAAGTTAAATTCCAAGGTTCTGCTAGTGTACTGTACCCGATTCATTTCTTTTACTACTAGCGTGGTCAGAATTAGAACAACGATATACGTAATATTGTTTCTCATATTAAATATTAGACGGAGTGTAAGAAAATTGTCTGTAAAATACATATTTTTCTTATACAGATTCTCCTTTATAACCCTCTACATGCCAACAGAACTGCGTTTGACCCGGCATTTTATTAGATGTACCTTTCTTTCAACATTTAGTTTTGTTTTATTAAGCAAACATCTATTTCAATTACCCCTTTCTAGACACTATGTGGATTAATAATGCATAGATAAGAAAACGTTTTTGTAGTCTATCGTTTCTACTAGAACGTATATATACTATAATAGTCACGAAACTTCTGGTATTTGGAGAAAAGCTCTTTATTGCTACCTAAATTGCTTCTCGTAATGGGTCGTAATTTCAGCAATATAGCAGCAAAATAATTAATATAGACAGATACTTATGGTACAGTATGTTATATTGCCAGGCTTATAGCCCACTGTCCAAAGTCGTATTAGAGGTGTAACTTCTTATTAAATCCAACCAAGCTGACATCTTACATTCAAGTAGATTTTAATACCTTGTAGTTAGAGGGCTTGTGGAACATTTTAATGACTTATATCTATGTGTTTTTCAGTTCTAGTTTCATTCAAAGAAAATTGAGTTCTATTCATGTCATATAAACTATGTCTCCAGAAGTAAAAAAGATGGTTTAAATGAAAATTTTACGCTTCAAAGTTATTGGCTACGCATTTAAATATAACCGCTATTCTTGACCAAACCATTTTAACCTATAGAAAGTTTAACCTAAACATTTTGGAATAACTAACACTACTTATATTATGTCAAATGTGTTATGTATTTCTACCGTGTGCATCCCATTTACAGTGCATGTACGTTTGTGACGGCATGTGGCGTGTGACGTTTCCCTTACATCTCACCGCCACATCAATTGGCCCACTAAGTATATATATGAGAGGCCATGTTGAGTTTGTTGGAAAAACGTATAAGACAGTGGCTACTCCTTACTGACGTTATCTACAGCAGGTCTTTAGTTCTGTATTTTCCTGTGTTTCTGAAATATAATGCACAAAACAATTTTAAAATCTAACATCTGAATGATCACAATTTCCTTGAGAAAAACAAAATCAAATGCTCATAGATTCTAAACAAATGCGCCAATGCAGCTAGAAGCATTCGTCTTGGATCTCGAGGTCGTCACCAGGCCTTCTTCATTTTAGAATATATTTTTATATTATGAAATGTGGTTGAATTCATATTATGTGATTGTAAAATGAAATATGAGATACCCAGTATTTACAAGAGTGCAATGTTAAAATAGCTAAAAAAGAATAAAGATATTTAAATGGCAAAAAATGGCCTTACTGTGGCTACTCCAGCCTTACTGACGAGTTCACAGTAGCCACGGAACGAAACGCTAATATTTTCAAGCTCCACATGGCACATATTACATTACATTACATTATATTACATTATTTTCATTGGGCAAAAATTACAGTGTGTGTGTTTCAGGTTTGTTGACTACGGTTACAAAGACCATTCGCCAAGTTTCCTAGTATAAAGCAAAAATTAGACAAACAAGACAAAACCACTCTAAAAATGTCTCGAATGAAGAGGATAGTTTACTATTGATACCAATTTATAGGTAACTTTATTTGGTTTTGGATCAGGTCCAGAATAATTTGAATACTATATTTGTTACCACAGAGCCTTACATAAAAACCATGGTTCTTTGTTGGATTTTTCTTGGTCTTAGAGACCTTCTTAAATGGTCAGTAACAGCTATAATGGACTTTTGTTGAATATAAATTATACTGCTTAATATATTTTTACGAGTTTTCCACCCTTCAGGAAACACCCTGTATGAATCTGTGGGTTCTAAATAATTTTAACAAGGGGTAAACCACTAACACTATATTTAATAATTTACTGATTATATAATATTTCTTAATTAACCAAAATAATCTTTATGCTTTGTTTACTTGATATTTAACCTCACTTTTTTTCGCTACCAAACTTAATTTTAATAAACTTCCCCTTCTCCGCCGTCGATTTCGTCTTATATATCCCAAAATTGCCTTTAAATCCATCCAGAGATTTCCAATTCCAGAACAACATAGAACTCTAGAGCATTTACAAGCTCCAAGAAGAGATCATGGTGTGCATTACTGGTTGCCTAACTATCGGTCAACTAATTTCAGTTACTTAGTAATCATGGGCGTATCACTCGCCAGGCCTTAGGGGGTGGTAATGCGTAACAATATCTATCTTACGACGTAAAACGACGTTAGGGCACTATTCGCGAACAGAACAAATTTAACGTCGAGAAACTATTTTGTTAGGTCTGTCAAACCAATTGAAATTGGCGCGATAAACGAACAAACCACACACATTTTCTAATTTTAATATACTGAAGAACCTAGTTTAAAATGTTAAATTTGAACTCGGCTAGTTAACCCAAATCTTAATCCGACACTGAAAATGCAGCCCTTAGTCAAATAAGTATGCTTACTATAACTGACCAAAAATTTTTAGTATTCAACGTAGAAAAATTTGGACAAAAATCCATTTCATAACAGGCTGAACTCAAATATCGAATAAAAAATGTCTGTGTGTATGTGCGCGTGTGCGTAGATTGTCTCTTGTAAATACGATAACTCTTTTAGGTTTAACATTCGTGTTTATATTTTCTTTCGAAATTGCGTCCTAGCCGTCGTACAGGGTGGCCGCTAGAGGCAGGTATAACTATTAAGTTTTATATGTTCAAGACTGCCGCTTTTTAAAATATCCTTTTTTCTCTCAATAAGTAATATTATCCAGTCGTTTCAATCTATTCATACTTATCTCTACGGCCCCCTTAACCTGGCATGAACCCTACGCCGGCGTGAAGAGAGGCGTGAGGATGGGGATATATGCCCGCAAGAACAAGTGCGTACTGTGATATAAATAACTGTCGCTCAGAGTGTTCTACTACCTCTCACGTTTTAAAATTAAAAATTAAAATAACAATTATAATTAACTCGATTAATAAATGAACGATAAGTTAAAGTTAGTGTGCCAACTATCCTACGCAGTCCACAGTCCAGAAGTCTGAAACAAGGAAACCTCCCATGAGCCAGATCAAAAAGGTGAGTTCCAGGAATTTGAAATTTTCAGTATTGTTGAAATAAGTAGTTTATCTTAAAATGTCACAGTAAAACTAAAATCTATAATTGTTTAAAAAGAAAAATACATTGTGATGAAATTGAAAAGCGACAAAGCAGGTTTTAATTAAAACCCTCAAGCGATCACTGGAGTGTCCTAAACTGCGGGAGTAATCCGATATTGCCATTACTGGGCGCTGTTAGACAACTTTAAGTCAATAATTTTGCAAACAAATTATGTGGTTAATAATTCATGTCATGGAGATGTATAAGCCTATAAGGTTAATGTATATTGTACATCTGCGCTGAAAAATGTCAGGCTCAGAATTCGTCTATAAGTGGCTTGCAACCTTCATTGCCTTATAGTTATAAATGCATTGCTAGATCAAAGCAGACTACACCTCATCTTAATCAAGTGAAAAAATTAGTGGGTATTTACACATCAGAAGTAATACATTCGACAAATTTCAGACTTTACTAACTTTAATAACTTTATACGACCTCGTGTTTGGTGAAACTTTCAACCTACATTGCGGTTATTGCGGTTACAAATTTCATTAAATCGCTTCTTAGTGGGCGCTTACCTACATACGAAAAGTAATATTTCAACCAAATTTTAGACCTAATTATTCAAGAGTTTAGACTATGCGTTGATGAATCAGTGAATAAGACAATAATACAAATTTGCTCAATACATTTCCCTGGACCACATTTAATAATCTTGTTCTTGAGTATTCCTATTTATGGATCGAAAAGTGTGTTTCACTCTCTCTTCTAATATTTCAACTGTGTCTGGAGCTTGCCATAAATAACTTTTATGATTTGAATAACCCCATAGAAAAGGTCAAGGAGAATTAGGTCCAAAAACCTTGCTGGCCACAAGACATCGCCATTATTATCGATTATCTTCAGTTAACTCGAGTTGCAACGTGCGTTAGCTGAGCCCGTTGCATGGAACCATTGTAATGTGACATTGTGGCCTGTCAGGATATGTCAGTCTGGATAGTTTACCACAACAGATGTAACTAACGTGTATTGCAATGCGCGTTGACTCAACACTTGTCATTTACCGGCCTAACAACCAAATGCCTTTTTCATTTAGGGTTCTCCATAATAGACAAAACTCTGTATGTATGCCTTGCTTTCATACCTACGATATACTAGACTAATAGTTTTAAAATGAGTAACGACGTTTGAAAAATTTGTGCCTGCATTGTGCTATAGTGTACTACACCATAGCCTTCTGATAAGAAATTGTTTTGTTAGATTTTAACTAATTAAGAAGTTAATTTTACCATATAGTTACATTGTTGAAAAAAAAAGTACTATCGAACGCACAGAAAATTCAACATGGCGTCCATATAAAAATTAAAAGATGCTGCCAACATCTCAAGAACAAAATACTTACAATAACTTTTTTCCTTACTCTTACTATGAAGATTTTAATAAGTGCCTGTACAATGTGTACGTTACAATGATATGATAATTCAAGGAAATAAACGAAATTCTCGGTCCTCAAATCTAAAATCGCGATTTAAATGCCCAAAACATTGTTTAAAGCTTTCATTTAACCGACTTAGGTTACTACATGAGTAGGTATGGTGGCGGTTGAGACTACCCCCACTACTCCCACCGGCCTGTAAAAAGTTGTACCAGACCTGTAAAGAGCTGTACTGTCACAGTGGGCGTGGCTAAAAGGTGGAGGAGTAGGGGTGGTCTCAACTGCCGCCATACCTACTTACATGCAGCCTCAATTTGGGGCATCTTGTATAGATTTATGCACAAAAACCAACTCTAGTTCAACAAGATATGACGCCAACCCTGTCCACTTTAAGCTTCTAGTGCTGATTTTAGATGGGAAACTTTTTCATTCAGTAATTTATTTATTTATTTATTTATTTATTGCATACACTGTTCAACAGGTAAGATACCCAATTACAGAACAGGAATAAAGGCATACAAAGCATTAATTACATAATATACAACAACATAGAAAGTAAAATGAAGAAAAAAATTACTTAAATGTACGAACTATGAATAACTAATGATACGAAGAAAGAGAAAAAAAAATAACATGGGAAATGTTTAAATATAAAAACTATATATACATATATACACATATGTGATTCAAAGCAAATTAAGAAAAACAAAGACACTCACTGGTTATTTAATTTAGAACATTTTGTTTTATGTCACTAAGGCTGCAATTAAAAATATCGAAGTCGTTACATAATTTGTTAGAAGTACTGCAAATCGTATATAAAGGTGAATTATTTAGTACGTTGGTACGCGGCGTAGGTAAATAGAACACTTGGTGATTACGAGAGGTTAATCTGGGAACGTGAAAATTAAGCTTACTAATTATTTCGGGTGCGTCAAAATCATTGTGTAGTAATTTAAACAAAAATACTTGAGAAAAGTACGTACGCCTATCCTCAAGAGTAGTCATAGAATATCTTTCAAGCAAGTTACTGTGCGGAAAACCAATCACTGGATAGGTACCGTCGGATTTGAACCACAGTAATTTAAGAAATCTACGTTGAACTGCCTCCAAGTTATTCTTGTGAACATCATAACTGGAACTCCAAATTAGCGATGCGTACTCAAGTTTAGATCTGACGAAGGATTGATAAAGAATTTTCAGAGTATCAGTATTAGTGAACTCTCGACTAGTACGAACGATGAATCCAAGGGCTTTGGAGGCTTCGGACACAATGGTATCGATATGATCAGTGAAGGATAATTTACTATCAAAAGTTACGCCGAGGTCGCGAAATGTTATAGGTCTTTGAAGTATGACATTATCTAACCTGTAATCAAAAATAAAAGGTGATGTTTTTAAAGAAAAGGACATTACGTTACATTTACTAGGATTCATGAATAATTTATTTACTATACACCAGGTGTTTATTTTGTCAAGAGAAGTCTGAGAAGTAATAACACGAAGTTAATAATCTAAGTAATTTATCTAAGTAATCATCTTAACCAAAAAATTAACGAACTACCTAAGAACATTTTGGATACTTTAACACAAGGTTTAAAATATAATTTATTAATTTTGTACTTCTGCTTGAGTTATGTAAGTGCAGATTTTTACTCCCCTCGCTCCACCATACTGTAAATGTGAAAAAATCACTCTCCAAGATTTCTTCCGATTTTCGCCTTGCGAAGTGTTTAGATTACGATAATTAACGTATTTCTATTATAACTATTTAAACGTTTTTGTTTGGTCATCATAATACATCTATTGCATTAAACTCAATAATTAGTGGATTAATAAGTTTACCAATTTACTTTGTTTATTTTGTGAACTGTAGTTCGCTCAACTTCGTATTATATTTCGGCATAGAAAAAGAGAGCGTTATGCGTCATGTGAGCCCTTTGCGGCATAGTCTAACCTTTCTGGTATTCTAGTCAGTGAAAGATCAGTCTGCATTTTTCGTGAATCAGATAAAACGTATCTACATTCCGTTTGCATCCTAAAGGGTTCTTATCTTGCGATTATTCTTTTCCCCGTAGATCTGAATTATAGTATGAACCATACATTTAAAAGGGATTTTATATAAAGAACGAAAGTGAGTTAAGCCTAAACACCAGACTCGATTTTAACTTTACTGACTAAAGTTCATGTTTAAAATTGTTGATTAATTATAAAAGTTTACTGTATTAACACCTATGTTTCAAATGAAATTACAGTTTATTATTGGAAGTTTATAATTAACAAAGTTTTAGTTTATTAATTGCATATTAATTGCTCATTTAGCAGTTTCCAAAAAGTTTGGACTATACCCACCTTACTTACACGAGTATACAGTAATTTTATATTGTCATTAATTAAAAATCCTGAAATTCTATCGATACTATAATTGACAATGTTAACAGCTATATTTGTTTGTCGAGTCATGACTAACCTCACACTCTTTGGAAAGTTATGAAATTGGAAAATGGCGACTCCAATTTGGCCATCCTTAATTTTTCTTTCTTTGCATTTCCAAACGAGAAAAATGTATAGATCGTCTATATTTGAATAGTTTGAATCTGTTTTATAGAAATCACTTAAATAGCCTTACTGTTAATGAATGAATTGTTAACTAATCACGTAGCAAGGCAAGGGTATTTTACTAGACACAAAAATACGTACAGAAAAATTCAAATAGTTTTAAATTTCAGCTGAATAAATTATGGACGTTTTAGCGGAGTGTGCGTTAAAATTGGTAGGTAGCCATTTTCGAAATAGCTGGCACCGATTCTGATGTCAATCATTTAAAACCCAAAATGGCGAATTCAATAAGACTGCCATAGGAGCAATACTTTTACGTAAAAGGTAGATATGAAGATTTTCTGATAAACGATGCTGATGTTGAAACTTAAAAATTCAAAACGATTGATATTTCTTTTATTTTGTATCGTGGTACCAAAAATGATCTTGGTCAAGAATAGTCACGAAATTAAGAAGTACTTTCTTAGCATATATCATCCTTTTGTAATTACAGTCAAAATTTTTCAGGAAATATCCCACACTCGCATCATCTGCAACAATGTGATTGTGCACATGTGTTTTAATTCTAGAAATAAAATAATAATGAACTAAATAAAACACTATCAACTTCGTTATTAACAAAAAAACACGAATTTAAAGAAATTGAAATTGTCTCCCGCCATGTACACAAATTTACGTGAACCTCATCATGCTACGAACAGTGTTCTGCAATATTAACGGCGTTATGGTTGCACATTCTTCAACAATTCTTTATTCCAATTTTTGCAAATTATGTACAGAATTTCTGAAAATATCATTTTTCAAGTAAGGAATAATCCATAATGCTTCAGCAAGGTGACTGTCCTACGAGGAAACTTAACTTATGCAGGTATTAATTACCAGCCAGTTATCAAAAAACTTTCGAAGAAAACTTATATTTTGCATTGCCATACACTGCCATAATGGTGCAGTTTTTTTACAAATACAGACAGAATGTTTCTGCACCTCTCGGCATTGACAGTGAAACTGAAGAAACCGTGCTCAGCGACTATCCTGCGAGAAACTGCCATCTAAACACCAACTATTTGAGGATGTACTGGAGATTCAATATAAATATGTGGAGTATCAGTGCTCCATATCTGCATATTTTGAAAATTTATTGATGTAGTTCGAAAAATGAAACCACGCTTCATTAGTAAAAATTTGAAGTTTAGCAGGTGTCATTCATTCAGTTATTGAGAAACCAAGGTTTTACAGGCTCTTGTTCCATATATTGACGAACGTCACTAACAACTTCTTGCATATGTGCGCTTGCCATACCAGTACTTTTTGTGTGACTCACACAGCCAATTTTGCGAAACATACTAACCCAATTAGTAACACATATTACAAAAATCTGTTGGCATTGCTGCTAAACCTGGAAAGTTCTCCTGAAAATTGTCCAAACACAAGCGCCGACTATATTCCCACATTCCAATAACTAGTACACCTATTCTAATATAGGCTTCAATTATGTTAGATGTGCCATGTAGTAAAGGTACGCCAATTCTTAGATTATGAAATATCTGTCATGACATTGTGAATACGCATAAGAGGATACAATACTATTTAGGTCTAGGGAAGTAAAACATGTCGAAAGTGCTCTATAAAGAAGTTCAAAAGAATTGATCGATTTCTAATATTAAAATATTTCTTTCAAAAAATAGTGTGTTGCAAATTATATCAGATTACAATTGAACTAATCGTGTTTGTTAACTTTGATGAAACAGTGAAGGATACTCCCACTACAAAAACTGTAGAGTGTACATTGAATAAGATAGTCATGATGCCTCATACCCTACTTACGCTAATTAAATGACATATTGTAGTCCTAGACTGACGTCATTAAGAAATAAATACGCTCAAGCCGTTAGCCGCTGTTAGTTAACATTAATTCGCCGATGTAGAACGTGAACAATATCCTACAAAAACTACAACTATTCGAAGTTCGGTGCCATATTCCAAATCTTCGTCTTTATTTATATAATTAACTCTCTGAGAAACCCCTTGACGTTGTATCAAAACTTTTAGGAAGATATGGCAGATGACAAAGTTGAAATATTCTTTCATCTTATTTACAATGACTTGTCAGACGTTTTGTAACCCAAAAATTGTCCCAGTTGAGCTCCTCTGATGTCATCCTAAGATCTCTCATGGTTGCCTGCTAAGCGCACAGTCTCACCAAAGTTCTTTCCAATTAGTTCCTTAGTGACATTATCCCAACGTCTTGCAGGGCGTCCTTTTTGCCTCATTTCCTTAAGTTTTCCCAGAATTATCAATCGTTCTATATGATTCTCTCTCCGGTTTATGTGGCAGAAAAATGAAAGGATTAGGGAGAATACGATTCTGGAAAGTCGCTCTTGGAAATGCATGTTTTACAGAACCGCCTTATGACTGCTATGAGAGGTTCGTCCCTAAACCAACATTTAGAAGGCGAATGCGCCATTTGTTTGCTGCTTTAACGGTTAATGTCTCACAGACGTATGAAAGATGGAGAAAACTAGAGCATAGCATAGCGTTTCGTCATACGTCAAGTTTTGCTCAACTGGAAAGTTGACGATCTTGTCAACTGTTTTACTCGCAATTGCATTGTCCACAATAGCTCCAAGGTATACAATCTT
Organism: Stenurella melanura; assembly: GCA_963583905.1. Lineage (NCBI taxonomy): Eukaryota > Metazoa > Arthropoda > Insecta > Coleoptera > Cerambycidae > Stenurella > Stenurella melanura. The sequence continues at coordinate 103,627,412 of OY757312.1, forward strand.
GTTTACTATCTTACAGTCACCTATCATTAACATGTCTAGATAGTTATCCTTTGCTTCATTTGCAATCATAATTTTCGTTTTATTGTAATTTACACTTGAACCATAGTCTCAAATTATTTCCTCAAGGCTATCAAGGAGGTAAATAAGTTCTTCCTCGCTTGCTAAACATTTCCTTAAGAAGCCGATATTAGCACATGGGCAATTGTACATCGCACTTCCCAGATCATAATTTAAAGAGTATTATCAGATTTTTATAACAGATGGTGAGCAATATGGGACTCTAACTCAGTGATAAGCGTGGCTAACTTATACTTTGGGAGTACCTAACGAATTGTAGAATCAAATTCCTAGCCTTACCTACTACACAACAATTTTTAATTATAAACGATCTTCAAGAAGTGGCTCGGCTTCCGCTATAAACTGTAGGGTCTCTTTTTCTTTACTGAGATAAATCAAGATATCGTAGGCTTCAGAGGGTTATGAGGTGGTTTAACTACTAAAAATATGGTTTGTATTGAAATATTCTCTCAACTCTAGAATAGCCGAAGGGGCTAATTTACTTCTTAGGCAATTTATTTTTCCGATTTAGTGAGAAACAACTGATGCAAGCACGTACGATCTTTTGCGTCATTATATTCAACGGGTTACAAACTAGTTAATGATATCGATATTACATAATTCAAAAAAATAAATTAGGACAATTCTTGCTTTTCGCAAAATTTTGATAAAAATTGTGAAATATGAGAATGAGAATATTGATTGATTCCTTACTTAATCGAGTGTGTTGGGACATTATTATTTTAGTATATCATATGACACCAAAAACGACAATTTCCTATATACGTCGTAAATCTAGGTTACCTTATAGTCACGAAGCCCAATTGTACTGGACTAAAGTTGGTGTAATCAGAACTCGTAACTAATTAATTAAGATTCTACCCTTCACTCAATATTTATTATTCTCACCTCCATTCTCACAATACGGGCCTGATTTTACCCCAAAATTTAATTATCTAATGTAACCCATAGACTACTATTCCCATGTTACATAAACTAATTAATTCAAATAGAGAATACTTAATCGATTAAAATGCCTTTGCGGTAACTAATTAATATTAACATTTAAAACATGTTCTCTGATTAATAGATTAAGCCTTATCGCCATTATCTCATCATTGCTATTTGGAAACTACAACGAAAACAAAAATTGTAATAATGTAAAGAAACCTAGATGTCCATTATCAAAATTATAAATGTACCTTTCAATTTTCCCTCTGGCATTGCAACTTTTATTGTATTTTTTCATCTTGTAAATAAATTGCATTACAGTTTAGAATTATAGAGAATAACACACGCGAGATACTCGAGACATATTAGTTTTTTTCTAGTTTAGGTTGGCTTTGGACATAATCTATTCAACCGCGAGATTTAAAATTACTAAACCCTACCAATGTTACAAGATGATAAATCAAGAGAAATAAGGGAAAACATAAAGAATACGCATTACGACAAAATATCATTCATGATAACTTTGTAGACAAACAGCAAGGGGAACGGAAAATATTGGTTAACCAATACAGATAAAACAAGAGAGACGACAGCTAAGAATATCTTCACAAAATTTAATGAATTTAAAGAACTCTATTTTGAGAAAATACTTTTAGCAACCAATTACACAACACAACAGATTTCCAAAAAACGCGAAGCTACAAATATTATAGTTTGTTATCTGAAATTGATTTCGACAAACAAATTTGTTCTTGAGATGTATAAAAATTTATTTAAAATTAATTCAATCCTTTAAATAAATTTAAGTAAAATTTATAAATGATCTTCCACCTACAATATCCAAAACGAAATACAAATTGTGCTTTTTAATTCTTCAACAATATAGGGTCTATTCAAATAGACTCTGGATTCGAGGTGTTAGATGAGGATATCTAGCTGACCCCTCCATTAGTCACCGTCTACCATTGAAGAAAAAAAGTTGAATACACAGAGAAGTTGAAAAATATTAGAAAGAAATCTGAGGCCTTGCTTTCTAGTATATACACCAAATTTCAAGTTTCCAGCTTGCTTTAACTATTTTTCCCTATTTACTTCTATTTAACCCCCAACCCTTCAATGTAATCATCTCAAATTATAATCTAGTTCCAGATGTCATTATAATACATACTTGTACTAAATTTCAATCGAATATCTCGATATTATTTTAACAGCCCCTTTAATAGTGGAGTAGGGGTGGTAGGGGGTTGAAAATTATTATAAGAAAAGCTGAGGCCTTGGCTTCTAGTATATTCACCGAAATTCAGGTTATATACGTCTACCAAATTTCAAGTCAATATCTCAATTTTAGTTTATCAACCCCTTTAATAATGGAATAAGGGTGGTGGGTGGTTGAAAAATATTATTAAAAAATCTGAGACCTTGGCTTCTAGGACATACACCGAATATCAAGTTTCTGTACTCTTACCAGCTCGCTTTACTTTTTACCCTATTTATCTTTACTTACCAACCACTCCTTCAACGCAATCATGTCAAAATATAATTTACTTTCAGATATCGTTATAATACATACCTGTACCAAATTTCAAGTGAAAATCTAAATTTGATTTTATCAACTATTTTAATAAGGGAGTGGTGGTGGTGGGGGATGGAAACTATTGTAAAAAATCTGAGACCTTCGCTTCTATTATATACACCAAGTCCCAAATTTCTGTAGTCTTACCAACTTGCTTTATTTATTTTCCCCTATCTATCCCTATTTAACCTCCAACCCTTCAACGGGATCATCTCAAAATATAATCAAGTTCCAGATGTCGTTATAATACCTACGTGTACAAAATTTCAGGTGAATATGTCAATTTTATTTTGTCAACCCCTTTAATAATGGAGTAGGGGTGGTGGGGGGGTTGAAAAATATTATAAATAATCTGATATCTTAGCTTCTAGTACATACACCGAACTCCAGGTTTCTGTAGGTACTATACCAGCTTGCTCTACTTATTTTGACCTATTTACCCCTATTTAACCCCCAACCTTTCAACGGAATCATCTCAAAATATAATCTAGTTCCAGATGTCGTTATAATATATACGAGTAAGAAATTTCAAGTGAATATCTCAATTTTACTTTATCAACCCCTTTAATAATGGCGTAGGGGTCGTGGGGGGTTGAAAAATATTATAAATAATTTGATATCTTGGCTTCTAGTACATACACCAAATTTCAAATTTCTGTACTCTTACCAGCTTGCTTTACTTATTTTGCCTCATTTACCCCTATTTAACCCCCAGCCCTTCAACAGAATTATCTCAAAATATAATCTAGTTCCAGATGTTCCAGGTGAAATTTGATACACGTATGTATTATATACGTGTATCAAATTTCAAATGAATATCTCAATTTTATTTTATCAACCGCTTTAATAATGGAGTAGGGGTGGTCGGGGGTTGAAAAATATTATTAAAAAATCTGAGGCTTTGGCTTCTAGTACATGCACCTAATTTCAAGTTAATGTACTCCTACCAACTTGCTTTACTTATTTTCCCCTATTTACCCCTATTTAACCCCCAATCCTTCAACGGAAACATCTCAAAATATAATCTAGGTCTAGATGTCGTTATAATACATACGTGTACCAAATTTCAAGTGAATATCTCAATTTTATTTTACCAACCCCTTCAATAATGGAGTAGGGGTGGTGGGGGATTGAAAAATATTATTAAAAAATCTGAAGCCTTGGCTTCTAGTACATACACCGAATTTCAAGTTTCTGTATTCTTACCAGCTTGCTTTACTTACTTTTCACTATTTACCCCTATTTAACCCCCAACCCTTCATCAGAATAATCCCAAAATATAATCTAGTTCCTGATGTCATTATTATATATACGTGTACCAAATTTCAAATGAATATATCAATTTTATTTTATCAACCCCTTTAATAATGAATTGGAGTGGGTGGGGGAGTTGAAAAATATAAAAAATGTTGAGGCCTTGGCTTGTAGTAGATACATCAAATTTCAAGTATCTGTACTCTTACCAGCTTGCTTTACATATTTCCCCCTATTTACCCACCCCTATTTATCTCCCAACCCTTCACCGGATACCTTCAAAAAACAATCCAGTTCCAGATCTCGTTATATAATATACGTGTACAAAATTTGAAGTTAATATCTTAAACCGTTCTCGACGTTTCATGACATTCTAAACCCATTTCAAGAAAAAGAAAATTTTGAAATTTTTTTTGCGATTACTATACTTCCAATCCACTACGTGGATGTGGAAGTAATAAGAAAATAATGAATATATAATTTATAATATAGAATATAGACTATTGAAAGAATGCAAGGATTGAAAATTTATATGTTTATAGACAGTTTTTATAGATTAATTTTGTATTTTTGCAAAATCCTATAAAGAATATGTTTTATTATAATTTTGTGCAAAAAAAGTAATTCACTTAAGAACTTTCAAAATGTTTGTACACTACCAACTTTTAGATGGACAACATTTTACAAATGTCTAAATGAGCTCAACAATGTTAGAAAATCGAAAAAATAATCATAAATGTTGATACTAAGGGGAGCAGTTTTGAGGGATTGAAATACAAATTTAGTTTTCTGAAAGTCTCAAACTTTGTGATAATATTATACTTATGAATATGTCTCAAATAGTGAAAAAATTATAAACATGAAGTTTTTGAGGGGAGTTGAAAAATAAATGATATTTTAAAACTTTGTGAATATGATGACATTAAACCCGTGAATGCGCCAAAAATATTTAAAAAATCTAAGTACTTAAGAGAAGGGATTTGACTAGAATGAAAAATTATGTACTTTAAGAACTATGTAACTTTGTAAATATTACAGCCACACAAAAAAAAATCGCTTCCACCAACGAAACCTATTACACCCTGGGTTTTTGGGGTCGCTGAATCCAAATTCGAGGTCGGTTTGTCGGTATCAGGCAGCATTAAGGTCATTTCAAGGTCGAATGGTGGAACAACATGGCAGAAATATTCATCTGTTATTTCGCGCATAAGCAGAGGATGTATAAATACATACGATCGCGTAAAAAGTTAGATTTGTGATATATAAATATTGATTTATAGGATCACACGTGAATATTTTTGTAAGGTTTTCCACCATTCGACCTTGATATGACCTTAATGTGACCTGATACCGACAAACCGACTTCGAATTTGGATTCAGAGACTTCAAAAATCTACATACAATTTTTTTCAAATTTTTCTGTCGAAATTTAATGATTTGACCTTGAAATGACCTTAACGCGACCTGGTACAGACAAACCGACCTCGGAATCGGATTCAGTGACCCCATAAACCTAGGGTGTAGTAAGTTTCGTTGGTGGAAGCGAATTTTTTTTTGTGTGTGGCCTGCGTTGTAATACAATACCTGTTGATGTATGAAAAAATACTAAATTAAATGTAACCAAGTTAGGGGTGCTTCTTGATGAGACGCATCCGCTATAGACTTCACTCGGCATTTTTAGCAAATAAGCTTTTCGATTATTTGCATATTAGGATTAAAAATGTAGTGTGGACATTTTCAGTCATTGGATAGGATAACCATACAAATTGACAAATAGACAAATTTTATTTATCAAAAGTAAAAATTTAAAAAAGCTTGTTATTTCTCGTCCGATGAATCTTAAGGCCCGTCACTTAAGAAATATAGGAGACAGCATGCAATCGTCTGACACATTTGTAAAAGGTAGAGATATTCTTATACCTATTCCCTAGAGATTGGCAGATAAAAAACAAAAAAGTGACATTTTTGGTGGTGGAAACTTCACTAGATGACTCTTCAAAGTCGACATGTTTTCATGGTTGGTGGAGGTATTTGCATAAAGCTGATATTTCCTTTAATGATTACTTATAACACTGTATGTACAAAAATATGATTGGCATAAATATCGGTTGGTGGGTTTCCAGAGGAAGCAACTGTTAAAATGGAAATATTTCACTGTGGCTGGCAGATTTGTAACAAGCTGATTTTAATATTGGAAATGTTAATGTTCGCGTATAGCGTATAAGACAAAAGTTACGAGTTTTTTTCAAGGCCGTCGACATGAAAGTATCAAGGTCGAATGATGTTATACTAAGCGAGATCCTGTTACTATGTGGAAAGCGATGATACGGTGTAGTCGGTCAGCGCCGATCGATATTGTACCGCCTGTTCCTACCTCTTGTTGAATTTTCTGAAACGGGTTTTTTGGTTAATAATTTTCCCATAAAACCAATTTTATTAATATTTTATACCTTTATACTACTTATTTATTTACAAATGATTTTAAATTTACATGGTTAGATAAGCCTTAATTTTACTTGCCTTTTAATTTACTTTTTGTAAAAGGAGTTGGTATTTGTTAATAATTTTTTGTAATCCTACCTGACCTCACTCCGTCCAGCTTTACAGGTACTGTGGAATTTCTCGCTGCAGATGTTCCGCTGGCTCCGGGCATGGGTGTTCGGGTGGGACAGATTGTTCTTAATTTTTAATAAATATGTTTTTGATTTGATTTGATTCTGGCTTACGGTGCGAAAGGTCCCGGGTTAAAACTCCTAGGCCTGTTGAATTATTTTCTTTAATTTTGTGAAGATTAACATATTTTTTCACAAGTTTTTTCCTATGATTTTTTTAGGTTAGGTTAGTAGGTTTTTATTCTGCTTAAAATAAATTCATTCTTTAGTGTGATTTCTCTAGGTTAGGTTAGTAGATTTTTATTCTGATATCTAATTGTTAATAATCATTAGCTCCGCAGGCAGTGTTAGCGTCTCAGACAGGGAAAAGGCGGGTGCGGAGGCTGTCCTCCCGATTTTTTTCAACAGAATAACACAAAATTAACTTGAAATCATTATCACTATGTTCGTAACGCGTCGTTAACTCTCGGTCCAACAGTGCCTGCTCGATGTTACAAAATTTGCTCTCTCCGTACCGTCTTGACTGATCAACTATTTCTTCTATGCTATAGCGCTGTTTGTCAACTCTTGAGCACGCCGAATTTTTATTTTTATTTTTTAACGATTAATGATTTTTTCACAAATTCAGGTTTGATTTGACGGAAGAAATAATGTTTTCTTTCTTTTTCCTGTAGTGATTTCAATCTTTCATGGGATGGTTAGGTGGTTAGGTTAGTTAAGTTGATTTTTATTTTGATATCTAATTGTTAATAACTATCATCGCCGCAGGCAGTATTAGCGTCGCAGACAAAGAAAGGGTGTGCGGGGGTGTCCCACCACTTTTTAACATTGGAAATGTTAATGTTCGTATATGAGCAAGTGTGCGCAGTATGAGTATGCGCGGAGAACATGAACTTATAATGCGGTTGTGGTCAGCGCCAATCGTAGTCGCCATGAATTCACAAAGTTTGACAAATAGCGAATAGTTATTTTTGTAACAAGTACCTAAAATCATATTTTTTGGGACGGATCGTAGCTGTTTCCAGAAGAGGCGAAGCCGAGTTCGGAATAAGTTTATGTTTTATGTATGGTGTTATCATTTCCAATGTCCCGATAGTTGCAAGGATTGCTATCTATTTGAATTTTTTTTCTCTATCGATTAACTACCACTCGGTAATTACGAAATTACGATTGACGTCATATCGCTTGTTCGGTTTTCAGGGTCAGATACTGTTAATCTGCAAGATATTACACTGGGCGTGACTTTGTAAATTTATTCAATTTGCTTAAAAGTGTATGCCACAGTTGTATTAATATACGACTTTGACCGCGAATATCTCAGAAACCGCGGAGCAGAAAAAATTATTTGTTTATTGTGACTATTCCAAATGAATCACTGGAAGTTGATTAATGCACATTGGACGCTTTTGAAGTTCTGCTAAGTTATATTGAAAAATGTCTTACTTTTAAGGAAAGATTGACCATACCGTTTTTAAATTGATTATATCTTGAAAAATATGTATACTATGTAAATAATATTTTAGACACCGATAAGGCACGGCATTTTGTGTACGAGGAAATTTTTTCATAATTTTTTAGTTTCAAATTTTGCAGTTATTGTCAAAAACGTGACGTCATGTTTAATCGGTTAAGTATCAACGTATTTAATTTTTTTTATGAAATAGTTAATTATATAAAATATAAACATTTTCAGGGAAAACAATTGGTATATATCAAATATTAATTTAGTTATCAAGCGTAAAGGATATCATTGCAAGTTACAATTGCAATAATATAATCTGTTATGCTTGATAACTAAATTAATATTTGGTATATACCAATATTTTTTTCTGAAAATACTTAAATTTTATAAAATTAACTATTTTAACAAAAACTTTTTAAATACACTGATAAATAACCGAGTAAATATGATGTCACGTTTTTGAGAATAAGCGCAAAATTTAAAAATAAAAAATTATGAAAAAGTTTCCTCGTACAAAAAATGCCGTGCTTTATCGATGTCTAAAATACGATGTACATAGTATACACATTTTCCAAGATATAGCGGATTTAAAACTAGTATGGTCAAAATTTCCTTAAAAAGTAGGACTTTTTCAATACAACTTAGCAGAACTTCAAAAATGTTCAATGTACATTATTCAGTGATTGATTTAGAATGGACTCATAATGATCACATAATCTTTTCAAATTTTTCTGCTTCTCCGTTTCTGAGATATTCGCGGTTAAAGTGAGGGGTCAATACATGTGAGTGGTATATTAGTAATGTAAATGTATTGGCAGATGAAATACAATAGAAATATTTGTAAGCAACGAATACAAAGTTACAACTTAGTAACTACTGACATTTTGACAAATGCCTAAAAAGCTGAAACACGTGTTTTTTTAAAAATAATTGTACGTGTTCGTGAATTTTTTTTACACAACAGTGGAAATGCAATAATTTAAAAAATCATTTTATTTTCATTATTTTCTCTGGCCCAATCTTTAATTTTTTTTCAGGAATGAATGGAAATTCCTATATTTGCTGGAAAGCAGTAAAACTTACATTGTACATGCATTCAATGTGAAATACTTTATTTCTTACATTTTTCCACTATGCCAATACGTTCAAAAGCTACAGACTGTAGAATAATAAATCACACGCTCTGTATAATACATCTATTTCATTATTTATAACTGCTAAATTTAACCACTAAATAGAAACTAACATGGATATGCACTCTTGCCGTCAATATTCATTTGTATATTCTATACATATGACATATGATATATTTCTATGTACAGTAAGTTAATTTACATTCCAGCTCTCTTCATTTCAAAATCATTTTATGTTTTAAATTTACCTTATACACAATACTAAAAATATTAATTCAATAATACAATTTAATAAAACAATGCAACATTTATATTTTTATAGATCTGTAGGTTTACCGGTAAAGGGACGTGACCTCAGAGTGGAGTGGTGGAGGTGATGTGAAACTGCGTCATGCCTACTTACATGTGATATTATGAAATGCATTAGAGTTTCTCTATTTTATTTCGACATGTATGTATAGTCGAGGCATTTTGGACGAAAATAGGGCTAAACCTGTTACTTCTAGGAATTAACATGGATTTTTTGAAACTTTAGATATTGCCTCAAAATAGTATAAATAACATAGATCAGATGTATGGCATTTGAATATACATTGTTATATAAGAAAAGTATTATTCGAGATCCATAGTAGCACAAAATTTTGAACCAATATTCATATATTGGTCCTATATGGATTATATATATTGGTGCAATATTTATGCTACTAGGGATGGAGTTAGACTTGGTTTCTAGGGGTTTTTGGAGTCGCTGATTACGAACACAAAGTTTCAAAAAGTGAAATTCAAGATGACGGATGATGAAAAAGAAATTTTAAAAATTTAAACTTTTGCCATGAACAATTTTAATATAAGCTAAAATTTTTATGCTCATCAGTTTGCAGGTGAATATACAGCTTATCCTTTCTCTAATGGCAACATTCAATTGGCATGTTAGTAACCCGATGTAGTTCAACTATCGGCATGTATCTGGCAGCGTTCGTCAAAAGTTTGGGTAGTAGTAGGTGGTCTGCAGACTTTTCGCCAATATTCTTGACTAAGGATGACGCCGAACTTGAGCTCTTTGCACCAATCATCACTAAAGACCTGCTGGGTCGTTTCTTCTGGCGATCTTCTGTCTTGGTCTTCTTTCTTCGCCGGCATGTCGGCTCCCGGGAGCGCATTACCTCTGCAGTGAGAGGGAACGGCTGTAGCCGAGCCCTCTCAGAATTTGAAGGGGGTTTGACTATTCGGAAGCCCAGGGTGCTAATTGGCATCATGTGCTCCGATTTCGTCGGAAGGAAGTGTGACCTATGTAGCTCAAGGATTGTGTTGGGCAAAAGACGCTTATTTTAGCGTCAGAGGCCGGCACGGGCTAGGGTAAGGGTACCGAGCCAGTTGTTTACTTCGTACCCCCAGGAACGGGTGATTTCGGTGTTTTTGGTAATTGTCACCTTGCGGCATGGCTTGAAGGTCGGGCCAAAATAGAAAAACGGTTAAGTTATACTTATACTTACCCGTTATCTACGATTTGGAGCTTCGGCCTCTTGTGCCTCGGGGCGTCGCTGGGGTCGTAGTCAGTCGCCTGTCTGACCAGTGGATTCCCATGCTCTGCTGCACGGGCGTATAGATTCTTCACTCTGTCCCGGATGACTTCAGTTACCGGGGTGTATTCCAGGTCTCTGCATATGTCGGCGTTTCTGACAAACCATGGTGCATCAACGGCGCACTTAAGTACGACGTTTTCCCCGGCTTGTATCCTTTTCAGGTGGGTGACTGCTTGATATCCCAGGCAACAGAGACGTAGGTTAGAATAGGTACAATGAGGGTTCTGATAAGCGTAACCTTGTTCCTCAGGTTGAGTTGGCTCTGTTTACCTATCATTGGGTAGATTAGAGTCCTCCTCGTCCTCACTTTCTGTATTATCGCTTCCGTGTTCTGTCTTCACGTCAGGTTTCGATCTATGATAACGCCAAGGTACTTAACAGTACTGTGCCATAGAATGTTCTTGCCATTCATGGACACATGTCCTGTTGGAGTTTGCTTCCTGACTCTCTTGAAGAGGACCTTGCTCTTCTCTGCATTGACTTTGACTTTCCACTTGTTTCATCACTCTTCCAGAAGGGATGCTGCTTCCTGGAGGTTGTGGGTGGCGAGTCTTGCACTCCATGATCTTGTGTTTATGGCAGTATCGTCCGCGTAGGGCGCCAAAGAGGTCCTTGTGGTTCATTCTTGGCATGTCGGAGGTGTAGATCGTGAACAGGTGGAGAGAGAGCACCGATCCCTGCGGTACGCCTGCTTCCTTGGGCCTGCATTTCGAGAGCTTGTCGGCACTGCAGACTTTTGCGCTGCGTATTGGAAATGAAAGTTCGTGATACGTAGGAGTAGGTTATTTGGGGGCGAAATATAGCTTTATACAGTGTAAGTTTATTGTCGAAGTTCAGTTTACTACGTTTGTTTACAAGGAGGTAGAGTTTGTTGAGGATGACTCATGTCTTATTGAGTATCTGTGTTACATAAGAGCCGAAACATAGTCTCTCATCTGGGGCTATCCCCGGATATTTGATAAAATTTCGCTCCTCAATTGTTTGGTGGCAAGCCTAACATGTAAGCATTACGCCACTGAGCCAACATGTACTAACTGCTCTAGAAAACTCGATAAATTCTTTAAATGTATATTGTAAAATTATGATGTTTCGAAATCAATTATTTATTTTGACATCACATTACAAAGAATATTCCAATTTTAAAATGTGCCTTGTTAATTTCAATATCTCTTTTATTCTCACATTCAACTAATACATTTCTTTAACTAGTTGATTAATCCTCTTCCTAAAGTCAAATGAGCACCGTTTCCTTAATGACTTGTTTACTGGAAAACCATCACTCTCGTAAGTATTCTTTCACATCCTTAAGAAGGTATAAAAAGCCAAATCGGTGAGATGGACCATCTGGCAACTACTTCGAACTAAATCAGAAATTATATCTAAAGTTATGGTTATCCTTTATATCATCAATAAGTTATTTTTAGCACGAAACAGTTTCTTTGAAATGAAACCACCAACCATACTTAATGTCTCTTCACCATTGTTTATATGACAGTCTTGTCTTAATGTTACAGAAATCTCTCACACTTTACTCAAGTTTATATAAATTATATATTTATATACCTGGCATATTTAGAAATAGCGGGAACCTAGCTCTGGTGTTTATATTTGCAATTTATCTTAGTTGATAGTTTTTTTAAACAATGTTAAATTTGCTAGGCTCCTCTTTTAACATTGATAGCCAGGTTGTTCAAACAGCTAGAGAGCAATTCGACACACATTTGTCCTCAGTATGATTGATGATTTTTTGGCTTTTTCGCTATGCGCATCTTTTGTAAAATTCATTGTATTCTCAATCATATTAGCAAATGATAACGGAATTTTATTAATTTCAATGTAATTCCACTCTTCACCCAATCTTACGCTGAAGGGTCTAAGTGATTCATCCACATAATGTTTATTATATTCGCACGACTGTCTGTTAGTCGGTCGGTAACTTTTTTTGTGTGCACATTTTTTCTGGAACGGTTTAAGCTATTGACTTGAAATTTGGTACATATATGTACTATAACGAAATCTGGAATTAGATTATATTTTGATCTTACTTCGATGAAGATTTGGGGATAAATATAGGATAAAAAGCAATGCAAAAACATGCAACCTTTTAATTTGCCACCATCCACCACCACTTCATTATTAAAGGGGCTAATGTAGTAAACTTGAGATATTTACTTGAAATTTGGTACACGTATCCCAGACACCACAAGGTCATCCTACGGCCATCCTTGGGATATAAAAGCTAGAATATAACAATATCCCGGGAACATCCTAAATTATGCTGGGGATATCCCTGGGATCCAGAAGCGGCACTATTTTCCGTATCCTCAGGGTATCCCACGGACGTATTTTTGTATATCCTCAGGATTAACCTGAGACTTGGAGGATCTGTTTTATGCTATCCATAGAATATCATTGTAGGCTTTCAGGGCCGTGGTTTACCTAAATAGCCAGACTACAAGTTGCTTTTAAACAATGTTAAAAACTTGGTATGCTACTAACTCCTCCGTTCACTATTGCATAGAAAACTGTTAGCATTTCACTCAGAAATAATACTTTTACTACTTATAAGCTTATGTTGGAACTACCAGGATATTTAGATTTAAAAATATGTAGCAAAAATATTATTTTCGCATAAAATGCTAGCAGTTTCCCTCACATTGGAAGATATAATAGAGTGACAATCTGCTAACATCATTTGAAAGCAAATTTCCTGTCAGCCTGATGGCTATTTAAGTTACTAAGTTACTGAACAGTGATTTCCTAGATATCGTTTCGTACCATTTGTATTGGAGTTCTGAAAAGTTACTTCTACTACCTCACTTCTACGATAGTAAATGTGTTGACATTATGCAGATAATAGTATAACATTTATATCTTAAAAGTCAATTTACTCAAAAATTCTGATTATTCTGTAGGACATTATTCTCAGAACAGGTTTATTACATATAATATGTGTTAAAATATCTAAAAAAGAATGATTTGATATTAAAAATATCAGGAAGATATTTTTACTTTTATTAGTACACCTCCAAATTGTACGTACATCAAGAATAAATTTAAAATAAAATGTAATTTTTCTTAGCAGAACTTCTTCATTTGGCCTTGATAGTTATGCTCCAAAGTATAGCCTGGGTTCCGCATAATTCAATATTGCGATATGGTTAACCTGAATTTCACCGGCCGCCACTGTCTTTTACAACTACGTAAATTTAGAAAAAGTGCATATTTAGTAGTAATATTTTCCTTGTTTCCTTTGTTTTCTATGAGTTGCGTGTCCGAACCATGTTTCTATGAAGTCTTCTGAACCTATTCTTTTCTGATAGGGGTAACCTTATTTCTGTTTCTGCAGAATTTGCTTCTTAAAAGAAATACGTACCTATATTTATCTTGGTATAGTATACGTAATTGCTAATAGGCCAACTGTTAAGGGACGGGTGAGAGCAAGACGAGGTAAAAGGCAGAGCCGGATTACCGGTATTGTTGAATTAAAAATATCTACATTCGCATTAAAACACATCTAAGAACTATAAGTGCTGGCAGTTGCCACGGTCCTGACTATTGTTTGTACGTTTTGGCATACGAGTTGAACAGCCCATGATCTTCTGTCTCGCTTTATAAAATAAGAGGTGAAAGACGGACGATGTTTTCGGCGCCTTTTACCTCGTCTTGCAATTCTTGCGCCGGACTGGTTACCGGTTGCGCATACTATACTTACTTTAGATAGGTACCATGTTACAAAATTGTCTTAGTCTAATTTAATGTAAAAGTAAAAACAATAAACACAGCAAGTATTATATCGAAATAGATATCGAGATGTGCACAGAATCAATGTACACAAAATGGTACCTATGTTGACCGCTTGCTGCACTTTTATCAATTATATGTAATTCTTGACATAAACAAATAAAGAAGTCTTGAATTGTTTTATTTTGATAGCGAGTGCGACAACGTGACAACCATGCAATATAAATCAATGGCACAGATATATCATGATGTCGTGATAGAAGCGTCTAGGTACACGAGGCCTCAAGCTTCGAGCGTGCGCAAAACCTGATATCATTTGTCTATAATTTGTCTATCATTTGTCTGACTATTTATTCCTTGCTCTTGGTGTTCATCGGTAGCCGTATGGTTGGCGCATAGGTAATATTCTTGCTTACGATGCGAAAAATCCCGGGTTCAAACCACTGCGCCCGCTGCATTTTTTTTCTTTAATTTTGTCACTATTGATATATTTTTTCACAAATTCTCTTCTATGATTTCTTTAGGTTAGGTTAGTAGGTTTTTATTCTCCCAAAATAATTTCATTCTTTCGTGTGATTTTTTTAGGTTTGGTTTGTAGGTTTTTATTCTGATACCTAATTGTTAATAATTATCAGCGCCGCAGGCAGTATTAGCGTCGCAGACAAAGAAAAGGGGGGGTGCGGGGATGTCACCCGCGTTTTTTCAAAAAATAATACGAAAACCCAGAAATATTTCAATTTCTTGACTTGCGGAATTTATTAAAGGTATTATGCATGCTCGAAGCTCGAGGCCTCGTGTACCTAGACACTTGTTGACGTGATTCACGGTGCGCAGTCTCAAATTAAGCATAACTAGGTATATGTTGAAAAGGTAAAACGACTAATATCTAAAAAATAATATTAATTACTTATGCTTATATGTAACTTTGGATAAAATGATTAATTAGTAGCAAAAATAAGAAAGTCATTACTGAAGTTATCAATATAGTTTGAAGGTAATTCTGACGTCATGTTATTTAGGTCACAGCTCACTGGTATACCTTTCTATTGATTTATTGTTGATTCAAGAAGTCCGTGGTTCGACTCCACCACATTCAATTTTTTTTAAATTTGTTTAATACATAAGTGCCTAAATAAATATAATTTTATGTTTTACCATTTTTGTAGAAACATGGTTCTTAAAAAAGTTGTCAAAAATGTTCCCATGATTAGATATTCGTAGGCAATCTGGACAAGATAACCCATGGATATCGATTCTATTACATCCGTAGGATACACGTATTTTTTACACTTATCGACATCCTGTCAGGATATCCGTAGGCAATCAGTTGCAGATATCCTACGGATATCCACAATTGGATCTTTACAGGACATCAATATCCAGCCAGATTAATCCTGGGATTACCTAGGGATATATATCTGAGGTAATCCCAAATCTGGGACAACGGGACTATAATAGGATATCCTCAGGATATCATGTGCTGTCTGTCCGTGCTATAACTAAAAAAATATTTGACAGAGAACACTCAAAGTAGTTGACGCAACTGCCAGCGAAAAAGCGGGTAGATATTCACTGAAAAATAAACAGGGTGGATCATCTAAACCGAATAGATAGTGGAAAAATTGTTCTTTCGCTCTTTAAAATCTTCACGTTTCATGACATTCTAGACCTATTTGGAGAAATTTTTTTGCGACTACTGTACTTCCACTCCACTACGTGAACGTGGAAATAAAATGTTACACATGACAGAAATACTTGGCATATAGTTAGCACAATTGTCATTATTATAGTTTTATTGAAAAATAATCCAGGATGGTCACCCTAAGAATTATGGTGGAAATTTGTAAATGTATTAATGCAAGCCTTCCGTATTTGGCACCTATTATTTAATATTTATTTTTTCCGTCGGATGACTACTCTGTATATTTTTTTAATGAAAAGTTTTTCTTTGCAATAACAACGATAACTACATTCCTATTATTATTCTCATATGTCGTTTCATAATTAATATTTTTGTAGTAGAGTGGCCGCCCCGTATAAATAAGGAGTGAAGTTCTGTGTAAATAACTTTACTGATTTTTTTTAACAATTGCCACACCCCATCACCACACCCACTCGATTACTAAAGGGGTTAATGAAACAAAATTGATATATTCACTTGAAATTCGGTACACGTGTGACATCTGGAACTGTCTAGATGGTATTAGGAGATGATTCCGTTGAAGGATTGGGGTAGGGATAAATAGAGGTGAAATGGGGTAAATAAGTAAGGCAAGCTAAGAAGGTAAGAGTCTAGAAACTTTGGATTTGGTTAATGTGACAACTGCCACCCCAACCTCCACCAGTTGATTCCGTTGAATGGTTGGGATGATAAATAGGGGTAAATAAGTAAATCAAGCTAGTAAGAGTCCAGAAACTTGAAATTTGGTGTATATAATAAAAGCCAAGGTTTTAAATATTTTTTATGACATCAGCCACCCCCACCGCCAGTCCCATTCCCTTATTAAAGGGGTTAACAAAGTAAAATTGTGATTGGATGTGTGTACGAGAATAAATGTTTTCAAAAAATGTTTTAGCATCACCCACCCCCCGTTACCACCTTGGGGTAGACAATTTCAAATATTATATTATTAAAGTTTTATGAGAAATTATTTCCGCATACGGGAATGCTAATATTAAGATGTTTTCCTTTAAATAGACTTGGATGGGAAATCCGGATGTGGAAGTGGTGCTTCCTTAGACAGCGGGTTTTGTTTTTTCTTTCAACTATTATCATTATAATTTTTATTAGCCATATTATTTTCCCGCTTTCTCCATTATTTATCATATTGGCAAATGGGTAATGGAAAAACAAAATAATAATTTAATATGCCATTTTCTCGTGTAATTTTATACGAATTTTATTTCACAAATTCATATCGAAGTGCGGTCATAAAATATGCGCTATTTCAATTTTATTTCATAAAAGGGCCATAAAAGCTGCTCCTAAAATAAACTTCAAAATAGATTAAACACGTAATTTATAAAATGCCCTCGAAGCTTTAATTTATTTGTACTGTATTTAAAAATTCTCTTTTCGTAAAATCCCGTTTAATTGTTCAAAGAAGTCTGACCCACTTTTATGACGATACAAAAAGGTGAAATAAATGCGCTGAGAATTCCTAATCCGATTTTATCGCAATCTAATAAGCCATTATTCTTACCAAACTGAATTAGATACGTTTTTCAAACCTACAGAGAATTTTTATAGACAACATTCGAATTTTAATTCTAAAATCACAAAACGAACTATTTTTCCTAGGATGATCATGAATTGTACGGTATATCACAAGCAGCCGCATTCAGGATAACTCTGGTATCTGAAGCTCTGACAAAGCTATTGCCTCAATTTTTATCATTTCCTTAACGAGAAAAGGTACTTTGAGTTGAATAATGAAGTGCGATTTTGCAGGTTGAGTGGTATTGATTGCTAGAACATTAGAATTTCATCAGGAAAGGCCAATATTGGATTGAACAGCGATGCTAAAATGTATTTTAGACATTATCCGCAGCAAATACTGTATACCGGATGGCAACGAGATTATTCTCGTGTCAATATCTCGACTATTTTGGGTATTTTGAAGTTTTGTAATATAGCTAGTAATACGAAAAACCATAGTGTGAAATTATTATGAACTTATGGTTCTTTATTAGAATCCTAAATATATGTTTACATAGTTAGTTCTTCATGAAATTCCCGTTACAACGATGTATTACAAGTATTCATTAACATTATTCCATAGTAATTAATTTCTTAATTTCTAAAGCAATATCAGTATATAAATTTGTATTGCAATTGAATTCCTACTCATTTGCCGTCAAATGCAAAAGCATAGGTAAAACCGCTGCCTAAGGAATCACTACTTCCACATCCTTCCGCAGGTTGAAAAATAATTGAAAGAAATCTGAAGCCTTGGTTTCCAGTATATACACCATATCCCAAGTTTCTGTACTATTACCAGCTTGCTTTACTTACTTGTTCTCTATTTACTTCTACTTCCCACGCCGCCACTCCTTCAACAGGATCATGTCAAAATATAATTTAGTTTCAGATGACGTTATAATACATATGTGTACCAAATTTCAAGTGAAAATCTCAATTCAATTATATCAACTCTTTTAATATTGGAGTGGGGGTGGTAGCTTGCTTTATTTATGTTTCCTTATTACCCCTATTTAACCCCCAACTCTTAAACGAAACCATTTCAAAATATAATTTAGTTCCAGATGCCGTTATAATATATACGTGTACCAAATTTCAAGTCAATGTCTCAATTTTATTTTATCAACATCTCTAATAATGGAGTAGGGGTGGTGGGGGGTTGAAAAATATTATAAAAATCTGAGGTCTTGGCTTCTAGTACATACACAGAATTTCAAGTTTCTGTACTCTTACCAGCTTGCCTTACTTATTTTTCCCTATTTACTCCTCCAACCCTTCAACGGAATAATCCCAAAATACAATCTGGTTCCAGATGTCATTCTAATACATAAAATTTCAAGTGAATATCTCAATTTTATTTTATCAACCCCTTTAATAATGGAGTGGGGGGTGGTAGGGGATGCAAAATATTATAAAAAAAATTTAGGCCTCGGCATATAGTACATACACAAAGTTTCAAGTTTTTATAGTCTTACCAGCTTGCTTTACTTATTTCCGCCTATTTACACCTATTTACCCCCCAACTCTTCACCGGATATGTTCTAAACACAATCCAGTTCCAGGTCTCGTTATAATATATACGTGTACAATATTTCAAGTCAATACATTAAACCATTCCGGAGAAACCGTGAGGATAAAAAGCTTCTGGCTTGCTCTACTTATTTTGCTCTATTCACAACCTACCTCCTCCTACACCTTCAACGGAATCATCTCAATCAGATGTCATTGCAATACATACGTGTACTAATTTTCAAGTGAATATCTCAATTTTATGTAATCAGTACCTTTAATAATGGAGTGGAGGTGGTGAGGGTGGGGGGTTTAAAAATATTGGAAAGAAATCTGATGCCTTGGTTTCTAGTATATACACCAAATCCGAAGTTTCTGTACTCTTACCAGCTTGCTTTACTTTCTTTACTTCTATTTACCCCCACTCCTTCAACGGAATCATGTCAAAATATAATTTAGTTTCAGACGTCATTATAATACATACGTGTACAAAATTTCAAGTCATATCTCAATTTAATTTTATCATATCATTTAATAGGGGAGTGGGGGTGGTGGGGGGACAGAAAATATTATTTAAGAAAATCTGAGGCCTTCGCTTCTAGTATATACGCCAAATCCCATATTTCTATACTCTTACCAGCTTGCATTACTTATTTTCCCTATTTACCCCTATTTAACTCCCCAACCCTTCAACGCAATCATCTCAAAATATGATCTAGTGCCAGATGTCGTTATAATACATATGTGTATCAAATTTCAAGTGAATATCTCAATTTTATTTTATCAACCCCTTTAATAATGAAGTAGGGGTGGTTGGGGGATTGAAAAATATTATAAAAAATCTGACGTACATACACCGAATTTCAAATTTTTGTACTCTTATCAGCTTGCTTTATTTATTTCCCCCTATTTACCCCTAATTTAACCCCCAACCCTTCAACGAAATAATCCCAAAATATAATCTAGTTCCTATGTCAATATAATATATACCTATACCAAATTGAATATCTCATTTTTTTATCAACCCATTTAATAATGTGGGTGTGGTGTGGGTGGTGGGATGGAAAATATTATAAAAAATTTTGAGGCCTTGGCTTCTAGTACATGCATCAAATTTCAAGTTTTTGTACTCTTACCAGCTTGCTTGACTTAATTCCCCTTATTTACCCCTATTTACCCCTCAACCGTTCATCGGATATGTTCAAAAAACAATCCAGTTCCAAATCTCGTTATAATATATGTGTACTAAATTTCAAGTCAATATCTTAAACCATTCCGGAGAACCGTGCGAACAAATAAAAGTTACAGACAGACCGACAGACAGACCGACAGACTGATAGACAGACAAAATGTTTTTCGCCCAAACTTAAAATCTCGACGTTTCATGACATTCTAAAGCTATTTCAAGGAAAACAAAATTTTCTATTTTTTTACGATTACTATACTTACTATACCGATCCACTACGTGGATGTGGAAGTAAAATCACAAATATAACACCTTCAAATAAACACAAACAAATTCTCGACGGGAAACCTAGACGCAGATTAAATTGTAATTTCACATCTACCTATACGTAATTAATAATTAAAAGTGAATTTTAAATGAAGCAAGATATAGGGTCCAAAATAATATTATTCACAATGCAAATTCACTTATAATCACAAATGCAATATAAAATAAGGAAACCTAAATAACACTATATAAATATAAATAAATCGGTGTTTACTAGACACACCGATTTATTTATATTTATATAGTACCCGGTACCGATAACCAATTTTATCCCAGTATAAATGACAATGTCATTGTTATGACGTAACAATTACGGAGATTTATACAAATCCCGGTACTACACTGCTTTCGCTTACTAAAACTTAAGTCAGTAATGTATGCGTTTGTTTATTTTGAGCAGCGGAACGTTTTGTTCTCAATCTTTTGAGATGGGTAAAAGTCGGTCGTTGAAAGCCAGAAGGAGGTCTTCGAGAAGGGCAAAGGACATTTGCGCCGTTTTTGCAATTAAAAATAAATTATGAAAACGGTGGAAATGCTCCTTGCCCTTCTCGGATATCACCTAGTGACTATCAATGGACGACCTTGTCGTGCCTCAAAATTTTGCAAATCCTACATTGTTCCACTGTTCAAAATTGCTCTTAAATACAACAAATTTGAGTCAATATTTGTCTCCTCTTTTATGCTTTTATACACCCAGCACCCCTGTTCTCTCCACAATCCCTTAAGTTATCGTGCCATAAGTTTGTAGGACTACTGGACATCTCCACATTATTCCATTGCTCATAAACTACTTTTAATAGTGTTTACTATATGTCACACACAATGAAAAATCACGATACGATAAATGGATGTCGTAAATATTCACCAGATAACTGTGACGTCATTTATACCGTGATAAAATTGGTTACCGGTACCGGTAGCCTAAATACACCGTAAACAGTCGACTTTATAATACGGTACACAAAATATATTTAAAATTTCTTACTATATATACTCTTCAGAAATTTATTTGATCGACACTTGTATAAAACCGTAAATATCACCATACGTCAAAGGGAGGCCAACTTGCAAGTGACATTAATCACAAAACGTCTGAAATACTTTGTGAATAAAAGAATAAACATGTTGCCAACGGGAAAAAAAATATTTATATGGTGATTGAATTCAGAACAACTTTCAAAAAGTCCACCCGTCTGTCTGTGCGTCCGCCACGTTTCCTGTAGGCACGATAACTTAAGAAACGAAACTGCTGGTTGTATTGAAAGGATAGTAAATTAGTGTTAGCTAGACGAAAAAATTTACAGATATTAAGCAAAATCTATTACGTAATTAAAAAGTTATTAATATAATTTAAGCTTAAACAAAATTGTCTCTTAATTTTTAAGTTTTCTTGTGAAATGTTATTTTCCATCATTATCTATTGATGTGTTTTACTAATATAATACGTTTCGTAATATAATATCTGGAAATATGATTATTGTCTCAACGTCATATTATACAGGCTCATATAATTTTAATCAGTAACAAAAAATAGGTCTAATGTTTAAAGCTTCCAACTTATAATCGATTCTACGCTATCTGTTGGTCTAGAGGAACTCACGTCTGACCACAATCCAATTTATATCGAATTAAAAAACTCAGTTTCGTGAGTGTAGGTGACTTCCAAGTTGACAAAGTCATCCTGTACAGATTAAACGCCGTCTAGTATGAACTTCACATTAACGATGAGCACCAGTTGCGATTCAAAAGGGGAAGGAGCACAGAGCAACACGTTGTCGGAATCGTTAATGACGTGAAGGTGCAATATATAACCTCTGTAAGAATAATACCATGTTACCTTTAGACATTGAGAAAGCCTTCGATATCGCTTGGATACCGCGGCTAATTTCAAAGATGATCCATTACCGCTAGTTACAATGCGCAAACGGCTAACATGTTTCCCAAAGCCCACAAGTTCGTACCACAGACTATTAAGACAAGTGGCGGATTTGGGTGAATGCGGAGAGGTCATCGATAGTCTTCACGAGCAGATTTCTAGAGAATAAGACTTTAACATCAATTTCGATAAGAGGAAACAAAATTCCTGAAACGGAGTAGTGCATGAAGTATCCGGGCGTACGACCGAACAAGCGACTGCCGTTTAACCGCCACATTAACGAAACTGTACGGACAATCTATTCCATGTTCAGGAGTTCAGTAGATACCCGTTTCTCGACAGGAATAACAGACTCAGCAGACAATAAAAGATATTAAATTACGTTGGTATTGTAAGACCAACCCTAACATATGCGGTTCCGGTATGGTGCGGCATACCACATACGACAATGAATAAACCAGAAGTTGTAGAATATAAATTTAGGCGTCGCATTTCAAATTCTTCAAGATACATCTCCTTAGGAGACTTCTACGTACGTTGTCACGACATAATGCCATTAGCGCACTACATAAAAGTTACATCAGAATAATTTTACCAATTCAAAGTTGGTAATAGCCCGCTAATAGACAACATTACGCGACAGCATATGCACCATAAAACACAAATTACCGTATCAGGCAGGCCCATCTTTCAGCCAGACTCTCTTTCTCTATCATAATTAATCGTTGAATATTAAAATCTTTCGAAAGCAAATATTTTAAACCATCAATTATGCGGTGTGAAATAGCCGATCGCTCTTGTTGCATTGTTTGGAACGGGTTTATTACAAAGTTTATTACAGCAGATTACAAACCCTCTTACAGTGTGTGACTTCATCCTGAAGTCATTTTTCAACATTGCTCCCGTGAAATCGTTGAGATTTCAACTCAAAGAAGTTTCGAAGCATGACCTAGTATCAAGAACAGCTCACGGTTAATGCGCGATCCCCCGCATACCAATGGGCAATGCAATTATCTAATGCATTTGGGGCTATTTAGTAATTCTGTACATTTCTTCTGAATGAAATTATTCGATTAAGCAATGTTAATTTGTCATAATTTTTACCCATTCTGAGTAAGCTATGATCGAGGAAGTAATTTTTTCTGAAGTTGATCTGAAGAAACTAAGGAAGATACGAGGATGTTTAGGCGAGAAGTAAGACACACTGTACATGATAAGATATTAACCTGGAAACCTCTTGTACAATCATGCATTTAACTTATAATAATTATAAAACTTCATAGAATCGTTTATCTTTCACATTATCATATTGCAGGACCCCCAGGCATAACGGGGAATAGTACATATTTTAATTTTAACGGCGGAGGCTGATGTATCAGCTACTGCAGGGTAGGGTGGTCACCCTGTGCACTGAACAACATTTTCGTATTTTACGTACAGTCCCCTTCCTGCATTATTTTGGTGGCAAAAGGGGCTCACACGGCCGACTAGACAGGTCCTTGGGGGTGGCTTCGAAGAATTGGGATGTGATGGTTGTACACCGGTGAAAACAAATAAGCGTCTTACTATAAACAGATTTAATAATCAAATTTAGGTACGGCTATCTCAATATCCCACAGAAATAGTATTTCACACAAAAAATATACCTAAATATGTGACCCACACTGAACCTAACGCAAGATGTACGATAACTTAAAACTAATAAAACCTTAGTTACTACTATATAATATATAATATACTGAATTAGAATGTTACGTTAAAACTACTGAACAATAACTGTAAAATGAGCAAGATAATCTTACACAGGTAGGCTAAATTAACAAAAGAAGTGAAAAATTGCAAACGTTGTGTTCAAATCTACTGAAAATTTAATTGGTTATATGCAAAATAATTAAATAAAACTGACATCTTGATGTGTAAAATATTAAGCAAAAGAGGTATTGAAATTTTTGTTACGTGAGTCGAATGACAGCCATCTTACAATTTAAGATCCCAAAAACCTGACGGGCTCTATATATCACACGTGGAAGGTGGGATGTTTTATCAGGACCCTCGGTATGCTACTTAAAGACGCTTACCTCCAGCAGGTGTCACAATATCTACAGTAGGCCAACCACGGGAGCGTAGCTTCCAACGGAACCAAGCAGAAGTGTCTCACAGGTACAACCCAAGGTTCCAAATCCAACCAACAATTTGACAACCAAGTTACAGCAAAACCAAAGTTCACGTACTATCCAGCCTCAATTGTACACGTAACAAAACAGGTAAAACGTAGGCTCAAACGTAGAGGTAACAATGCCAGTAAAACTACGAGTGACACTTCAAGTGAAATTCAGAGTGAAAATACGAATGATAATACGAGTAATAATACGAGAAAGTTTCGAGATTTCGAAAGAAAACCGTATATTGGCTCTTCCTTTTTATTTAACTTTGAAATGAAGATCTGTTTAAAAAATTTCTAAATTTCCAAAGACTTGTTTAACGAAACCCCACTCGATGGAAAGCGCGAAAAAAATTGTTCACTACTGATACTCATATAGTGGAAACAATTTTTTCTGAAAAAGACACCTGTGACATGCAGACGGACATGACAACATTAGAAATTACACTGCAGAAAAATATTTTGTTGATTTCTTGAGAACATTCACTTTTTGCGCACCCCCTCCACTCCTATCATTCACTTTACCGCGTGTAATTCCCCCGGTCCCCAAAAAGCGAATGTGTCTGTTGAATGGACCCTAAAGAAATATTATATTAATTTAAAACCAATATTTAACATTAAAGTTCCGCAAGGTTCCAAGTCTAGAGGGTTAGAGAAAAGAATATTAAACGTGATTTTTTGAGCCAGCCTAATAGTCCATTGAAATATTACATTGACCTTGAATTTTGGCAGGACAAGATTTTTTTCTTTTGATGTATAGAGAGGGTCAGAATGAGTGTAAAACTTGGTTATCGGAATTGAGAGCCCCCCCCATTTGGTCGACATCTTGAAAAAGGGGGAGTAAACAGTCTCTCAGCGATATCTTGAGAACTGTAAGTCTTACAAAAAAAACCGTTAAGACTTTTTTTGTAGAGAAGTGAATTCTCTACAAACTTGGTCACAATACGTCTTACCGTAAAATTGAAAATAAAAAGTTGTAATTAAAAATAGATTAACATTTTTAAGAAAAATATTATTTAAGGGTTATAACTTCTTCCTATTGATTTTATTGAAAATACACATCAGATGATTCTTGCACATCATTTTATTGTGAACTATTTTATCTACTCATTTTTTAAATTTCTTTTCTTTGGAGAGGTGTTAAGACGCTGCAAATGTATCAAGTGCATCAAAAAGGGCATTGGACAATTCTGAAAAAATTTTAGAACATTCCTAGGATGATTACAAACTCTTCTTACCTCTGGCAATTTTTATCCAAACTTCTTCTTTTTCGAGTAAAGAAATCTCAAAGTTCTAAAATTTTGATTTATCCTCGCCGGTTAACTAAAAAAATTACAATTTCAGGAAAAATATTTCCAACAAGCTCGGTTTATTTTCATTCAGACAATCTGAAATTGCAATAAAATATAGTGGTTCCCTTGAAAAAAAAACGAATTTGACGTAGAATAACCTAAACCCTTCCACCCAAAGTCAAAATGACATACTGCCGAACCTGGTTGACCCGAAACTTTCAAATATCTCGAGTTATAAGCACTCTATGAAAGAATGTTTCAAACAGTAGTTGTAGAATTTGACTGACTTTGGGTGGAAGGGTTAAGGTCACTAAGTCACTAGATTAAATTCTTTTTTTTTTAATGGGAACCACTATTTTTATTTTGGATTGTCTGAATAAAAATAGACTGCCTTCGAAACATTTTTTCTGAAATTGTTAATTTTTTTAGTACCTAATGCGGCGAGGAAAAATCTAAATTTTAGAACTTTGAGATTTCTTTACTCAAAAAAGAAGTTTGGATAAAAATTGCGAGAGACAAAAAGAGTTTGAGCTCATCCTAGGAATGTTCTCAATTTTTTTTCAGAATTTTCCAATGCCCTGATGTACTTGATCCATTTGCAGCGTCCTAACACCTCTCAAAAGAAAAGAAATTTAAAAAATGAGTAGTGAAAATTGTTCACAATAAAATGATGTACAAGAAACATCTGACGTGTATTTTAAATCAAATCAATAGAAAAAAGTTATAACCCTTAATGATACGTTTCTTGAAAATTTTACTATGTTTTTAGTTATAACTTTTTCATTTTCAATTTTACCGTAAGAAGTATCCAGACCAAGTTTGTAGATAATTCAGTTCTCTACAAAAAAAGTCTTAACAAATTTTTCGTGAGACTTATGGTTCCCAAGATATCTCGGAAACACTGTTTACACCCCCGTTTTCAAGATATCGGCCAAATGGGGGGACTTTCAACCCCGAAAACCGAGTTTAATACTCACACTGGCCCCCTCCAGACATCAAAAGAAAAAATCTCGTCCTATCCATAATGCAAGGTTCAGCCAAAATTTTCGGTGGACTATAATGTACAATGTAGAAATTATATTACTTCCACATCCACGTAGTGGAGTGGAACTATGATAATCGTAAAAGAAACATATTTTTTGTTTTTGTTGAAGTAGGTTTAAAATGTCGTATGACGTTGAGATTTCAAATTTGAGCGAAATAAGATTTCTGCCTATCAGTTAGTCTGGTCTGTCTGTCGGTCGGTTGGTTGGTCTGTCTGTAACTTTTTTTGGCGCACGTTTTCCTAGCAAGATATTGAATTGAATTGTGGTACACACATATGTACCATGGCGAGATCTAGCACTAAATTATATTTTGCGCTAATTCCATTGAAGGTTTGGTCTCTAAATAGGTGTAAATAGGAGAAAATAAGTGAGGCAAGCTGGTAAGAGTATAGAAACTTGGGATTTGGCGTATATACTACAAGCCAAGACATCGTTTTTTTTACTTCCCTCGCATACCGAAGGGAAGTATTGTATTCGAGAAAAAATCACCCTCCGAGATTTTTTCGGATTCTGACGTTTCAGAACACGTAGATTACGAAAATATAGGTTTTTCAATTCCGTCAGTCTGTCTGTCTGTCTGCCTGTCTGTCTGTCTGTTGGTGCATTTACTAAAAAACTACTTGACGGAGAGCAGTCAAATTTGGCAGGTAGTTGACGCTACTGTCAGCGCAGAAATGGTAGAAATTTCACTGGAAAATATACAGGGTGGACCGTCTAAACGGAATAAATAGTGAAAAATATTTTTTTTCGCTCAAATTTAAAATTTCCACGTTTCATGACGCGCTAATCCTATTTCGGGAAAAAAAATTGGGAACATTTTTTTCACCAACATTTTTGAACAAATTTTTACCACTAAAAAAAAATTTTTTTCTTTGTTCAAATTTAAAATTTCCACGTTTCATGGCATTCTAAACCTATTTAAAAGAAAAAAATGTTTGAAAATTTTTTACCAACATTTTTGAAAAAATTTTTACCACTAAAATAGATGGAATTTTTTTTTAATTTTAAATTTCCACGTTTCATAGCGCTCTAAATCTATTTAAAAAAAAAATTGAAAATTTTTTAAAAATTTCGAAAAAAATTTTACCACTAAAATAGATGGATTTTTTTTTCTTCGTTCAGATTTAAAATTTCCACGTTTCCATGGCATTCTAAAATTATTCAAACAAATTTAAAAATGGTTTTGAAAAATTTAAAAAAAAGAATTGAAAACATGTTTAGGTAATCTATTTATCACTATTATAGAATGGACGAAATATTTTTTTTTTCAAATTTGAAATTTCCACATTTCATGACATGTAAAACCTATTTCGGAAAAAAAATTTGCCACATCCTTTCACCATTTTGGAAAAAAATTTAACACTGGAATAGAGCGAAAAATTTTTTTTCCTCAAATTTAAAATTTTCGCGTTTCGTGACATTCTAAACCTATTCAAAAAAAAGTTTTGAATTTTTTTAATATTTTTTAACCACCACTATACTTCCACTCCATTACGTGAATGTGGAATTAAAAATGTGACAGATGGCAATAATATTTGGCATATGCACCTATTATATACTTTTATTGAATAATGGCATCCCAAGAAATAATTCAGTCATGGTGGACATTTGTAAAGGTATTTACGCAAGCCTTCCATATTTGGCACCTGTTATTTAGTATTGAACTTTTGCTGTTGGATGAGCACTCTGTATATTTTTTTGACCAAAAGTTATCAGGTTTTTTTTGTAATAATAGCAATAACTATATTCCGATCTGTATTATCATTGTCATTTCGTAATTAATAATTTTTTAGAGTGACCGCCATGCACAAATAACGAGGGAAGTTCTGTGTAAATAACTTTACCGATTTTTTTAATAATATGTTTCACGCCCTCCCCCACACCACCCCACTTCACTATTAAAAGGCTTTATTAAATAAAATTGAGACATTCACTTGAAATTTGGTACAGATATGCGTTGTAATGAGGCGATTTCGTGGAAGGGGTAGGGGGATAAATAGGCAAAAATAAATAAAGCAGGGTAATGAGAGTCTAGAAACTTCATTTTTAAAAGCTTTTATTTGACTTGCTTTATTTGTTAATTAGTAAGTATGTTTGAGTCAAGTTTTGCAATGCAAATGAATCCTGGGGGTAGTGTTCAATAGTGAATTCGGCGGCACCCATAGAGATTCGGTAGCGCTATGATTTGAGTTCGGCTGCGCCCGGAAGTTGCTATGCTATTCCGCAGCTCCCCGAAAAGTGCCTTGCTATTCAGTAGCATCCGAAAGTCACCTTACTGCTCGGCAATGGCCGAATATGGATTATGCAGCGGTCGAATATATATTCGGCAGCGCCCGGGAGTTACCTTGCAAATCGGCAGCGCCCGAACATGGATTCGGCAGCGTCTTATAACGTCTTATTGTATGCGGTAACGCCCAGAAGTCAGCTTAGTGTTCGACAGCACTCGAATATGAATTATGCAGCGCCCAAATATAGATTCGGCAGCATCCTAATTCGGATTCGACAACGCCCAGAAGTTACCTGGTTATTCGGCTGCGCCAAATGTGAATTCAGCAGCGCCTGGATATGGATTCGACGCCGCTCTAATATGGATTTGGAAACGGTCGGGAATTGCCTTGGTATTCGGCAGCGCCCGGAAGTTGACTAATTATTTTCACATACTAGAGTGCAAATGTAGTCAAGATGTTTTCCTTTAAAAAGACTTGGATGAGAAATCAAGATGATTAAGTAGTGATTCCTCAGGCAGCGGGTTTTTCTATCTGTAGTATATACTTCATGTAATTATATCTTTGAAATTTCAAATGTTAGGTTAAATAAATACGTTTTATAAAACTCGATACTTCTTACACGCAATTTGCATAATTTAAATGCCCAACCGTTTATTTGAATTTCTGACATCCAAATATCTCTAAAAAATTTGTTAAAACTTCAAATTTATTCATACTGCAAAATCGATTTCAATTTCCTCATTCTGCCTAGCTCGCAATTCGTTTATATTGTTTCAGCTTCACGCATCAAATCCATTTTCACCAATCCAAATTATTTTAACACCTTCTGAAATACGTGTTCTAATTTAAGAAGGATTTAGGTACTACTTATTTACAATGACTATAAAGATTAAGATTTATAGTGCGGTTAAAAGGATAGCTTAGTTCTAATTGGAATTTAATTAACTATATAAATGTATACTATTGTATACTTACTAACTAAAGATGCTCCTTTCAAATAAGCAATGGATGAATACATCTCTAATTTCTTTAAAATACCCACATTCATGCTGTAATGAACTAATACCGTGTATGAACCATAGAACTAAATAAATGAAACAAGTATCGGGTGGCCCAGGTGTATAATAATAATAATAAAGGAACCACCACCCAATATCGTCGACCAGTCGTATATATTTGCCTAGGAAAAGGGGAGGAAGAGGACTTCTGAACCTAGAAATCCTACATGCAAAGAAAATCAAAAAGTTATGTACGTACTTGACAGACACCCACGAAGAACTCCAAAGCGCTGTTGCAATGGCGGACAACAACTTCTCTCCCTTGAATCTACCTGCCAGAGCACCACCTGAAACACAGAAATCCATCAGAACTTTGGAAGAAAATTGGAAAAGTAAGGCTCTGCACGGAAGATATCCTGCAGCACTATACAGCCATGACACTGACCTTGAACTGTCAACTACTTATCTGAGGCAGGGATCCCTCATGCCGGAGACAGAAGGCTTTATTAATGCCATCCAAAATCAAGTTGTGCCCACTAGAAATCACCGCAAGCACATACTGAAGCAAGATATAGCAGATGAAAAATGCAGACTGTGTAGATCTACTTCGGAGACAATTCAACATGTAGTGTCCGCATGTATGTACCTTGCACCAAAGGATTATATCGACCGACATAACAAAGTAGCCGGAATAGTCCACCAGAAAATCTGCAAAAATGAAAACTTTATTAAAGATATCATGCCGCAATACAACTACGTACCAAAAGTCTTCCTAGAAAATGATGGGATCAAAATATACTGGGACATGGGAATTGTAACAAATAAAAAAATCAGACCTAACAAACCTTGCATACTAATCTTAAAAAAAAGAGCACGTATTATAGACATTACAATTCTCCTTGATGAAAAGGTCAGAAGAGCAAGAAATGAAAAGATCTGTAAGTACCAAGACCTAGCAAATGAACTTAAGGCCATTTACTTACTGGAGAAGGTTTCCATCGTGCCCATGATTATAACTGAAAATGGATTAATAGACAAAGAGCTGCCAAGAGCGCTAAATCAGTTAAGTATATCTGGCCATCGGAGAGTGATAGGACTTGCTCAAATAGCTACAATTCTGGCCACCTGTAGCACTGTTCGCAGGGTGTTGGCCCATGAGCACCCCGTTGGTCGCCTAGACCCCGGTTGTTCATGAATTTAGAAAATCCAACAATTAGTTGTGAATTTAAATAATAATAATAATAATAATAATGTGGGGAGTGGTTGTAGATAATTCGTTGGCGCTTCTCCCTCCTGAGAATATCGGAGACACGGGAGAACTGTCCAGCATCGCTAACGCGTAAAAAAAATGAATGGCGAGATTCGACCCTTGTAGTAGAAATTCTACTACAGGGTTGTTCTTCCACTTAACCTGAATTCAACTTAACCTGAAATGAGATAATATTTTGGAAACCTACAGTTTTGATCACAATAACCCTAAAAGGGTTTAAAAAATTGACGTCCCGTTGAGGTCGGTTTAAAAATAAACGAATGACAAAGTTGAACAAATTTTCAATAAGGTTCAATTAATCGAAGACTCGCGTCGTTCGGTTGATTGAAGCTTATTACCTAATATTTGGAGGTCGGTGTAAAACTAAATAACAAAATCGAAGGAATTTTTACTCGACCTCAAAATCGATATTAGGTAATGAGGTTCAATTAACCAAACGGCACCGATGGTGAAATTTTACTTCATTGCTTTTAGTGATGGTCTTTTTAAAGGCAGTTCCATTACTTCCACATCCACGTAGTGGATTGGAAGTACAGTAATCTTAAAAAAAAAAAAAAAATTTCTCTTGAAATAGGTTTAGAACGTCATGAAACGTCGAGATTTTAAATTTGAGCGAAAAAAATTTCGGTCTGCCGGTCTGTCGGTCTATCTGTAACTTTTTTTTGTCCGCACGTTTTCTCCGGACGGTTAAAGATATTGATTGACTTGAAATTTTGTACACGTATATATTATAACGAGATCTTTTTTGAACATATCCGGTGAAGGGTTGGGAGATAAATAGGGGGAAATATGTAAAGCAAGCTGGCAAGAGTACAGAAACTTGAAATTTGGTGTATGTACTAGAAGCCAAGGCCTCGAAATTTTTTATAATATTTTAATGTTCTTGCATTTTCATGTGTCGATTCTGACCGACGCCTAGCGTCAGTCTTGTAAAACTTATGTATTGGATAAATTTTGATACCCGGATTCATATTCTTGTATTTTTACGTCTCAACGCCGGCTTTTCTGTAAAACTTGTGTTTGATTAATTTCGACATCTAAATTCATGTCTTTGCATTTTTACGTCTCGACGCCGACCGACGCCTAGCGTCGTTTTTGTAAAACTTGCATATCAAATGAATTTTGATACGTAAATTCATGTTCTTTCATTTTTGCGTCTCCACGTCGACCGTCCCCTGGCGTCGTTTTTGTAAAACTTCTGAATATGATAAATTTTGATACCTAGATTCATATTCTTCCATATTCTCGTCTCGACGCCGATCTACGCCTAGCCTTGATTTTGTAAAATTTGTATGTTTGATCTGTTTTGATACTTAATATTATTATATTCTGAGATGTTTGAAGCAAGAAGTTCAGTTATATCAAAATCACCCACAATAATTATTATTATGTGCCCTTATACCAATACATATTAGAAGACTGCGCCATATTATGATAAATGAATTAATTATACAGTGATCAAAACGCCTTCATCAATCAGCATCTCCCAATATATAACTAATTGGAAAATGAATGGTGAGTTATGATAGATATGATAGATAGCAACTTAATTTACTGAAAAATCTTGCTTTATTCATTTGCCCTGGAACTGTTTCAAAAACTTTACTTATGGAAATATTAGACAGTATGTAGTCGAGCCCTAGTACAAGGAAAATTACCTTGTCAACGTGTTTAATTATGAAGACTTGCAAAATTGATAAAACTAATTTGAAGCTGCAAAATTAAAATTGGCATGTACGTCAGTCAAAGTGCTCGAGGCCGAATTCTAAAAGAAACATAAATAATTAACTCTGTTCATGAGCTTTTTGAGATGCCCGCTCTGGTAGTGAATTTTGACGACACAAAAGCGTTTGTTTACAGTTATTTAGCTGCATACACAAAATTTCTATAGCATATTCGTTTTCCATTGTATACGTCACAATGTTGAATGCCATTTCTGCACTGCGTTTAACAAAATCCACGTTCCAGTTTTACAATAGAATATATTGTTATCAGATTCAAAATAACCAGTATGTTTAGCTAGGCTACCATTGCATGCTGAACTGACAAAAAAATTTGAAAATAAATGAACTAGCTTTCAAAAACCATCGTTCTAAATTATGAAATAAAATTTCACCATAGCGCGTCGTTCGGTTAATTAAACTTTAATACTTAATGTCGATTTTGAGGTCGGTTAAACATATAAACATACGTTCGTTTTACACCGACCTCAAAATCGGCACCGTAGCGCAGTGCTATGTTGTTGGGCTTGCGACATTCAAAACAATAAAACCATATTTAAATGGAAGTGAAAAATGGGCTTGCGACCACAGAGTCCCGGGTTCTAATCCTGGCCAGGATATGGATGTTTGGTGGGGTGATAAACGCCACTAAATATCGATACCCTCGCCAGGATTCGACCCACCCCCACTTCATTATTAAAGGGGTTAATAATATAAAATCGATATATTCACTTAAAATTTGGTACAGGTAGGTAACAAAATGACAGCTGGAACTAGATTATATTTTGAGATGACTCCGTTGAAGAGTTGGGGGTTAAGTAGGTATAAATCGGGTAAAATAAGTGCAGCTAACTGGTAAGAGTGCAGAAACTTAGAATTTGGTATACAGGTTGTCCATTTTAACAGGGCTATCGTGAATATCTCATTTAATATCGGGTCGTGCAAAAAAATTGTTTGTAGGAAAATTGTGCCGACTTTTATAAGCTACAATATGATTTAAAGACATTTGAAATCCATGGCCTATTTTAGGAGTTATGACGAAAAATGTCTAAAATGCGGAATAGGTCTAAGTAAAATATCTCCGTTATTTGAAGAGATATGACGAAAACTCTAAGGCAAAAATTGTTTGCAAAACAGAGTACTTCAACGAAGTTTCGGCTAAATTTTTCCAAAGCGGCTGTATTTTGAGATTTACTCTTCAGGGTGTTAAAAAATTGTTTTGAAACGGGCAAGAGATAGTGGCATTAAATAGGGTTTTTTTACCTTTTCAACGATATGTCACATGGTATATTTATTCATTGAAGCTAAGCAAGTAAGTATAAAAGCATTTTTTAAACCAAAAATTTTTTTTAACTAGCATCATACTTGCCGAGGTAGAAATATGATTAAATAAAACAATTAAAAAATTCAGTAAGTTCTTCAAATCTTTACTATAATCAAACATTAACACAATAAAAAGAATAAGGTAGATTCAACTAACAAAAAAGTTCACAATTTAAAAGCAGAGGACAAAAGAAGGACGACTTTTTGTAGGTGGCTGTTGAAAAAGAAGCACGTCGAACAATTCGTATATAGTAAGATACTTTGGTCCGACGAGGCAAATATTTCTAATAATGGATTTTTTAATCACAATATTCATTACAAATGGACTTCGGAATATACACACTGGCATAAACCAATTGAGTTTCAAAATCGTTTTTCAATAAATGTGTGGTTAGGTATTTTAGGCACTAATTTAATAGGTCTTTATTTTTATGATAGTCACTTCAGTGGCGAAAGGTACCTAAACTTTTTGAGGAACGAATTTAATGAATTCTAAGATGACGTGCTTTTAGTGAATCGACAGAAACTTTGAATATTTTCAACAAGATGGAGCTCCTCCCCACAATTCCCGTATTTGCTTAGATTATTTAGACGAAATTTTGTTTCAATATTGGATGGGTACCAATGGAATTATTCTATGATCCCCTTGTTTTCCAGATATAACCCCAATGGATTTCTTCATATAGGGTTAAAGATAAGGTGTTTTCGACACCGCAAAATGTAGAGGACTTAAGAGCTAGAATTCAACATGCATGTAATACAGTTACCCCCGAAATGATGAGTAATGTTTTGTATGCAGTGACTCGCCGCGCTCGATTTTGCATAAGAAATCGCAGTGGACATTTTCGACACTTGATATAACATTTTAAAAATTATTCTGAGGATTAGAAAAATATTAACGTTCTAACATTCGTTCTATCATTTTTATTATTAATTTTTTTTATTAGCTGAATATGTTCTTTTTAATTGTGCTAATGTTTGATTATTGTAAAGACTTAGAGGTCTTACTGAATTTTTAAATCGTTTTATTTAATCATACTTCTCCACGGCAAGTATGATGCTAGTTAAAAAAAATATTGGTTTAAAAAATGTTTTTAAATTACTTATTTAGTTTCAATGAATAAATATGGCATGAAGAGGGGGAAAATACTCTATTTAATGCCACAATTTCTCATCCGTGTCAAAAAAAAATTTAACACCCTGAAGAGTAAATCTCAAAACACAGCGGTTTTGGAAAAATTTAAACAAAACCTCGTTGAAGTACTCTGTCTTGCAAAAAATTTTCGCCTTAGAGTTTTCGTCCTATCTTTTCAAATAACGGATATATTTTACTTAGACATATTCCGCATTTTCTATATTTTCCGTCATAACTTTTAAAGTAGGCCATTAATTTCAAATATTTTTAAACCATATTGTAGCTTATAAAAATCGGCACAATTTTCGTTCCAACATTTTTTTTTTTGCACGACCGGTATTAAGTGAGATATTCTCGATGGCCCTGATAAAATGGACAGCCTGTATATATTTTAGAAGCCAGGAGAGAGATCTCTTTAGAACAGTTTTCAACGTCTGGAATTAGATTATATTTTGACATGATTCTGTTGAAGGGCTGGGAGTTGAATAGGAGTAAATAGGGGGAAATAAGTAAAGCAAACTGGTAAGAGTACAGAAACTTGGGATTTGGTGTATATACTAGAAGTCAAGGCTTCAGACTTCTTTATAAAATTTCGCAATGCTCAGAAACTTTGGATTTGGTATACATATTAGAAGCCAGAATCTCAGATCTCTTTATAACAGTTTTCAACCCCCCGCCATTTAAACTTCACTATTAAAACGGTTAATAAAATAACTGAAATATTCGCTCGAAGTTTGATAACCGTATGTATTATAACGACGTCTGGAATTAGATTATATTTTGAGATAATTCTGTTGAAGGGCTGGGAGTTAAATAGGGGTACATAGGGGAAAATACGTAAAGCGAACTGGTAAGAGTACAGAAACTTGGGATTTGATGTATATACTAGAAGTCTTAGATTCCTTTATAAGATTTCTCAACCCCCAACATCTCCACTCCATTATTAAAGAGATTGGTGAAATAAATTCACTTGAACTGTACACCTACGTGCTGTAATGGCATGTGATTGAAATAATTGCGTTAGTAAAATAGGGAAAAAAAGAAGCAAGCAAGCAAACAAGAGTCCAGAAACTTAATTTCTGTCGTATATGGTAGAAACCAACGCCTCAATTTTGTTTATAACTTGTGCCTCAAATATTATATTATTAAACCATTCTATAACCAATTCTTTCCACATGCTAGAGAGTAAATACAGTTAAGCTGTTTTTCTCTAAAGAGACTTTCGTTTAGGTGACGCGGTAACTGTGTGGCAGGTTGAATTTTTTAAACCCATGTAAACAAATGCGGCCGCGCGCATTGAGGCGAAGTGGCGGTGGCGTGGTGTTTTGGAAGTGGAGTGATGCAATTCGATCTCCACTAGTGACAAGTTTAATTTTCGAGTGACAAGTGGTTCGTGTATTAGTATTTATTTGCTAGAGAAGAGGTTGCATCTCCCGTATTTCCCGCAATTATCGTTATCACAGGAATATGCGAGACGACCAGGAATTCAATATAAGTGCATTTTGTAGGGAGAGGTGTAAAAATCCTTTCTTCGGTAGACTCATATTTTCTGAAGTTCAAATCCTTTTTCTTGAAGCATCAGGCGAACTTTGTTGACTAATTTGCGGAATGTTTTTTTCTTCATTCGATAAAAAACTTTAAATTTGTTATTGTTGAGATTTAACTCATTTTTATGCACATTATATTTACCCTACTCTCTATTTTTTGCCACAGAGGATGTAAATTTACCAGTTGAACAAATGCAAGAACATCCTCATTCTCTGACATTTTAGGGGCCGTTCATAAAATATGTTAGCAAATAAGGGGGAGGGAGGGGTATTGGATAACAAAATATGACGTTCGCAGTTCATAAATTTTATTTTAATTCTTTTCTTAACTTTGCAGTTTTTAAAATTTTTTCATTACGATAGAAAGTCGTTCTCAGATAGTCAAAAATTAATGTCTCAGATTATATACACTTATTTATTTACTTATGTGTTCACAATAGGGACAACTT
This sequence comes from Stenurella melanura, assembly GCA_963583905.1. Lineage (NCBI taxonomy): Eukaryota > Metazoa > Arthropoda > Insecta > Coleoptera > Cerambycidae > Stenurella > Stenurella melanura. Next base: position 103,665,051 of record OY757312.1, read on the forward strand.
AATATAATATATTTTAACAAACATTTACTTATGTTTAACATGGCGTCGAAAACAGCGTTCATCGCGATCGTTGACTCTGTAGATTCAGTGTCAAAGAAAATAGCGCTTCCACGCTTCGTTGTCGAAACAATAACAACAATGTAAACTGACTCGAGACACTTCGCACCGATAGTAACAAACAATTCGCATTTATACTAATGTTTTTATATTATGCACGATGTCCTTTATAAATTTATTTTAATCGTTACTTAGGACTCAGTAAATGCAGACGCTCTTTTCGTTTTTTGGAATAAAAAATACTTTAAATTATTCATCTGTATGCTATTTTTAATAACAAGAAATCGTTTATAGGGGGGTGGGCTAGCTTTGGTGACGTAATATTTGTTAGGGGGGTCGCTGAAAATGTGACTTAGCGTGCCGAAAGGGGAGGGAGGGGTCCAAAAAGGTGAAATTCTAAGTGACGTATTTTATGCAGGGCCCCTTACTAAATGATAAAGCAATGGCAGGATAGCGCTGCTTGCCATTTTGGTACGCATTAAATCACTTTGATATCATTGTATCGCCATTCTACTGCCACACACTGCCAATAATCTTTTTTGTTAGTTAATAATGTTCAGTTAACAAACAATGATGAAATTTTCAAAAGTGGTTCAACTTTTTCAAACATCTTCATTTTTTCAAGTAGCCTCGTTTGTAGTTTCTATAAAGTAATATTCTGGCATATTTCCTTATAGATTTTCTTAAAAAATCTGCTCACCTTATACAAGACATAGTTTTATGAAACTAATATGAGACTCGGCCGAGTCATACATACTCTACAGTTTTCAATAGATTTCGCTAGAAAACGTTGATTCTGGAGCCATTCCAAAGTAATGATTGGACGCCCATACGGGTCGAATTGACAACTTACTTCTTTCGAGAATTTTTAAAGTCTGTTAAAAAATTAGCTTTTTGATAGCCTTTTCTAGTATTTCTAAATTTTCTGTTTATTGACGTCAAAACCGTCAATTTTAATTATCAAATTAAAAAGTTTTTATTATTCAGTAAGGTCCCTACCTAATATTTAGTGTTGAGTTGAGAAAAAACTGTTTCTCGTCTTTGCCCTCATATCCTTATACCATGTACTAGGTATTTGAGAGCAATTCCATATCGAGAAAGGTTGAAATATCTTTATTTCTTGTAGCTTTAAGAAATAAAATGGATGAAAATAAAATGATGTTATCAACATTTAATATCTAATAATATAATTGACGTAAGTTAAGAAAAGTAAAATATTCACAAATCCTTATGAAATATTGTGGAGAATATTTCGTACAAGTATTTGAATAAGAAATATAGTCAAGCTGAATTTCGCCCAATTGATTCATAAATCTCTAGCTGTCATTGGAAAACATATAAACCTATTTCGGCTCTTAAAATATTTCAATGCATCTGCCAAATGACCTTGAATTATTCGGTGTAAAAAGTTGTTATTCTTGTAAGGAAGCGGAAAATATTTCCCTTTTTCTGCATTGGAAGAAAGAAAATCATTATTTTGAAATGATGTTATAAATTTCCTTTCAAATAATTATAAAACTACTTGTGCAATTAAATTACCACCAATTATTGAAATAATAGAACAGTTTTTCCTCATTAGATCAATGCTTACAAAGTCATTCCCTCTCTCGCGTTTTTTGGTATAAAATATTAAGACTAGGCAGAAAGGTTCTTAAAATAGGTTTGCCTTGATATAAGTTCCATCATCATGATCATAACAAATCTTATTTAAATTAATAAAATACAAACATTACCTCCCCGGATCGGGATCCGGAACCAATCAGACAACCACGTCGCGCAACGTCGTGGTGTACGTAGGGTTGGGCAGATCACGACAGGTTCGGCTCAATAAATTTAGTACCAAAGGTTAAAACTCCTGCCGCCGGTGGCGGTGGTCACATTAAAATTAGTAATATCTGTATTATAGATTTAAAACATTTAAAATTAACACTCTAAAAACTATTGGGGCACAAGGAAGGCAGAATAATGTGACCGTGGCTTGGTACCAGGACACAAAGGACACAAGGGAAATGTAAAGGCTGATGAACTGGCCAGAGAAGACCCGAAACTTTTTAAGGTGTGGCTAAGCCATGCATACGAGCATCCATTAACAAATGGGTGCAAAGTAAATCCCTGGAATGATACAAAAATGTACCACGATAAAGACAGGCCAAAGAGTTCATTAAAGAACGATCAGTCAAATTTATGGAGGACTTATTGTGCCAAGATAGAAAGGCCATTAGAATAATAGTGGGTCTTATAACCGGTCACTGCCGACTTAATAGACATCTGAATCTAATGGGTCTGGCAGAGGACGCAACATGCAGAACTGCAGAGTCTGCCAACAGACAGCGGAAACCTCAGTCCATGTATTGTGTCATTCTGAAGGCCTTGCTGGCTGAGATTCCAACTACTTGGTGAGAAAAAATCAAGAGCTGACAGCTACACTAAGGGCCCATTATCAAGGCTGTGGAGTCTGATACAAAGGACAAAGCCGGATAAAGAACTCTAAGGAAAATAAAAAAGAGCTCCACAATAGATCTATGATAGTCGCGGTGGTCAAGGCCTATCAGCCAGCTCCTCCTTCCTAATCTAATCTAATCTAATTGGGGCACAAGATACTAAACACTACTAAATTTTGATTTCTGGCACGGGGAAAAAACTCAACGAAAAAACCCGTTGATATAGAGGTTTACAAACTTGACCATTTAAGTTTTATTTTAGTTCCGTTCTCTCTTTTTCCAAAATCTTCGCCGAGTCCCATTTAATCATGTGATTATTATCCCACGTGTGTTCACAAATTTTAGATTTTTCAAATTCCCCCCTTCTAGCGTACTTCTATGTTCACCAAGCCTTACGTTGAAAGATCTAGATGATTCACCTACGTAATGTTTTCCGCACTCACACGGAACACTATAAATACAATTTGTTGAATTTTGAACAATATTTGGAGGTTTGGTTTTTGATAAAACCGATCTTAGCGTGGAGTCCGTTTGAAAAACCGTTCGTACGGAAAATCTATTCCCAATTTTTCGTAATTTATCCGATAAATCATGTATATATGAAATTACTGCCATTGACCTAAATACCTCTAGTTGTGATAATATTATTCTCTCTACTACGAATGATGGTCAACAACTGACTATCAACAAAACTCTCAGGATATTGATTATTTAATAAGACAGTTTTTTAAATTGCTTTTCGTTACTTAATATTACATCATTTGAAGAAATAATTTTGGTTCTGTCATACAAACACTTAACAACACCTTTCTTAACACAAAAAGGTGGTTTGAATTGAAATTTAAGTATCTGTTTGTTTTCTATGCACACTGGTTTGGTACGTGTTATCTACTTTTTTAATTAAAATATCTAAGAAAGGTAATTCATTATTATTTTATATTTCCATTGTAAATTTAATTGAAGGTTCTTTTTCATTAATTTGATTCAAAACATTTCTTAAACTTTCTTTACTGTAAGGCCATATAGCAAAATGTCATCTACATATCTCCACCATACAATGGGTTTATAAGCTAGATTACTAATATTACTTTCCTCAAAATTTTCCATGAAAATGTTACTTAATATTGGAGATAATGAAGAACCCATGGACATCCCAAAGTCTTACTGATAGAAGCCATTATTTAATTGAAAGTATGTCGTTTTTTTATGGCTTTGGGTCATAGACCATACAGCCAGTATGTTGTTTTAATGCAAAGTGTAAGTAATTCCATTATAGTTTCAATGCTTAATTTAGTTCTATTCGCCAAATTCCCATCTTGTTACAATTTGTTTTTAATCATGATTAATGTTTTATTTACAGGAACATTTGTAAATAGGCTTACTACATCAAAACTGACCATTAGATGATTATTGTTAAAATGATTTTCTGACAGCTTTTCCAAAAAATGTCTCCTATTTATTGTATAATTTTTTGGGGCATTTCATTGGTTTTTTAGATTCGTTCAAACCTTTTTAGTTTTTTAAAAAATTGGAAAAAGCACAATATTTTTTAAAGACCTCGTATTTCCTCAAACTGTTACGTAATTTAAACTTTCTAAACACGCTGCACAGATATTTTGTAAAGATGCTTATAGTATGGGAAAGAGGAAAAATTCTTTTGGTTTTGGATGTTTCACTACAATATTTGTTTTTTGTTGAATTTCTTGTCTACTCAATAGCATGCTTTATTTTCCTTTTAGCAACGTATTAGAATGGGAAAATATTAGTTTCTTAATTAGTTAGATACTATTTTTTATTTTGTAGTAGGCTATGGTTTAGTGTTTTTAGTATTTATGCCATTATGCAGAAACTAATTATTCAAGGGCCACTGTTAAATCTGGATTTCATTATTGTATCCTAGGTTTGATAACAGGGCATATACACAATCTTATCCATCAACGAAAATAATACATGAAAAAACATGCATTTCGTTATTAGACCGGCGACGGACAAACGATGGGGCACTCAACACGGTATTCTATGGTTTCACACTAGCCTTCTGCATGATTATGTTAATTTATACAAACGGCAATTTTCCACAAATTTCTAGTGTTTTGTAAATCAGTGGAACAGTCATCTTGACTGTGCTAGTATGAGAAAATGTAATGTAAATATAAAATGTCCTGAGACAATGTCAGATCTCTAGAATTGATATGTGTTGCAACAATTTTTCACTTACTGTTTAACAGTTCGTATGTACTGCTAATTTTATATCATTTATGCGGTCACAAATACGTACTCCAATTTTAATCATAGTAGGTATTCATACAGTACACGTATTGCCTTAACTTAATTGATACACGTGTAACTTGCATGGAGCGAGAAAAAGTTGGACTGGACCGGTAAGGTATCCCGGGATGGGAGAAACAGATAAACTTATTTTAAATATTGTGGCTTAATTAGGGTGGGTCACTTTCATATATGACAAAAACTAATAATATATTTTCATGTTTCTAATAGTAATCAAAATCTATCACTAGGCTAACGAAGTCCAAAAAGCCTTTAATTGATTTAATCTGTCCCTGCAACTACTTTGAACTTCTGGTATAATGTGTATGTGTAATCCTATTTTGAACCAAATAGCATTTTGAAATCAAATCTAAGTTTCTAGGACCTATCTATGTGGTAAAACACTGTTCTAAAATAAAAATAACACATGTATTTAATTTGTTAGTAGAAGTATAATAATAATTACATTCTTATAATTATTCCTTAGAGGCAATATAATCAGGTATTTTTCTGGAATGTTTTCTCACGATTGTAATATTCTCTAGACCTTTTGTCGCATAAATGCATTGATGCCTCTATAATGGTGAATATTCTATAGTCTGAATATGACACGGAAGCCTTAAAAAGGTGATGAAGGTAATCCCTTTAGCTCCTATAAGTAAGAGCCACTATTCATCAGTGACATTGCGAGGATGTTCGTTCATGCATAGGGGCATATAATGCATTGTAGGGATCTCTTAGGTCATTTTTCAAATAACACGAACAAATTTTCCAGTGTTAGTAACTGTTCCATTACATTCAGTTGCAGTTAGGTTTTCCAGACAAAACTTCTCGACTCTAAAAAGGGCATGAATTGATTGTTCGATATTTTTTGCTGTACATTGGACTGGAACGACGTAGCCAGTGTAAATTGAATATACTTCTTTCAAAACTAATATGAGTTTTTCTACAACAACTTTTTTGTATCTTTTTGGCTCATTTTTTCACAATTTTTCAAGTTATGTCTTTTCTCCCATACAATATAATACTTGTATGTCAATATCGTCAATGGTTGCATCGTTAGTCTGAATTTCACTTTATTTTTTCCCTTTACGGCATTAGTATAACCTCGACATGTGACAGAAAATATTTTAGGATGATCGTATTGAACTCAGTTAACATCTTTTTGTTGCTACTAGAAATTGATTTGATAAAATTTGTTTCTTTGACTCGTTTAGTTTCTTGGAAATGGTTAGCCTTTGAAACGTTTTTCGCCCTTACTTTGGGCTCATCAGAAGGGCATAAAGCTGCTCATGACGATGTTCCATGCAAAACCAAGGCAGTATCCATAAGATTTTAGGAAAACGTAATCCATTAGAATGAAAAAAAAAATTAAGTCAAGGTAGGTAAATAAATTAATTTCAGGCATTTGTTCTCATTTTTTACTGAATTTGCATACCGTAGGGGACATGCGTAGATACTAGTTTAATCTGCTTAGCCGTAGGGGACTATGTTGGATGCTAGTGTTATAATGAGAATGTCAAATAAGAAATTGGACAAATTTATTTAGAATTTTAACTTGCTTAGCATAATCAGAAGTCAGGTTATCGAAAGAATGCAAAGATTTCATTAATATTTTTACATACAGTTTTTCTTTTAGTTCTCATGGATAGTTTTTCTTTCCGCTGTTTGCAAAATCTTATAAAGAATATGTTTCATTACTATAAGCAAACAAATAATATATAATTCACTTTTAAAGACTGAACTTAATAGTAAAAAAAAATGTCTGTATCTATGTATGTATGTTTATGTATGTATGTGTGTAGACCGTTTATTGCAATCACGATAACTTCTTTTATACTTAAAATGTTCGTTTCAAAGGCACACGTATAAAGTAGCACGGTAGAATATGTAAATTGTTGAAACAAAAAATCGTACAAGAACATTTTTAAAATTATTCACTTTTAGTACAAGCTACATATGTTATTTATTTATGTGGATACAAAATTATCTATAGAGATAGAAAAGACATATACAGGGCGTTTAAATGTGAATTATTATTTGTTTGCTTATAATTGTATTGAAACATATTCTTTATAGAATTTTGCAAACAACAGAAAAAAATATCTATCTAGGAGAACTAAGAGAAAAACTATGTGTAAAAATATTAATGAAATCTTTGCATTCTTTCAATAACCTGAATTCTGGTTATGCTAGCAAATTAAAATCCTAAAATGAATTTATCTAATTTCTTATTTGAAAATTCTCATTCTAACACTAGCACCCACACAGTCCCCTACGGCCATGTAGATTAACCTAGTATCTGCATAACCCCCTACGTTTCAAAGGCTAAGCATTTCCAGGAAACTGAATGATAAATTTCATGACAATGTAATCTATTAGAATGGATTTTTTTTTAAGATAAATAAAATAAATTCATTTTAGGTCTTTATTCTCATTTTTAACTGAATCTTCATGACCGTAGGGGGTTATGTAGATACTAGTTTAATCTGCATGGTCGTAGGAGACTGTGTGGGTGCTAGTGTTAGAATGAGAATTTTCAAATGAGAAATTAGATAAATTCATTTTAAGATTTTAATTTGCTAGCATAACCAGAATTCAGGTTATCGAAAGAATGCAAAGATTTCATTAATATTTTTACACGTAGTTTTTCTCTTAGTTCTCATAGATAGTTATTTTTTCTGCTGTTTGCAAAATCCTATAAAGAATATGTTTCAATATACAGGGTGTGTCCCACTTAAAACTACTTGGGCCATTTTCTCGATAAAGAGATATTCGAATTATGTAAAATATATATATAAATGACTTCAATTTTTAGTCAAAATTATCTTTATGAAAATTGAACTCTAGATGGCGCTGCAATGTAAAGACGTTTTTCGATAGCAGGAACTGTAAAAAGAGGTCCATGTAATGAAACAATACATTATAGGCGCATTTCATTACACGAACAATTTTTGAAAAGTTATCGGTTTTCGAGTTATTTCAATTTAAATACAATTTCTGTAAGTAATGACACCATAACTTTTTAAAAGTAAGAATTTTTCAGATTCGAACGAACCTCACACAGATTTGGTTATACAGGGTGTTCCACAATAACGTGCAAAAATTTAACTACCGATTTCTTATCAAAATGGAGGTGGGTTCCTCATATATAATTTTCCAAAATAAGCCTTTTCTGTCCAGCAAAAGAAGGGTTTCTAATTTCTATCTGAAAATAACGTAATCGGAAAAAGAGGAAATTTGGCACGACTCGGTTATTAACGAAAAGGTATCTAACGAAATTATTTTGTCCATCTACTGTGTAAGGCTGATGTAAACTACCATTCTTATAATTTTGAAAATATCTTTCTGTCTGTCATTTTCTCTTTGAATTAAAAAAAAGAACTAAACATTATTACATTATTTTTTACCTCTTGAAAAAACATCACAAAATCGACCGTTTTTGAGAAAAAAAATTAAATTACATCTGCCTAAGTGATCAGTCAAAAGCAACGAGTCCTATTATATTAGCCAAAACACTGAGTAGGCTGGTGTCAAATCATGATTTGGCAGTATTATATGCCGATATGATCATTTGGTGCTTTTTTGCACGTTATTACGGGACACCCTGTATATCACTTTTACTTTAAAATGATCTTAATTTTACTTCCACATCCACGTAGTGGATTGGAAGTATAGTAATCGTAAAAATAATTTCAATTTTTTTTTTCTTGAAATAGGTTTAGAATGTCATGAAACGTCGAGATTTTAAATTTGAGCGAAAAAAAATATTTCTGTCTGTCGGTCTGTCTGTAACTTTCTTTGCCCGCACGCTTTCTCCGGAACGGTTTAAGATATTGACTTGAAATTTTGTACACGTATATGTTATAACGAGATCTGGAACTAGATTGTTTTTTTAAGATATCCGGTGAAGGGTTGGAGAGTAAATAGGGGTAAAATGGGGAAATATGTAAAGCAAGCTGGTAAGAGTACAGAAACTTGAAATTTGATGTATGTACTACAAGCCAAGACCACAGATTTTTTTATAATATTTTTCAACCCCCCCACTACCTCTAGTCCATTATTAAAGGGGTTGATAAAATAAAATTGGGATACTCATTTGAAATTTAGTAAACGTATGTATTATACCGGCATCTCTAACTGGATTATATTTTGACACGTTGAAGGGTTGGGGGTTAAAATAGGGGTTAGTAAGGGAAAATAAGTAAAGCAAGCTGGTACGAATACAGAAACTTCAAATCCAGTGTATATAGTAGAAGCCAAAGCCTCAAATTTTTTTATAATATTTTTCAAGCCCCCACCACCCCTACTCCATTATTAAAGGGGTTCATAAAATAGAATTGAGATATTCATTTGAAATTTGGTACACGTATGTATTATAACGACATCTGGAACTAGATTATATTTTGAGATGATTTCGTTGAGGGGTTGGGGGTTGAAAAGGGATAAATAGGGGAAAAAGTAAAGCAAGCTGGTAAGAGTACAGAAACTTGAAATTCGGTGTATGTACTAGGAGCCAAGGTCTCAGATTATTTATAATATCTTTCAACCCCCACCACCCCTACTCCATTATTGAAGGGGTTGATAAAATAAAATTTAAATTTTCACTTGAAATTTGGTACACGTATGTATTATAACGACATCTGGAACCAAATTATATTTTGAGAAGCTTCCGTTGAAGGGTTGGGAGTTAAATAGGGTTTAATAGAGGAAAATAAGTAAAGCAAGCAGGTATAGAAACTTGTAATTCGGGACATGTAGTAGAAGCCAAGGCCTCAGATTTTTTTGTAATATTTTTCAACCCCCCACCACCCCTAGGAAATTATTAAAGGGGTTGATAAAATAGAATTGAAATATTCACTTGAAATTTGGTACGCGTATGTATTATAACGACATCTGGAAACTAGATTATATTTTGAGATGATTCCATTGAAGGGTTTCGGGTTAAATAGTGGTAGATAGGGGAAAATAAGTAAAGCAAGCTGGTAAGAGTATAGAAATTTGGGATTTGGTATATATACTAGAAGTATGGCCTCAGGTTTTTTTATACCATTTTCCATCCCCCACCACCCCCACTCCCTTATTAAAAGAGTTGATAAAATTAAATTTAGATTTTCACTTGAAATTTGTTACACGTATAACGATATCTTAGATTATATTTTGACGTGATTGCGTTGAACGAGTGGGGGTAATTGGTAAATAGGGAAAAATCTGCTAAGAGTACAGAAACTTGAAATTCGGTATATGTCTTAGAACCTAAGGCCTCAGATTTTTTAGTAATATTTTTCAACCCCCCATCACCCTTAATCCATTATTAAAGGGGTTGATAAAATGAAATTGAGATATTCACTTGTTTGGAACACGTATGTATTATAATGACATCTGAAACTAGATCATATTTTGAGGTGATTCCTTTGAAGGGTTGAGGGTTAAATATGAGTAATAAGGGGAAAATGAGTAAATAAAGCTGGTAAGAGTACAGACATGTGGGATTTGGTGTATATAGAAACCAAGGTCTCAGATTTCTTTCTAATATTTTTCAAACACCACAATCTCCGCTCCATTATTAATGGATTTGATAACATAAAATTGAGATATTTACTTGAAAGTTACTACACGTATGTATTGTAATGACATCTGATTGAGATGATTCCATTGAAGGGGTGAGACGTGGTAGGTTGTGAATAGGGGAAAATAAGTAGGGTAAACTAAAAAATTAATTTTTAACATATATGGTAGAAACCAATGCCTCAAACTTTTCTATGACATCTGCTCCAAATATTATTAAAATTCTATGACCAATAATTTCCACATACTAGAGTGCAAATCTAGTCAAGGTGTTTAATTTAAAGTGTCTTAGATGAAAAATCTGGATGTGGAAGTAATGATTCCTTAGGCAGCGGCTTTTAAATGTTATTACGAAACAAACAAAAGTTGCAATCGGGCGTTGCTGACTGCATAGTGTCGGTCTGGCTAGGCCGGCGAGTCGGCAAGTGCCGACTGGGCCTTTTGCCTTTTTAGTACGTAACGCGCTCATATACATGACAAGCAAAAACATTCAAGTCGCTGATGAACGGTGTATGAATGTTTATTTATTTTTTAAAGTTATGGCATATGTGGCGAGTTGGTGAGTACTTTTGACTTCTTTTGTCGGTTCCGCCGGCGCGCCGACGTTGACGTCCGAAGCACGAACTCGAGATGTGCGGAGGCAGCAAAAGCAATCGATGAAGCTAATATTGAAACTTTAACGCTTTAACTGTTAGTGTTAAGTGAATAGTCATGTCGTTAGTTTGGATATTGAGTGCACTTTTTGCCACAGGATTTTTCCAACAAGTTCTTTTAAAAATGCTATATAATTTTCAATACCATTCATCGCCATATTTTTTTATTACGATATCCAACAGGCGCAAGGCCCAATTACACCATAAAGAGAAAAAAACCACAATTACAAATGAATTAAAGTACAAAAACATATCGATATATCATATAAACAACATTATACATTACAGCAGACATATAAACTTATTTTAAAGTAACATGTGTGCATGCTAAAAAAAGAAAGGTTAAAACCACGAAGAAGAAAAAAGCAGAAGTAGAAAATATGAGTCTTTAGGATGAACGATCGTTTTAATTAAAAACAAATTTATTATTTGTGATGGGTTAGTGCAAAATTTATCAAGCTGACTTTCCAGTTAAGGTACATTTGACATAACGGTGATGACATAAGAATATATGTTTTGGCAGCGGGAAGATGAAAAAGATTGGTATTTCTTGAGGAAATTTTAGGTACTTTGTATATGATTTGATTGAAGACTCTGATGCAATCAAGGCGATTATTTACTATTTTATACATAAATATTACAGAGGCAGCTACTCTCCTTTTGTCCAGTCCGCAAACATTAAAGCGACTAAGCAGTATTTCGTGGGGAATCCGATTTGCGGATAATAACCGTAAATTATATATGTGGCCGATTTGAGAAACCTACGTTGTATTTTTCAAGTTGAAGGATATGAACGTTATAAGTGGGGCGCCTAACCACTGAAGCGTACTCCAGGTGGGATCTTACGAATGTGACATATAGGGTGCGCACAGTGTCAATGTTCATACATATGCCAACTTATATCTGACATATAAACATCTGCTAACATTAACTTGTACACAAGTTAGTTACCAGTGATAGGAACTTGAGTTTAATTTTCAGGTGCGTCGTTACAAGGATTTATTCAAATAAGCACAAATGTTTAGTTCACTGAAAAATAAATAAATTTTGATTTATTTTTCGTGTAAAATAAATTATATAATCTAATGATACAAAAAACGCTATTTAAGTTAAAGAGACAATGCACACCTGCAACACGTGGCCGGCATGCCAAACATTATTTACTATTTACTCGCCTTTATTAAATGGACGTGGCACAGAACCTAGTGTTATAATTGTGTTTACTGAAAGAACGACTTATTGTTAATATGCCACGTTTTAGTCCGAGGAAAAGTACTGTCGAAAAATGGGTAAATTTATTTTTTTAATAATTATAATTTTTGAATTTTTAAAAATTCACATCAGTAAACTATTCTTGATTGGCTAGTTTTGACATCTATTGTACGAAGTCAAGTAACAACAGGTCATAACGAATTATTAAAAGATCGCATCGATAATACCCACCTATTTAATAAGGGTACCAGGGCTAGCTGAGTGTGATTGTAGCTTTAGATCTGTGGACACAAAACACGAGTATTAATCTCTATTCTATCATAGTAAGTAGCTGGTCAGTACGAATTTTTAGAAAAAACATCAGGGGGTAGCTGAGGGTGGTAACATGTAGCTCTAGTATAATATAATAGTGTCTATATTGTGACTTTAGCTCTTATCAAGCTCGTAGATAAGGGGGGTAGAGGTGATAATTACCCCCCCCCCCCCCAGGAAGGGCTGGAACATAGGCGAGTTAGTGTGGTTTAACTGCAGATATAAGATTGGATAAAGCTTACGCTTTGTTTTGGTTTGTAGTTCTTAAGTTTTTATGCCACTTGACCCTTCATAGAAAAGAGAAAGCCAACCCCACATAAATTGTAATTCTGTCCTGGCCCACTTGATTGGTACTCAGGTCAAATATTTTGAATAATGGTTTTAAAGTTAATAGGTTTATCATAAACCCGTTATTGACAATTTTGTAAACCACTTTTATTTAAAAATTTTTTAAAACCAAATGAATGAATGCTGCAAGTTTATTTTCCCTCTGATCTTTGATGTGATCTAATGATTAACCTCGACGCGTTCACTCTCTAGTATCTACTCCGTGTGCCCTTGATATTTACAGTTTGTGACCGAAACTTGGTGCTTTTTACTTTTTAGGTAGGTAAAGGCAGTTTATTTTTATTAAGTTGTATTTGAGATAATTTTACTGTAGGTATGTGAGGAATTACAATAAGACAAATTAGTGCAGTGCAATTAATCATTAATAATGAAAAATGACGGAACCCAGCTGCTATAATGAATGGATTTGAATAACTTTTTTTGCATTGAGTTTCTAATACTGAGCACAAAAGAATTTACTCTTCAAAATTTACCGCTTTTTACTTCGGGGTGGTTCCCACCCCTTCTGGAGGGGTGGACAAAAAAGTAAAATAGTAACTACCGAATCTGATATAGAATCTTATTGTAAGAGAAAAAGGTGGTTTACATTTTTGATCAAAATTTATATTTTCCAAGTTATAACGATTTGAAAATTACGATTTTAGCTTTAAAAAATTGGTACCTTCAGACTGTCTTTTGTATATAACTCAAAAGTCTTACATTTATGGAAAAAGTGGTAAGGTACATAGAACAAGATTATGAAAGTATTTTGTTTTTTGTTTATTTCATCTGTACGATGAATCCTTCTAAAAATATGAATAGTTTAAAAATGGCGCTCCAATGTTCAGTCGTGATATATTGTTTAAATCCCAAATATGTCAAAAACAATCGGTATGCTGTTAAAAATACATATAATAGAATTCAAAGTACTTTTAGATCTTATTTTTTTTTATATCCGTCGGCTTGAAAAATAGCAATGTTATGTGAAAGACAATAAGTGCTTTGCAATTTTTTTTAAATAAAAAATTTAGGATTTTCCTACTGTCATTGGCCATAGAAATTTAACCAATGTGTAGCGGTTTCTATTAATATATGGTTTTACCAACGTGCTCTAATTTTACTAAAAGTTTTGAAGAAGCATGAGATTTGTACTTATTTCTTTGCCGCTAAAAATTCAAACAACATTTGGACTGCCATATTTCCGAAATTATTAATTCTGCAAACATTTTAAAATGCAAAAAAAACAAATTAATATATCGCTTCTTAAGCTTCATATCTCTATATTGTAATTTAATGCAATTGTTTTGGAGTTATTTACAAAATAGATTTTTTTTTTCAGCAAAACCGTAATATTATTCTTAATTTAAAGTAGGTATATTTTTAAAAGCTACTACTTTAAAAATTCCAAACAATTATAAGTTGCTAGTACTTAATGCTATATTGGTATCATATCGGTGAAGAGTTGGTTTAATACGTACTATTTCTCGGATCCGTGATTGTAGTGACAAGCGTTCTCTGTGTTGACCTCCGTACCATATTCGGTTCTCCGACACAAACAAGTATACCCTCATAGCAAATATCCTATCCAGCATGCAGAAAGCTAAGCCTAAAAAGAAAAAGCCAGACAAAATAACACAACCATTAGATTTCACACACCAGAATATATACACACATCTCACCACACAGTCAGATCAGGAACAACCACCACAAACAGACACACAGGTATCTTTCTCAAATACTGAGGTCGATATTAACACTAACTTAGCTAACAATCCTAACAATTTAGATATAAACCAAACATGTACTAATACTAATCCATCACATAACCACGATAATACAAATAATACACCCCATAACCCAACAAAAAAACGTCAAACACACCCTACCCCATTTAATTCCCCGGAATTAAGCCCTATATCTACACATTCTAATAGTCCTATATCTACTGAGCCACAATATCCATCATTTATTACATTCACAACCACAACAACAACATACACTTCTACAAACACCCTTACCCATCTCGCAGTAATTCATTCTACCCCAAAAACTTCACCCATTGCAACCACTTCTAACATCTCTCCCAACTATGAGACATGCAGGGGAAACAACGATAGCGATTCCTCTGAAGCCTCAAGGAGCATAAAAAGTGCATCCGGTAACGAATCTACTCCACCAACCCCTCCACCAAATCCCAAAAAACGCAAAACAAGCAAAAAAATACAATATCAGCAAGACTTTGACCAAATCACAGTTATCCCCTCACATTCTCGTTCAGCCACTTCTACCCCTATACCTCAACAAGATATTTCATACGCCTCATCCAACAATAACTCGCAAACATCCCCTAACGTATCAAAAACGTTAACACCAACAACCCACACTCAAAATAACACTCCAAACAAAACTACCGGCACCGTATCTAGCCCCCCTATAGTTACCACACAACCCTCCCACCGCCCACCAGCCATCCATATTTACACATCTAACCACAAGGGCACAGTGGCAGTAATAAATTCTCATATCGATCCAAACCCTGGGTATAGATTTAACAACAACTCCTTAATATGTTATCCTAAAGATGCAAGTGATCACTATAAAATACTAACCATCCTAAATAGGAATAAAATTGAATATTACACTTATGATACAAACAACCTTAGACCAATAAAAGTTGTTGTTAAGTATATACCTAGGGATACATCAAACGACGAGGTCAGAGATGACCTCAATATGAAAGGTCTCCCATTCATCAACATCGCGAGAGTGATGATTTTTAACAAAGAGGGCCGTAGAACCCCCTCGAATATCCTTTTGTTAACCATACCAAAAGACGCCGCCGACAAATATTATTCTTTAAATAATTTATGCCACTACAGGGTGAGAGTATACGATTACAATAAATCAGATATCCCACAATGTCACCGCTGTCAACACTTCGGACATTCTTCGGTGATGTGTAACCGCCTGGTACGATGCGTACGTTGCGGTGGAGCACACGGGGGTGAGCCCTGCGACGCGGAGACGTGTAAATGCGCCAACTGCGGGGCAGCTCACCCCGCGAATTACCGGGGATGTCCGGCGTATTTGGCAGCACGTGACCGACTAGCACCCAAACAAAACAATAACAAAGCACCCGACGACCTACCCACACCCGGACAAAGACCCAATAAGCAAAACCCTAGACAAACAACCGCCACACAACAACAACCTGCACAAACAGCAACAATTCGTATGCCTCCCCTCTCGCAAGAAACTGCAGAGAGTATTAGCACGCAGAATGTAAGAGCCTGGCAACAGTTCAGAGCCAGAGACACACAAAGAACAACGCAACAAACCCAACAAGTCAGTAACCCCCCAACAAACGACAACGAAAATCCAATTAGAGATATTTTAAACTGCCTTAAGCAGTACAATATTAAAAACATCTGGGAAGGATTCAAAAATCTAATCGCACAATTGAAAACTGTCAAGGACCCGCTTGAAAAGATATTTATCATCCTTGAGTATGTAACATCACTTTTTTAAATGGCTACTAAAAACAAAAACATCAACAAATTAATACTTTTGCAGTTCAATGCAAATGGGGTCATCAGACAAAAATCCGAACTACAATTATTATTAAATTCTAAAAATATAGATATATGCTGTTTATGTGAAACCAATTTAAAACCTAACTTACAATTTAGTATTCCAGGATACTTTACATACAGATCTGACCGTGTCGGTGCAAGGGGCGGTGGCACGGCCATATTAATAAAAAGAACTTTACCCCATCATCAATTGTTAATACCACCACTTAACTCATTGGAAGCCTGTGCAATTAATGTACAACTACAAAACACACAAATCATGATAGTATCAGCTTATCGTTCTGCGGCTAATACCCTCGATACAACAGACTTCGACTCATTAGAAAAAATCAACCCCACATACTTACCTCTTAGCCCCTAACCAACCAACCCGCCCAGCACCAGCTTCAACAACACAAAAAACATCCACTTCCCCTCAGAAACAGTAACAATACAAGAACTAAATAGTGATCATTACCCTGTCTTAACCTCCCTAAACTTAAATACAAAAATCCCAATCATCAACAGAAAACCCAAAGAAACAGACTATGACTGGCAAAACTTTACATCATTTATATCCTCTCATATCCCACGTAACCCTCCCTGCGACACAACGGACGACATAGATCTAGCCGTAGATTACTTAACAACCCTAATCTCCACCGCACTACAAAGATGTCAAAAAAATGTCTCTAATTTCAGTTACCAGTTTAAACTACCGAAACAAATCCTTAATAAAATAAAATACAAAAATAAAATCAGAAAATTATACAATAGAACACAATCTCCCACACATAAAACCACCCTTAATAAATTAAAGAAAGAACTGGACACTGAAATTAAGGAATTTAAGAATAACTCATTACACAAATTGATAATTTCCCATCCTGAAGATCCTTACTTCGTCCCAAGATTATTCAAATTTAAACCCAGAATCATCCCCCCCCTTATCAAACCAGGAGGTGTTGCACAAACAGACTCCGAAAAGGCAGAATGCTTTGCTGAACATTTATATACCATCTTTCACCCGAATCAAATACCACAAAATACAATAGACCTCATACATCCACACATAGAACTGTTCAACAATACCCACCTCGAAAATACGACGGATCCAATCTTCTTTGCACCTTCAGAGGTCAGAGCCGCTGTCTTGCAACAAAATCCCAAAAAAGCACATGGCATCGATGATATCCCTTCATTCACTTTAAGACACCTACCACCTCCATCATACTTATACCTTACTAAACTTTTCAATAACTGTATGCGACTTTCATACTACCCCATAGAATGGCGAATTGCCAAAATAATCAACATACCAAAACCCAATAAACCATCAAATCATCCAAACAGTTATAGACCAATAAGCCTACTAAATGTATTAGCAAAAACCCTAGACACACTTATACTTAAAAGATTGCAAGAACAGCTTACAAGCAAAGAGATACTGTGCGATTACCAGTTCGGTTTCCGTCCATCCCATTCTACAACACAGCAACTTTTGTCCACGAATCTGGCCCCCTGAAAGGAGACCAAACCCTGCCTCTACGGGGACGCCGTGAAGCGACGCCGCCGTGAGAGGTGGAGCACAGCCGTGTGTGCTGGCATTGTACAGATAGCGGCCGTGGTTACCCAACTCATGCGCGGAGTGTTCCCACGTTGCTGGAAGCGGCGACTGAGAATGTGCCATTTCCTTAATTTAGATCTGAAAAATACTCAAAGCAAAACCACCTGGGTGTCGTCCGTAGACGAGATAATATCTGCAAGCAAGTTTGTTGCGAGCAGCGACACAACTGCGAGCCAAAAGCAGTGTGTCGATAAATAAAATAATTAATATTTCAAGTCTAAGTCCTAGATAAACAGAGTGGCTAGGTCGGACGTTTGCCGACGTGCAGCTAGGCACTCTGTGGTCAGCCCTAACTGAAAATTTGAATAAAATACCTTGTCTGAATTTAGGAAGCGTCTGTCATTCGCGTCTTGACAAGAGCAGGGGCCTAATTCCTTCTCAACACTCCGGTACGCTCGTTGAGTCGAAATGCGTCCCTTAGCTTGCCGAATTCCCGACGAGGCGAGTGGCTCAAGAGACCAATGTGGACGAGGACGTCGCCCACGTTGAAGTCGCCTGAGTCGGCCTTTCTCGAACAGTGCTGAATTACACAGCGGAAATCAGGAGCAGAAATGTTTCGTGGAGATCAGGATGGACAGTGGCGTATGAACTGACTTGCCACTGGATGATTGGAGCATGCGGTGATATGATGTTGGATGCGGAGTACAGTTGATTCAGGAGCGGCTGATGTCTTGGAATCGGTGCCACGAGCAGGTAGAGTTATCTTTTTACTCTGCCGTGGTGAGGGGAACAGATCGAAGCGAAGCGAAGCACTTTCGTTGACACTTACCTAGTCCCTGTACGGCGACGAACTCTCTCACACTGTCTATAAAGTCTTGCGCGGTTGACCAGTCTATACGAGAGTTCGTATTTCGTAGTAACTATCGGAGTGTCAACTTGAAGTGTAGAATCCCTCGAAGACGTTGCTGTTCCTTATCTTCGTGATGGCGGCAACCTTGAAAAAGGCTAAGCCGAATACCTTGGGTTTTTCGAGTATCAGTATAACGATTTTACTTTCAGAATAGATTTTGGTGTGTCTAGTTGTCACACCAAAATCTCGAGAGTTTTGGGTCGTGTAAAATATTTATTATATTTTACCACGAAACTGGGTAAACTGGGCCGGTGCAGTGTATTGACGATACACCGCCGGAACTGGGATTAAATGATAAATAAGTTAAAGTGAATTGCAGCCTGACAGAATGACAAAATGGTAATTAAATAACAAAAGTGAAAAGTTGAGAATCTGGAAATGAGTGATGCCGCGGCGGCTGCAGGCGATCGACTAACTACTAAGTGCAAAACGCGTTTATTTTATATGTTTGAGTCGCACCAATGGAGAGCGCGCAAAGTTGCAAGCGCTGAGGGGTGGAGCCTAAGCGGGCTGCGCCGATTCATATAAATATGAATCGCAGATCTGTGGGGGCAAAGAGCTACTTGCTTGACCCCAAATCACCCAAGATCGCCGGCAAGCCACCAATGGCTAGAGAGATGTTCAGAGAGGCCTCTTGCCGGGTTAGCTAACGCGCCCGCTACGCCTCCTAACAAGATATCGGCGGCGTGCCTCTCCATTTGGCTGTCGACGTTCGACCTGTGCACATCTACAATGCTTGCTCGGAGGGAGCTTATATCTCCTGGTGCACACCGGAGAGGATACTTATGACTTAAAATGAATGTTTATGATAATATGCACTTGTAATACTAATAGAATCTTAAAGTTAACTGAAATTACTATGCTAAATTTGGCTGAGAGCCTGATATGAAATGTTAGAGTGGTAAAGCTAGCCACATTTAGATATAATTAATACTAGATTCAAAGGGGAGTATGTTTCTTAGGTCCTAAGTAAAATTAAGAAATTTTTATGGTTTTCCTAGCTTGGGCTTAGGGCCCGATGACACTTTTCCGAGTCGGAGAACGTGTCACCTCCAACAACAATCGGGGTCAGTACACTGGAATGGTGGCACTAGACCTCGAGCGTGCGTTTGATAAGGTCTGGCATCCTGGGCTGCTCTACAAGCTCATTATCTCCGGCATCTCCACGCGTATTATCAAGATAATACAGTCGTATATATCACTCCGCAAATTCCGAGTTGCAGTTAACCAGGAATGCTCCCCTATCCTACCTATATTCTCCGGAGTCCCACAGGGCTCGGCCTTAGGACCAATTTTATATAATATCTATACCCACGATATCCCTACCCCTACCGACATAAGAAATACAATATACTTATACGCTGACGACACTGCCTTACTATCTAATTCAATAAACATCGACCTTATGCCAAAACTATTACAACAACAAACCAACAAAACAATAAAATACTACAATGACTGGGGGCTGCTGGTTAATCCCAGCAAAACCCAGGTCATTGCATTTACACGAAAACATAAAAAACCTAAAGAAAACATTGTAGTAAATAATATCACCCTGGACTGGCAAGATAATATCGAATATTTAGGTTTAACACTTGATAAGAAACTCACATTTATCAAACACATCGATAACCTAGTAAATAGATATAGAGGCAGACTGCGATCACTGTACCCTGTATTAAAAACAGCACCCACACGCACAGCCACCCTAATCTATAAAATATATCTCAGGCCTATTATCACATATGCCTCACCCATATACTACCCTCTATCTAGCAGAACCCAACAAAACCGTCTACAAATTTTACAAAACAAAGCCTTAAAAATCTTCCTCAAACTTCCATCCAGGACATCAACAGAATTCATACATAACATCACAGGCACCCCAATACTTTCCAAATTCATCCTGAACCATTTGGTTCCAAATTTCGCAAATTCCCTTCTAACATTAAACAACCCCACATTATTAGACCCCCTCACCCCTAAATTCCTTAATGCACCCACATTCCCGTCACTTAATTATATCTATAACCCTTAACAAAATAACCTAATCTGTCAGAAAAGATGACCGATTGTAAAAAAACACAAAAGGACTGGTCCACCCAAAAAAAAACAAATAAAACACAAAAAATACACAAAATTAAAACACACAAAATATTATAAAAACACCAAAAATTAGAGATCCAAAAGAGCCATTAAACAAAACAGACACAATAAGATGCCACATACAAAACAATAAAACATGTACAATCTACTAACACACTAATATCGACCTCAGTATACATCAAACAGGCAAAAATAGCACAAACATCCCAAAAGCACAAACTATCATCCTAAATACAGCCTAGCCCACCTCAGGGCAAGCCATAACTACATAAAAGAACATCCCATGGTAAGCACCCCCTAGGGTGGACACCATATGCACCCGAGTAATCGGGGCCATATACTTTCACGGCTATATTGGTACAGATATTTTGAATTTCCATTATATGGCCAATGACAGCAGGAGAATCCTAAACTTCTTTTTTTAAAAAATTACAAACCACTCATTGTTTTTCACATAACGTTGTAATCCTTACTGATTGTTTCTGACATATTTGAGATTTAAACATTGTATCTCGACTGATAAACGTTCGAGCGCCATTTTTAAAGTATCATATTTTTAGAACTATTCACGCTATCGTACAGATATAAACAAAAAAATAAAATACTTGTAACTTCATAATCTTATTTTTTCTAAGATACCACTAATAATAATCCTAATTAATGGTTAATTAATTAATTGTTATTTTATTTGATACGAATGATACGATATAGTATTTCTGTGATATCAAAATATAAAAAAAAATAATTTCTCATATTTACGTCCCTGGCTCTTATATACTTCATATATCAGATTTATTTTCACTAACAGAACTAGGAGATACCTACAAATTAGTCAACAGGTTCATTGTTTGGTCAGCAAATTACGCAGGTTCTTTTATTTTTGAATACACATTTAAAATTAAAAAACATGAAAACGAAAGAATGCATTCATTATTTACATTAAATTATTCTCATCACAATACAAAGGGGAAATCGGGGAAATTGGCTAATTTTTATTCTCATCGCGCTTCATTTCCGTACACCACTTTTTATGAACATTCTGATCCTTATGCAGTGAAAAGTATATTTGGAGTTGCACAAAAATTTTTTTTCTGTTAAATACTTACTATATTATTAGCTGATGAAAAAATGTTAATACTAACTATGTTAGGTTATGTAATGTTCAAAATTAATGGAGGACTGAATCCCATATTTATGATCGATAATAATTAATAAATAGCAGCCATTTTCACTTTTCAAAATTTACAATCGTGCTTAAAAGTAGCCTATTTAGAATATTACATTTAATTAAATTTTTTATTTCCATTTTGCATCCGTCATCGTTTCTTACTGGTACTTAAAACTGAGAAAATTTGAATTCAAAAATAGTAATCAGTAATATTTGAATCTTGTCAGTATTAACTTTAACGAAAATATTTCTTTTATCATTTCTTGGCATTTTATAGCCGCCATATTGATTCCGCCGTCTTGCAGGTTGGTTCACGACAATTTGGATATCAGACGCGTGATCAACGACCTCCAAAACCCCCGAGTACCAGGATTGATGTAAATTGGTTAAAAAAAAATTTATTCTGTAAGATTTTTATAAAAATGGTAATTTAAACACATTTACCATCTTTAGGTTTCATGTTTCAAAAATCGGCCATGGCAGATTTTTCGTAATTAAATCACGAATATTTAAAAAATAAGTATCTCAATTGGTTGCAAAATAAGAGCTCTAGAAAATTTTGAACAAATAAACATTTCTCTGGACCACTATGCGCCAAAGACGAGTTGTAGACTATACTTTCTCTAAACAATATTTTAGAAATTATACAAAAAAACTTCAAAACGCCAAATGTAGCGTGAAAAATAAATACCTTATGTTCGACGTAACCAAGTAGCAACCGAACAGGTAAATGTGGTTTAGCGGCTTCTGATTTGTCGATATTTTTCTAACACAGTCTGTTGGAATGTTACTTATTTCGACACAGTTTTTAGTTGTGGAATTTATAGCTTCTGAAATAGTGTTAGAGAATAGTATATTCTACAGCAAGTTATGGAATGGCCCATATTCCACAAGAGCGAAAAGTTTCTAGTCCTCGCCTTCGGCTAGGACTACAATTCGTGAGTGTGAAATATGCCATTCCAAATGTATTTTAGACTATGCTTTATCTAACAAGATTTTAGAAACCATACAAAAAACTTCAAAACTGTTCAAGACGTCAAATGCGAAGCTAGAAATGAATAATTTTTATTCGACGTAACCATAGCAACCGAATCACTAAATGTGTCTTAACGGCTTCTGATTTGTGGGAAGCCATGCAGTGTTGGAATAATAGTTGTTCGGACACTATTTTTAGTTGTGGAATTTGTAATTTCTGAAATAATGTTAGAGAGCAATTTTCCCGGACTGTTTTATGATAGTTGTTTAGCAACAGACTAAAATACTAGAATACCGTATTTTGGGATCTGAAATTGCACCGAGAAAGAAGACATTCTTTACTAATTTCAGAGAAGAAAACCGAACATGCTAATTCCCTTTTCTTCTCATTCGCATAACTTTGTTGCAGTATATGTTCCATTGAGGAATGTCTGGACTACCAGTGCTTATCGCTTACCGTGCCTGCAATAGCTTGCATGTGTCCACAAAATAATAAATGTATATTTGTGTAAAATATCACTTTCCTACGTTATAAAAGTGGAGTGCTTTATAATGTAAAAATCTTGCATAAATCTCGTGACATGTAAAAATTGCTATTAGTTCATGCTGACCCATATAAATGTATGTTAGTGAAACTTTGATGATAAAATGCATTTATACGAATATTCCAGTTTTATTTCTATTCAATGCTTTACTAGTTCATGGAGTGTACAAAAATGACATGTTATTTAACGATATTGAGAATGTATAAAACTGGACAAAGATTCGTTTTTTAGAAATTGGTTTCACATCTTAAAATCAAATACCAAAATTAAAGTAGAAATAACAGAGGAATTTTGTCCAATAAATATGTTTGCAGTGTTTGAAAAATATTACAAAAAGTGGTATATGCTCAAACAAGTTAACTTATATTATATTCTTCGCCGACTTACTGCACTTTTTATATAATTGTTGCACATTCTGTAGGACACTCTTCGCAGTTTTTATGTAAATACTATTATAGTTTTTGACATTTTTTGTTTAATTACAAAATATAATAACTTTTTTGTGTATTGACGGACGGACGGACCTTTTGAGAGATGTTCAGAATTCGTTCACACAGTAATATGAATTGGATATGGATATTAAGGTTACTACCATTATACCTGTTCCAAAGATTCCAAACTCAATAAAGGCTAGTCATCTCCTGCAAATTAACAAATAAACTCTATGAGAAAAATTCTTGAAAAGGCAGTCTGTGAACAACTAGTAGATTTCTTGGAAAAAAATATAGTATTAACAAGCTTCCAGTGTGGTTTTCGTAACAAACGTAATTGTGAAACGGCTGTACAAGGTATGTTGCACAAATGGAAATTAGATTTAGAAAAAAATCAATTTACACTTGCAGTATTTCTAGACTTGCAACGTGCGTCTAAGATGATAGGTAGGGCGAGGTTATTAATAAAACTAAAAAATATAATAGGTATTGATGGAACTGCGTTACTATGGTTGACTGATTATTTGGATAATAGATCACAGAAATTTAAATAAGTAATAATAATGGAATAAGTAATAATAATGGAATACCGCAGGGCAGTGTATTGGGTCTGCTATTATTTTTAGTATATATAAACGACATAGTGGAGGTAATAGACAACTGTAAAATACATTTATTTGCTGACGACACCCTTATCTATGTTAGCAGCGCAAATAGTAGTGATTGTTTTACATTAATAAATAATAACTTGGAAAATGTTAACAGGTACTGTAATATTAATTTGCTGAAAGTCAATTCACAAAAAGCTAAATGGATGCTTATTGGATAGGTGCAGATTTAGTAAATAGACAAGTAACACAGCCCCACAAAAAAGTTTTCGATAGCGAATCTATGGTACTCCTACATATTTTTGGACGCTAAATACGACTCCGGGGTCAAAGATATTCCTATACCCTTCAATTTTTTATGTAGGGGCAAAATCATCCCTTCAATAAAGCAAATTTATGAATAAGTATCATTATGGAAAGAAGTATGAATGTGGACTTCTTATCTCTCGTACTTTTCTTCTGTAATGCCAAGGGCTTCGGCAAAGGGGTAACAATTCTCCCGAAAGGGTTGATACAACCCCTGCACCCATTCTATACCCTTCTGGAAATAGTAGAGCTGTGTCATAAGAGCTTCTAGCTTCCAAGCTCTTATAAATGCAAAAAGATATGGTAGAGGTGAATGCCGCCCTGGAACCAAGCCTTCAGAAGGGTATAAACTACCCCCTGCTGGATGAGGAACACAGGGGTGAAGGGAGATCTGGAAGAGTACACTTTCTTGTTTTTACTACAGAATGGTCGCAGTGCATTAACGAGAACCCCTTTCAATTGCCTTGGCCGCATCATGCAAGGGGCGAAAACTAACCCCCAAACCTCAAAAAGAGTTTAGTCCACTCAGTAAAGACAAGAAAAGTGCAGTGCCTCGAACTTCGGTTAGGAAAGATCTATTTTCATGAAATTCGATTCGCAGTTAATAGTATTGCAAAGCCTACGTGGTCCAAATGTATGTTTTACCCTCAGGGTGGATGCCACCACTTTTCGGGGGCGGAAATTAGTGAAATGAGAATAACCGCGGAAATCGATAGAGGGATGAATTCTAAGGAAAAAATATTCTTTTAAGTTTCTTCGATAAATCAATATTTTTCGAGTTATTCGCGATTGAAAATGTTGGTTTTTCATTTAAAAATGCATGTTTCAGAGCGATTTTTCACAAATAACTTGAAAACCCTACGTTTTAACAAGAAAAAATCATCGGGAGCAAAAATGGAGCTTATAAAATAACAAACCGCTTGGTTTTATTTTTATTTCTGTAGATGCAGTACGAACCGAGTTATATACATTTACTTTATTGAAGGGGTGTTTTTGCCCCCATACAAACATTAAAGGGTATAGGAATTTTTCAACGTCCAAAAATACATAGGAATAATAGGGTCAGTCATCTAGATCCGAATTTTTTTTTTGCCCACAAACAAAAATAATTCGGATCTGGATCATATTGGTACAGATGAAATTGAGAGAGTTCCAAAAATCAAATATCTGGGAGTAATTATAGATAAACAGTTATTTTTATTTAAAGATCATACTAAAAATATATGCAAGACTATAGGTTTTAAAATAAGCTTCTTAAGTAGATGCAGTGATTATTTGAGCCACTAGACCAGACTTACAATATATAATAAAAGCATATCGCCCCATTTCAATTACTGTTCTTCAATTCTATACCTCTTAACTTAGAATGTGATGAGTAGGCTTCAAAAGCTACAGAACAGAAGTATGAGATTAATTCTAGGTTGTTCTAGACTGACTCCTATTAAAGTGATGTTAAATGCATTAGGATGACTCTCTATAAAAAATTATATAACATTTTTCACCCAGGTGTTTATAATATATAAAATTAAAAATGACTTAACTCCTGAATATGTGCAGAATAAATTGATTTATAATACATATTCATAACTACAATACTAGAAATAATCTAAATTTTCACTTGCAAACATACCGGGTGAGTCACGAATTGCGCTCGGACCGATATTTCCTAAAATATTTGGAATAGAAAATTGAAATTTGGAGGCCTTATTACACCACTAAAATTCCATCTTTCCAATAAAAAATCAAGTTTGGTGCACATCCGGTTTGACTGGAAGTGCCCACAATTTTCGATTTTTAAATGGAACATCCTATATGTTTTTAAATTTTTGGAATCTAGAAGACATTTTGAATATAGTACATCCATTTTGGCCACTTTTTGATAAACATTAAAAATTTTATCAAAAAATCTATTTCTGAATCCAGAGTGCTGTGGTGCCCAAAATATATTTTAGTTTGTGCGCTACGTTACTATAAAAATAAAAAGAGCAATATGATTGCATTACTTAATTCTCTAGAGGCGTTTAAAATTTTTAAATGTGATTTTTACCCACTAACTCGGCTTTTTTAAATGGGAATTTAATCGTTCACCAACATTTTTAAATACCTCATTTTCATACGAATCTATTGATACCAAAATTTTGAAAATCCGCTCAGAAGTATTTCAACCAAAATACAATGTAACCAAGCTTTTAGAAACATGCGGCTAATAGATAATAGATTAGTGGGCTTTGGAAACTAAAATGGCACATTTCTGTATAAATCTGGTAACCTAACTGTTCAAAATGTCCACCATTTGTTTCTATACACAATTCGGCTCTGCGTACAGTTGCTTGAATTGCTCTACGCAATTCAGCCGGCGTTATTTCATTAAGAGCCGGTACAACTTTATTTTGCAGCTCTTCACGGGTATTTGAAGAAGTTTTATAAACTTTATTTTTGAGAGTGCCCCATACATAATAGTCGAGGGGTGTTAAGTCAGGTGACCTAGGAGGATATGACTTTGATTTGCGATAAGGCGTTCACCATGCAAGTTGTTTAAATATTCCATCACTCTTCTGGAAATATTTGGGGGAGCACCATCTTGTTGTAAAAACAGATTTTGTAAATAGGCAGTAAGGAGGAAGTAAGTCAAGAAATTCTGCTGTCTGGTTTTGTAAAAAGAATAAATATCGTTCGCCAGTAAGTGTTCCATAAAAAAATATGGGTCCAATTAATTCGATCTCCAAGTACTCCAAGCCAACAGTTAAACCCAAATCTTTCCTGAATATTCCCCCGCCCTACCAACCCCGGATTTTCTTGAGCCCAGTACCTAGTATTATTTCTGTTCAACATACCTTGGTTCGTAAAGCTACTTTCATCTGAATATAAAATATGAAAAGGAAAACCTGGGTTTTGTTGTACTGCATTTAAGAACCAGTTGCAATATATTAGCCTCCTGTCGTTATCATCTCTATAAAGATGTTGGTGTATTTGGTATTTATAAGACCGAAACTTATGTTTCTTTAAAATTCTGCAAACCGAAGACTGACTAATGTCGCATTCCATTGACAATTCCCTTGTTGATGTTGTTGGGTGTACCATCACAAATCCTAATACATCAATTTCTTTGTCCTCACTTACAATAAATGTTTGATGGTCATCTTGTTGATTGGGTTCGCTTCTTAATTCTTGTTCCCCTCTGGCAAACAAGTGTCTGCTTGGATGACGTCTGTTGGGATATCGTTGCTGATACAGTTCTGCAGCTGCAGTTGAATTTTTGAGACGCTCTCCATATATCAGTAACATATCGACCTTTTCATTTCTACTAAAATTATTCATTTTCTTTAATTTTTACTCAAAAAGATTTCCGCAATGCTTTATTTTGTATCTGTCTGGCAGCTGATATTGTTTTATTACATTCAATGGCTACTATGATTTTTCCAATGTTATTAGGTTAGGTTAAATAAAGGATTTATACATGAATTTTTTTTATCTACTGGTTTTAGAAACGTGTTGATCGAATGAAATATACTTCGTTTTGTATTTGCGAAGAGCATAATAATAGACAACAACTTCATATGTATGGGCTTAAGGAAGGATATAGTTGTGAAAGTGCGTTGCAATATGAATGTAAGGAAGCATGAGAATTAGGTAAAGTGTCCAGCATAGAATTTAAAAAGTGCATTTGAAACGGTAGATAGAGATAGGTTATTGAAATAATTGAAGATATACACTGAATGGAGTGCATATGCGGTTACTTAGTTATTCGAGTGGCAGAATGCAAAAACGAAAATGTGACGAGTGTGTATCGATAGCAAAAATGATAAATGCTATGATACCGTAAGACAGTAATCTGGGGCCCTATTTGTTCATTTTATACATAAATAACATTGCAGCTCTATTTGGTAACCTACTCGTTTGTTTACAGATGATAGGGTTATTTATATAATGGAGGAAAGTGGTGTGTCTTTGGTGAATAAAACGAATAAAGTTCTCAAAGACGTGAGTAAATGGTCAATAAACTAAAGTTGAATGTGCCTAAAATAAAAGGTATGATTGTAGAAAAAAAGAAATTTAAATGAATAGAGCATCGAAGACTAGAATTTCGAGTTTGTGAGTAAGTTATCAGGGAAGTTAGATATGTAAAAATCACAGATGGTAAACTTAATTTCAGTAATCATGTCAATTATGTGTGTAAAAAGATAGCGAACAGTAAGTTAATATCTGTCCATATAAAGTAGAAGAATAGCATAGAGCACTATTACATTACCACTTTTTACCGAGGCGATATGGATCGCTTGCGGAAGCTACAGAACAGGGCTTGTGGGTTATATTATGCAATATTTATACAAAATTAAATTAGTACAAAGTAAAGTAAAAAGCATTAACATAGATGAATGTGTTTAAATAGGTAGGCCAGGCGCGTATGCACGATTATGGCATTGAGCGACCACAATCGCCCGATCAGAGGTTTACGCGCACATAGGCTATTTTGCAGTCAGCTGCAGTCCCAACGCGGACGAAGGATTAGTAGTCGGTCGATCAGATTGAGTGTCGTATTCTCTGCTTTGTTGTAAATTAGGTTTGATAAATATTGCATGCATTTCTACTCTTCTCATTAGATTTCGCCAAATGAACCGAAAAATGCAATATTGGGTACACTCTCTAATAAGTGCTCGTCTAGTGAAAAGTTTTATAAAATATATGAAAATTCGAGATGGTGACCAGAAAGTTTTTTCAATTACGCGAATGACCAAAGATAGTCTACATAGTCACTATAGTTTATATAGTCTATAGATATTTACTATAGTCTTTTAATTGATTATTATAGAGTGCAGGCTGATTAATGTTTCTGTGTCAATGTCCATATTTTCTACGCAGAAAAACAACCGACATGCACCTCGTATATCGTAAATCGATCGACTGAGTACAAATGCGTCCGCGCACTCAGATTCACATACAATTGGCTAAAGGTACGTATTCATACAGAGAACGAAGGCGAATGAATTCGATCGAACGGATTCGCCCGAAATCGTTCTGCATTCAGTAAAAGTTTTCTTTGTGTCCACAGACCTCTGAACAAATGGTTTCTCAGTCATTCGTTCATTTTTGCGAGTATATACGCATTCTTGTTAAGAAAATGGCGTCGGACGAAGACTTAATAGTTATTGTCCACTTATTTCGTGCCAGGCGTCTAACTTTTTTATTTTATTTTTGTAATCGTTGTGAACAGGATCCCATAGGCATTCATGTTCTCGATATAATTCGATGAGTTGTAGGGAAGTAGAATTACTCCACTCCATCGTTATTGATTTAAAATTATTAATATAAATTAAAACAAAATCAATCCGTTCAGAACACCGAGTAAACGAATACTGCTTAAAAGCCGTACACACTAAAAAAACCTCTGCCTAAGGAATCACTACTTCCACATCCAGATTTTTTATCCAATTCACTTTAAAAGAAACATCTTGACTATATTTGCACTCTAGTATGTGGAAATTACTGGTCATGGAATTTTAATAATATATGGGGCAGATGTCATAGAAAAGTTTGAGGAATTGGTTTCTACCATATACGTTAAAAATTAAGTTTCTAGTTTACCCTACTTATTTTTCACTATTCACAACCTATCACCTCCCACCCCTTTAATGGAGTCATCTCAATTAGATGTCGCTACAATACATACGTGTACTAACTTTCAAGTGAATATCTCAATTTCATGTTATCAATCCCTTTAATAACGAAGCGGAGGTGGTGGAGTTTGAAAAATATTAGAAAGAAATCTGAGGCCTTGGTTTCTAGTATATACACCGAATCCCAAATTTCTGTACTCTTACCAGCTTGATTTACTTATTTTCACCTAGTTACTCCTATTAACCCTAACCCTTCTACGGAATCATCCCAAAATATAATCTAGTTCCAGATGTCGTTATAATACATACGTCTACCAAATTACAAGTATCTTAATTTTATTTTATCGACCCCTTTAATAATGTCGTAAGGGTAGTGGAAGGGTTGAAAAATATTATTAAAAAATCTGAGGCCCTGGCTTTTAGGACATACACCGAATTTAAAGTTACAGTACTCTTACCAGCTTGTTTTACTTATTTTTCCCTATATACCTCTACTTACCCCCGCTCCATCAACGCAATCATGTTAAAATATAATCTAGTTTCAGATATAGTTATACTACATAAATGTACCAAATTTCAAGTGAAAATTTTAATTTAATTTAATCAACTCTTTTAATAAAAGGAGTGGGGGTGGTGGGGGGATGTAAAATACTAATAAAAAAATCTGAGACCTTCGCTTCAAGCATATACACCAAATCCCCAATTTCTGTACTTTTGCTTGCTTTACTTATTTCCCTTATATGCCCCTATTTAACTCCCAACCCTTCAACGGAATCATCTCAAAATATAATCTAGTTCCAGATGTCGTTATAATACATATGCGTATTAAATTTCATGTGAATATCTCAATTTTATTTTATCAACCCCTTGAATAATGGAGTAGGGGTGGTGGGGGGCTGAAATATATTATTAAAAAATCTGAGGCCTTGGCTTCTAATACATACACCGAATTTCAAGTTTCTATACTCATACCAGCTTGCTTTACTTATTTCCCTCTATTTACCCCTAAATAACCCCCAACCCTTCAACGGAATCATCTCAAAGTATAATCTAGTTCCAGATGTCGTTATAATTCATTCATTTTCCCCTATTTACCCCTATTTAACCCCCAACTCTTCACCGGATATCCTCAAAAAACAATCCAGTTCCAGATCTCGTTATAATATTTACGTGCACAAAAGTTCAAGTCAATATCTTAAACCATTCCGGAGAAAATGTGCGGACAAAAAAAAAGGTTACAGACAGACAGACAGACAGACCGACAAACAGACAGACAGACAGAAAATTTTTTTTTCTCAAATTTTAAATCTCGACGTTTCATGACATTCTAAACCTATTTCACGAATAAAAATTTTAGAAATTTTTTTTGCGATTACTATACTTCCAATCCACTACGTGGATGTGGAAGTAATAAGCCAAACAAATTCTTTCCGAATTTTCTTTGATGTACCACCCAGTGAGGGAACCCTGGCGAAGACGAACGAACGAGATCGGTGGCATTTGTTAGTACGTACACATTACCCGAACGAATTCGTTTGTAACCGTTCGTTCGCCTTCATTCTCTGTATGAATACGTACCTTAATGAAATAGGGGGTTCGCGATCGAATCGAAAACTGTGTTCAGACACAGATTTTCAAATCGGCGATTTTGCGATCGTTCACGTGCGCTCTCCATGTATGAAAGTATCATTCTAACTATATTGATAAATGAGTCGTTCGTAAAATCATCTATGCGCGCCTGGTCTTAGAGTACAATGTACTGGTTTTCAAGCATGAAATTAAATTACATATATTACCTCCTTATCGGCAAGAAAATATACAAACTATTTTTTATTTTTCGAGTTATTGGCCAAAAACCTAATTTCGGCCAATATTTTCAATTTTTTAGGGGTCGTCGGCACCTTACAGTTGTAAACTCTTTTTTATTGTATTCTACATCAACAAAAATACTTATCCTGAAAATTTCAGCCGTATAACATTTAGACACCGGTTTTTATTCATATGTTTATGTACTAAATATATCAAGTTAATAAATCTCTTAGAAGCTGACCTCTAATTTTTTCTTAAACACGTTATATAACAATGCTTGAATATTTTCTGGAAATTTATTGTAATAATACGTGGCGCCATAACAGAAAGCTGACTTAATATAAATAATGTAGTTGCAAATAATGTTCCCACCTATCTTAGGCAGAAACTTAAATTTAGGTCAGATGTGCATGCAATACGTACTTGTCTAAGATTGTTTTCATGCACATCTGACCTAAATTTAAGTTTCTGCCTAAGATAGGTGGGAACATTATTTGCTCTAAACCACATAGATGAAGTATCCATCTTTTAATATTTAATATTCCATTTTCATTCATTATTGGTGTTAGGGTCTTTCAGTTTCATCAGCTTGTTAGTTTATCTATCTCTCTGCCTGTCGGCGTATGTCTACAGCACTATTTGGTTACAATAAATTGCATTTTTTAGGTAATTGACGCCATTGCCAAAGGAGAAATGAAATATTGGTTTGTCGAAAAATTTACAGAGTGGGGTCTAAACAAATAATGAAAAAATATGATGTAGGACAATAATATTTCGCATGTTGCTAACACAATTGACAATAGAGAAACCTGCCATACAATTAATGAAAATAAGTAGAGTAAGAAGTATTTAATCAAGAAAATGACGAAAGAAAACAATATTTAAAGTCTACTTGACAATATGGGCAAGGAAGGAAACCTGGGGAATTTTGTTTTTCTTTTTGCTTTATCTCGAAATCTACTAGCTTCAATGGAAAAGTGTGTACTACAAAAAGTACGCAGCATTCGTCACTGCCATAGGCAACAATTGAAAGATGCCATAAAGACACCAAGAATATCTTACTATTCGCTTCTACAAAATTTGAATATCTCTTTTTGTTATCACGGAAACTGCCTGGGGTGTCTTATGTGAATCACCCTGTAGTTTACTTAAATTATAAGCTGGTATTCTTTAAATAAGTCTGCATATACAGGGTGTTTCACGAGGAAACGGACATGCTTTAATGGCAGATAGAGGACACCGAGGGTAATCATAATCTCCCATTGAGGAAGCTAGTTGGGCCCTCGTTGCTGAAATACACGGTGTTTTATGTATTTGTGCCAAAATTTCTTTTGGTTGTTACTTTGTAAAGTAATAGAATAATAAGTTCATATTTGCTTCATATTTGACACATATAATGCACTAGTGGTCCTGAATAAGTACTTTTATCACACAAAAAAAAATCTGGTGCGGACTCGAAAAAAAAAATATATTTTTTTGTTATTCTCGTATAAGTTATTTTTTCATTTCAATATTAGATTCGAAGAGTACATAAAAAACCGAACAAATTTTTTGCCATACTTTTGCCGCATTCGAAATAAATTAAACTAAATAATGCAATATGAGACTTTAGAAAATATAGATGAATGATACGTGCAAGAAATGCTTCCACTATTAAATTAGGCATTTACTTTTTTTTCAGCAATGATTATTATGTTTTTATTGCCAATTTTTACGGAGGGGGTAAAATAAATAGAATAATAAATCCAGAATCTATTTCATTCCTCAACAAAGTTGCTTGTCAATAATGCACATAGTAGCAAAATACCAACATAACAAGCCGTTATACTCTTTGCACTTTTTATATAATTGTTGCACATTCTATAGGATACTCTGCTCAGTTTTTTTTGAAAATTGTATTAGTTTCAGGCATTTTTAGTTTAATTACAAAACATAAAGAAAAATTATGCAATTCTTTTTAAATTTATAACTTTTTTATTTATTGATCGATTTTGTTAAGAAAACAATAGGGCTCGTCCTCTAGCTAACACTAACTTATAATCCAAGTTTTAATTCAATGGCACTTTTCATTCTTAAGTTATCGTGCTTACAAGAAACTTGACGGACGGACGGACGAAAGGACATTTTGAAAGTTGTTCAGAATTCGATCACCAACTCAGTGATATGAAATTTTCTTTCTCCACAACCAATATTACCGGTTTTAGAAATGTACCGATCGAATGCAATATACTAAGAGTATAATAATTGTATGAAAGACGACAAAAAAATGCAGATATTGTCATAAAACGTATTCATCAATAGGGACAACTAACCAATTTAACGTTTAAAGTCAGTGTTTAAAGTTGTCACTATTGGTCATGGTAGCGTCGCATAATTTGATTATAATGGTTTTCATTTTAAGATAAGGCTGCTATCATCACTATTGACAACTAATTGATTTTTAACGGTTAAATGCAGTTGGATTGGACTTGCAGGCGGCCACTTGATAGGACCATATTTGTTTAAGGTACACTAATTGGTAACGTTTATCTTAATTTTTACAACATACGTTACGTTACGTTTAGAAAATGGGATTATCCGAGGTATGTTCTCGCAATAAGATGGAACACCACTGTATTTCTCCATCCAAATTAAAAATCATTTAAATGATACATACCCAAACAGATGGATTGGTCGGGGAGGTCCTCATGTATGGCCGGCAAAGTCTTCAGATTTCAACGCTGTAGATTATTTTTATGGGATTATTTAAAAAGGGAGATATGCAATGGGGACATTAACGACAAGGAATAATTATTCCGCTGGTAGCTTATTGATATTTTGCTGTTTACGTTATTTTTATGCAAGTTGCTAGTTACCATTATTTTTGTTGTTAATAAGTCGATTATGTTGTCGTTTTACTAGTTTTTAATAAGTGTTTATTTTACCCCATTCATAAATCATAATAATTATGGATGAAAAAAAAGTAAGTGCCTTATTTAATAATGAAAGTATTTTTTGCACCGTAATATTTTCTAAAGTCTCATATTACATTATTTATTGAAATTTATTTCGAATGCGGCAAAAGTGTGGCAAAAAAATTATGAAGTAATTTTGTTTCAGTTTTTATGTACTTTTCAAGATAATATTGAAATTAAAAACATATACAGGGTATTGTTTTCTTGAAGAACAACAAAAACATTTATTTTTCGAGTCCGGATCTGAATTTCTTTTTGTGTGTGACACGAGTACTTATTCAAGATCACTAGTGTAATATATGTGCCAAATACGAACGTATTATTCCGTTCCTTTACAGAGTAACAACCAATAGAAATTTTGGAAAAAATACAAAAAACACCCTGTATTTGAGCAACGAGAGCCCAGCTAGAATTTTCTATGGATGATTATAATTTTGGTGTCTTCTTTCTGTCATTAAAGCTTGTCCGTTTCTTCGTGAAACACCCTGTATTATATCATAATATAATAAGAATCTCAATTAATTATAAATTGATGTTATAAGACACTAGAACACTCATAGTTTTATTTACTCTGTATTATAGACATACGTAGTATCAGGTATTACGGATTCTTTTTCTTTCATCCTGTTCCACGACAGAAACTGATTTAAACTTGGACGCGATGAAATTTAAATCAGCAGCACATATTTCAATAGATTATGGAAGGTGTGCCAGAGGGGACACTTACCCA
Organism: Stenurella melanura; assembly: GCA_963583905.1. NCBI lineage: Eukaryota > Metazoa > Arthropoda > Insecta > Coleoptera > Cerambycidae > Stenurella > Stenurella melanura. Next base: position 103,701,185 of record OY757312.1, read on the forward strand.
TGTTGGAGGAGCTTCGACTATAACGTGTAATCCTTATACAGATATAATAATTAAATTATGACATTGATAAAATATTTCAACATATTTATTAAATTTGTTTATCATTGAGCTAAGTAAATTAAGGTGTGATAGCACGAGTACTGGTTTTGCCAGAACAATAAGCGGATCCATATAATTTAACTCATCATTTAAAAGATCATTTCTATTGTTGTGGTTGATCTGAGACGGAAATAGTTTAATCCTTTGCTTATTCTGATAGTTTGCCCAGAGAACCCCGAGGTCATTATTACTGGATATTATATTCATTCATTTCCTAGAACTATAAATAAAAAATTTAAATCCGTATTAAGTAAATGTAATATTTTCACTCATATTGAAAGTGTTCGATAATGCATAATTACTTAATGAGTCACTTTAAATGTTAAACGGGTTTTTAAAAAGAATAAGTAATCTAAAAATTGTCTACAAAAGGTCCCGTACATTTTTTTCCATACAACCAATTGTTTCCTAGTAAGTCGACGTTGTGCCAGAAAAGGTCGTCCTTTTTGACAATTCATTATGTACATATAATATTAAATGATAATTCACGAAATCAGCTTTTTAGCATATATTTATTTTAAAGAATACTACAATTTATGAAAGAACCTGCACCCTATGAAAGATACATCTAGAGTCCTCTATGAATGTGCCAAATAATCACGTAAGGGTCCCATGGTAATATTCTATACTGACAGGCGCTTGTCGCCTCCATGGGCGTCATGTATCCCTAACATTAGGCCGTCCTGACTTAGGCCGTCTTGGGCTCCCACTTGCACCTGAAATCAAATTATTAGGCACAGTATCCATTATTTTAACATCACCTTAATAGAACTTGTCAACATAATGTTCGTAAAATGTACAAACAGGTTTAATAAGTAGTGGTATTTCAAGTACACAGAAGCACTATCAGATGGACTCGACAGACGGTCTTATCAGAGTGCACACACATGCCATGGGGACACCACAAGATTACTTGGAGTGAGTGCGCGAAAGAAACTAATAGGCTCGACAAGGTGCTCGGATTGCGCAAAATCTAGTGTCTAGTGGACTCAAGAAGTCTTCCTGGTGTGCGCAAATGACAACACCACACAAATTGACTCAACAGGATCCCTTTTTTAACACATTAAACATGATAAATCACAAGAAAATGAGTACCAAAAGAGGTAGGTATTCGTAATGTCAATGAAACTGAAGAGTCTAGAGGTACATATAGGTATCGCCCACGTTGTGCACTTGACCCTTTATCAAAAAAGAAATTCTCAGGAGTCCAGAGGTACACACTACCCACCTTGTGCACTTGACTCTTAACTAAGAAGAAATATTACATCATAACAAACAACAAATCATGTATTAGACATAATAATAATAAAAGATATAACATTAGTAATACAATAGACCATGCAAAATATATTTAAAATACCCCACCCTTAATCAGTTGTTTGGGTTTTGAACAACTTTATTTTGTCGCTAGAGACCACTTCTTCTAATCGTCTCTTATCTTTGGATAAACTCCCAACACGATATCGATCTTTGGGGAGAACTTGTTTTACCCTGACAGGACCGATGTATTTCCCAAGTAGCTTACCACTGGTGAGTCCCTTCACAATTTCTTTTCAATCATGACCATGTCACCTACTTTGAAAGTAAATACTGGGTCACGATTTTTATCTTATCTGTTTTAATTTTAACTTAACGTCCCTGTCTACTTGCTCATTATCATCAACGCTAACGTCTTTTAATCTAGGTCTAAATCAGTATAAAAGTTCAGCTGGTGCACAACCTGTCATCGCATTTACTGCTCCGTTTATACTGTATTCAACCTCAGTAATCTTGGTTTCCTAATCATCATATTCATCACCGAATGCAGTTTTCATCGCATTTAGGACTGTAATATTAAACCTTTCAAATTGCCCGTTGCTTCTTGGATAAGCATTGGCATTTAAAATGTGTTTGATATTTTGCTCACTGCAAAGCTTTTGATTTCTACGCTTGTAAAATATCTTCCACTACCGGAAATTATTCTAACATTGTCATTTTTAGTTCTGCAAAATGAATCTAGATGGTCAATATGTAAGGTGTGAAATGGCTTGTTCATTTTTGGAATTGGATGCAGATATCCTTTCCGCTTCCCAGTGGTTTTCTTTACAGATAAACACGGTATACAGGAATTTACATATTCCGTCACAAACTCCTCCATCTTCGGCAACCAATATTTTCTTTGAATGGATTCAAACGTTCGTTTCAATCTAGGATGACTATTTTCATCATGTTGTAATTTAACTACCCTCCATCTTACCTCTTTGGGGATGAGAATCTTATTCTCGTTATTGACAATTCTGCAGATTTTGTTATCCACCTGTGCAGAACTTTTCAGCTCTACCTTTGGCAAACTGTTATTTGATCAGTATGCAGTCATCGTCCTGAAACTGAATACACTCAACCCAATCTGCTACTTTAATTGCGTTCACACTGGGTGGTAATAGTCGTCCGCTTAGTGCACCGACATGTTTTATTAGTGTTGTTCTTAGCAAATCAGGCTTTATATTGACCTATTAAATTGCCTAATTGTTGTTTTACATCGTTCTGCAATACCTCAGGTGCAACGGGTACTTCAGTCAGTGACTGCCCCGAAGGGATTCCCCGCAATACACACTGATTCTTGTCAAAAGATGTTTCTAATTTGCTTAAGTTAAACACTGTGAATATCCCAATTCCGTTATGTAATTCAATAAGTAATGATGGTACAAGGAGCTGACAGGCTTTTCGATTTTCGTTCAGAAATGTTAGAAATTATCTCACCATTCAGCATTTCACGAGCAATTTTGTCAATGGGAAGTCCGAGGGATTTTGCAGTTCTTAGTTTCATACTATTACAAGCGCTACCGAAGTCAATATAAGTCGGAACACCTACGTTGTTTATTTTTGCAGTTAAGTACAGGATATTTTGCGTCATCAACTAACACAATATTTATTTTTGCGGATAGATATACCTACTCTTGATTTAAGTGCAAAACACTCTAGTATGGCCTGGTTTTTACAGAAGTTACATGTTCCCAATAGATAGATTTTTCCAAAAAATAATCACTTGGCTACATCAACTGAAGTAACGACAAAATAAATTGGTTAATGGTTCAGAGAAAACCATATGGTAAGCGATTAAGAACGTGCCTTATAAAACATTCAACTGATGTTATCCTGCAGCCGATAGAAAGAGTTCTGGTGAGTTCGAACGCCTAAGAGGCAAATGGCATGATGTTGTCAGATGTGCTATGCTACAGAGGCCAACTAGCATACTGCATGACTTACAAATTTCTTGTAACTATAAAGAAGAGCACCCAGGAATATTGATTGAAAGTAAAATTACACATATTTTTTTAGAAATAATGTTGCCTGTCACATTTTGCTCCGTTTACACTACAATATAAATTGAAGTAATGAAACAAATTCTTTACGTAAAAATATTAATGAAATCTTTGCATTCTTTCGATAATCTGACTTCTGGCTATGCTAGCAAGTTATAATTCTAAAATAAATTTGTCCAATTTCTTTATTGACATTCTCATTATAACACTAGCATCCAACATAGTCCCCTATGGCTAAGCAGATTAAACTAATATCTATATGACCCCCTACGGTATGTAAATGAGAAATTAATTTGTTTACCTACCTTGTCTTAAATTTTTCTTTCATTCAATGGATTACATTTTTATAAAATCTCTCATTGAGTTTCTTGGAAACTTCTTTGAAATGTTTTTCGCCCTTATTAATGTAATCCGTTAGAATGAAAAAAAGTTTTAAGACAAGGTAAATAAATAAATCAATTTCAGGCCTTTGTTCTCATTTTTAACTGAATTTACATATCGTAGGGAGTGATGTAGATACTAGTCTAATCTGTTTAGCAGTAGGGGACTATGTTGGATGCTAGTGTTATAATGAGAATGTCAAATAAGAAATTGGGTAAATTTATTTTAGAATTTTAACTAGGTAGCATAACCAGAAGTCAGGTTATCGAAAGACTGCAAAGATTTCATTAATATTTTTACATATGGTTTTTCTTTCCGCTGTTTGAACAATCGTATAAAGAATATGTTTCATGACTATAAGCAAACAAATAATAAATAATTCGCTTTTAACTAAATTGAAGTGCTTCATAGATGTCATTAACACATCCTTAATCCTTGTAACATGATAATTGAATACTTTTATAACTTGTTTCTTAATTATTAGGTACATATTGAACTAAAATACTGAATATATTCATTTATTTTTCCACAACTTGAAATTGATGTCAGTGTTCATGAATGAATGGTGCTTTTAAATATTGTAAGGGTGATTATTCACACAAAAGCAGCAGTAAGAGGGCTATTTATCAAAAAAATGAGAATGTCGGTCAACGACACGTTCATAGAACATAAAAAATTACAATATCGACGTTGTTGGTGACAAATTACGATAATGTATCATAATCATTTAGGTACACCCCATAAGAATGCTTTGTATGCTTTGTGTTGTGTAAGCTTTATTAGTCTGTTGAATATGTAAGTTTATTTGCCCTTTTTGTTCCACGAATTAAATTAAATAGCAAGAGAACGGTCCTACATTCACTGGCATTTTTCTCATTTTGATGTTATGTGTAAAAGTGGATTTTTGTGGTTTTGGTTTTTTTAGTTTCTATTCACTTCGTCCGATTTTAACTTTTAATTAACAAGAGTCAGAAATATGTCAAATAGTCCAGCAATGATAAGACTCATTATGATAATATTAAAGTTAATTTGTTAATATAAATACGACTGTGTCGTAATTAACATTTAACAGAACCCTTCGGAACTCCTGGACGTGCCAAACCGAATGAGAAAAATAAAAATATCAATTTCAAAGGAACTAAGCAAGACTTAACCATGGGTTTAGTAGAAATTTTGAAGACATATTGTGTACATAATGAATTTGAAAGAGGGAAAACTTTTCTACTTATAAGTTCAGAAACAAAATGAAATTATAATTTAGTGTATGCATGACAAGACAAATTCTCAAAACATTTTAACATTGGAAATGTTAATGTTCACGTATAGCGTATAGGACAAAAGTTACGAGTTTTTTCTAAGAGCGTCGACATTAAAGTATCAAGGTCAAATAATGTAATACTTAGCGAGAGCCTGTTACTATATGAGGCGATGCGGTGTAGTCGGTCAGCGCCGATCGATATTATACGTCCTGTTCAACAAAAGGCGGTACGAAGAGAGCAAATCTTGTAGCGTCGAGCCGGTACGCATTAGTGCTGCTGCGGCGGACAAATAAATAAACGTGATATCATGTGTCTCACTATTTATTCCTTTCTCTAGTGTTCATCATCAGCCGAACGGTTGGTGCATAGGTAATGTTCTCGCTTACGGTGCGAAAGGTCCCGAGTTCAAACTCCTATACCTACTGAATTTTTTTTCTTTAATTTTGTGATGATTAATATATTTTTTTACAAATTCCTTTCTATGATTTCTTTAGATTAGGTTGGTAGGTTTTCATTCTGCTTAAAATAAATTCATTCTTTCGTGTGATTTCTTTAGGTTAGATTAGTATTAACGTCGCGTCCACAGAATAACACAAAATTAACTTGAAATCATTAAAATCACTATGTTCGTAGCGCGTCGTTAACTCTCCGACAATGCCGACTCGATGCTATAAAATTTGCTCTCTCCGTACCGTCTTGTCTGCGCAACTATTTCTTCCGTGCTTTAGTGCTGTTTGTCAACTTCTGGGCATGCCGAATTTTTGTTTCTGTATTATAACGATTAATGAATTCTTTCACAAATTCAGGTTTGGTTTAACGGCATAAATAATGTTTTCCTTTTTAACATTGGAAATGTTAATGTTCGTATATGGGGCCAAAGTTACGAGTTTTATTCAAGGCAGCCGACATGAAAGAGTCGAGATCAGATGACGTAATACTGAGCAAGTGTGCACAGTATTGAGTATGCGCGGAGAACACGAAGTTATAATGCGGATGTGGTCAGCGCTAATCGTAATCGCCATGGATTTACAAAGTTTGACAAATAGCGAATAGTTGTAACAAGTATCTAAAATCATGTTTTTTGGGATGGATCCTATTTCCGGACGAGGCGAAGCCGAGTTCGGAATAAGTTTATGTTTTATGTATGGTGTTATCATTTCCAATGTCCCGATGGTTGCAAGGATTGAGAAATCTGTAAATTTTTTGGCACCTTGATGCAGACGGTGTCAAATATTATATTACTAAGATTCTGTGAGAAATGATTTATACATACCGGAGTGCAAATATACTATCAATATGTTTTCGTTTCAAGGGGGTGGAAAATCTGGATGTAGAAATAGTGATTTCTATTAAAATTAGTTCCCTATAGACTGGGAAGTTAAACATCAGTAAAAATGGAAGTCTTAAATTAATATACCTGAAGTACTTACCTCGGTTCAATGTTCCGAGGTTGTTGCAACAGAGTATTGTATATTGCGTGAAGTTCAAGATGATCCTTATACCAATTGAAGGAATATTGACCATTTATTAGTATTCAACCAATTTTTACCTTAGGGAGAACACCCCGCATGCAGAAACTACATACGTCACTAAAATATATTTGCGAGCTTTGAAACAACCAACTACAGCAAAATTGATAGAAGAGATTACACAATCACCCATATGAGCATAGAAGTATATCCAAACTTTACGATGCACTAGAGGAATGTGAAGTGAAAAGGATGTCTGGGAAAGAAGCTCTTTCAACCATTGTGGAAGCTAAACTCACTAACCAGTATAACGTGATCAGATCTAAAGGCCCAGAAATATTTCCGTCATATAAGGTTGTACACGTTGCCAAAAGATCTTGTTACCCTAATAAAGACGACACGATGATCTACGTCAACAGATAAAACATACTTAGGCATTTTTTGTTCATAAATGTACATAAAACTTGACAATTTGTATCCTTAACTTGATAAAATAATTAAACAAGATACAGCGTATTATTCATAATATCGAAGCAGGGACAGCTGGGGGCAGCATGTGGCAGGGAGAGGGTTTATGGCATGAAAATAATACAGAATTACATCCTCCTCTGCACTAATTATCAACCTACAATTTTAAGTCGTCTGTCACTTTAAAGGCGCCAGAAATAAACTCATCCGACCTTTCGTGGGGACAGCCGGTATATGCCTAATAATTGCCTATATATTACAAAAAACAAAGAAATATCATAAAGATTATCTATTTACATACTAGCAAAAAAAATCTGAAAATCTCATTCTATGAATTGATGTCCGTATTTGAGGTATCTTGCCTCACTGTGTGCCGCACCGCTGACAAGTTCGCCTGTATATACCTACAGATGGCATTTCTAGAATAGTCCGGTCGTTTCTAAAGTAGCGCCATCCATATGTAATGAGTGCCGAACTTCAGTACAGCTTCTACACCATCCTTTATTTGATAATAGAACTAATATAATAAGTATTCTACTATGCCACTAAATAGCGTAACAATATGTCATATTTGTTATAGTTCAGATTTTTACTACCCATGACAAAGAAACCCAGCTCTAACAAATGATAAATTCATATTTTATAGCGTCTCTATATTGGTAGATTGGAACATGTTATTTCAAAGCGAATTAGATAGTTATGAGTCATCACCTACCTAATACAAAGTTCCAAATTACATAATGATGACAAGTGGTTTACTAGAATGTAATATTTATAGAAAGGAACTGTTTCAGAGAGCATAAAAATAACTTAAATGGAAACTACCAAAATAGCTAAGCATATTAAATCGGGCGGAGATAAGGCAACTCCAGGACATCTTATGTAAATGTGTATTTTTATATTCGACTTTCAATTTTGCATACACAAATCTTATTGAAGAAATTTACTTGGCAAAGTTTATCTTTCTCATATACATTTTATATCCGTCTTGAAATCGTAACATAAATGTTTCCAGAATGTATGATTAATGGCTTGTCAAAGTTTATTAAGGATAATATACTCTAGCAAAGGAATTGAATTTAATGTTATCCCTATGAATATATAGATTAGGGACAACTGTCTAGAACATATATTAATTAAATAAAATTCATTTCATGGTCAATTAAAACCAAAATGATCCAAATACACTTTTGCCATTCCCGAAATTGGTTCGCTTGCTTATTTCTGCATTTCTTCATATCGTTGTACTACCAATTATTTGACCATAAAGTTTCCTACAATATCATTTATTATTGCCCAACTCGCTGAGTATATGCTCTGTTCTCAGTCGAGGCGCCAGCACTCAGTGTTGGCCAATTTTAATTGAATTCTACAAAGAATAAATTTTTGAAAAGGGAAATTTTACTTAAAAAAAAACGCTGTCTAAGGAATCACTACATCCACTTCTAGATTTCGCATCCAACTCAATACCTTTTCGATGCTTAATGGGGGTGTCATGTAGGCAAGTTAATGAGTAAATGATGTATATAGGTTCTTTAGTCCACTGCTGCGGAGATGTTTTAAAAAAATTGAAAAAATGGGGACTTTTTCAAAAATTTATTTCTCGTATACTAGTTAGAGAGATGAACAAAAAATGGTTGAAAGCTAACAAGAATATTATGCAACTACTTAGTTACGCTAAACACTTATATACACTAATAATAATAATAGAAAACCTATTCGAAGCCTTATATCACGTGGTTTCTATTAAGTGAGCACAAAAATTACCATAAATAGATCCTAATGATTTCTTGTACCACCAGTAGTTTCATTAAAATCGAAAAGGTAGAACAATTTCAAAAAATAATATATGAAAATTGTGGTACCCATTTATAAATCGTCAAATCTGTACATACTGTACATAAATTCGTATTTTCCTCCCCAATTTGTCAATCTTCGTCACTATCGTCATTTATGACAGCATTGGTATTGTTTGTGTCAAATATTTTACAAAGTGTTTCAGCCGGTCTAAATATTCTTGAAAGATATCTCGCATGTGACAGGTAATAGATTATAGCCGCGATATGTGAACATGAGCCGATAGTTCTATTACCATTAGGACAATCACAACAATACCGACAAATGCTTTTATAGTCTGAACCGTAAGGGACATATTCCAAATAACAGTGGCAGGTTTTACTGTTTATATGACGAGATCTCACTTCCATCTTTAGTACATTTGGCATTTCTGTAACATATCTAACTTGAGGATTATTGTCTTCTCCAATTAATTCTGCTAAATGTGCTACAGCTTGTGACAATTAATATGAACCGGCAAAAAAAGCATTAAGTCACGTTTACTGAATTGAGGAAAATTCATTACATCTGCAGCCACTAATTATCTAAATGCCTTCTTCCGTCGATTCCAACGTTTTGCAGCGACTTCTTCACTAAGAGTGTTTGGCACAACCATTCTGTTATTTATTCTATCAATCATATTGTCATGTAATTCTCCTCCCGAATACAGGCTTTTTCAAAATGTGTTGTGCAAAAAAACAACAATTCTGCAAAGGAGTTTAACATCTGGAAGCCTCTTCTAGGTGATTTTATCCTTTTCGGTGTCCATCAACCAGGTTACTTCACCAACAAACTTTACTGAATGTAAAATGGACTTAATTTCATGACCAGCAAATAAAACACGTGATTTCTCAAAACACTTAAATCACTATATTTACATAAGAAAATGAAAGCAAATGAAATTGACAATCACAAACACTTAAAGACGATTAAATAAATTAACAAACGGTAATTACTCTATATCAAGAAATAAAATGGTCCGCGGCAATTTCAAATCTTTCGCTACATCGCGACCGAATATTCCTAGATCAATAATTACAACACATTAATTTTCTACTTATTAAAACCGGCAAAATACTAAACAAATGTACTTAAACTTGACAATTGAAAAAGCTTCGCAAAACGAGAATTTACTATACTACTAATACCCTGTAGGTAGATGATGACCGAACAGACCTTAAACCAAGAGTGAAGATAATCTCTACATCGAAATAATACGTTTCCAAAGTGGGCAGTAAACTTTAAACTTTCGACCAATTAGGATCTTCTTTACTTTGAACCGTACGCATTTGAAATTACCTAACGGACCATGGTATTTATCATATGGTCTATCTTTAACATTTTAATACCAGTCCAGCAGATGGAAAAAAAAACCCTTTTGTTCCTTGCTTTGCCTTTGTATAGGGGAAAAAATCTGCCTTCTTTGGTCTATCTATCTTAGTCTATTACATATGTTCCTGGAATCCCATTTCAACTGCCTTAGTTTTAACTATACCCCCTGGGTATTTCAACAAGTGCCCTTAACTTCAAGTGGGCAAAGCAAATTGGACATAAAGTAATTTGGATGCTTATGTATTGTTTACAAGTGGCTAACGTCGACTACCTAATAAAGAGTAAAGTTAACAAAGCACGTTTCCTGGACTCTAAAATAACATAAAACAGATGTATCTGTGACCGGTATTTTACGATAGTTTACTGAAGTCTCGACCCTTAAAATGTTACCAAGATCTGAATACGGTTATTATGTTGCGACAGGGCCGGACTTGGCTCCCTTAATTTGACTTTTGTTACACGTAGTACATATTGTAAATGGTTTACAAAGGGGTTGCTGTTTTTTGACCGGAATACGACTTGCGTTGGTACCCATTGTTACTGCTTTTACCGTGGCGAATATAAGTGCCGTCAAAAATCGGTGCCAATTGATTGTGGTCGGTATTTAACAATTTAGTGGCTATATAACTTGTATGGTTTTTAATTAGATCGTCTCTAGTATTCGCAGTAAATCCAAAATGCAGTGTTAAAATATATACTTCAAGACCCTTTAATAATTGTTTAAAAAAGAACTCGGATTCTTGTTGCTCTCGTTCTAGACCAAAGATAGATGATACTATTCGATTGGAATTTCCAGTTGTTAAGATGCCATTCCCTAGAAAGAGACATTCGATAGGGAAATATTTATTATTTTTGGCCATAACTTATTTTTCTTAGTTTGTATATTTAAGAAAACTATAAAACTTCCTAATTAGAACCATAGTAAGACTATTACTCTGAATTTTCACTCAATATTTTCAGTGGTTTGCAATACAGTTTAATTTAAAACTACGGAATAGGAAGATTAGCATAGTTTTTGAATTTAAATCTAACTGTTTTGCAAATCACTGAAATTATTATGTGAAAATTCATAGTAGTGGTATTTTTAAGGTTCTACTTAGACAGTCTTATAATTTTTTTAAATATACGTACTAAGAAATAAAAGTTATGGGCAAAAAGAGTAAATATTTCCCTATCGGATGTCTCTTTCTATAGGATGGCCACCTTAACTTAAATAGAAATATAACTAAAACCTGCGTCATACTACGAGAATATGTATCTCTCATTGACGTTAACATATTTCTCAAATAAATAATGCTCCCCCAAGTCAATCCAGTAAATGTTTTTAGTTTCTCTTCCGGTATGGTGCAATTGGCTAAACCATTGAAAAGGGAATTATCACACAAATCGAAGTAAGGTTTAGCAGGGCACTTATTTGGTTAACATTGACACTACTGGTATCTGAATAAATACGGAGATACGAAAGTTCATCTGCATATAATTTATTAGCTATCAGATGAGTTTTACAGCAACGATCCCCCTCAAGTATACACAAATTTTTCATTTCAAAAGCTTGATGTCTAGCTTCACGAGGTATAACATGGATATTTACTTCTGATTGGCATATAATACAATACTTATGTGTAGAGACGACTCGCCTTATAGGTAACTCAACGTAATTATATCACAATCTATATGAAAGACAATTTCGGAATTTATTTCGTTTTCTACCTCGTCCTCATTACTCAATCTCTGATCTTCTCTTTTTTCTATTTCTGCCGGATATTTACTAGAACTGGAACTTTGATAATGGTATGAATCGACATTTATTACACAAAATATCGCCTATAGCAATGTCTTTCTTAGGAAAATGGTGTTATGTGGAAGTGTTAAAGTTCATTCTGGAATTTATTTCAGTATATCTTCTTAGGGCTCAGCTTCAGTATAAAAATTATTAAAATGCATATAAAAATTTTAATTATCGATTTCTAATGACCTGGAAAAATTACTGAATATTCGTCTACATATCATCTATATGCTACCATGATTTATTAAAATCGAGGAGGTGCAGCATGTCGAGAAAAAATTAATGTAAGTGCGCATGCACTCGGCAACCGTTACATACGTTAAGATATAAAGTATTCTATGGATGTTTTTAGCAAATAAAATGTTAATAATACCCCATTTTCAATGACATTATTTTACTCCAAAAATAAATTTAAAAAATGTGTCGCCAATTTTTACAAATAATTAAATACCAACAGAGAATAATAATTATGTCCAATTTTTGTTAATAACATATTGTAAAAGCTGTATGATACAACGTGAAAAGTTAAGCGACGATCCAGGGAGTTCGTAGTTGGTTAACGTCGAGGGCAGACGCACCGTAGGACGCTCCCGAGGAAAACACGAAAGGAATCAGTTAAAACTCCATTAATTTCGACAAACGTGCTCATTGGTAGGTCAAAAAATTCTGCGTAAACTGAGGTGTCATAATACAACAAGTTCACTTAGAATCAATAATTGAAAGTTACTGATAAAGTGCTCTTTTAATAAAAGAAAGTTAACACGTGTAATAACAAACTATAAAACAGGGACGGACCAGTGAAATGGATAATAAACTATCATGTACTAACAAAACCTAAACTGGAATGGATTTGGAAACTATAAATCAGCTCAAGAGAATAAGCTAGCGATCACCAAGACGAGGCGAATCATTACGTAAAAGATAAGTTCTTATTATTTTTGAAATTTTTACTTATACGTTCAACATAGGATCTACATAAATATCCCACAACAAGAAGGTTTCAACTGACAACTGTCACATAGCCCTAATATATAGAACTTATTTACAAATACAAGAATATTCCTCAGATCAAAATAATGAAGGTCTGTTCATTATACGGAGTGTCTTAAATATTCTCCTAGGTCTCTTTTTTATTTTTCCGGATTTCGCTTTTTTATTTTAGTTTGCAGTAGCGGATCAGTATACCAAGTGTCTCAAATGTTCTCTCAGGACTCTTCCTTGCACTTCCGCTGTAAATAGCTGTTTACCTGTGAAACAGTTCATTAATAAAAGCTTCTTACAGCAAGCTATTATATGTCCAGACAAACAAACAAAATGGACACACTAATACAGGACGTTGAAACGAAAACACGAATTTCTAGGAAATATGAAACCACGTCCGCAACCGGGCAGGAATATGTGCATACTGCTCTATATTCAGAGACAGAAGAAACAGTAGACTCAGGAGAAGAATAAACAAAGAGATAATGATAGATGGAAACTTAATTAATATATGTCCAGACAAACAAACAAAATGGACACACTAATACAGGACGTTGAAACGAAATCTCAAATTTCTAGGAAATATGAAACCATGTCCGCAACCGGGCAGGAATATGTGCATACAGCTCTATATTCAGAGACAGGCGAAACAGTAGACTCAGGAGAAGAATAAACAAAGAGATGATGATAGAAGGAAACTTAATTAATATATATTCAGACAAACAAACAAAATTGACACACTAATACAGGACGTTGAAACGAAAACACAAATTTCTAGGAAATATGAAACCACGTCCGCAAGATGGCAGGAACATGTGCATACTGCTCTATATTCAGAGACAGAAAAAACAGTAGACTCAGGAGAAGAATAAATAAAGAGATGATGATGATAGATGGAAACTTAATTAATGTATGGTCAGACAAACAAACAAAATGGACACACTAATACAGGACGTTGAAACGAAAACTCAAATTTCTAGGAAATATGAAACCACGTCCGCAACCGGGCAGGAATATGTGCATACAGCTCTATATTCAGAGACAGGCGAAACAGTAGACTCAGGAGAAGAATAAACAAAGAGATGATGATAGAAGGAAACTTAATTAATATATATTCAGACAAACAAACAAAATTGACACACTAATACAGGACGTTGAAACGAAAACACAAATTTCTAGGAAATATGAAACCACGTCCGCAAGATGGCAGGAACATGTGCATACTGCTCTATATTCAGAGACAGAAAAAACAGTAGACTCAGGAGAAGAATAAATAAAGAGATGATGATGATAGATGGAAACTTAATTAATGTATGGTCAGACAAACAAACAAAATTGACACACTAATACAGGACGTTGAAACGAAAACACAAATTTCTAGGAAATATGAAACCACGTCCGCAAGATGGCAGGAACATGTGCATACTGCTCTATATTCAGAGACAGAAAAAACAGTAGACTCAGGAGAAGAATAAATAAAGAGATGATGATGATAGATGGAAACTTAATTAATGTATGGTCAGACAAACAAACAAAATGGACACACTAATACAGGACGTTGAAACGAAAACTCAAATTTCTAGGAAATATGAAACCACGTCCGCAACCGGGCAGGAATATGTGCATACAGCTCTATATTCAGAGGCAGGCGAAACAGTAGACTCAGGAGAAGAATAAACAAAGAGATGATGATAGATGGAAACTTAATTAATATATGTCCAGACAAACAAACAAAATGGACACACTAATACAGGACGTTGAAACGAAAACTCAAATTTCTAGGAAATATGAAACCACGTCCGCAACCGGGCAGGAATATGTGCATACTGCTCTATATTCAGAGACAGAAGAAACAGTAGACTCAGGAGAAGAATAAACAAAGAGATGATGATAGATGGAAACTTAATTAATATATGTCCAGACAAACAAACAAAATGGACACACTAATACAGGACGTTGAAACGAAAACTCAAATTTCTAGGAAATATGAAACCACGTCCGCAACCGGGCAGGAATATGTGCATACTGCTCTATATTCAGAGACAGAAGAAACAGTAGACTCAGGAGAAGAATAAACAAAGAGATGATGATAGATGGAAACTTAATTAATATATGTCCAGACAAACAAACAAAATGGACACACTAATACAGGACGTTGAAACGAAAACTCAAATTTCTAGGAAATATGAAACCACGTCCGCAACCGGGCAGGAATATGTGCATACTGCTCTATATTCAGAGACAGAAGAAACAGTAGACTCAGGAGAAGAATAAACAAAGAGATGATGATAGATGGAAACTTAATTAATATATGTCCAGACAAACAAACAAAATGGACACACTAATACAGGACGTTGAAACGAAAACACAAATTTCTAGGAAATATGAAACCACGTCCGCAAGATGGCAGGAACATGTGCATACTGCTCTATATTCAGAGACAGAAAAAACAGTAGACTTAGGAGAAGAATAAATAAAGAGATGATGATGATAGATGGAAACTTAATTAATGTATGTCCAGACAAACAAACAAAATGGACACACTAATACAGGACGTTGAAACGAAAACTCAAATTTCTAGGAAATATGAAACCACGTCAGCAACCGGGCAGGAATATGTGCATACTGCTCTATATTCAGAGACAGAAGAAACAGTAGACTCAGGAGAAGAATAAACAAAGAGATGATGATAGATGGAAACTTAATTAATATATGTCCAGACAAACAAACAAAATGGACACACTAATACAGGACGTTGAAACGAAAACTCAAATTTCTAGGAAATATGAAACCACGTCCGCAACCGGGCAGGAATATGTGCATACTGCTCTATATTCAGAGACAGAAGAAACAGTAGACTCAGGAGAAGAATAAACAAAGAGATGATGATAGATGGAAACTTAATTAATATATGTCCAGACAAACAAACAAAATGGACACACTAATACAGGACGTTGAAACGAAAACTCAAATTTCTAGGAAATATGAAACCACGTCCGCAACCGGGCAGGAATATGTGCATACTGCTCTATATTCAGAGACAGAAGAAACAGTAGACTCAGGAGAAGAATAAACAAAGAGATGATGATAGATGGAAACTTAATTAATATATGTCCAGACAAACAAACAAAATGGACACACTAATACAGGACGTTGAAACGAAAACTCAAATTTCTAGGAAATATGAAACCACGTCCGCAACCGGGCAGGAATATGTGCATACTGCTCTATATTCAGAGACAGAAGAAACAGTAGACTCAGGAGAAGAATAAACAAAGAGATGATGATAGATGGAAACTTAATTAATATATGTCCAGACAAACAAACAAAATGGACACACTAATACAGGACGTTGAAACGAAAACACAAATTTCTAGGAAATATGAAACCACGTCCGCAAGATGGCAGGAACATGTGCATACTGCTCTATATTCAGAGACAGAAAAAACAGTAGACTTAGGAGAAGAATAAATAAAGAGATGATGATGATAGATGGAAACTTAATTAATGTATGTCCAGACAAACAAACAAAATGGACACACTAATACAGGACGTTGAAACGAAAACTCAAATTTCTAGGAAATATGAAACCACGTCAGCAACCGGGCAGGAATATGTGCATACAGCTCTGAGACAGGCGAAACAGTAGACTCAGGAGAAGAATAAAGAAAGAGATGATGATAGATGGAAACTTAATTAATATATGTCCAGACAAACAAACAAAATGGACACACTAATACAGGACGTTGAAACGAAAACTCAAATTTCTAGGAAATATGAAACCACGTCCGCACTATATTCAGAGACAGAAGAAACAGTAGACTCAGGAGAAGAATAAACAAAGAGATGATGATAGATGGAAACTTAATTAATATATGTCCAGACAAACAAACAAAATGGACACACTAATACAGGACGTTGAAACGAAAACTCAAATTTCTAGGAAATATGAAACCACGTCCGCAACCGGGCAGGAATATGTGCATACTGCTCTATATTCAGAGACAGAAGAAACAGTAGACTCAGGAGAAGAATAAACAAAGAGATGATGATAGATGGAAACATAATTAATATATGTTCAGACAAACAAACAAAATGGACACACTAATACAGGACGTTGAAACGAAAACACAAATTTTTAGGAAATATGAAACCACGTCCGCAAGCGGGCAGGAATATGTGCATACTGCTCTATATTCAGAGACAGAAGAAACAGTAGTCTTAGGAGAAGAATAAACAAGGACTAGATGATAGATGGAAACTTAAAAGAAGCATCTCAAAAACACCTGCACTCGTACGTAGCCGGTCCGGCGCGGCGGTACGTAAAAACATCCAGATTGGATATCCGGAACTGGCAGTAATGCCTACCGTACGCTGGCTAATCAATCAATCAATTTATCAATCAACCAGTTGGCGACGGTTCATAAAACCCGTGACACATTTAAGGGGAGAAGTGGGTTCATCAAATCATTATAGAAAGAAATTTAAACATCTATAAACCTTTCTGTAAAAATAATGAAAAGCGAGTCTAAATCGACTTATCTATTACAAAGATAGGAAATAAATAGTAACACAAACTTACCCCACAAAGAAATAAAAAGTGTATGCTTAGAGCTAATGGTTCAAGTTTTTCACTAAAATATTCAACTTCGGAGGTCCTGGATTTTTAAAAGCAAGCAAGTGTCAGAAAATGTATAAAGGGAGAAAAGAGCAAAATTTCTGAACGATTAAGTATGATTAAAAAACTAGTAAAAAGTGTATGCGTAAAATTGATGATTCAAGATTTCCACAAAAATATTCAACCTCGAGAGCTTTGATTTTTAAAGTCGTAATTCAGATACCTGAAAATACCGGGTGTAACAGGGTCATGGTATACCCCCTTTTCTTATTTAGTTTCGAATTGATTGTAATTTAGGATATACTACATAAATACAATTGATTTTTTTTCACTTCCGGTTTCGCCGGAAGTGACACTAACTTTCGATTTCTACCTACCCTATATAGTATTGCATTTTTGAATTCTGCACAATTTTCTGAATCCAAGGATGACAAATAAGTGGCATTTCAAACATCAATTTTTTTTATAACGTAATTTTTAGTTTTTCATTTAAGTGTGCCATGACGATTCCGAATTATTCTAATTGACCCATGTAATGCTACAAAATCAAAATCTTGTTAAAAACACTAAATTACGTGATTTATGAGCAAATAAAATTCACCAAAATTATTTTTGTGGCAGAGCTCAATTTTTTCAAATGAACCATATCGGAACTGTGGTACCATTTATTAGTACTATTAATAAGGAATTTATTCATATATCGTATTAAAATGTGCGATAAATACAAACAACATTACAGCTAAATGAAAATAAGAAAACACAATTTTATTCTAATTACCTTGTTACACATAAGGTAGTTTTGGAATACAAAAAATTAACACAAAATATTACAAGAGTTATTCAAAATGCTGTCTGAACTCGCATAGCTATTTCTTGAATAACGTTCGCTTCTTGTTGGAAATACATTCCCTGTCCTAAATTTAATGATAACTCATCTAAAATGTCCTCAATCTCATTTTCCAGGAATCTCAAGTATCTGGCACCAGTGAGAGATCCCTCAAATATTATTGGACCAATGATTCTACTACCGATTATTCCAATCCAAACATTGAACCGAACCGCAGTTAAAAGTTACCCTCCCGTAATAAATTTTGATTTTCTTGTGACCAATATTTTGTATTTTATTTGTTAAATAATCCCAAAGTAAACCTTGACTCATCTGAAAATAAAATCAGTCCCAAAAAATCATCGTTTGGCTTCACGTTATTATACAAAATCCAAATAAAATATTCCATGCTATGTTCGTAATCACTTTCGTACAAATGCTGGTGTAATTGGTATTTAAAAGATATATAGTGGTATTTGTGCATAATTCGGCTTACTGTTTGGTGACTGATGTTCAATTCAAACCCAACTTTCCTTAAAGAAACAGTCTTATCAACTTCTATTCGAGCCATTCTCTTCGGAAATGGTTTTCAACACTTTTAAAATTTTTCACTGGACATTGTCTATCAGGATATCGTCGGCCATAAAGGTCTATAGCTGCAATTGCATTTTTTTTACTTTCCCCGTAAATAATTAACATGTCCACTTATTCATCTCTTGTATAAATTTGCGGCATTTTGAACACAATTACCAAGAATTTTAAACAAATTTTAAAGACACAATAAAAACACCGTTAAACCAATAAATGTTTGATAAACTAAATATTTCATTATTTTCAAAGCCACCTTAGTTACTTCTTGACATTTAATTAGAAGAAAATTGTGTTTTCTTATTTTCCTTTAGCTGTAATTTTGTTTGCATTTATTGCACATTTTAATACGATATATGAATAAATTCCTTATTAATAGTACTAATAGATGGTACCACGGTACCGATATGGTTCTGTTTGAAAAAATTGAGTCTCGCCCCAAAAACAATTTTGGTGAATTTTATTTGCTCATAAATCACGTAATTTAGTGTTTTTAATGGGATTTCGATTTTTGTAGTATTATAAGGGTAATTTAAAAAATGCGATAATATATAGGGTGTTCCATTTAAAAATCGAAAGTTAGTGTCACTTCCGGCGAACCCGGAAGTGAGAAAAAAATCAATTGTATGTAAAAAGTTCTTATTATGTATGTAGTATATCCTAAATTTCAATCAATTATCTTCAAAACTAAAGGAGGAAAGGGGGTATACCATGATCCTATTACACCTGGTATATAAACAGAAAATAAAATGAAAAACATGATATGATTATTAAAC
Source organism: Stenurella melanura (assembly GCA_963583905.1). NCBI lineage: Eukaryota > Metazoa > Arthropoda > Insecta > Coleoptera > Cerambycidae > Stenurella > Stenurella melanura. The sequence goes on from OY757312.1 coordinate 103,720,906, forward strand.
ATGTGCTAAAAAGTGTGTACATAAAATCAATCATTTAAACCTAGACTGGAGAAATAATGGCAATAGATTCAGTAGGTTTCAAAACATTTCATTTTGTATAAGATCAAATTCACGATTATCTACTATACCTTCTTATAGAGGTATAAAGAACAAAGAGAACAAACTTATGCAAAATGCAAATTTGAGTTAATATGTATTACTTGGCTCATAAGCTCTATTGTCCTTAAAATTCCTCAGAAGCTTTTTCCAACTGAGTTAGAATTAACTTCAATTCACCTTTATACAAGTTCTCTACTTCGTCGTAGAATTTCACCATCGGATATAATCAAGGAGAGCAGTTATGTGTGAGTCGAGTGCATTACAAAGTTAATTTATGTGACATAATTTTGCTTGAACTTGCCCCGCAATGGTAATTTTCATGAAAAAGGATCTCGAGTGGACTTAATAGCAAACAAAGGGCTTCGTTTAGGTCAGCCACTGCTATTAATATATCTACCTTCACATTAACGGCGGGATCGACCACTTAACCGTGGCAAACAAAAAGGAGTTGCGGTCGAGTGCTGATAATTGTTATTTGAGTAATAAGTTCGACCCGAAAAACAACTTATATATTATTATATTACTATGAAATTATGTCGCTTTACTTTGTATTTAACCTTAATAATACAGGGTAATGCAAAAGTCACGAATTCGTTTACAGAATTCATAACTTTTAATCTTTTTTTCAGTCTCACAGGAAAACATTTGGAATATTCATTACTTATGGTAATTGAACGTCATCTTTGTTAATTTCAAGTGGCGTAAAAAGTGTGTAAGGACAACTTATTTTCAATTGAAAATGAGGCCTATCCACAAGATTTTAGTATGGTAAATGGGTCTCCACTGTCGCCAATTTTAAGCAACGTATGAATGGAGGATTTTGAAACTAATTAGATGTTGTACATACAAATCGGTTATCTGGTGACGATATGTTGACAATATCTTTGCAATTTTGCCTCATGTATTTGAGTTATTACATACATTTTTTGAAAATGAAGAGAAATAAACTTCCATTTATTCTGCATTAGAAGTAGAAAATATGAATAAACTATTGTTTTCACATGTTTTAATTCAAAGAGTAAATGATATGATGAAATAAGTGCTTATAAAAACAGATATCAAAGCAAATATTTAAATATTAACACAAACCAGTGCATGTTAAAAAGGCTGTTATACGATGTTTACATGATAGGGCTAATAATACATTTTTCTGTTAACGAAATATTAAACAGTGAATCACATTTCATCAAGGAGGGTCCCATAAACAATCAATACCCTAAATAGTCCAAGCAGATTAACGATATAAAAGGGGTATCTACGGAAGTAAGTAAGTAAGTAATTAGGTGCTTTTGTGCTCCTTTGCCAATATATTAATAATTAAGTGAGATGCGGTAAAGTATTATACATTCCTTTCTGGTATAGAGCAGTGTAAGCATGGGCCGGATGCCCCTCGGGAAATTGGGCTGATTTTTTTACCTTGACCTCATAATGTTAAGGGGAACTCTTCTGCAAGATATTACACCCCTGCATCGTCTTGTTTTTAAAGTAAATTAATTAGGCGAATTTTGAAAAATGTAACCATGTTTTATGATTTTTGTATATGTGGTAGATACGCCAAGAAGGTATTAAACAAAAAATTATTGAGTATTTGCAGTATGTAATATACTAAAATATTCGAATTAAAAATTTTAAAACACAAAAAATTTCATGTACTTACCTATATAAAAAAAAAAAATTCTTCAAAAATCGATCAATTAATTTATTTTAAAAACCAGAAAGGGCAGGGGTGTAACATCTTGAAGAATAGTTCCTCTTAGTAATATGATGTCAAGGTAAAAATATCAGCCCAATTTCCCGAGGGACATCCGGCCCATGCGTACACTGCTACTCTTGCTACAGTCTGCCTGAGTCTTGCAGTGAGGTTTGTTGTTGGCTTGTTTTTCGTCGTTGTTTAATAGTAACCTTACCACCTTTCTCGATCATTTAAAATCCTAAAATGTGCTAAGGCGAGAAACGAGTATTTTACTGAAAAAAATAGTTTCGTATTTTAATTTGAGGATTTTTGTCGTTACTCTTTATTTTACTTTCACTTCCACGTAGTGGAGTGGATGTACAGTAATCATAAGAAAAATGTGAAATATTTTTTTTTTGTTGAAATATGTTTAGAATGTCCTGAAATGTCGAGATTTTAAATTTGAGTAAGAAACAAGTTCTGTCGGTCTGTCGGTCGATCGGTCGATCGGTTGGTCGGTCTGCCTGTCCGCCACACAGTGGTGTTTCTTCTGAAAACAGGCGACAAAAGTCAGTAACTTAGCCAATTTTCTATAAAAATGTATGAAACTTGGTAGAGATAAGTATTTGGATATGCTAAATTCAGTGTTGCTGCAGATTTTTTTCAATATGGGGACTTCAAAATCAGAAAAAACGAAAAAGATGAAAAATCCAATAACCCAGCCACAAAAAAAGTCCTGGTCCTGGAACTTGACCAGAGTAGTCTAATATATTTTTCGACGCTGAATTCGTTGGAAATTTAAAATTTGAAATTAGCAAACTCAAAAATCCTAGGATTGTACGTTAGGAGTAGGCGAGTTTACCGCATTCTAGCTCTAGCTAAAAATTTTGAGCGTATTTCGGATTCAAATTCAGCGTCGAAAAATACATTGGACTACTTGGGTCAAGTTCCAGGATCAGGACATTTTTTTGTGGCTGGGTTATTTTATTAAATTTTTCATCTATTTTGCTTCTCTTTACCCTAATTTTGAAGCTGCCATATTGAAAAAAAAATCTGCAGCAACACTGAATTTAGCATACCCAAATTCTTAACTCTACCAAGTTTCATAAATTTTTATCAAAAATTGTCTGGGTTCCCGATTTGTGTCGCCTGTTTCCAGAAAGAGCACCACTGTGCACCAGCCTGCCAGATGTAAAATTTAAAAGCCAAAGTCTCCAATCTTTCTTTTCCACCCCCGGCATCACCTCTGCTCCATTATTAAAGGGGTTAACAAACTTAAACAAAGATATTGAATTAATATTTGGTGTACGTATGTATTATAATGAGATCTGGAACTAAATTATATTTTGAGTTTATTTTCTTGAAAAGTTGTAGGTGAAATAGGGGTAAATAAGTAAAGCAAGCTAATAAGATTCCCCACTCTATCATTAAACGAGTTAACAAAATAAAATCAGGATATTGACTTGATATTTGGTACACATGTGCATTATAACGAGATCTGATTATATTTTGAGCATATTCTATTGAAGGGTTGGGGATAAATAAGGGTAAATAAGTAAAACATGCTAGTAAAAGTCCAGAACCTTGGGATTTTGTGTATATAATAGAAACCAAGGTTTTAAGTTTCCTATGACATCTGCCACCACCCCATTCCATTATTAAAGTGGTTAACAGAATAAAATTGTAATGTAGTGTGTACGAGAGCAAAAGTTTTCAAAAAAATTTCCTTCACCCTCATTAAACATCGTCAGTCGAAAAGGTTTTGAAGCGGCACATCGTTATATGGCTTTTTGCTTCATACGATTTCAAATATTATATTATTAGGATTCTATGAGAAAGTATTTCCATATACTGGAGTGAAACTATAAAATTAAGGTGCTTTCGTCTAAAGAGACTTGCAATGAGAATATTCTTACCTTCAATCTCACAATACTTCGTATTAATGTTACAAAAGTTTCACCGTTTCGTCAAATATTCAGTAACTATAACACAGTTTAAAACAAGATTGATCTTTCCAACTGCAATGTAACCTCGATCAATAACCTGAAAACATAAATTGTGTCGACGTTTATTATTTTCGTATTTCTTTTTAGTGTATTCATAGTATTCTCAGTACTCATGGTAGTCATATATTCATAAATTCAGGGCCGGCGGAAGGGAAAGTACCTTTTTTCGCCCCTAATTAATAATTAGGTAAAAAAATATGCGCAGATTATAAAATGTTTACGTTTACATTACAAATGAAATTATCTAAATACATATTTTCATACTTATACAGGGTGTAATTAGTTTCATGTCATTAAAAAAAAACTGGTGGTAGGGAATGACAAGACACACAAAAAAACCTATATAACATGGGGTCTAAGGCTCATAGTTTTGGAGAAAAAAAAGAAACAAAAATTTCGCAAATTTTCAATAAAATCTTTTGAGAACTGCTGGAATATTGAGGTAGGTTTAGATCGTCGCGCGTGTCTTTGCCTATGATACTCAATATTTGTGTAGATAGCTATAAAATGTCGGCGGTCTTTAGCGGTGCGGTAAATAAAATGAAAGACGTCGACGTTTTCTGAGTGTTTAGTAGATCTGATCTGAAGAGAACTATACTCTGACTCTCCCTTGTGCAATATTTTAATTTCTGTGGATGTTCCGTTATGTACACACGTCCAACCCGCCGTTCGTTGTTTTTGTTATTTTTGAATTTCGGGTCGCTGTGTATTTATAGTGAAGATTTATTTTATTGACTTTACCGTTCAATTCGTTAAATTCTTGATTACGTGCAGACACAACTTACTTGTTCATTCTTTTTGTATTCCGTTTTGGATTTTGGACCAAGTTTTTCTTTTATTTTTCTTTATTGACAACGTTAGTTGATAGTTTATTGTTTAGTGTTGAACGGAGTACGTATGTCCATAATTCGACGTACCGAACTGTGTATTGATGCAGATGCAGATTTCGAATAATTTACTTAGGTAAGCTTTTAACCCAGGACACTCATTTATGTTACAAACGTTAATAAATCACATTTAAATATTCTAAATTATAAACATTAATCCAATATTTTGTTCCAAATTAAAAGACACACATGTAAAGAAATGCTCTGTTTAAACTTCTACGGCCATTATTTGCTTGCAGTTGTGCAGGAAAAGATAACGAATTATTTACCTCTTTATAATTGCCTCAGTTCGGTTGAGGCGGTCCATCAAAGGCGGTCGATGATCCAAGGCATTTGCACTTTTTTGTGACAATTAAAAGTTGTGTAATTGGGAACTACAAGTTCATTGACCAAGAAAAGCGGTGGTTCGCAATTATTTTCTACACTAATATTAAAAATATATATTAAAAAGGTTGACCTAGGTCAGTTTTTTTCAAAGTGCCCCTAGAGAGAAAAGTCATAAAGGTTTTTTGTTTGTCTAATCGGTCGCCATTACCAGTTTTTTTAATGACGTGAAACTGATTACACCCTGTATAATATATATTTAAGAAAAAACTGTCTCTCAAGCCTTCGCGTCGGAAAAGTCTTTAATGATGGATTCATAGTAAATTTTGCTTAATATGTCGTACTCAATCGACATAATTGCCAGCGCAACTAAGCGATCTTTTGACATTGGGGACCGCAAATAAATTTTTAATAATTTTAATTTAAAGAAACTTCTTTCCCCTAATTCGAGGGCTATGGGCAATTTTAATAAAATACTCAACGCCACAAATAAAAAATGTGTTAGGAAAGTCTCGAATAAATAGTTTTACATACAAAATTTTCAGTTGCTGAACTTCCAGTGTCAGGGGCGACTAGTGAAGACAATACCATAAGCGCCTGGTAAAGATGTAGTCTATCAACATCTTGTTGATCATTTCTCTATTAATATCGTACAAAAGGGTAAACATATTGTTTTTGAAAATGCTCAAATCTTTCATCTAATGGATTCATAGCTACGTCTAAGATGGAAAATAATGAATTTATCTTAAACGCAAGTTTTGGTTGAACTACCGGATCAACTCCACGTCATAGTTGAACTGGCTTTTTAATTTTTTGGGCGAAATCTTGTGGACTGTTCAAATTTCCTAAAATATTCTTACACTTTTGAAATCGAATATGTTGCTGTTTGTATGTATCCACAATCCGCTTTTTCCTGTAGGGGTTTACTAACTAACTAGGTTAGTACAATAACTGATATCAAATGTTAATAAGCAAATAAATTTGCAGCTCTTAATTTTCTTGGTAAAATTTGTGCAGTATTTTTACCAAAAGCATCAATCCCATTGTCGCTGGAAGCCTCATGTAGATCATCATATATTTGTCCAATTTGATAACGAAATGGAGTGGCTGCATTAATACGACTCTCCCAATGGGCTTGACTCAACGGTTTTAGGGTTTTCAGCTTGATATTAGTGGGATGGCTAATAATGTGCAGATTTTAGAGCATTTTGCTCTGATGTGGTCTGGTAATTGCTAATATTTTGATACGCGAATTAATAGTAACTATTGATGTGGTTATTAGTTATTATTACTTGTAAATAAGAGTTCTGTTCAGATTGGTATTTTTAAATATTTTTATCGTGTGGCGCCCCTTGAAATAAGCTCCCGGGCGGCCGCCCGGATCGCCCGGCCCTTCCGCCGGCCCTGCATATGTTCATGTATTCATACGTTCTTATTCATATATTTATAGTAATCATAGTGTATTCATATTCATTCTTATATTATTATATTTTATGTTTAAGAAATCTGTAACCGTCCCATTCAGTAATTGGTGTTATACTGTGGAATGGCGTATGCTAACTGAATAAATAAATATAGTCTATGGTAGATAGACAACTAACGACCGGCCTATTAGGTGAGAATCAGTTTTCATTAAATTATTTTAGTAAATTTAGCTAACACGTCAATGTATAACCTTTACATCCTCTATTTGTGGGATACACCCATCAATTATTTGGGATTTCCTGAGAATTAAATTTCAATTTGCGCTACTGTATTGTTGTCAACTCGATCCCATAGCCCAAAGTGATGTGATGAGGTTGTGATTAGTTTTGCGATTTTGGTCAATGTTTGGCTTTGCTTGTTTTGTTCCATCTGTTGTGCGGCGTGATGTAATAGAAATACTGATTGATCGTTAACGTTCTATGTTTTCTGATTTCATTAGTGACGTTTTAATGATGTCGATAATAATTATTAACTCATTAGGAGAAAAGGGATGTGCGAAGAAAAATGTTTAGTTTTTAATTAGCCATTCGCTAAAAGATACTATTTTAGAAGAAAAGAAAATAAACTTTTATAATACCTTCACCTGAAAAAAAAAAATGTTGATTTCAATATTCGTACTCGTATATTTGACATAATTTTCTCTGAAAGTATAGCTTCTTCTAGAAAGATATCTTTAGAAATAAAGGAGTTGTATGTAAGAGAATAATGCTGATCTACTAAGAAATTCTCTTACTAGAACGATTATTTATCAAGGTATATCAAAATATGTTTTTATTTACAGGGTGTCCTATAAGTGGACGATCAAACGTGATGGAAGAGGTCATTTACAAAAAAAATAACCATCTGGTTATACAGGGTGTTTCACTTAAAAGTCTCCAGGCCATTATCTCTAAAACTAATAAAGATATTTTATTTTTGTAAATGGCAGATGATTGATACCAAAGAAAGGTTTAAATAACGGTGATTAGAATTTTTCCTCAACAGCACACAGAGATGGCGCTGCGATGCAAAACTATTTTTTGATGGCTGGAACCTTGAAACATAAGTCATGTGATTAAACAATAATTTGTGAATAATTTTGATGGTATAGAGAATTTACAAAAAACAAGCCGTTTTGGAGTTACATGAGTTTCTTTCATTAATGCCAGTACACGTGAATTTTATAAATCCCTATAATTTATTTATTATTTATTATAGAATATTGGTTACCAAACACTTTTTTTCAAGATAAGGAAAGTGATATAATACACTATCATAAAATTATGTTTACCATTTCCGGCCAAACCGGAACTAACATGATGAACCAATATCCATATGTTCCTACATATTACTTTTTTTTTTCTAATAACGCTTCTAATAAAACGGCTCCCAAAACTTAAAGTAAGTAAGACAACAAAGAAAATACACACTAATTCAGAATGGGCTAAATTTATATTAACAATTCAGTAAAGAAGGTAAACAAAAGTTTTATAAACAAACATTTAAAAACTATCGAAATATTATTAAAAATGAAATTAAACTAATTTCTTTCTTATTAGTAGGTACTTATTATATTAAATGTTCAAAATGTCTCCCTTCTTCATGAATACACATATTGTACCGTTTCAGTAACTCTTCATAGCAAACTTTTTGTAACGTATGTCTATTTATAGCAGCAACACTTGCATATATTTTATTATACAAATCGGCCATATCCTCAATGGGTTCAATGTACACTACACTTTTTAAATACCCCCAAAGGTAAAAATCTAATGGAGTCAAGTCAGGTGATCGTGCTGGCCATCTGACTACTCCATTAGTACCAATCCATCTCTGAGGGTACATTTCATTAAGACAATCTTTGACTAGTACTGAGTTATGGGGTGGTGCACCATCTTGGTGAAACCAAATATTCTCCTGGTTATGAGGGATAGTCTCTAATAATCCTGGAAATACATTTCTCAAAAATATCTCATATTTTCTTCCATTTAAAGTCCCATGGAATAGATATGAATTTAATATTCCACACCACACGTTAACTCCAAAAGTTACCTGATTTCGGGTCATTCTCATCCATCTAGGATTATTTTGTGACCAGTATCGGCAGTTATGCTTACTCACAACTCCGTTGTTGTGAAAACGGCTTTCATCGCCCCAGAGCACATTTTTTAGAAAATTTGGGCATTCTTCAGAAAAAACTGAAAATTCAGCTAGAAAATGTAATCTTCGTTCATAATCACCAGGCCTTAAATGATGGATCAATTTTAATTTGTATGGATGGTATTTATTTGATTTTAATATTCTATGGCACGAAGATATCGACAGATTAGTTTCCGATGCCAATTTCCGGACAGAACATTGAGGATTGTTGACAACACTATTTAACACCAAGGCTGTATTTTCATCGTTTCTAACTGGCCTATTTCTGTTACGAATAGTTTTCTTAAAACTACCCCAGTTTCTTAAATTTTTAAACAGCATGATAAATGTTTTTTTATCGGGTGTAGGTCTATTTGGAAATCGTAAACAAAACAATCGTTTTGCTTGTCGGGAATTTCTTTTGCATTCACCGTATATTAAAATCATATTTAACTTATCTTCGTTGGTGTATCTAACCATTTTTAAAATTTTTGCAGTTTTCTTAGAAATTGTGTAGGTAGTGCGCTAACAAATTAATTAAGAAAAATGTGTTATTTTATTGATTTTTTTAATATCGCTATAAGTAGCATTTTTCCAATAAAAGCATTTTTTAAACTCAGTTATTTTCTGTGAGATAAAAAAATTGTTTTATGAACAATATTTGTCCTCGAAAAATTTTAGTTCACTTTAAAGTGATTCTGACAGGAAAGAAATATACTGCAGACAGTTGACCGACTCTCACAAAAAGTTGTCCATTTAATGAAAATTCTAACATGCTATGACACGGGTTTTTCACAACAGATTAAAAAAATTCATTTTATAAAATTTCAAGAGGCGGTTCAATTCTTAAAAAAAAATATCGGTAAAGGTATTTACACAGAACTTCCCTCTTTATTTGTGCATGGTAGTCACTCTGAAAAATTATTAATTACGAAATGCCATTGAGAATAATAATCGGAATATAGTTATCACTATTATTACAGAGAAAACCTGATAACTTTTGGTCAAAAAAGTATACAGAGTGCTCATCCAACAGCAAAAATTCAATACTAAATAACAGTTGCCAAATATGGAAGGCTTGCGCAAATACCTTTACAGATGTCCACCATGGTTGAAGTATTTCTCGTAATGACCACCCTGTATATTTTTCAATAAAAGTATAATAGCATTTGCCAAATCTTATTGCCATGTGTCACATTTTCAATTCCACATTTACGTAGTGGAATGGAAGTATTAGTAGTGGTTAAAAATTTTTATAATTTCTCAAAAACGTTTAAAAAATTTTCATTTTTTTTTCCTTCTGAAATAGCCTTAGAATATCATGCAACGTGAAGATTTTAAATTTGAGCAAAAAAAAATTTTTCATCTGTTCTATAGTAATGGTATAAAAATAATTTTTCAAACATTTTCTTCCGAAATAGATTCAGAATGTCAAGAAATGTGGAAATTTTAAACTTGAACAAAAAGAATTTTTTCATCTATTCTATAGTAGTGATAAAAACAAAAATCAATTTTTTTTTAAATAGGTTTAGAATGCCATGAATCGTGGAAATTTTAAATTAGAAAAAAGAAAAAAAAACATCTATTTGAGTGATACTTACATTTTTTGTTAAAAATGTTGGTAAAAAAATGTTCAATTTTTTTAGTAGGTTTAGAATGCCCTGAAACGTGGAAATTTTAAATTTGGACAAAGAAAAATGTTTGTCATTATTTATTCCCTTTAGGAGACCCACCCTGTATATTTTCCAATGAAAGTTCAACCATGTCTTCGCTGACGGTAGAGTCAGCTGCCTACCAAATTTGACTATTCTCCGTCAAGTAGTTTTTTAGTTAATGCACCAACAGACAGATAGACAGACAGACAGACAGACTGACGGAACTGAAAAACCTATATTTTCGTAATCAACGTGATCTGAAACGTGAAAATCGGAAAAAATCTCGGAGGGTGATTTTTTCTTGAATACAATACTTCCCTTCGGTATGCAAGGGAAGTAAAAATTCTCTATCTACAATGGTCATATTTCATGTAAATCTGTAAGTTACGCAATTATGACACAACCGTTGAATTCGCTATTTTAAATTTTTAACTTTGAATATCTAATTCTCAGTTTTAACACGATTGTGTTAAAATTGAGCCGCGCCGCTGGATTCAGCGGCGCGGCGGTTCTTTCATCATATTCTTGCATATTATCAAATTAAAAATAATTGTTCCAACAATACTCATCTTATACTCGATGTAGCTTGCTGCAACTAATAAAGAACCACCTAGTCATACTTTACAGTTTGTAATGATTTTTGTATAAATAGCTTGAGCCATTTCATAAAGGTGATTGAACACACATAAAAAACATACGTGGTTCGAAATGGACGATAACAATTTCGCAAAAAAACATTAAAGACAGAACATGTAGGCTCACGGAGAAAAGGAAGACCCGAGTTGCGATGGAAAAATGACGTGGATGAGGATGCTAGAAAAATTTTTGCATCAAACTGAATGACACAAGACAAAAATAGGAAGGAATGGCGAAAAAATATTGAGAAATTCGAGTCCTCACACTAGGCCTATGTGGTTAATGATGATAATGGTGACGTGTCGAATTGAAACCTTTTGCAAAGTTTTTGAACACCGTTAAAAGGTTATTATTTTATTTTTGACAAACCAGTAAAATGCATCTTTTAACAAACGTCACATAAAAAAAAGATAAATATAATCAATGATTCTAATCGTTCTAACATGAGAAAATGCTATCTTGATAGGACTGTGAAATTAAGAACCATCTACCCCAAATACCTAAGACAATTGTAGAAATTGGCAAAGCGATAAGTACGATCAGAAACAGAGTGATCTAGTCAACGGTACAAAGAAGAAGAAGATATAATCAAAGGAGCATAACGACCCTAGATGCCCAGGATATTTATGATAGGTTTCTACACAGTCAAGCACTGATCAGCCAATTCAGAAATGAGTATCAAAATATTCATAACGTGCACTAAGTGGCCAAACTGTGACATACAGATTCCACGAGTCTTATTAAGATTCCCTGTCCACTTCACGAAATTGGAGTAAGATGTAACTGGAGTGAACAAGACCGCAGATCCCGCGTTTAGTAGTTTAGTGTAAGTTCAGGTTCGGTTTACCGTCTTATTTTGAGAGACAGACAGGTAAACTGTTCTATTTACAGTAAGTGTATAAAGTGGATACAGTTACAGGATGTGATTATTTACTCTTCATCTGTATATGAGTGCTGTCGGTGAATACTGCATATTGCTGCATGACAATACGTATTTACCCACTGGAGTGAAGTTCTTCTGTAACCAGCAGCGTCTTCGAATATAAATGCAGTAGAATCCACTTTATTTAACATCAGTATTCTGCGTTCCAAATTAGACAATAACTTTACGAGTGCCTCTTAGAAGAGTATTGGCAGACCGATCCAAAACATTTTATTCATTTATTTGAAAGAATATGTAGAGTTGTCATTGAGAAACATTTTATTCGTATTTCTCTGTTAAATTATATTGCACGAAATGTATCACCATTTCAATAAATATTAGTGTGATTTCTTTTACTTTTTGTTAGTCATTTTTTAAGAAATATTTTATATACAGGGTGTTTCTTAATGACGTGCTAATATTTCAGGGTGTGACTCCAAAAGTCATTTTATGAAGAAAAGTTCATATGAACATATATCCGCCACGGTTCAAATTTTAGTTAGAAAAGTTATATTTCACTCCACCAGTGGTGATGGAGACACAAGAGGCCGAAGCTCCATATCCTGGATAACGGGTAAGTATAACCGTTTTTCTGTTTCAGTCCGACCTTCAAACCACGCCGCAAGATGACAATGCCCGAAAACACCCAAATCACCCGATCCCGGGGGTATCAAGCGAACAACCAGCTCAATACCCTTATCCTAACCCGACACGGCCTCTGACGTTAAAAGAAGCGTCTTTGGCCGAACACAATTCTTGAGCTACACAGTTCACACTTCCTTCCGACGAAATCGTAGCACATGATGCCAATTGGCACCCTGGGCTTCCGACTAGTCAACACTCCCTAAAATTCCGACAGGGCTCGGCAACAGCCGTTCGCTCTTACTACAGACGAAATACGCTCCCGGGAGCCGACATGCCAGCGAAGAACGAAGACCAAGACAGAAGAGCGCCAGACGAACGACCCAGCTGGCAAGGTCCAACAGCCGGGACAGGGGAGGTCTGCTAACGTCGCCTAAACCGTCCACCGTCCACATTTGCGGAGGGGAAGAGGGGTAGGCGAAAGAACAGGCGCATCCCTTACGAGGCCAGTCCAGGTCTACAGCGATGATTGGAGCAAAGAGCTCAAGCTCAAACCCTAATCATCCAAGACCGTCATCTTTAGTCAAGAATATTGGCGTGATGATAAATTATATGAATGCGGAAATGGCGACAATGCATTACATATATGGTCGCGGAGGACCTCGGCAATAGCCAGCAAGATTCCCCGCTCTCAGTAGTTTGGATTTCTTCTTGTGGGGTCTTCTTAAAATCCTGGTGTATAAAACTCCCATTAACACTTAACGAGATTTAAGAGAGCGAATAGTTGCCTCGTGTGAAACAATACGGAATACGCCGAGAATATTTGAACGAGTGCGCATATCGATGCAAAGACGGACGGAAGCATGCCTACTAAGTCAAGGTGGTCATTCCCAACAATTTTTATAAAACAAAATGTATCATTATTATAGTCTGTTTTTAAACCAGGAGGAGTAAACATGAAAGGTCCATTAACACCATAAAAGTAACTAGAAAATACACTAAAATCTTTTTAGCGTTTTGGACAACCAACACTACACAACTACAGTGTTTTTGTGTGTATTTTATGACATTATATAATGCACCGACCTCTATTTGACTTCTAGATATTTTATGCAGCATCCATACTATTTACGCATTATAAAAGCACCAAGTAATTAGCCACTTAGAATGTGTTTTCTTGACCGCTTCTCAAGTCACCGAGGTAACTCCTTGAAAATCCAGAATGATTTTGTGTTAGGTAAAGAGAAACGAGGCCCCACAGTTTATAGTGGAGTCCGAACCTCATCTTGGTGATAATTTTATAATTAAAATTATTTCGCGGTGAGCAGGGATTGAATCTGCTTCGCTAGGTATGCCAGTATGTAAGCTAGACGCGCTAAACCACTGAGCTACCGTCCCCCGAATAGAAATTATAACCAAATAATTTATGACATAAAATTAAAATTTTTATATGTCAAAATTTACGACTATTGCCTTGTGTAAAACTGACGAGGGTCTGTCCAATCACAGATGTATGATTTAACGCGTTAAATTTAAAACGCTCCTCCTGGATTAAAAACAGACTATAGTGTTAATAATAAATAATTAGTTTCAATTTGAATTTAATTGTTTTAATCAAGAGACAAAAATGGAAGAGACCATATTCATGTAGAATTGACCAGGCTCATCAGAAAAAATATCCACATGGAAAAATATCAGTGGCGTACCACTTTTTTTCTAAAAAGTGTGAGAGGACATGTTTGCAGGGATTCCACTGGTGGAGCTATAAAATAACTTTTCTAACTAAACTATGTGGTTTTACATCTTATTAGTACATACCAAAATTGAAAAAAAATATGTACTACTTCCTGAGATAAAAATAACGATTTAAGAAAAAATTCAACACCCTGCCCCTGTAGCAATAAATTTTAGACGTGGGGGATATATGTTCATATGAACTTGTCTTCGTAAAATGACCTAAGGAATCTCACCCTGATATATTAGCACGTCATTAAGGAACACCCTGTATATTTCTTGATTTTAATACATGCAAAGGTTCACCAAATACTGAAATAAGTGATTGATGTTGCCTCCAAGCGATTTCTACGTGTGTATACCAATACATAGTGTATTAGAATAAGGGTTAATAAACGGCAGAAAAGTTCCTATAAATATGGTCCCTAATATATCTTCGAAATTTAGACCCTTTATTGTGAATAAAAAGATACAGATATTAATTAATATCTCTAAAACGATTTGTCTTCAACACGTAATTCCAGCATTTCTACTGAAAGACTGTGCCAGCATTTTTGCGTACCCCCTCTGTATAATCCTTAATCTATGTCTTAGGCAACGCTATTTTCCAGATATTGGGAAATACTCCAAAGTGTGTCCTGTACACAAAAAGGTGAACGAAATGACGATGCCAGTCATAGATCAATAACGATCATATGTAACTTTGGTAAAGCTTTCGAAATCCTACTGTTTACAGTTTATAAACTGTATATATCTGTATGTGAGAGTCAATTGATTCAGCAATGTACTGAGTAGCGCAGACTAAGTTCGTTACGTTGGAGCGACCTTTCATAAAGTCGTGTTGTTGCGTAAATATTTTCAGGTGGACATGTGCATATATGTATCATGCAGTAGGATTTCGGAAGCTTTACCAAAGTTACATATGATGCCTTAGAAAAGTCAGTATACTGACTTTTCTCAGGCATTTGACAAACTGAACCATAGTAAACTTTTTGTAAACTTGACAAGTTTGGAATATCTGACGGTCTACTTCAATTTCTTGAGAGTTACTTAATCGATAGAGTTCAATTCGTATCTTATAATGGTTACAAATCTGTTGAATACCGAGCCACGTCAGGAGTACCCCAGGGATCAATAATATTTTCATTAAACGACATCAGTGATCACTTAGACGTGTATTTGTTAATATATTCCGATGACGTTAAGATGAAGATAGGATTATTGGTTTTAATGACTGCGAAAAAGTTCAAAACAATTTAACTAAGTTATCGGCTTGGTGCGACGAAAATGATCTTCACCTAAATGTTAGTAAGTGCAATGTTATGAGTTACACAACCAAGGAGTCCCCAATTATATATAATTATAATGTTAATGGCGACGTGCTGCTAAACAGACCACCTACGTTCAAGGACCTAGGTATAACCTTTGATCACTAACCATATTGATGCTATAATTTCGCATGCATACAAAATGTTAGGATTCATCTTTCGTAAAGCCACGACTTTAATGATGAGAAAACTTTAAAGATGCTTTCTTTTGCTTTCTCTCGATCTAAGCTGGAGTATGCTTCGCTTGTCTGACAATCTGGGTACAACACTCATAGCGATAAATTGGAAGTCATTCACCGCCGCTTCCTGAAATTTTTAACCTGGAAAACTAAAGGTACATATCCACCAATCAGAGCTTCTCAAAATCAATTACTGGGAAAATGTAATATTACTGATTTTTCCGAAAGGCGTGAGTCATTTGCTTTGCGTTTCCTAGATAAAATTATGCATAATAAAATAGATTGCAGTGAAATATTAAGCCAACTGAACTTCTATGTCCCACGGATTAATGCTCATCATTCTCATAGTTTTTATTTATCCACTTCTAGATCTAACGTATTAAAGTTTTCTCCTCTGTTTAACATTTGTACTAGTTATGAACCTCATTGCAGTGAATTGGACATATTTGTCTAGCAGCAGAAATTTTATCTATTGTTCTACTCTAACTGACTTCATAATCTCTACTTGTACTTCTTATTTAGGTTAGATTAGGTTAAGTTAGTTTAGATTTCCATCCTATAAATGGTTTTGTACTGTTGTAATGTCTCTTAGGTTGTTTTTAGCGGGGAAGTTGTTGGTGACAATATCATGTGGCATGACAGCTATTTAGAGGAACTACCGCATAAGCCAAAATGAACGTTAGATTTACCAAAGTTCATTACCAAAGCGGTAATATGTTATTTCAGATTAACAAAAGGCCAAAAATGTATCTCTAATCATTTATATTTGCACATTAAATTTAATGCTGGCATCTAGATTGACAAGTCACATTTTAAATCAGTGATTTATTTAAGGAGTGACTTGGAGAATAGAACACAGTATTTATTATAATAAAATATATAATATACAATGTAGTATTGTATAAGTAAGTAAAATACCAGTGTTTTAAAATTCTTCTTCTGAATATTCTGATGAACTATCTGCGGCTCTTACATTAATAATGATAGATTCCATGTTGTCGAATTTCCACATGTTTGCTTCTTCTTCTAGTACGTGATTGATACAACTTTGCTATATTACCAAGAGCGAAGCTAAGAACTGGAAGTAATTGATTCGGTTAATTCAATAATCAATATTTGGGTAATAATTTCCATAAATTGAGAAGAGAAATATTACGACGCCTATGCTTGATCTTTCTCTGAGTGATTTATTGCTCTGTTTTTCTTAAGTATTACATATCAGTTACTATCCTTTGACCAGAATGACGCTGATTTTTTGCTCTACTGCCAATACCTTTTGGTCCAACTATTCATTAAATTGTTGATTGCACACTCTGTTGCTGCTTTCATTCTTACATAATTTTCTAGTTCCACAATTTTCTTTAAAATTCAAGCTTTTGAAGATTCTTGGCGCGGAAGTACAGAAATATGCTTAGAAATTTAGGAAAGATCTATCAGTACTATATTGTTTAACCATAATGTACCGTGTTATTATATATTATAATATATTATAATAAAACATAATTGATCTATTTCATGTCATATTTTAGATGAGAGTTTTCTGAAGACAAACTACGGCAGTGATTAAAATAAAACAAGGCGACACTTTTCACATACAATTTTTTTCACTGATTTTGGCAAGCCAACTCGAAATATGCCGAATAGCAAAAATAAGATACAAGACAACGCATATCCCATTAGAAACATTTATACGCATAGCACTTTATAATATTACCACCAACAATTTCCGAGTAGAAAAGAAATTAAAATCAGTTGGCCACAATGAGCTGTATTAAAGTTATTAATTAAAAACATATTCACATTTAAAGTGATCTCTGAAAGCTTTCTAGGGTCA
This sequence comes from Stenurella melanura, assembly GCA_963583905.1. Taxonomy (NCBI): domain Eukaryota; kingdom Metazoa; phylum Arthropoda; class Insecta; order Coleoptera; family Cerambycidae; genus Stenurella; species Stenurella melanura. The sequence continues at coordinate 103,738,367 of OY757312.1, forward strand.
CGTGTATGCGCAATTTTATTTTGATGAGCAGTATCCATCCTTCAAATTTCTATCTCTACCGTTCTCAGTCCGCACACTAAGCCATTCTGAAGTCTTAATTAAATTAAGATTCCAATACTTGGCGAGGAAACGCCAAATGTTTGATAGCTACATACCAAGGAGCCCTTATTGTGGCTATAGTGGTACACAGGACAAAGCTGGACAAGGAGTTCTAAGGGAACGGGAACACCACAATAATAGATCTACAGAAGTCGCGGTGGCCAAAGCTCAATCGGCCAGCTCCTCCTACCTAATCTAATCTAATCTTTATCATGGGACACCCTGTATATATGACAATTTTATTTAGTTAACGCAATAATTTACATTACAATAAATTTTCCTCTAAACCTATTAAAAATCTACAATTAATAATAAATTATAATTTAGACAGCACAATGTACAACTAGTTTAACGGTTTTGAGTTAAAAATGTATAAAAGTTTTTATCGCCACTTGTAATTACTAAATATTTTATGGCGACCTTGGAAAAATACATCTGCTGATTTTGCTTTTGTTGCCATCTAAGAGAAGATGAGGATTTATATTGTTATGAATACACCCCCTTGGAAGTGGAGATGATACGCCTACGCCTACTACTTGTGACTGGGAGCTGTCAGAATGAAATGGACTTTTTCTGGAATGTTGTTGGAGAAGATTCTTGATTGTTTCTAGATGGATCTAGAAAGTCAAATTCGGAGTATATAAGGCGCGATTACCAGCGCAGAAGGAGAAGTTTTATGAAGAAAGCAGTTTATAAAAGTGAACAAGTAGAAAAATGAAAAGTGAGGTTAGATAAATAGTAAATAAAGTGAATTTGAAGTATTGTAGTCAGTAAATAGTTAAATAAAGTGGTGTTTATCTCTTGTTGAAATTATTTAGAACCCACGGATTCACACAGGGTGTTTCCTAAAAGGTGAATAAACGCGACAATATTAAAAGACTTACATAAATTTAATAAGATTTTTTAGTTTTATTTAGAATTTACTACAGGCAATGAAGGCAAAATATTGTAAAAACCTCGCAAAAATTAATAAAAGAATCATCTCTGGGATATAAGTAGTTAAAAACCTGTAGAATGGAATGATGATTCTTTGCATTTCCAAGTTCCGGGAAAATTCAAAAAAATTTGGAAAAACTTATTGATATTCGTTTTTTTGCTCTAACGGCTAAAATAATGAAAACACAGAAAAAAATTTTCAACAAAATTTGAAGCTCTTCTCTTTCTCTACAAAACAGGTCTTTACAAATTTTTGTCTTACTTAAGCCGTTTAGGAGATAAATCAAGTTTTCCACTTATAGTTTTGAGCTGCTCCGGAATGCGCGGAAAATGAGAATTCTCTGTGAGTTTCGTACGACCGGACATACCTATCGATCGATAATTATTACTATTCAGCGCCGCTAAAAAAAATGAAAACAATGTAAAATGTAGAGAAAAGTCTTAGCTTTAATGTGGAACTACAAAATTCATACAAATTTTTATCATAGAGAAAAAAGTGTTAGAAGATGGCTTAGTAAACTTTATATAGTTGATTTATTCACATCTTTGAGGTTTACGCATCCTGCCTATTTCTCCCGTAACAATGGGTGCTTTTTCACTGCATGGATTCGATTCCACGCACTTTAATCTATATATCGTGAAAATTTCATTGAAGAATGTTGAGAAACAAATAAGTTCTATATGTTTTACTGTATAATCGTGCATTTTCTGAACGTGTATGAGTAATGTAGACAAATTCATAAAGTACTGCGCGCATTTAAAAAACTCTAAAATCATTCGACAGAATATGTTCTATTGTACTTATAATCCAAAAATTAAAATTGTGTTATTATTATTGCTTAGGATATAGCGAATTGAACTCCAAAATTTGGTGGTGATTGATCGATGACAAAAATATACCATCTACTTTGATCGCAAGGCATATTTTTCCAACAAAAGTAATTGCAATAAAATGTTAATTGGATTAATATGTCATTATATAAGAATATACAAGCAAAATGAAATCTCGTTCTAACGACTCCCGGAAAAGATATGAATTAATCTGTGGATCAACTGTACAAAGTTCACTAAGCCATCTTCTGACACTTTCTCTCTTTGATACATTTTTTTATGATTTTTGTGATTACTTCCACATTAAAGCTGAGACTTTTCTCTACATTTTATGTTATTTTAATTTTTTCAGGGGCTCTGAATAGTAAGAAATATCGATCGATGAGCCTGGCCGTACGAAACTAATGGAGAATTCTCATTTTTCGCGCATTTCGAAGCGGTTTAAAACTATATGTGGAAAACTCGATTTATCTTTTAAACGGCTTAAGTAAGACAAAAATTTGTTTTTGTAGAGAAAAAGACGAGTTACAACTTTTGTTGGAAACTTATTTTATTTATCTATTTTCATTATTTTGGCCGCTAGAGCAAAAAAACGAAAATCAAAGAGTTTTTCCAATTTTGTTTTATTTTCACGGAACTTGGAAGTGCAACGAATATATCATCTCATTCTCCAGGTTATTACCTACTTAAATCCCAGAGATGATCCTTTTATTAATCTTTGTTGCCCTAAATTGTTAATTTGCTTGTACTAATTTCTGTCATTTAAACTAAAATTTTCTGTAAAATTAAAGGAACAGTATTAACTGCATATACTTAGATAACGTACGAGTGATTTAAATTGAACACTTAGTTCTTGTTTTACAATAATGATATTTTTTTCCAAACAATGAGGCATTATTACTCGACGGTGGTTCCATTGTAATTTCTTCATTAAACTACATCCACTGCACAGTGGGCCATCCTGGACAAATTTATATTTTCTTGGAAATGATTAGGTATTTTTGGAGTAGCTGATATGGAATCTGATGTCAAAATCAGAAATTTCAAAACGATGAATTCAAAATGGCTGCCACAATTTCACACAATTTATGTAATGGCGATCATCACGAAATATAATCGTCATTGCGAAATAACGAAACCTAACATAGTCATTTTTAGCCGGCTTCGTGATCGATATTAGCAATTTACTTGTATTTTATAAATTTTAGTTACCTTTTCTTGAGGGCTAATCAGCTTTCGCAAGTTACATATCATCGGGTAGAAACTGTAATACATGTTTTTATAAAGAATATGCACTGTCTTATTATTGCGGTCCATCGTAATACAGTACTTATAATAATAGTACGAGAGCCAGTCTCTGGTACAAATTAGGTAGATCTCTACTAACACTACATTGCGCGGGTCGCAAAGAATATTTTAACGCAAACTTTAGAACCGTTCATCCGTCCGTTCTCTTTATCGACACAAATGTTTAAAACACAAAATTTTAACGCGTTGCTACTTAGTGACAATATGAAATTATGATTTGGCATCTAAAAATGTACAAAAATGCAAACTAGCCAATAATTTTACGACGTTCATTTTGATTTGTTGGAGGAATGTTTATAACTCAAATCTCGAATGAGTTGCTACTAGAAAAAACCTATATCATTTGTTAATTTATAGTATCTACACTATAAAGCAACAAACGTCAGTTAAATATTCTCGTCCATTTTTTTTTACAAAATCTTATAATATTATGAAATTCGACCGAAAGCTTGAAAAAATTTTTTTGTAATACCTGTACTGTAAGTGGATCATTATTAACAAATTTTTATTAGAGTAAGCAGAACTTACAATTCATTTACTGGTTGCCATGGTTACAGGGCTGTAATATTCACTTACAGTCCGACGTGGGCTGTAAGTGAATATTACGTACTAGTTATTATTTACCTGCTCAGATCAACAGAAATTTTAGGTAAAAAAAATCTGTCGTTGAAACCAAACATTTCATGCATACACAAAAATGAAGATATTATTTTAAGCATCTTTATTATTTATGGAAATGTGAAAAGTACAATTATTCATATTATCAACAGTCAAAATTGAAGTTAAATTTTTTTGTATTTCTTTAATTACTTCAGGACCATCTAGTGAAGTATTCTCCATATTATCCGAGAGATCATTATCAGATATTTGACGAGATGAAAGGCTTCTAGGTTGCTAATGTTGAAAATCTTGTTAGCTACTTGTATTTTGTTCGTTAAAGATTCCGCCACATAACTTTCTGCTACTGCCGAGGACTTCCACCCACCGTGCCTTTTCAACGCAAGAACGTCGACTCCGCTGTTAGCCAAAAGAGTTGCCGAGGTTCTGCGAAACGAATGTCCACTGTAATTTTTTGCATTTTCCGAATTTAAAAATGTTGCAATATCAGACAGAATTTTAGCGAAAATATTTCTCCCAACTGGTTGGTTAACGCATTTCCCATTTTTATATCTCAAAAATAATCTTTTATTTTCTGAATTTTTTGGTCGCAGACTCATATATTTCCTGAATAATTTCAGACAGTGGAAATTGTCATTGTCTACGATAGTGAAACTTCTTGAAAGGTGATTTTTAGAATCAGGTATTTTAATAAGTATTACGCTTCCTTTATCAACAATATCGTCTGCTGTTACCTTGCATAATTCATCTTTGCGGCAGGCTCCCGCAATTCCCATAATAGCAACGACCTTCTTCATCAGATATGTTTGGTCAGATGCTTCACTCAAAAATTTTACAATTTGTTCTATAGTAAACACCTCACTTTTTTTGGGACGATATCCAATATTTTTGTTTTTTTTAAAAATGCCCTTAGTTTGGCATATTTTGAAATGTCAACATTATCATTTAAGGAGATGGTTGACCGCAGCATGGAATATTCGCACCATAAGATGGCTGGAGATGTATATTTTTTAGATTTCTCTAGAAAATATGCGAGTAAAACCGCCTCACTGATATGGAATATCCACATATTTAGCGTCGCACCACTTTCTAAATACGTCATATGTGATTTCGTACCTTTTTTTAGATTTCCCAGGTAGAAGCGATGTACAAGCAATATTTGCAGCTTCTTCGATATCCATAATAGTATTTCCTCAAAAACTGCTTGTCAAACTTGACTTTTCAACGAGTTGTTTATCTATTAGGCTTTCTTTTGTTAATTTCTGGTATATACGATATACCTAATTTATTTAAAATATTAAAATTTAATTTTGACAGGTAGTTGTCAATAATTCAAATTTAACTCATTAATTACTTTTCTTTGATTTTCGCAGGTATTACAAAAAACTATTTACTAACCGCGAACAGTAAGTGACTTTTCATGTCTTGAATGTTTAGGAAACCTCGGCCCTACGGGCCTCGGTTTCCCAAACTACATTCTCGACCTGAAAAGTATCACTTACAGTTCATGGTACGTAATATACTATATCGCTTTTCAAAAAATTCATTAGACAGAAGGAATGAATATTAAGACTCATAACTTCACTTATTTATTGTTGACGGTTCATAAAACAAGTTTGTGAGATTGCCAGTCAAATTCATCCCCTCCCCTTTTCCACCCCCTTTAAAATACGCATTTTGTAACAAAATGATCTTAAAAAAACATCTTTTTTCGAGAGTTTCTAATAAAAATAATATCTAATAAAGAGTTTAACGCATCAGTTTCAACTCATATTTGTATTATTACAATTTTTGGACGTTTTGACGAAAATGCCACCTATTCAACCCTTATTAACCCTTAAGTGCGCGCGCGGGGGCACTAAATGCTCCGTTCTCAGTAAAGCTGTAATAACTTAAAGTTTTTGTCACAAATATACCCACCCCGCCCATCTAACCTACCATTGGGGTGTTGACACTGTGTACTAGCGTTTCTGGTTAGTTTGATTTAGAGTGCAGTGAGATATGGACGTAAATGTAGCAGGCTGTTCCAAAGGTGCACAATGTGCTCCGGCGCGACCACTTATGTAAGTAAAATATATTTTTATCCGTTATAATTTTTTAATATAACAAATAATTATAAAACATATAGGTGTTTTATAAACAATATTATAACTTTTTATTGCTTCGGTTTTGTCTGCAAAAGTTGTTTTATAGTAATAATAATGATATTCTTATTCCTATTATTTTCAGGGTTCCACAAAATCCAAAAAAATTGACAGATACAGAACTTGCTTATTATTTAGAAAATGATGAAGACGACATAGATATTCCTTCTGCAAGAGAGACTGACACCTATTGTATTGAATCTGAGGACTCGGAAGAAGAAATTATTCATGAGAGTGAACTTGACAGTAGGTCTGAACAAAGTGGCGTGGAATCTGACGGCGAAAATATGGAGGAATCTGACGACGAAAATATGGAGGAATTGGACGACGAAAATACGGAGGAATCTGACGACGAAAATATGGAGGACCAAGATTTCTTTATGGGAAAAAACAAACAAACTAAATGGTATAAAAATCCAATTATATCTAAATTTAGTAAAGTTAGGGCTAAAAACATTGTCAAAATATTACCTGGGCCAACACGCCTAGCAAGAGTTATTCCTGATGAATCTACAGCCTTTTATAAATTTATAGATAATCAAATGATTGATGATATTCTAATGTATACTAACTTATACATTCGAAATTACCAAACTCCCAAATACAGAAGAGAAAGAGACGCCAAAGAAGTTACAAAAGCTGAACTGCTGGCATTTTTGGGCTTACTTTATCTCACTGGGGTTAAAAAGGCAAATCATACTAACTTCCGAGAGTTATGGACGGATGATGGCACTGGCATCGAAATTTTTCGCGGCTGCATGAGCTACAAAAGATTTTTATTTCTCTTGGGTAGCATTAGGTTCGATGATAAGGAGACAAGATCTGACAGACGAAAAGTAGACAAATTAGCTCCAATACGATCTACTTTAGATATGTTTGTAACTAACTGCAAAAAGAGCTACTGTGTTGGGGAATTTTTGACAATAGACGAGAAGTTAGAACCATTTCGAGGTCGTTGTAGTTTTGTTCAATATATACCGAATAAACCAGCAAAATATGGTATTAAGATTTTTGCAATGTGTGACTCAAAAACATTTTATACCCAAAATCTGGAAGTTTATTGTGGCAGGCAACCAGATGGACCTTATGCAAAGCCAAATACTCCTGTAGATATCGTGCATAGGTTGTTAGAACAAGTCAAAGGAAAAAATCGAAATTTGACATGCGATAATTGGTATACTAGCATACCACTTGCTGAAGCTCTTTTGAAGGACAAAATAACGCTGGTAGGCACTTTGAGGAAGAACAAAAAAGAAATTCCCCCGGAATTTTTGCCAAATAAAAACAAAATCGTCAAAAGCTCGATGTTTGGGTTTAAAAAAAATATGACCATGGTATCCCATGCCACGAAAAAAAATAAAGGAGTTATTCTAATTTCTACAATGCATACCGACTCTTCAATAGACCCAGAATCAAATAAACCGGAAATAATAACTTTCTATAACTCAACAAAAGGGGGAATTGATACAGTCGATCAATTGTGCAACTCATATTCTGTTTCAAGGAGAACTAGAAGGTGGCCCTTAGCTATATTTTTTTCACTACTAAATATAGCAGGAACTAATGCCCAAATTATTTATAATGCCTCTCATACTGAGTTGCCACAACTAAGGAGAATCTTCTTGAAAAATTTGTCTTTAAATTTGATGAAACCGCATCTAACAGAACGAGCTACAATAATTTCGCTACCAACGAACATAAAATCCATTCTGTCAAAATATATGGTTGAAGAAGAGACCCAAGAAATTGTCCCAGAAGAAAAAAGTAGGGGTCGCTGTTGTTTCTGTCCGAAAGCAAAAAGAATAAACACTACAATAACCTGTAGCACTTGTAGAAAATTTGCTTGTAAAAAACACGTTGGCATCAAGTATACTTGCCAAAATTGTTCAATAAATACGATGTAGATTAGAATAGTTCTTAGTTTCTGAAATATATTTTGTCAATTTCTTTAGACTTGTTTTTTTTTATTTGTTTCACTTCATTCGTTTTGTTTTTTACTGCATTTGATTTTTTGTAAGAAATTAAATTACTTACCTATACATTTTCTTTTGTTTGTACATCTTAAAATATATCATATATATATATATATATAGATATATATATATATATATATATATATATATATATATATATATATATATATATATATATATATATATATATATATATATATATATATATATATATATATATATATATATATATATTTGATTGTATGTGTTTTTTTATATGTTTTAGAGATATATTATATAAATAAATATATAAAGCATATTAATTTTACATTTTGAATAGTTTTACAGCATTTAAATGCGTTTAAACGCGCGGTGCACAAAGTGCTCCTCGCGACTACTTACGTAAAAAAAGCAGGCGCGCCTACTTAAGGGTTAAGGGATCGAAATATACTGAAAATATAAGCTCAAATTTTTATCTTCTATTAATGCCAATGGGAATTTTAGCTCGTTTTAAGATATTTTTTGGCTAAACATATTTTTTAAAGATCCGAAACGCTACCTAACCTTCAACCCCATTTTAACTCCTTTCAACCCCTTACAGCAAAGTACTAAGGAGTTAAGTAAAAATGACGCTTTTTGTTAAGAAAATGTTTGATATGAAGATTTACTTACAAATTTTAATACATGTTTTAACTATTATAGTTTTTGAATGTTTAAACGAACCCCCTTATTAAGGGATCGAAATATACTAAAAACATTAGTTCAAATTTCTTTCTTCTTCTGTTAATGCCAATGGCGATTTTAGATCGTTTTAAGGTTTTTTAGCTCAATGTATATTTTTTTAATTTAAATTAACAAATACATGTAATTTTACATGTTTTTTTAACATCATTTTGTTACAAAATGCGCATTTTAAAGGAGGTGGAAAAGGGGAGGAGGGGATGAATTTGACTGACGACCTCACAAACTTGTTTTATATAACCCCAACAATAAATAAGTGAAGTTTTGTGTTTTAATATTCGGTCCTTCTGTCTATATGAATTTTTTGAAAAACGATACAAAAATTTCAAGTTTTCGGTCGATTTTCATATTCTAAGATTTTGTAAATAAATGAACGAGAATATTGAACTGATGTTTGTTGCTTTATAATGTAGATACTATAAATTAACAAATGAAATAGTTCTTTTTTAGTAGCAACTCATTCGAAATTTGAGTTATGAACATTCCTCCAACAAAACAAAATGGACGTCGTAAAATTATTGGCGAGTTTGCATTCTTGTACATTTTTAGATGCCAAATCATTATTTCACATTGCCAGTAAGTAGCAACGCGTCAAAGTTTTGAGTTTTAAATATCTGAGTGGATAAAACGTCGGGACGGCCGAGCACGTTAATAATGTGGCATAGAGAACTTCTCTGGGCTTGCGTAATAATATGTATCATATGCCTGTTAGTAGCAATTCGTACCACTTTTATCCTAATACAGGCTCTCGTACTATAAATATCTGCTCAAAGTTCCCTTTTCGTAGCTATACCGATACTCCACGCACCGTGTCGATGCGACGCTGCCGCCACGCCAGGAAAATATCTGGTAAATACGAATAGATATTGTTTTAGTTCCCATTTAGTTAGACAGCTAAATATAATTGATGTATTACTAACAAAAAAAATATTCCAAAGAACCCGATATTGTGTCTAGAAACAACAAAGCTGTGCGATAAAGCGAACGTTAGTACTATTACTATTTGTTATGGCGATAAGTGACATAACTGAAATATTTCCGTTATCAGTGACCACAACTCCACTTTACTGGTTCACTTACCTATAATTTTAAGAATACCAATGAACACCTTTTGTATGAAACAAGAAGTAAAAAAAAAGATAAATCGCAGATGTATCAGAACGATTTGTTAATAATACTCAATGAAATAAAAAATACAAATTGTATTTATTTTAAAAATAAACAATAGTTTAAAAAACTAAAGAAACACGCTTTAATAGCAAACCAAACTAAACAGGAAAAAATAATACAATGCAATAATACAATACAACACAAAAAACGTGGGGTGCTTATTACTATGAAATACTTATACCACTTGATATCAAGCACCCCACGCTTTTTTGTATTGTATTGCATTATTGTATTGTATTATTTTTACTTTTTAGTTCGGTTTGCTATTAAAGCATGTTTTTTAGTTTTTTAAACCATTTATTTATTTTTTATTTTTTACTCTTAAAAATTTGGACCAGATAATCCTAATCTGGAACCTCGATAACCCAGAGATACCGATTTTCAGTCGAATCCGACGCCATTTCGAATTTTTAAGTTTTAATGACATACTTATTTTCTACTTATCAAGCCCTCTTCTTTGATATCCATATCAAGGGGGTTGTAAAGAAAATGATAAGCCGCCATCTTGGGGCAGCGACCATTTTGAAGATATTGTAAAAAACCGCTGCCTAAGGAATCACTACTTCCATATCCAGATTATTCATCCCAGTTACTTCAAGAAAACATGTTGACTATATTTGCACTCTAGTATGTGGAAATTACTGGTCATTGAATTTTAATAATATTTGGGGCAGATGTCATAGAAAAATATTACAAAGAAATGTGAGAACTTGGTTTCAGTATATACACCAAATCCCAAGTTTCTGTACTCTTACAGCATACTTTGCTTCTTTTTCACCATTTACCTCTACTTACCCCCCCCCCACTCCTTCATCGGAATCGTGTAAAAATATAATCTAGTTTCAGATGTCGTTACAATACATACGTGTACCAAATTTCAAGTGAATTTAATTTAATTTTATCAACTCTTTTAATAATGGAGTGGGGGCATGGAAAATCTTACAAAAAAAACCTGATGCCTTCGCTTCTAGTATATGCACCAAATCCCAAATTTCTGTCCTCTTACCCCTATTTATCCCCCAACTCTTCAATGGAATCTTCTCAAAATATAATCTTGTTCCAGATGTCGTTGTAACACAAACGTATACCAAACAAGTGAATATCTCAATTTTATTTTATCAACCCGTTCAATAATGGAGTAGGGGTGGTGGAAAGGTTGAAAAATATTATAGAAATCTGAAGCCATGTCTTCTAGTACATATACCGAATTTCAAGTTTGTGTACTGTTACCAGCTTGCTTTACTTATTTTCCCCTATTTAACCCCAAATCCTTCAACGAAATAATCCCAAAATACTGGGTGGTCTCTGGGAACGGGAAGTTTTGAAAACATCATAATGTTGAAAGTAACTTTATTTATTTAAAATAAGATATAACAATGGCTAAATAATTATATGCGTTTTTTATTTCTTAAAAATAATTCCCGGTAAATGTCTTCCCCATCTTTACGCACTCTTGAATACGATTGGTGAAATTTTATATTAGACGATGCAACATGTCTAACAGAATATTGTCAATTTCTTTACGGATTTTTATTTTCAACTCCTAAATATTTCTTGGTTTGTCAACAAAAACCCTATGCTTCAAGTAGCCCCACAGGAAGTAATCGCATGCCGTAAAGTCTGGAGACCTGGAGGGCCATTCAATGTTTCCACGCCTGGAGATTATCTGATTCTCTTGTGGTATATGGAGTAGCTCCATATTGCTGAAACCACCAATCTGGATTTCCCCCAAACATGTTTAATTGTGGCGTCAAAAACTGGTTGATCATTTCGATATAGCGTGCAGAATTGACTGTCACAGCATTTCCATCATTGTTTTCAAAAAAATAGGGACCGGTAATTCCCAATGAAGAAATTGCACACCAAACTATTAGCTTCGGGATATGTAACGGTTTCTGGTGAAATTATTGTGGATTTTCGAAATTCCAATATCTGTAATTTTGTTTGTTGGCATAGCCACATAAATGAAAATAAGCTTCATCAGAAAACTACAAGTTGCGATTAATTCCACGTTCTAAAATAATTTCAGAAAAATGTAGACGTCTTGGAAAATCTGTTGGTTTTATTTCTTGAACTATTTGGATTTTATACGGATGAAGATTCAGATCCTTGTGTTAAATTCTAAATAAAGAAGATTTACCTAAGCGCAACGCCTGGGCTCGTTTTCTAACTGAACGTTTTGGACTGTGTTCAACACAGCACCTCTGAATCGTTCAATATTTTCAGGGGTTCTAACACTTCTATTAGGTCCTTTAAGTTTGGATTTATTGGCTGTACCTGTTTTTTCAAATTTACGAATCCACGATTTTATGGCATGAGCGGAAGGAATTCTCCCGTGACGAGGAATCGCAAAGTGTAGTCGAAACTGCTGCTGCACAGCAACTATACTGTCGTTATTTTTATAATACGATTTTATTGCAAAAGCACGCTGCTCACCGGACCACTGTTCCATGATTACCAAATGGCATATAATGACAGACAATATGACCAATAAATCCATGGCCAGCAATACGTATTAAAAAATAACATTTTTAAAACCTACCGTTCCCAGGGACCACCCGTTATAATAAAGTTCCTGATGTCATTATCATATATATGTATACCAAATTTCAAGTGAATACCTCAATTTTATTTCCACAACTCCTTTAATAATGGAGTGGGAAAGGTGGTGGGGAGAAGGACCATATTATAAACAATTTTGAGGCTTTGACTTCTAGTGCATACACCAAATTTCAAGCTTCTGTAATCTTACCAGCTTGCTTTACGTATTTCCCCTTACTTACCTCTATTTAACCTCCAACCCTACAACGGAATCATCTCAAAATATAATCTTGTTCCAGATGTCGTTATAATACATACGTGTACCAAATTTCAAGTGAGTATCTCAATTTTATTTTATAAACCCCTTTAATAATGGAGTAGGGGTGGTGGAGGGTTGAAATATATTATTAAAAAATTTGAGGTCGTGGATTCTAGGACATACACCGAATTTCAAGTTTGCGTACTCTTACCAGCTTGCTTTACTTATTTTCCAGTATTTAATCCTATTTAACTCTCAACCCTTCAACGGAATCATCTCATAATATAATCTAGTTCCAGATGTCGCTATAATACATACGTGTACCAAATTTCAAGTGAATATCTCAACTTTATTTTATCAACCCCTTTTAATGGAATGGGGAGTTGAAAAATATTATAAAAAAATCTGAGCCCTTGACTTCTAACACATACACTGAATTTCAAGTTTGTGTACTCTTACCAGTTTGCTTTACTTATTTTCCCCTGTTTACCCCTATTTAACCCTCAACCCTTCACCGGATATCTTCAAATACAATCAAGTTCCAGATCTCATTATAATATATATGTGTAAAAAATTTCAAGTCAATATCTTAAACCGTTCCGGAGAAAACGTGCGGAAAAAAAAGTTACAGACAGACAGACAGATAGAATTTTTTCTTTCGTTCAAATTTAAAATCTCGATGTTTCATGACATTCTAAACCTACTTCAAGAAAAACAAAATTTGATTTTTTTTTGCCATTACTATACTTCCAATCCACTACGTGGATGTGGGAGTAATATGGTTTCATTACTATAAGCAAACAAATAATAAATAATTCACTTTTAAACGTGCATAGAGTATATAGGCTCCAATACTAGTTAGATAATAGATAGGTGTAGATCTGTTGTTTTTTATCAGTCAATGTCAATTATAATTATTTTAAACTTGTTCATGGATATTGTCTTAGTTTTGCATGGAACATCGTTATGAGTGGCTTTAGGCTTTTCTGATGAGTCAATAATAAGGACGAAAAACGTTTCAAAGGCTAAGCATTTCCAAGAAACTGAATGAGATTTTATGAAAATGTAATTCATTAGAATGAAAAAAATTTTAAAGACAAGGTACGTAAATAAATTAATTTCAGGCCTTTGTTCTCATTTTTAACTGAATTTACATATCGTAGGGGATCATGTGGAAACTAGTTTAGCCTGCTTAGCCGTAGGGGACTAGGTTGGATGCTAGTGTTAAAATGAGAATGGCTGATAAGAATTTTCACTTGGTAGCATAACCAGAAGTCTGGTCATCGAAAGAATGCAAAGATTTCATTAATATTTATATATATACAGACTGTCTATTTTACGAGGGCCACACCAAATATCTCGCTTAATATGTATTGTAGAAGAATAAAGTTTTAGAAGCAGTTATTCCATTTTTTGTGAGCTATGTTTCAGTAAAAAGAAATTCTAAATCCATAGCCTACTTTATGAGATATATTACAAAAACCTGAACAATAGGAAAACCACAAACGGTTATAGCTTCCTTATTTGAGGAGATACGAAAAAAGTTAAAGGAATGAAAGTTGACGGCAAAGATAATAAGAATAATAACGTGTAACAAAAAAATCGAAAAATGCAGTTGGCTTTGACATACGCTAGTGTGCAAAAATGAAAAATACATATCTCAAAGTAGGCCATGACGCCATTAATTCCGTTATTTTTTTCTCATTCCAACGATATAAAACATGTTACAGAAATTTTAACCGATAGTGTCAATATTTAATATTTTACGAATACCACAATTCATATAATTGAATCGTAACAATCAGCTGTGCCATAATAGTAAAAATTCACTTTATAATAATTATAATTCCGTAATTATTTATTGCAATTTAATACAAACCAATAAATATCTCATAAATAAAAATACAAGTACAAAACGATTATCCAAAGAAAAAAACGAAAAACTATGTATAACAGTACTACCTACTACTATATTGAAAATAAATTGTGTGTATTTATTTTTCTAACTACAAATGCTCAAATTGTGCACCATGCATTCTGACACATAAACGTGCTCTACGAGACACGTCACGCATTACATTTTGGAGCATTTCAGGAGTAATTGCCTCACATGCGTTTCGAATTCTGGTTTTGATGTCCTCAATATTTTCAGGGGCAGTTTGAAATACCTTGTCTTTAATGTAACCCCAGACGAAAAAATCCAAGGGAGTAATATCTGGTGATCGAGCTGGCCATAGAATGGGTCCATAAGTGCCTATCCAGCTATCTGACATAACTTGATTTAAATAATTTGTACATATTACAGCAGTGTGAGGTGGAGCCCCATCTTGTTGAAAATATGAATAATTTAATCTTTCTGCCACTGTTAATTCATAAAGAAAATCTTGAAATTCGTTTTGCAGGAAATTAAGGTATCTACGAGCGGTTAATTTGCCATCATAAAAATAAGGTCCAATTACTTTAGTCCCTAAAAGACCCAACCAAACATTCGTAGAAAATCTTTCTTGGAAAGCAGTATCTCTGCACCAATGTGTATTTTCTCGTGTCCACTTATAATGCATATTTCTATTGAAAAATCCATTATTAGAAAAATTTGATTCGTCCGACCAAAGAATTTTGCTACATATCAGCGCGTCATTCCTTTTCTTATTTAATAACCATCTACAAAATCTTAGTCTCCTTGGCTTATCTCCCTCATTTAAATGTTGAACTTTCCTCATTTTGTAGCATCGAAATCCGTTTTTTTTCAATATTTTTCTTGCACTGTCTTTTTTTATGCGACAGTTTCTCTGAATTTGTCTCAAAGAGGTTTCCTCATTTTGGTTAACATAATTCATTACTCTATTCACTTTTCTTACATTATCCGCAACATGCGCTCGCCTTACTACTTTTTTTGAAAATGAACCGTGCGTTTTTAGATTTTGAACTAACTTCCTAAACATAGTTCGACTTGGCTGCAGAGCATCTGGAAATCTATCACCGTAAACCGTGACTGCCATCTCAGCGTCAAAATTGCAC
The DNA here is from genome assembly GCA_963583905.1 of Stenurella melanura. Lineage (NCBI taxonomy): Eukaryota > Metazoa > Arthropoda > Insecta > Coleoptera > Cerambycidae > Stenurella > Stenurella melanura. The sequence goes on from OY757312.1 coordinate 103,753,984, forward strand.
TGACACTTATTATTCTTATTGTCTTTGCCGTCAACTTTCATTCCTTTAACTTTTTTCGTATCTCCTCAAATAAGGAAGCTATAACCGTTTGTGGTTTCCCTATTTTTCAGGTTTTTGTAATATATCTCATAAAGTAGGCTATGGATTTCAAATTTCTTTTTACTGAAATATAGCTCACAAAAAATGGGATAACTGTTTCTAAAACTTTATTCTTCTACAATAGATATTAAGCGAGATATTTGGTGTGGCCCTCGTAAAATAGACAGTCTGTATAGTTTTTCCTTTAGTTCTCATAGATAGCTTTTCTTTCCACTGTTTGCAAAATCCTATAAAGAATATGTTTCATGGTTAAATAAGTTATCAAGAACGCAATAATATTTCAAGCGTATGTGAAAAGTTTCCTACTAGATAACAAATACTGGTTGCGCCTCATCTACTCCATAATGATTGAACCATAATGGAACCACCACCGGGCCATAACGGTTTATGAGATATTTTATAGAAATCGCTTAAATTATTCCAGAGTAATTGAACAAAATTTTGGGAATTTTTGCCACATCTGTTCTCTTCTGAAAATAAACTGAAAATATACTGGGTAATTGTATTATTTTATAGATTCCATTATTTTTAGAAGAAGAAAATACAAAGCAGATAATACTAAAAAAACAGAAACATTTCGCTGCCTATGGAATCACTACTTCCACATCCAAAAAGTATTTTTAAAAAGAAGCATATTGATACTATATCTGCTCTCTAATATGTGGAAATAATTGCTCATAGAATTTTACTAATACAATATTTGAAGTCGTTTGTCCCAAGTCGATAATGAGGTTGCCTGATACCACAAGTTTTTTGAAAATTCTTGTTTTCGTACACGCACTAAATCACAATTTTATTTTGTCAACCCCTTTAGTAATGAAATGAAGGTGGTGGTGAGGGTGGCAGATATCATAAAAAGTTGAGACATTGGCTTCTAGTATATACACCAAATTCCAAGTTTACGATTTCTTACCAGTTTGCTTTACTTATAATTATACTCTTCGCAAATACAAAACTAAGAATATATTGCATTCGATCGGCACATTACTAAAACCGGTAATATTACTCGTAGAGAAAAAATTTTATATCATTGTGTTGATGATAGAATTCTGAACAACTTTCATAATGTCTGTCCGTCCGTCTGTCTGTGCGTCCGTCACGTTTCTTGTAAGCACGATAACTTAAGAACGAAAAGTTCGATAAAATTGAAATTCGGATAGTAGGTTAGTGTTAGCTAGAGAGAGAACCCTGTTGTTTTCGAAAAAAATATATCAATAAATAAAAAAGTTATTAATTTTTGAGATTTAAAAAAAATGTTTTTTAATTAAATAAAAAATTATTTTTAGAAAAAAAATTGCGAGGAGTATCCTATAGAATGTGCAACAGTTATATAACAAGCGTAGTAAATCGGCGAAGAGTATAATGGTTAGCTTGTTATTCCTATTTAACCCCAACCTTTCAACATAATATGCTCAAAATATAATCTAGTTTCAGATCTCATTAGAATACTTACGTGTGCCTTTAAAGTCAATATCTTAATTTTATTTTGTTAACCCCTTTAATAATGGAGTGGGGGTGATAATATGACTGGCAGATGTCTTTAAAAAATTGAGATCAGGTCTTCTAATATATACACCAAAGTTTCTGGATTCTTACTAACTTGCTTTACTTATTTACCCATATTTACTTCCAACCCTTCAACGGAATAATTTCAAAATATAATCTAGTTCCAGACCTCGTTGGAATACACACATATATCCAAGTCAATATGTGGGGGTGACTGATGCCAAAAAAATGTTTGAGAACCTTTGCTTTCGTACACACATTAAAACAATCATATTTTTGTTAACTCCTTTAATAATGAAGTGAGGGTGGTGGTGGAGGTGGCAGATGCCCATTCTCAAGTAATCGCGCGCGCAAGAAAAACTGTCAGATATACCAGACCGGCAGACAGACATTTTTTCGCTCAAATTTAAAATTCCCACTGACATTTATACAATATTCAAACTAGAAGCTATTCTAGATATTTCATTATTTCGGTTATTATATGAACAAATATATTCGTTATGAGGTAAGTCTTAAAAACATGTCACTGTTTGTTTTAGAAATGATATTTAGTCAATCAGGTACTCTACCGCTATGACAGAGTAAGCGCCTTTCTTATGTTAATAGCAATAAAGGTGCTTACGTTTAAATATCCTGGTTTCACGGATCTAATAAGCGTGTGACACATCACCGAACTTATTTTATAATCGATGAAATATCCGATCACAGAAGTGCATACTTTAATAAGAAAAATTCGAAAAATGATGCCACATTTATTATGATAACTAAAGAACGTAGCCGGAAAGCATGGATTAGCTGCCCCCCCCCCCCCCCTGGATCTGGTTCATATTTGGGAGGTAAGTAATATGAAAATAATTTACCCCAAATGCCGGCTTGAAAAAACCTTTTTACAAAAGTTATGAAAGAATTTTAAAAAATTAAGAAATTTGAATTCCTCAAATGGGAATAATGAGAAAATCCGGGAGCTAAAATGCACGTGGTGCAGGGTGTTATGTTGATTATAAAAAAATTAATACTAAATAAATTAAATGAATAGGGGGTAAAAAGAATATATTTTAATTTTGCAACAATTTTTTCTTTATTAACTATTTGATGGAACACCACTATTTTTTTCTGTGATATACTCTTATCCTAAGTAACAACATATACTTTTTGGAATAAGATTGGAGGATTACCTCATAGTGGAAGAAAATATAAAATTAATTTTGAAAAATTTTAAAAATTGATTTTCTCAAATGTGAATAAACCGAATTCGGGAGCTAAAATATGTGTGGTCTCGGACGCTATGTCGACTATAAAAAAGTTAATACTCATGAATTAAATGAATAGGAGGTAAATTAAATATTTTAATTTTCTACAATTTTCCCTATGAACTATTTGATGGAACACCACTATTACTTCCCTCGCATAGCGAAGGGAAGTATTGTATTCGAGAAAAAATCACCCTCCGAGATTTTTTCGGATTTTGACGTTTCAGATCACGTAGATTACGAAAATATAGGTTTTTCAATTCCGTCAGTCTGTCTGTCTGGCTGGCTGTCTGTCTGTCTGTGTGTCTGTCTATCTGTCTGTTGGTGCATTAACTAAAAAACTACTTGACGGAGAGCAGTCAAATTTGGTAGGTAGTTGACCTTACTGTCAGCAAAGAAATGGTTAAACTTTTACTGGAAAATATACAGGGTGGACGGTCTAAAGGGAATAAATAATGAAAACAATTTTTTTGCTCAAATTTAAAATTTGCACGTTTCATGACACGCTAAACCTATTTCAGAAAAAAATAAATAAATTTTTTACCACTAAAATAGAGACATTTTTTTTTCTATGTTCAAATTTAAAATTTCCACGTTTCATGGCATTCTAAACCTATTTAAAAAAAAATGTATATATATTTTATCAACATTTTAGAAATTTTCTTTTCCCTGAATAGATGGAAAAAAATTTTTTTGCTCAAATTTAAAATTTCCACATTTCATGGCATTCTAAACCTATTTCAGAAAAAAAAAATTGAAAAAAAATTTACCACTATAATAGATGAAAACCAAAATTTTCTTCATTGTTCAAATTTAAAATTTCCACATTTCCATGGCATTCTAAACCTATTCAAACAAATTTACAATTTTTTTTTAAATGTTTCAAATTTTTTTGAAAACATTTTTAATCTATCACTACTTGCTATAGACTAGATGAAATTTTTTTTTGCTTATATTTAAAATTCTCAGATTTCATGACATCAGAAAAAAAAATAGAAAATTTTTTGAAAAATTTTTCACCACTAAAATAGATGGCAAAATATTTTTCCTTTGCTCAGATTTTAAATTTTCACGTTTCATCACATTCTAAACCTATTTCTAAAAAAAAAAATGCCACTACTATAGAATAGAAGGAAACTCTCCTTTTTGCTCAAATTTAAAATTTCCACGCTTCATGACATTCTAAACCTATTTCATAAGAAAAAAAAATTCAAAATTTTTTTTACATTTTACATTTTTGAAAAATTTAAAAAAATATATATATTTTTTAACCACAACTATACTTCCTCTCCACTACGTGAATGAGGAATTGAAAATGTGACAAATGGCAATATTTATATATTTAACATATGCTATTATACTTTTATTGAAAAATGTACAGCGTGGTCATCCTAAGAAATAATTCAGTCATGGTGGACATTTGTAAAGGTATTTGCGCAAGCGTTCCATATTTGGCACCTGTCATTTAGTATTGAACTTTTGTGGTTGGATGAGCACTCCATATATTTTTTTGACCAAAACTTATCAGATTTTCTTTGTAATAATAGTGATAACTATATTTTCAATGTCATTTCGTAATCATTAATTTTTTAGAATGACCGCCATGCAGAGATACCGAGGGAAGTTCTGTGTAAATACCTTTACCGATTTTTTTTTCTCTGTAATATGCTAATGTCCTAAGTAACAACATATATTTTTTGGAGTAAGATTGGAGGACTACTTCCAAACAAAAATAATAAATACATTTTGGCCCACTAATATTTATGAAATTCCATTGGAATTATTCACCAACATTAATTTTCAGTTTCTGACTGAATAAAATGAGTATCATTTGAACAATACATTAAATGAATAGGATATAAAAAATATTTTTGCAACCATTTTATCTTTATGAACTATTTCATGGAGCACCACTATTCTTTTTTTGTGATAAGCTGATATCCAGAGTAGCAACATATATTCTTTGGAATACGATTAGAGAATTACTTCATGGTGTACGAAAATAAGAAATAAATTTTGGCTGCCTAATATTTATGGGAATCAAGAACCAACCTTAATTTTCATAAAGAAAAAAATTGTTGGAAAATAAAAATAATTTTCTTTACCCCCTATTCATTTAATTCATTTGGTAATATTTTTTTTATAATCGACATAACGCCCTGGGCCTCATATATTTTAGCTCTCGGATTCGTCTCATTCACATTTGAGAGAATGAAATTTTTTCATTTTTCAAAATTTACTTTTTATTTTCTTACACTATGAAGTAATTCTCCAATCTTACTCCAAAAAATATATGTTCTTACTTAGGATATGCGCATATCACAGAAAAAAATAGTGATGTTCCATCAAACAGTTCATAGAGAAAAAATTGTTGCAAATTTAAAATATTTTTCCAGTATTCATTTAATTTATTGTGTATCAATTTCTTCTATAATCGAGGTAACGCCCTGGACCTCATATATTTTAGCTCCCGGATTTGGCTAGTTCATATTTGAGAAATTCAATTTTTTTCATTTTTCAAAATTTATTTTTTATTTTTTTACACTATGGAGTAATCATCCAATCTTATTCCAAAAAATATATGTTGTTACTTAAGATATCAGCAAATCACAGAAAAAGAATAGTGGTGTTCCATCAAATAATTTATAAAGAAGAAATTGTTGCAAAATATTTTTTTTTTACCCCCTATTTATTTAATTTATTGAGAATTGAGAAAATTGAGAATCATCATCGGGAAGACAACAGAAGAACTTGCAAACCGACAACACTGAGATCGCCGAGCGTGCGGATAGCGGATAACCTTAAACTTTCATTTGAGCTGTCGTCTTTTCTGGGGCAATTTCGGTCGTATTTTCACAGAATGGAACAAAACACTGCTTGCTAGACATTTTAATCGAAATCGGAGGCTTTCAATTTACGCTAACCTCAAAACGAAAATGTTATCATCAACAAGCTGTCAAACGTCTAGTCATGAGCGATATGTCACTGCCTGTGATTAAATCACCGTGATTAAATCACCGTGATTATATAAAATATTAATATAAAGTGTAAATTACATCGTTTTACTTTCAATTCATACTTGTCCAGTGCTGCTCAATGCAGCCATACATTCACACAAACAAATTACGGCGAACGGTAAACATATCAGCTTGCAGATTGTGATGGCGTTAGTTTAAAACCACCAGAAGTGAAAAATATAAGTCGCCGTTAAGGAGTGATTGGAAAATCGCGATATCGCCCATCACTACAAACGTCAATTGAATGCTGATTTTGTACAACGTTGCCGAGTCGCCTTTTACACTATTGGCTTGGGATTGCTGACGTATTAATGGCGCGTTACGGATAATCGTTTAAATTGGACTTGTAAATAGGTGATTTTAATTATTTTTTTCTGGCTCTAATCTGCATCAAAATAGAAATTGAAAAAATACTCGTATTTTAATTTTTCATAAAATTTATGATTCCGCAATAAAAAAAATATGCTGAAAAGGCCCATTAGTGATTAGAGCCCACTGGTTGTATTTCCGACGTTACTTTCAAACAAAGTCGTTTTTATTTGTTCGAATCTTTACTGCTAGTCGTAGGGAGCTATGACGCACTAGTTTTCAAATGCAGGGTATGATTGAAATATTCAGCAAAATATTTGATTTTCATTAGGTAGTAAAATAAAATAAGGTCACCTCTAATTATGCATCTAAGATTTTATGAGGTGTCATTAAAGCAGAGTTATTAAAATACAGGAGATGACATGAATAGAGTTCGAAGATTGCGATATGTAGTGTTTAAGGTGGCCATTCCCTAGTGTAACATGCGGAATGCTCAAGAGCGTCCTTCGTTACACTGTTAATATTTATTGAAAAAATTATAAATTATCGGAAATATTATTCCCACAAACTCTAGTACTAATAGAGTGCACTTATTCCTTAGACTATGATGAACATACGTCATCTGTCAGCAGTTAACGCTCACGGATAATAGATAGCGCAAGGTATGAGACTTCATCTAAATAACGCCGGGTGAAGGTCTTTCTCGTTGAACCATTAAACTAATTAGACGTATTTATAATTTCGTTTGACCTGTAATGGGGATATTAGAATTTGAAAAACCTCGTGATGATCACATGAGGTTTTTCTCATAATTATAAGTTTTTCTTATAATTTTTTCTAATAAGTATTTTTCTTATAAGTATCTTTCTTATGACGAATTACTTCTTAATAATCAAATTTGGTTACGTGTAATGCTGTTAACGTCAAAGTATTTCCACGTTACATTATTTGCTTTGAGCAAGATTATCTACATTCAAATCTTACGACTTACTACGTTTCTACTAAGCCAATAATATTCATATGAAGTCAACCTTTCTATACTACATTTTCAATTACCGTTGGTATATACGAAAACATTCTGGGCGAAGAGATTTTCTTCATTTTATCTGGGCTACAAATTTTGTACGAGCACTTTCTACGATTTCATAACCTCAAAATGGGACATTTTGTAAAACATAACTTTTAAATCCACAATCATCGGAGAACAGGACCGTGTCTAGGAATTTCCTTCATCAGGATAACAAAATAAAAGATAAGTACTTTTGATTGTTACCAGTAAAAGGGATGATTTTCACATGATTGTTGAGCTATAAGAGCCAAAAGTGTCTAAATTTAACATATTAGATTCAATCGAAATCTATTATGTTTTTGGCTAGATTACATTTTAAATCCGTTGTTATAATTAAACCCATTATTGTATATTAATTCGTAGTTGCTTATATCTTGAATTCGTTGTCGCAAATACTTCGCCGTAATATTATTTCGTAGTTACTTTTATTGTGATTTCTCATGATCAGTATTTTATTGTATTACTATAATGCACTTTTGTGTTGATACAGTAAGTCGTGGTTCATTTTTATGGTAACGAGAGTGTCTAAAGTTTATGGGTTTTGAGATAAATTTACGAGAATTATCTTTTGTAATATAGTTATTTTGTCTCTCGTAAAGGATCTCAAGTTCCTAATTTTGTTGTAATATATGAATTTTAGTATTGAGGTAAAGTTACGAGACGTGTCTTTTGTAATATATTTTTGGTTCTCGTACACGCCTCAAATTTGCCTTGACGTTGAGCAAATTATAATATAGTTTCTTTTGTACATATTTCTGTCTGGTATTTTGCTATACAGTATCGTTGATGCTGTGATAGTTTCACTTTTTGTAATATAGTGCTATTGTATATATGTAACATTTGTCTTTTGTTTATCTTTATCTTTATTTTTCCTTGATTATACTAAGTAATCAATGGCGCCCAAGCCTTGAACTCAATGCCCTTCTGCTCTCCGTATCTTTACTGTGCTATCCAGGTTAAACCAGTGACGCTAACCACGTCGCTTGTAGGGTGGCCCACATAAGAACCACTTGGGCAAACATAAAGACCTTTTCATTTACAAAGCCACACTAGAAATAGACATCCGATAGGAAAACATTTACTATTTTTGGCCATGACTTTTTTTTTCGTACGTATATTTAAAAAAACTATAAGACTACCTAAGTAGAACCATAAGAAGATTATTGCTATTAATTTTCACTCAATAATTTCAGTGGTTTGCAAGATAGTTAGATTTAAATTTAAAAATTGTGCTAATCTTTCTATTTCGTAGTTTTAATCTAACTATTTTGGAAATGACTGGAATTATTTAGTGAAAATTCATAGTAATAATCTTGTTATGGTTCCACTTAGGTAGTATTATAATTTTTTAAATATACATACTAAGAAAAGAAAGCTATGCTCAAAAATAATAAATATTTCCCTATCGGATGTCTTTTTCTAGGGAATGGCCATCTTAACAATCATTTTCGAATACTTTTAAACGTAAATGCGCATCAGGACCATTTCATGTTCACGGCAATAAAGGCAAATTTTAAGCAAATGGCTAACATGATCACATGTAAACATGTGCACATCTTGTAAAGCATTGAACAATTGAACTTGCCATGTTCCTACTTATCCTTGTCAAGTGACAGTTTAACTTCCAAACATAAAATACTTATTAGGTTTTAAATTCGTTAAAAAATATGAAAGAAATATGATGATTTGATTAACTGATCTAGTTACTAATTTGTAACTAAGTATGAAAATGCTAAGCAAAAATTGCAGATCCGTATTCGACTCTGAAAATATTTCTTTGCTGCTTAACTTATAATTTCGCTGACCATTCCGCTATTTTGCTCCTCAATACTTAATATTGATAGCAAAACATATTCTGGAAGGACATAAGGGGTATTAATATGATGCTCTAAGCTTTATTATGCCGATTAATTCATAATTCACAATTAGAATAATGAAACTTAGCAAGCTGGTCAAAACATTATTTTACTAATTTAATAAATTAATTAATCAATTCTCATTTTTATCATAACAAGAATATATCCATGTATCATTGACAAAGACCCTGTACATCTTTTGTTTCATAATTTAACATATAAACAAGTAATTTAAATAATTAAATTCCTAATATGACACTGGTATGACAAGAACCTGGAAAATTTTATTTTAAATAATTTAAATAGATTGTTTATAATACAGAACTCATAATTATTATGTTCAATCAGAGACTAAACTCTTAATTAAAAAGATGGAATAATTCTTAGCACACGCACTGAGTAACCTATCTTGAGAAATTTATGTTAATGTTAATGCACGAATATACAAAACTATTATCGTTCCAACATTAGTTATGTAATCAAAAATAAAAAGATTTATTTAACATTTGCTTGTTTGTGTTTACTTAGTATATTATTTACATTAAGATCGCCCTATTCAAGGAGGAAATATCTAATGGGTAAATATTAATTATTTTACGTCGTAACTTTTTTCATAATTCATCACATTGGCAAAAAGTATAGAAATACCAAAGTGGATTCAAAACAAAACTGGAGTAATTTTTAGAAGTGAATTATTTTTTGTCTGCTTATAATTGTGTTGAAACATATTCTTTATAGGATTTTGCAAACAGCAGAAAAAATATCTATGAGACCTAACAAGAAAAACTATCTGTAAGAATATTACTTAAAATCTAATCTTTGCATTCTCTCGATAACCTGGATTCTGGTTACAGTAGCAATTAAAATCCTAAAATGAATTTGTCTACTTCTTGACAATTTGCATGTGGATACTAGTATTACAGTTTCTTAAATGGAACATCTGACATTTTCTATATATTTATATTTGAATTTTGACACTCCATCCGGATGTACATCATTTTTCATTTTTTTCCACTTGGATTTTTTAAAACCATTTAAAAAAGTTGACACTGAAAGGTATCAGGGTATAAGTAATTTATTCCTGAAACATCTTAGGTAAAAACATACAGGTGTTCCATTTGAAGAAATTGATTTATGACAAAAATCTGAAATATGTTCTTAAACTTCAAACACTTGGAGACCGTTCACGCGCTAGAGACCCACTCTCCCAATGTACAATTCTTGTTTTGTAAAGGTACTCTGAATATCACCATCATCGAATAATAAAAACTTTAGTAACATCTATCGTTTATGAAAACTGTTCAATTACCACTTTATACAACTTAAAGAGCCTAAATAGCGCGCTCTATAAGGGCCACAATTACCTCCTTTCTCTAAGTTTTATATTAAGAAGTAATAGAAATGTAACTGTTACTACAGAACCTCTCCTTCTTGCTCTTTCTTTCGCCACAAACCTCTTTTTCTTAAGTTGTTGGTACTGAATTTATTTCTAACAATATGTATAACTGTGTATATGAAACATACTTCAATTATAAATATAGTATACTTGACTTTTATGACAAATATGCCTCTGAAATTTTCATGCAAATGCATCTTTACTGTAAAATTGGCACTTGTACGTCGAAAAAGGCGCCACCGAAATTATACATATTTAAAAAATTTAACTAAAAATATATTTTTTTTATTTCTAACAACATTCGATTCTTCATAAAAAACTGCACATTTTAACTTATGGTAGATATTTATATTTACCTAAAATGTAAAATCAGCTAAGGGTATTAAAATTCCACCTGTTTTTCAACAGTTTTTTTTAAGTATCAATATGGCGTCCACTGAGAGGATCGAAAATACGGCATCCATATTGAAAAACCAAAGGGGCACTATAAATCTGAAAAGAAAGTTCTGGGATTCTTATAGAATTTCTGTGCCTCTATATAACCAAGAATGTGAGGTTGGATTTTTCCCAAACATTTCAAGGGCGGACTTGAATAAATGTATTAATATCTAATAAAATTTATCAAAGATCAATTAATTTATTAAATCATTTCTACAAAAATATTTAACATCAGCGGTCCTGCTACAAATAATACTTTATGGATTGACGAATCATATGACAACCCGATGACATATTAGTATTACTCGTTAAAACGGCAGAAATATCGTCGATCTTTTTCTGGATGCCCACAAACAGAAAGACAGATATGCTGCAATTTCAAATGCTATTAAAGTGCGTATTCATTTATGGGCTGATGTCCAGTTCTCTTTCTACCTACTTATAGTAAAGCCAGTGGTGGTTAGGTGCAATTTTATAGTGCAGCTTTTAGGTTGCTGATTATTATTATTAAGTTTTGTGAATTATTTCACCATTATGCTTATCTCAATCTGTGAGATAGAACTAACTTAAATATAATTAAATAGCAATAGAACGAAATCCGGCCCTGAAATGACCATGAAAATTAAAACTCTACCGCTAATAATAAGCTTCATATCCAACCTGTAAAATTTAACAATATTTAAAAACCGCTGCCTAAGGAATCACTACTTCCACATCCAGATTTCTCATCCAAGTCACTTTAAATTAAACATCTTGACTGTACTTGCACTCTAGTATGTGGAAATTATTGGTCATAGAATTTTAATATTATTTCGGGTAGATATCATAAAAAAATACGTTAAAAATTAAGTTTCTAGCTTGGTGTATTTATTTTGCGCTATTTACAACCTACCACCTCCCACCCCTTCAACGGAATCATCTCAATCAGATATCATTACTATACATACGTGTACTAACTTTCAAGTGAATATCTTCATTTTATGTTATAAATCCCTTTAATAATGGAGGGGATTGTAATACTTCCAAATCCACGTAGTGGATTGGAAGTATAGTAATCGTAGAAAAATTATTAAAAAAATGTTTTCTTGAAATAGGTTTAAAAGGGGGGGGGTAGAGGTTAATAGGGAAAAATAGATATCGGGGGTGCAGAAAATGTACAGTTCTCCAGATGAAGATGGTACATTTTTCGACCTTGTGCCCGTGAGAACTTTTCATCAGGAGCTCAACAGTAATAACATATATCGATTCTAGGGAATTTTACTGAGGGCCACTTCCCATAAGAAATGAGCACCCCATTTGCACACCTAATATCTGTAAAACTGCCCATTTTCCGACATGGTGCCTATGAGAACTATTGATTAGGAGCTCGAGAGGAATAACATATTTATTACAGCGAATTTCACCGGGTGCCATTTCTTTAAAAGCTTTTATTTAACTTGCAATGTTAGTGTGTTTGTTTAGGTCAAATCTTGCAAGCTGAGTTTCGACTACTTTTAATTAAGTTAGAGTTTTGAAATTTTGGACACGTTTATGAATCTGGTGACAGTGCAACATAGTATAGCCAATATTGATCTGAATTCAATATCGCGGAAGTCCCAAGTATCAAGACGGCGAATCGGCATTTTTTCACAGCCCCTTTGATATGGGTATCAAGTAAGAAGGTATGGCGCGTTAAAAACTATGTGAGGTCATTGTAAATTCAATATGGCGAACGCCCCAATATGGCGGAGTATCTTTTTCTTATATAAACTATGTGACGTCATTCTAAATTCAATATGACGGGCGGCCCAAGATGGCGGAGTATCTTTTTTTTCACATCCCCCTTGAATGGATATCAAATAAAAGGGTTTGGTGAGTTAAATATAATAAACTATGTGACGTCATCTAAATTCAATATGGCGAACGCCCCAAGATGGTGGAGTATCTATTTCTTCACAGCCCCCTTGATATTGGTATCAAATGAAAGGGATTGACGAGTAAAATACAATAAACTATGTGACGTCATTCTATATTCAATATGGCGGACGCCCCAAGATGGCGGAGTATCTTTTTCTTCACAACCCCCTTGAATGGGTTTCAAATGAAAGGATTTGGCGAGTAAAATGCGATAAGCTATGCAACACCATTCTAAATCCAATATGGCGGATGCCCTGGGATGGATGATTACCTTTTTCTTTACAACTTCCTTGACATGGGTGCAGAATGATAGGGTTTTGTCTGTCTGTCTGTAAAACAATTACAAAAAATACACTAAAACGTGAAAACAATTTTTTTTAATTCTAGCATCTGGAAACCAAAAGCTTTGGGGGCGGTCAATTGATCGACTGTTTAATAGTGCTACATGACCATCCCTAAAGCGTTTAGTTTCAAGATTCATGAATTTTAAAAAATAATGTTTTACTTTTTAATATATTTTTACTTCCCTCGCATACCGAAGGGAAGTATTGTATTCGAGAAAAAATCACCCTCCAAGATTTTTTCGGATTTTTACGTTTCAGAATAAATTTGAAAATTTTTGAAAAAATTTTTACCACTAGAATAGATGGAAAAAAATTTCTTTGCTCAAATTTAAAATTTCCAAGTTTCATGGCATTCTAAACCCATTTAAAAAAAATTGGAAAAAAAAAATTACCACTAGAATAGATGGAAAAAAAATTGTTACTCAAATTTAAAATTTCTACGTTTCATGGCATTTTAAACCTCTCAAAAAAAAAAAAAAAAAATTTTTTACCACTACCAGAATGGAAAATTTTTGTTTTCTCAAATTTAAAGTTTCCATGTTTCATGGCATTCTAAGCCAACTTCAGTAACAAAAAATAATTTTTTTTGAGAAAAATCTAAATTTTTTTTACCACTACTATAGAATTGATGGAAAACATTTTTCTTTTCGTTCAAATTTTAAATTTCCACGTTTCATGACATTCTAAGCCTATTCCAAAAAAAAATATATGACGGATAAAATTTGCTCAAATTTAAAATTTCCAAGTTTCTAAATCTACTAACAAAAAAAAATTAAATTTTTTAACCACTACTATACTTCCACTCCACTACGTGAATGTGGAGAAAATGTGACAAATGTCAATAGTATTTGGCATATGCACCTATACTTTAAACAGGTTTTTAATCTTATTTTTCCTGTATATTGACATTATTTTAGTTCTGCTCCTCTTACGCCCTGACTATTTGTGTTTGCAAAGAATTTATAGCCATTCAATATAATAAATTAAAGATAACGGGCATAAATTATAAGAAGTGTCTGATAGTAAAAAGCATTATAAAGAGCAGCTATAAATAGGTACCCAGTCATACCAACGACTATCATTGGTGTTTTTTATCATGTATAAAATTACTTTTAATGTATCAATATAAAATATCATATTTTATATCACTTATTTACCTAGTTATAAGCTTGAAATGTATGCAGTTAAATAAAATAAATGTATTTAAATGGAATGGCATAGGCACCTATTATAGTTTTATTGAAAAATGTACAGGGTGGTCATCTCAAGAAATAATTCAACCATGGTGGACACTTGTAAAGGTATTTAGGCAATCCTTCCATATTTGGCACCTGTTATTTAGTATTAAATTTTTGCTGTGAGATGACCACTCTGTATATTTTTTTGACCAGGTTTTCTTTGTAATAATAGTGATAACTATAATCCGATTATTATTCTCAATGTCATTTCGTAATTAATAATTTTTTAGAGTGACTGCCCTGCACGTCCATCTGCAACTTCTACTCGTTTTGGACTGTGTAGGCGTAGGCTGTAGAATAAGCTATACCGGGTGTAACAGGATCATGGTATACCTCCCTTTTCTCCTTTAGTTTTGAAGACAATTGATTGAAATGTAGTATATACTACACTAATAATAAGCGGCACTTTTATCATACAATTGATTTTTTTCACTTCCGGTTTCGCCGGAAGTGACACTAACTTTCGATTTTTAAATAGAACACCATATATATTATTGCATGTTTGAATTCAGCATAATTGCCTAAATCCAACGATGCCAAATAAGTGACATTTCAAACGTCAATTTTTGTTATAATATAATTTTTAGTTTTCCATTTAAGTGTGCCATGATGGTTCCGATTTATTCTAAATGATCCGTGTAATGCTACTGTTAAAAACACTAAAATGCGTGATTTATGAGCAAATAAAATTCACCAAAATTATTTTTTTTTTCGAATGGAACCAACTATATCGTTACCGTGGTACCATCTATTAGTACTATTAAAAAGGAATTTATTCATATGTCCTATTAAAATGTGCGATAAATATAAACAAAATTACAGCTAAAAGAAAATAAGGAAATACAATTTTGTTCTAATTAAATGTTAAGAAGAAACTAAGGTGGCTTTGAAAACAATCGAATATTTAGCTTGTCCAACATTTGTTGGTTTAACGGTGTTATTATTGTGTCTTTAAAAATTGTTTAAAATTCTTGTTAATTGTGTTCAAAATGCCGCAAATTTATACACGAGATGAAAAAGTGACATGTTAATTATTTATGGAGAAAGTAAAAAAAATGCAATTGCAGTTATGGACCTTTATGGCCGACGATATCCTGATAGACAATGTCCAGCAAGAAATTATTTTAAACGACTTGAAAACCAATTGCGAAGAGAGCCCAACAATGATCCCGAAGAAAACTTCATTATTGACGAAGAAACGAAAATTGTTGTAATGGTTGTGTTCATTTTTTGTATTCCAAAACCACCTTATGTGTAACAAGGTAATTAGAATAAAATTGTATTTTCTTATTTCCTTTTAGCTGTAATTTTGTTTGTATTTATCGCACATTTTAATACATGTGAATAAATTCCTTAGGTACCACGGTACTACACACAGGTCATTTAAAATAATTTGGAACCGTCATGGCACACTTAAGTGGAAAACTAAAAATCGGTAATTCGGTAAAGGTATTTAAACAGATATTCCCTCTTTATTTGTGCATGGCGGTCACTCTAGAAAAATGCTAATTACTAAATCACATTGAGAATAATAATCTAAATATAGTTATCACTATTATTACAAGAAAAAAACCTAATAACTTTTGGTCACAAAAATATACAGAGTGGTTATCTCACAGCAAAAATTCAGTACTAAATAACAGGTGCCAAATATGGAAGGATTGTCTAAATATCTTTACAAGTGTCCACCATGGTTGAATTATTTCTTGGGATGACCACCCTGTACTTTTTCAATAAAACTATAATAGGTGCATATGGCAAATACTATTGACATTTGTCACATTTTCAGGTCCACATTCACGTAGTGAAGTGGAAGTATATATATGTCCTTGACTCCTCTCAGGAGCATAGCGCCTCAACAAATGCCCTCCATCGGGTTCTATTCTGGGCTGTCTGTTTCGCTTGCTGCCATGTTTGTCCAGCTTGTTCTAGTTCCCCCCTGACAGTTCTCTGCCATGTCGCCTTTGGTCTTCCTATTTTTCTGCTGCCCTGCGGGTTCCATTCCAAGGCCCTTTTGCTAACGTTGTGGTCTTCTCTGCGTAGTGTGTGGCCAATCCATTTCCACTTTTTTATTTTTATTTCATTTTCAATTGGATGTTGATTTGTCATCTTCCAGAGGTCTTTATTATGCATTTGGACTGGCCAAAATATACGCATGATTCTGCGTAAACTGCGATATATGAAGACTTGTAATTTGGATATAGTTGGCTGGCTGATCTTCCATGTTTCCGCCCCATAAAGAAGTACGGATTTAACATTTGAATTGAAAATATTTATTTTAGTTGTATTTGAGTACTCTCTGGATTTCCACACACTGTTCAGCAATAGTAGTGGTTAAAAAAATTCATTTTTTTTTTAATCAATAGATTTAGAATGATATGAAACGTGGAAATTTTAAATTTGAGAAAATGTTTTCCGTCATCCAATTTTTTTTTTGAATAGGCTTAGAATGTCGTGAAACGTGGAAATTTTAAATTTGAACGAAAAAAAAATGTTTTTCCTTCAATTCTATAGTAGTGGTAAAAACAAATTAGATTTTTTTCAAAAGAATTTTCTTTTTTTTTACTGAAATTGGCTATGAATGTCACGAAACATGGAAATTTTAAATTTGAGCAAAAATTAATTTTCCATCTCATCAAATTTTCCATCTCATCAAATTTTCCACTGTGGTAGTGGTAAAAAAATGTTTCAATTTTTGAAATAAAAAAATAGTGAAATGCCACAAAACGTAGAAATTTTAAATTTGAGCAACAATTTTTTTTCCATCTATTCTAGTGGTAAAAAATTTTTCCAAAATGTTGGTAAAAAAATTTTCATTTTTTTTAATGAGTTTAGAATGCGATGAAACGTGGAAATTTAAAATTTGAGCAAAAAAAATATTTTCCGTCTATTCTAGCGGTAAAAAATTTTTCGAAAAAAATTCTAAAATTTTTATTTTTGCTGAAACAGGTTTTTTTAATTTTTTTTTTTTTGCATTGGATTTCTCCATTAGCCAGATACATATTATGTATTTATTGCTTTATTCGTTCGTTCATAACTAACCTAACACACCACCCAACCATACAATATACACAGAACGATAGCTCACAAGGACACTATCTTCTCGGCCAGGGGTCTGTCACGACATTTCTTATATAACATTACACAGGTAGA
This sequence comes from Stenurella melanura, assembly GCA_963583905.1. Classification (NCBI taxonomy): domain Eukaryota; kingdom Metazoa; phylum Arthropoda; class Insecta; order Coleoptera; family Cerambycidae; genus Stenurella; species Stenurella melanura. The sequence goes on from OY757312.1 coordinate 103,771,555, forward strand.
CCACGGAAAGGGGGTATATAAGAATGGGAGAGACAATTAAGGAATACGACGCTAACCTAATATAGAACGATGTTATAGAAACAGTTTAATTGTGTTCATGAAATTAACCAATACGTTGTAGACTTGTATATTTTTTAAGGACAATAGATGAGTAACATTAGTTGATAGAGGGACTTTGATGTCGACTAAATTATTTAACATAGCATCGATAGCCGTTTGGTGTGAAATAGGTTTAGAATGTCATAAAACGTGAAAATTTTAAATTTGAGCAAAGATTTTTTTCCATTGTTTATTCCCTTTAGACGGTCCACCCTGAATACTTTCCATTGAAAATTTAACCATTTTTTCGCTGACAGCAGTGTCACCTACCTACCAAATTTGACTGTTCTCCTTCAAGTAGTTTTTTAGTTAATGCACCAACAGACAGACAGACAGACAGACAGACAGATTGACGGCGAAACCGGAAATGAAAAAAAATCAGTTGTATGTCAAAAAGTACCGCTTATTATGTATGTAGTATATTCTAAATTTCAGTCAATTATCTTCAAAACTAAAGGAGAAAAGGGGGCATACCATTATCCTGTTACATCCGGTATTAGTTACACAACATTTCGGGCATAGCCTGCATAGTATTAGAATGAGTTAATATGTAATTGCAGATTAATTTTACTCGATATAATCGAACGTAAAATTGAATCCTTTTCAAATATGAGTCACAGTTTTTTTTGGCTTAGCTTATATATTTTTAAATTGTTTATATAATAATAATGGAGATATAACCTTGTGAGTAATTAAAATATATTCCATTGGAGTGTTATAAGATGTATGAAACAAGGTACTGTGTTCCAGAATGACAAGGAGAATACAGTTTGAATAAAATTATGAATGGACCAGTTTTAGTCATTGTTAACATGAGTACGACAGACAAGTTTTTTAATTTATTTTTTATTTCCAATTTCCTGAAAGGTTTGATTTGTAATGCATTTTATGTAAATTGTGAAATACGCCGACAGAGTCTGTCGCCGCAATGCATCTGTGAAATCTGCCGAAATTAAAGCTGTATGTGTGCTATGATTTAGAAGTTCTCCTTTTAAAAGAAATAGATGAGTCTAGCGCATCCAAGTTTAAACGAATTCCGTCAACGGAGTTCCTTGTAATCAAAATGTAGTTGGTTTCGTTGAATTTCCATGGACAGATTCCATCGACTTCACAAAGGATTTAACTTGAAAGCCAATAGTACTTTGGATAGCTAAATTAATTTTAAAGCAAGGTATAATTATGATTTTCTAAAATCGCTATTTAGTACAGACAATGAAGGCAAACTTTTGTAAAAACCTTGCAAAAATTAATAAAAGGATCATCTCCGGGAATTAAGTAGGTAATAACATATAGAATAAAATTATGTATTCTTTGCACTTCTAAGTTCCGGGAAAATTCAAGAAAAATTGGAAAAACTTTTTGATTTTCTGTATTTTTGCTCTAGCGGCTAAAATACTAAAAATGAAGAAAAAAGTTTTCAACGAAAGTTGTAGCTCGTCTCTTTCTGTACGAAAAAGCCCTTTACACATTTTTGTCGTACTTAAGCCATTTAGGAGATAAATGCAGTTTTCCACTTATAGTGTTGAGCCCCTCTGAAATGTGCGGAAAATTAGAATTCTCCAGGAGTTTCGTACAACCGGACACATCAATCGACAATTCTTACTATTCAGAGCCGTTGAAAAACGAAAATAGCATAAAATGTAGAGAAAAATCTCAGCTTTAATGTGGAACTAATCATAAAATTCATACAAATGTTCATCATAGAGGAAAAGTGTTAGAAGATGGCTTAGTAAACTTTATAGTTGATTTATTCCTATCTTTGAATTTTATGCATCCTCCCTATTTCTCCCGTAACAATAGGTGCTTTTTCACTACATGGATTCGAATCCACGCATTTTAATCTATATATTATAAAAGTCGCATAGAAGAATGTTGAGAAACAAATAAGTTGTATATGTTTTACTGTATAATTGTGCATTCTCTGAACGTATATGAATAATGTAGACCAATTCAAAAAGCACTGCACGCGTTTAAAAAACTCTAAAGTCATTCAAAGGAATCTGTTTTATTGTACTTGTAATCCAAAAATTAAGAGTGTGCCATTATTATTAATTAAGATATAGTGAATTGAACCAAAAAATTGGGGGGTAACCCTCTACTTTGATCACAAGGCATATTTTTCCAACAAAAGTAATTGCAATAAAATGTTAAATTTGTAAAGACCTTTTTTGTAAAGAAAGAGATGAGCTACAACTTTTGTTGAAAACTTTTTTCTCTGTTTTCATTATCCTGGCCACTAGAGCAAAAGAAATCGAAAATTAAAACGTTTTTCCAAATTTGTTTGAATTTTCCCGGAACTTGGAAGTGCAAAGAATGCATCATTTCATTATCTAGGTTATTACCTACTTAAATCCCGGAGACAATCCTTTTATTAATTTTTGTTACCCTAAATCGCTAATTTGTCTGTACTAATTGAGAATTTCCACAATATGTCTTTGTCAGTTGATCTGTATGTACGGAAACACTCTACAGGCTGATGCAGTCCTTATCGGATTCTTTCGAATTCTTCTTTAATCACTTCGTCTACTATCAATAGAATGCCTTTCATTCTTTGCGCGTCGATTGAATAAATAAAAAAATACAATAAGGAAACAATTATTTTTTAAATGGCCTTATTTCAAAAACGGAACAATGGATATATTTCATGTTCTTACAGCATTATCACTACATATATGTTAACGAAATGTGTTAACATGAACGTCAAATTTTAATAAACGTAGAAAATTCAAATATTCTTCTAAGGCTATGTCAACAAAATGCAGGAATTTGCAGAGGGAAACATAACAAGCGGGAAACATTTTTATTTTTCGAAAAACATACCCGGTATACTGAAAAGAAACAAAGATGGAGTAAGCAAGAAACTTTTTTGTTTAAAACTTGTTTTTGTAGCATTAATAGTTTTCGATAAAATAGCTTACCCAAGATTTTGTTCTTAGATACAATTGCACTAGTAAATGTAATATTTATTACAGTGGCCACTCGAAGAAAAAAAAAGGAATAATAAATACAATCTTCGAATAGATATTTAACTACAACATCCTAGCATTGAAAAAATATTATTATTATTATTTTTTGTATAAGTTACAGCTGTTGAAAGATTGATATATTTAGCGTATGCGATTTTCGACTTTAACTTTTTCTCAAATTTCGTGAAAACAATAAGTAAATGGTTATTTTGATAAAGAGAAAATCGATATAACATCTGACTTGAATATATTATCCACTTTGTAAAATGTGGATATCTTATTTGTTAACGTCGTTGACGGACTGCATTCGAAATATGAGAGGTTGAAATGACTTTTTAAAAATTATCTTTCATTGGGCTGTAGTTCGCACATTCTCGATTTTTATCACTTTGTACTGTCGTGGACAATAAAAAATATAGTCGAGGAGGCAGCGTTGCTTTTTGGATAGAGATTTCATACCGATTTATTTTTATTTCCCGTAATATATTTAACGTAAATAATAAGCGAGACACGCGTCAGACGTCTCACCCTCGGGGAACTGGGGCGGAATTTCAGATTAAATTTCAAATAATTAAATCGGAGATAATATAACTTCAAATTTTCAATCGTTCACAACTAAATGAAGACATCGACTGGAAGGTTGTACGGTGTCTCTATGGAGAAAGGAATGTTGAGATTTTATCGGCATCGTAAATTGCACCGGCGAAATTGGAATGATGTCTATGATGTAAAAACTACAAGTTTGGTAGCTATTTGACTAAACTGAGCAACAAATATATCATGTAACTTTACCTATAAATAGTTAATAAGTAAAAATGATTTGTGAAATAACAACATATACATCAACTTCACAACAATATCTAATATAACGTGTATTTTGATGTTTGTTATTTCGCCTTGTCAAACAAAAGTTGTAGCACTTCTTATATAGTGCTGACATATTCGACACGCGGTCGATTACCGCATAGAGCTTTGTTCCGAGCGTTAATTGCAAAATTTCTAGTTTTTGTAGAAAAAGAAGAAGTTTTTTACAAGAAACCACATATTACCATCTAATAAACAAAATATTTGTACAAGTTGGTAAACTTTTCGATTTATGTCTTCGACCGTGTTTCGGGATATCCTTTTGAATTTTCAGCTAGATCAGAGAATTTCCGAAACAAAAATCTAAATGCATTGAACTCTGGTCACATTGACTCGATTTTTTTATCAACACGTTGTGTGTATCAAATAGGAGATAAAATGAAACAGTGGCTATAATGGCATAAATGTTTTTCTGCTTTTTATTCATCTGAATGTCGGATTTACTACAAACGAACTGTACTCATGGCAAATTGAAATAAATTAATAAATAAAAATACACATTAAACTAACTAGCCAGCCTGCAATTAGCTGATACATTTGAAACCTTCAGAGACAGAGAAAGTGATATGAGAAATTTTCTTAGTGGTGGAAACTTCACTAAACGACTCAAAATGTCTTTTCAATTGTTACAAGTACTTGTATCAATGGCATATTTCTTATCGATTACTTGCCACTTAATGAATGTTAAAATACAATTGGCATGCTAAGCCGGTCGTCGTAGCTTTTATTTGGTCAGAAATTTAACACAACAATTTTATTGACTATTCTTATAGGAAAAATTGTGCTGAACACGATGGTGACATCAAAAAAATTATAAAACACAGGCTTCATTGTTAAAAACAATGGTCTTTAGCGAAAATTCTCATTTTTTATGTTTTTTGACTCTTTATCGAAAAAAGTGCATCGGACAAAAAAAGATCAGATGTAAAATAATGAAAATTTTATCAAGACGCGTCGTTTGACACTTGTAGCAACCTTTTATCTTTGACCGTTCAATTGTTATAAACAAATTAGAGGTCCTAAACTAACATTTTTTTTCCTGTTCATACGGATATTTTATTGTAGTCAAAATGTTGAATTTTGTTCATAGAATTTACATTTTTGTGTGTGTCGATATTTCGAGCATTTTGTAATTGTTTAAACAAATAAGCTAATTTGTTTATTAAGGATTTGCGACTTTCCATTTTTGCCATCTGCACCTCCGGCAATCGATAAATATTGATAAAGACCATTTGTGAGTTGTCTTGCCCCTCTTATAATGATATACAATAAAAAAAAAAGGAAAATTTTGAGCCTAGATAGACCTCGATCCGCTAACTAGAACCGGAGACATAGACCATTTTGCGTTTACCACTGTCAATTGTTTATTAATTAATTTTTTGAAAGAAATCTTGTGACAACATAAAGTTAATATATTAAACTAATTAGTTTTCAATTGTCACACAAATCCATTGGTTTTTCATACATTTTATGCTTTTATAACAATTAATTTATGAACGCCGTACAACATGCTTTAGTGTTTGCGCTCCGAGCGACTTGCGCAGTAACGACTTTTTATATGTAAAATTCGAAGCGCGCCCAGTTTTAAATGTCACTTACAGCGATTTAATGGTTTAAAGGGTCCTTGAGAGGTATTTATATCTTATTTTTTAATTATTTAATTTTAAGTTTAATTATTTTCTTGTACAGGGTGTTCCTTAATGACGTACTAATATTTCAGGTTGTGATTTCTTACGTCACTTTATGAAGAAAAGTTCATATAAACATATGTCAGCAACGGCTTAAATTATTTTCTACGGGATGTAGAAAATTCTTCTATTTAATCGTTACTTTTTAATATCCTTTAGATACTTTAGGTATTATTCTCAATTTTGGTATGTGTTGATAGGATATAAAACCACATATTCTAATTAGAAAAGTTATTTTACCGCTCCACCAGTAGAGTCCCTGCGAACATGTCTTCTGATATTTTTTACCAAAAAAATGGTACGCCACTGACATCTTTTCATGTGGATATATTTCCTGATTAGCCTGATCAGTTCTATATGAAAACGGTCTCTTGCGTTTTTCTCACCAGACGCACAGTTCTTGATTGAAACAATTAAATTCAAATTGAAACTATCTACACATGCACACGCGGAGTGTAAACACTTAAAAACGTTATACGGCGTTCATAAATTAATTGTTATAAAAGCATAAAATGTATGAAAAACCAATGGACTTGTGTGACCATTGAAAACTAGTTAGTTTAATATATTTACTTTATGTTGTCACAAAAAAGAAAAGTGAGGCAAGACCACACAGAAATGGTAGTTTTTATCAATAAAAATGCCATGGAAATTCGCAAATCCTTAATAAACAAATTAACTTATTTGTTTAATCAATTACAAAATGCGCAAGATATCGACACACAAAAGAACTGTAAATTCTATGAACAAAATGCAACATTTTGACTACAATAAAATATCCGTATGCCCTTTCATTGAACAGGAAAAAAATTGTTAATTTCGGTCCCTTAATTTGTTTATAACAATTGAATGGTCAAAGATAAAAGGTTGCTACAAGTCTCGAACGACGCGTACTGATAAAATAGTCACTTTTTTATATCTGAACTTTTTTTATTCGATGCACCGTTTTCGTCAAAAAGTCAAAATACCTAAAAAAATGAGAATTTTCTGCAAAAACCATTGTTTTTAACAATGAAGCCTGTGTTTCATAATTTTTTTAATGTCACGATCGTGTTCGGTGCAGTTCTACCTATAAGAATGGTCGATAAAATTGCTGTTTTAAATTTCTGACCAAAATCGATGATTTTGACTTTTGACGACGACCGGTCTATGCATCCCGATTAGTGGAGGCCTAGCCACAGACATTGTAAACCTGCAAGATATGTCACTGGGTATGGCAGAGGTATCAACCTGATTTCTTTGTTATAGATTGATTACTACTTTGTTATTACAAAAATACGATCGGCATACACCGGGCTATTTTTAGCCACGAGTAGCATATATTAAAATGATTTAAACAAATTCCTGTATAAGTTTCCACCATTAAGAAAAATTCTCATATCATGTTTCTTGTCGGTCATGCTCTAAGGCAAGGAATTAATCACGTCTCTAGGGGTTAGAAATGTGTCAGGTAACTGCACGTTGCTCCTGTATCATATGGCAGAATACAATAAAACTGTAAAGTAAAAATGCAGTTCTCCCATAATTTTGATCAAACAAGCTAGTATACGTCCATCTGCACTCAAATCACGTAAAACGCAATGTGGAATTATTTACATTGACTGAGGCACGAAGCAACTGAGTGTACCGATACATTGGATGCAAGTCAAGTCTTGAATTTTATACTTATTGGTATTTGTACACGAGACTTAGGAACACTTGCGAATCTCTATGTCACTCGTAGGGTATCTTTTGGGAATACGAGAGCTACTAAGTTACCAATTGAGAACCGACGCGACTTATTTGCTATTGTGACGTGGTATTGTCAAATATAGAAAGATTGCAGGTTTGTAACTACATTGCTTGAAATGATTGTCTACACAATTATAATTTCTTTTTTATTTCTATCGATTCATTTCCGTGAAGTCATCTTTTAATTTCAAGTTTAGGAGAACCAATAATACCTGGAAACGTTTTCAGAAATATATAAAGTACGGAAATATTTCTTTCAAAATAAGTAAGTAATATTCTTGAACCACTTTTACGTATTTCTTCATGAAACTGCTCAGTGGAGCACACCGTAGTATTGAAATGCATCCCCATTACATATAGAAGAATAAAATCTGAAGATTTAGCAGTTCACAGGACGCCTTCCTATCTATCCGTCGCGCATATACCAGGAAATCTACTATGCAGGTCTATTAGCAAACTAAGTTTTGCTACATCTGAATTTCTTATATGAAATGGGGAGGCACTAACCTCTTCTCACTGAAATTCCAACAAAAGTGCAGTTATTGACCACATTCATCCCAATGTAATTCGTATATGAGATTGAGTTCATAAAGAGGATATTTAACTTCTTTTAATATTTGATGAACATGAGGTGTACTTCGTAAGCCCCAGTAACTTTTCGCAGAAACTCCCATTAGGCTAGGCATATTAGGAAAAAAATGGGGGTTCAGAGGAAAGTTTTGCTATAGTTTTGATTTTCTCACCCTCTATATTCTTTGGGTCGCTGAATATGAATTTGAAGTTTGCAGGCAAAGATTTGGCCCGGAACTTTGTTTTCTTGGCACTTTTGCCCAAATTTTGGCACTTTTTTCAATCTTTGGCCTATATCTCAGAAAGGAAGCATTTTCTCGACAAGCCCATTCTTTGCAAAATGAAAGTAGAGAAAATTTCCTACATTTTTCATATATAATATTTATTTGAAAGTCTAACCGTTCCGCCGCTAGAGCGCGCCAAGCAAGGGCCATATTCCCATATCTAGTGAAATTCACCGTTTTCGTGGAAATCGCCCATGATATGATATGATTTATAATAAACTCTTGTTTTGTATGGGTTATCATGATTGCTGAATATAAAGTTCTAAATTTAGAAAATTTGCGTGAGACTCCTGGAAGGAACACTCGAAAAGTTCTTTACAAGCCTTTATTTAACTTGCTATGTATCTAGGTATGCTAGTTTGTTTAGGGCAAATCTTGCAACTGAATTTTACTACAACCACAGAAGATGCCGACATCGTCATTGTGAACAAAGCCCTGTCTTTGGCTGAACGTACTAAGACTATGGTGGTGGTTGGAGAGGACATAGACCTGTTGGTCCTCCTGACGGGTCGTTGCCAACGAGAAAACGTATTCTTCCTGAAACCAGGAAAGGGAATCGTTCATCCAATCACCTACTCTCTTGTGCACGCTCTGCAAAACAATACCATTAAAGAAGACGCCATGTTTCTTCACGCAATGAGTGGGTGTAATACTACTTCAGCACCTTACAACCAAGGGAAATTGAAGTTTGTGAAAACTTTCACCAAAAACCCCCACCTTGTTGATGTTGTAAGTGTGTTCAAAAACTCTGAGGCAACTCCAGAAAGCATCGCAACAACAGGGGAGAGATTCCTGGTCAATGTGTATGGCTACACAGGAAGGACTGAACCGTCGATAAACCATCTGAGGACATTAATTATAAGAAACCAGCTTTCAAGACAACAAAAATAGTTGCATTGAAAAATGCCGAAAATTGGGGTTGGAAACGAGCAACAAATTGCCTAGAACCGATCACCTCTCTACAAGCGCCTGCTGCTCCCGAACTGCTGCGTCTGGTCTCATGCGGATGCTTCAAGACCTGCCCAAAAAAATGAAGCTGCAAGAAAGCAGGCCTCGATTGCACCAATCTGTACATCAACTGTGAGGGGTCCTGCAACAACGTGACAATCGAGACATATCACAAATATCCTTGAGGAGAGATTTTAAATTCAAGCAAAAAAAATTTGTCTGTCTGTCCGCCTGTCTGTCTGTCTCTCTGTTGATCGGTCTGTCTGTCTGTAACTTTTTTTTGTCCGCACGTTTTCTCCGGAACGGTTTAAGATGTTGACTTGAAATTTTGTACACGTATATATTATAACGAGATCAGGAACTGGAACTGGATTGTTTTTTGAGGATATCTGGTGAAGGGTTGGGTGGGGGTTAAATAGGGGAAAATAAGTAAAGCAAGCTCGTAAGAGTACAGAAACTTGAAAAGAAGTTAAGGCCTCCGATTTTTTTATAATATTTTTCAACCGACCACCCTCCCTCCCCATTATTAAAGCGGTTGATAAAATAAAATTGAGATATTCATTTGAAATTTCGTACACGTATGTATTCTAACGACGCGCGACGTCTGGAATTAGATTATATTTTGAGATGATTCCGTTGAAGGGTGGGGGGTTATTTAGGGGTAAACAGGGGAATCTAAGTAAAACCAGTTGTTAAGAGCACAGAAACTTGAAATTCGGTGTATGTACTAGAAGCCAAAGCGTCAGATTTCTTTATAACATTTTTCAACCACCACCCCTACACCATTATGAAAAGGGTTGATAAAATAAAATTGAGATATTCATTTGAAATTTGATACACGTATGTATTATAACGACATCTGAAACTAGATTATAATTTGAGATGATTCCCTTGAAGGGTTAGGGGTTAAATAGCGGTAAATAGGGCAATAGAAGTAAAGCAAGCAGGTAAGAGTACAGAAACGTGAAATTCGTTGTATGTATTAGAACTCAAGATCTCAGATTATTTATAATATTTTTCAACTCCCCACCACCCTTACTCCATTATAAAGGGGTTGATAAAATAAAATTGAGATATTCACTTTGGTACACGTATGTATTATAACGACATCTGGAACTAGATTATATTTTGAGCCGATTCCCTTGAAGAGCTGAGGATTAAATAGGGTTAATAGGGGAAAATAAGTAAAGCAAGCTGGTATGAGCACAGAAACTTGAAATTCGGTGTATGTACTAGAAGCCAGGGCCTCAGATTTTTTTATAATAATTTTCAACCCTCCAATTCCCCTACTCCATTATTAAAGGGGTTGATCAAATAAAATTGAAATATTCACTTGAACTTTGGCACGCGTATGTATTATCACGACATCTGGAACTAGATTATATTTTGAGATGCTTCCGTTGAAGTGGGGGGGGTTAAATAGGGGTAGATATGGGAAAATAAGTAAAGCAGGCTGGTAAGAGTACAAAAATTTTAGATTTGGTACATATACTGTCTGTCGATCTGTCTGTCTGTAACTTCTTTTGTCCGCACGTTTTCTCCGGAACGGTTTAAGATATTGACTTGAAATTGTGTACACGTATATATTATAACTGGCGCTGGATTGTTTTTTGAACATATCCGGTGAAGGGCTGAGGGGTAAATAAGGGGAAAGAAATAAGTAAAGCAAGCTGGTAAGAGTACAGAAACTTAAAATTTGGTGTACGTACTAGAAGTCAAGGCCTTAAACTTTTTTATAATATTTTGCTATAAAATTTGGTATACGTATATATTATATTGACATCGGGAACTAGATTATATTTTGGGATTATTCTGTTTAAAGGTTGGCGGTTAAATTAGGGGTAAATAGGGGAAAATAAATAAAGCAAGCGGGTAAAAGTACATAAACTTGAAATTTTGTGTATGTATTAGAAGCCGATACATAAAGTTTTTTAATAATATTTTCCATCCCCCCACCACTCCCCACTCAATTATTAAAGTGGTTGATAAAATAAAATTGAGATATTCACTTGAAATTTGGTATACGTATATATTAGGATGACATCTGGAATCAGATTGTATTTTGGGATTATTCCGTTGAAGGGTTGGGGGTTAAATAGAGGTAAATAGGGGAAAATAAGTAAAGCAAGCTGGTAAGAGTACAGTAACTTGAATTCCTGTGTATGTACTAGAAGCCAAGACCTCAGAGTTTTTTTATAATATTTTTCAACCCCCCCCCCCCTTCCAAGTTAAGCTTCTTGCAAGTAAGTTATGATTCAAGAAAGTGACGATTCAGATTTTAAGGATACTTGGCAAGTAGGGTGCTCAGCCATAATTCCCGAGAAGTCCAAAGAGAGACATGATAAAATCTTTCGATTTACTTCCACATCCACGTAGTGGATTGGAAGTATAGTAATCGTAAAAACAAAATTTCAATTTTTTTTATATTTACTAGTTTGCTTACCGGCTCCTTAGTGATCAGTAAGTAATTACTTACCAATCACCAATTTGTAAACCTCACTTACAAATATCTTGATCAAATCAGTAGGTGTCAAATTATCTGACCGTGCAAAAAATTATTTTTCCGTCGACAGTGTATTACCTAAAGAGTTAGATTAATCTATACAATAGTATATTATGTTACTAGAAGGAGAAGGCGAACATTGCATGTTGAGCCCAGAAGTTTGCTTGAATCTGGTCTGAGCAACCGGGCGAAACATGTAATGTGCCTTCTACTACGAGTGATATACTATTTTTTCTTCAAGCGCCAAAATAAAAAATTGCGACTTTCATTTCGAAAAATGATGTCAAATATGTTCAATCTTGGCAAGAAAATAAAATATAGGTAATATTAATCATTTTAAATGCGTATATACCTTTGTTACTAAATTTATCATTAGGTGCTTTATTAAGGAATTCATCAAACTCTTCTTTAGATAAAACTTTTGACTTTTTAGGTTTATAATTTTCATCTTGTCGCTTTAAAAAGGCAATTAATTTAGAATAGTTGTCAATGTTTACATTGTGTTCGATGTTTAGTTTAGATTTTACCATTAATATTGCCCATAGAGTTGAACTTTTCAGTTTTTTAGATAAATGTGTAAAATATGCTATCATCACATTTTCCGAATACATAATATGTACGTTGTTGTGCTTGGCCCATTTTATAAATTTATCGTACGCATTATGATAAACATTTTCGCGGGAATTAATGTTGTCACTGATGAATTTGCAATTTCAAAACTAACTAGGGCAGCACTTGTTACTGTCCTTATAAGAATTAAAAAGCGAGATAAGAAAAAAGGGGTATTAGAAGAAGGCCCTTAACTTGGAGACGAAGGAAATGATGGTTGAATATGATCAGCAACTGGTAAATTATCTGCCTGGAAAGGCAGATACATTTATATTTCACAACTACTGTCACTGTCCTACTTACTTTTGCACCGCAGTGTCCATTGTTTTATTTTTGTCCTAGGAAAAAAATGAAAAATATTTGTATTAATACAAAAATAGACTCTTTCTCCAAATCGTTTATTAATGACCCCTATTAATGCATGATTTCTTTATTAATAAACGATTTTAGTATAGACACCCAACATTCATGAAATTAAATACTTAAATCCAGACGTCGCGTCACCAATATCTGTCACCGTCAAGCTTGCCACTCTAAAGTCAATGTTGTAAAACGTTGAATAAATGGATATTGACGAAATAGTAGTTTATGTCACAAGGACGAAAAATCTAGTTTTTCGGGCGACTACGAAATATTGCCAGCCTCGACTGCGTCTCGGCTGGCAATTCGTAGGAGTCGATATCATATCATATCGGTTTGCTTGAAATTAGTATCGAATTCATTCAATTTATATATTATAATATCGAATTTAATCGAATATATACTACATAAAATAAATACAATAAAATGAATAGTGAAGAATTTGTTGCGGGAGCACCCCCAGAAGTAAGAGAGCTAGCAAATTTGGCTTCGATGGATTTAATTCCAGAAAAATTAAAAGTCATTTATGAAAGAAGCTATTATAAATTTGAAAGATATTTGGAGCAAAATAAATCATCAACTTTATGGTCGGCTTATTCAACGTTAAATTGTATACTGAAAATTAGGAGAAACGTTGACATTTCAAAATTTATGAAATTAAGGGCCTTTCTAAAAAAGAAAAATGTTGGCTATGTACCAAAAAAATCGAAAACGTTGACACGGAAACAATTTGAAAAATTTTTAACAAAAGCGCCAGGCGAGAAATATTTAATGCATAAGGTAATTTTTTAAAACTAAGTACCTACCTACCGTTAATATCATATTATTTGTAGGTGGTATATATATATATTAGGCGTAGCAGGTGCCTGTCGCCGTGCAGAATTGGCATTTTTAAAAGTGTCACAAATAGAGGGTTTAGGAACAGCTCTTTTAATAAAAATTCCCGATAATAAAACAAATAGACCTCGTTCATTTACTGTAACGTGGGAATATTTAAGATATCGGAAATATTCTTTACTGCGACCACCAAATTTTGAAGGAAATGGCCGATTTTTCTTGGGTTATAGAAATGTCAAGTGTTACAAACAAAATGTGGGAATTCATAAAATCGGGGCAATTCCTTTTGAAATTGCATCTCATTTGAAGCTTGCGAATGCCAAAGAATATACGGGGCACTGCTTTCGAAGAACGTCGGCTACGTTGCTGGCTGATGCAGGAGCAGTCATAACTTTACTTAAACGCCACGGAGGATGGAAATCTTCCACTGTAGCTGAGGGCTATGTGGATGAGTGAATAAATAACAAACTTGAAATAACTAACAAAATATTGAATCACTTACGCCACACTTCTACGATTCGAAACACAATAACATCACAACATTCACAAGAAAATAGTATTTTAGACACAGACTTGACCACTACTGTTACTCAAACAGAATATAACACACTAAGCACACACAATACTCAGACAATTATCGCACCCCAATTCACTTTAACTGAAAATGTTGCACTAGACTTAGAAAGTTTGAACCGACCGATAATTATACAAAATTGATCCAATTTTACTATTAACATAAAAGGTTCAAAGACAATGTAGTCAAATATAAGTACATTTTTGTAAATTAAAGTAAGTTTAAAAATAAGGTTTTGTTGTTGTACGTTGTACTGTTTTTTAGGTTAAATTAAAAACTTCATTTAGTATTTTTCTGTGCAATTCTATGCTTTGCCACTATGCAAACTCGAACTTAAAAAGTGTTGCATATCTATAAGGTGAGAATATATGCAATTATTTCTATTCGTTTTACAACATGTAGGTATTATACTTAATAGTCATTATAATAATTAATTGACAACGTTTAATAATCCTAGTTTTCTTATTCAATTAAAATTTATAAATCTTTTATTTTATTCAATTAAAATTGCCTGAATTGAGATATATTTGCATGTGCATTACCATTTTATAGTAGTAAAGAAGGGCCAGCATTTTAAAAAGTAGGTAACCAAAAACACTTCATCTTTTTGTCTGTCACTTTTCCGGTCTAGGTCGGAAAAGTCTTTTCAGGCCGCTTATTTGAAGTAGATAGAAAAATTCTACCTTTCGCTTTTGTTTTCTAACCGAGGAACGTCATTTTTTGACATATTCGGATAAGAAAGATTTTACAATAACCCCGTCTGAAGTTGCAGAAACTGCAAATGTAGCATCCTTAAGTTTACTGCCAGAAAAAGGCCGAAAATTGTATAAGAAAATTTATCCCGAATTCATTTCACGGTGCTATGGAAAAATAACGTGCTACTCAGAATCGGTGCTATTGGCATATTTCTCGAATATTGCAGAAGGAGGTCTAATTGCAAGTTTATGGCCAAAATATTCAATGCTTAAGTCAACCTTAATCTTGAAGGAAAACATCGACATAAGTAAATTTAATAAATTAATTATGTTTATCAAAAGTCAAAAGTGCTTGAGAAAGAACACGTACAAAAATTTATTTTTGATGCTCCTAACAACCTCTTCTTAACGACAAAGTTAAGCAAATAACCAGATAAAACTATAATAATAGATACAATTTCTTTCGTAGGCTGCATTGATTTTCGAAGTAGCTGGCACATTGAGAAAGGATGAACTGTTGAAATTAGAAATGGATAATGTTCAAGATTTGGCATCTAAAACACATACAAACAGAATATTTACCATAATAGATAGGTAATGAACAAAATACCCTTCTCAATTTGGTTAAACACTATGTCTCATTAAAACCTGCACATACTACACACAGACGGTTTTCTATTTTTTATAAAAATAACAAATGTTCTACACAGCCAGTTGGCATATTAATACTTAATCGAATTTCTACTTATTTTAATAAATAAAAATTTTAAATCAGATTTTCTCCATTTTATTAAAAGTACAGTCGACGGAAAAATTTTGTAACTAACTCGTATATTAAAAGGTGATTAATAATCTCTTAAAATATCTCGATTATTATTCGCTGTTATTAATGCACTTGTTTGTTAAATAACTATAAATACACAGTCTTAGCAATTATTTAATACATGAAAAGTTTATTTTCCTCCGAAACCTACTTAATACAAAGCAATTAAAAAATTATGGTTTTATTCATTTGTCACCGATAAGCTAAAGACAATCATACTTAACTATACAAAGCAACATCTATACCATCGTTACGGTGATGTGATTATTAGATTACGAACTAATATTTTTTAAATCTCAATAATTGTAACTTTTTATTCATTTTAAAAAGAATTATAAAGACAGTATGAAATAAAACAATATACGATACACGTCCGGTAGGACTTATTACAATACTCGTTTATATTCCGGACTCGGCTCCTGCGTCGATTCGTTCGTAAAACATCTCGTACTGTAATAAGTCACCTATCGGACTTATAATTCCTACCATATAATTGGAATCCTCTGTTGGGTAGTGTATTGTTAAATAAATAAATAAATAAATAAATAAATAAATAACGTAAATTACTATAACCTTTCATTTTAATAAAATCAAAGCTATAACTATACTACTTCATTAGCATATACAAACATTATATACAACATTAAACACAATTGCTGAACAATAAACAGTATATTATACCGTTGGTAATACTTAGGATAATTAGTTCACTCGTATCAACTAGACATACAGACATAGCAAGATAGAAATAGTTAAAGACGACAGGCTCGGGCTTTCGGTTTGCCAGACTCTACATAACTCCACAAATGGTTTATTATTTTTAATCAGTCTCGTTCGACGACGAGACCACATTCTTCTTTAAAAGCTAAACTAAACGTAAGGTAAAGATAAAAACTCAATGAAGGTATTAGTCTAAGAGTTGCTGACTTCGATAACATACCCATTTTCACAAGGCTGGAAATATTCCAAAATATTAATGTAGGTCCCCCCAAAGAAAGAGTCGCCGATATGGCTAAAGGACGTCGGTGAGTAAACACCCTTGAATTTTTGAAAATGGGGCAAAACTGCAATTGAATTTTATTTATTTCCACAAAGCTCAAAATGTCAGGCATGAAGTAGCATAGCGGCAAAGGAAATACTTCACATGCATGAGGTTCAGAATTCAAATCCTACTAGCAAATTTTTTTAAAGAGAAGTAAGTTGTATTAATTATTAGTTATAATAAATGTTGTGTAGTGAAAAATTAAACCCAGTATAATAAAGAATTAATTTGGTCGTTTCCTATTTCGGATTCGGATTCGGATTCCTAAAAGCTGAATATCAAATATATATTTTCTTCTATTATCTTTTATTAAATTCTAGCAAAATTAGATTAAAAGTGAAAGAAGATCCTTACACCTAGTTTAATTAAAGAATATCAAAGTTGAAAAAACATTTATGGACGTGAAATATAGATAATGTATTATTCGAGCAAGTGATTTGGGTCGAAAAATGAAGAAAAAAGTGAATGTTTTTACGGAATAAATAAATATAAACTTAAAATGGAACCACTTTCAAAAATTCAAACGTGCTCACCCCACCGACGCGACGTCCCTTAGCCATACCGGCCATTCCTTCTTTGGGCAAATCTAAGCTAACATTTTAGCATATTTCCAGCCTTGTGAAAATAGGTATGTGGTCGAGGCCAGTAGCTCTTAGACTATATGGTAACATAAAATATCGAGCTCTGTAAAGCGCTTCCGCGTCATTCGATAATCCCACTGCACTGTGAACTAATTAATTTTCCCAAATATTACTAACGTTATAATATGCTGACCACCTGAGCCCTTATTTTTTCATGAACATAACTGTCGTAGGATTAACTTTGACTGGTTTTGGAGAAATTTTAAAATTCTTTGCACTTACCTTAAATATTTGCTAACATAAAGTAGCGGGTATTGTAAATTCAGTTGATAGAAATGATCTGTAAACCGCTTGGCTTGTGGCAGTTTAATTTCTAATTTCAAGTTAAGGGCGTACCTACCCTATAAGGATTTTTACAAATTTCATAATCTGTGCAAGATAAAACATTTTCCATAAAAAACATTGCACAAATAAAATTGTTGTTAAAGGTGACTGGGATAACTTTATTTCTAGTATTATCTTTAATGAAAATTAATAATTATGTACGTACCAAAATTGTAAAATGAAATACTTTCAACATATTCTCATTATTATTATTATTATTATATAATTTCGCATTCATCTTTGGGGAATGAAAAATATAAGAACTCTTATTTTATGAAATAGCCCATGGTCTCAAGTCTAACACCATATAGTCAGGAATCCAGTAACCAAAATTCCACTTCTCCATTGCTATGCAATTTTTAGACATACTCTTAAATATAGTATGCAAAATTATCTGTCGAATCCATCTCCGGAGGGTGATTGGTGAGATGGCCTTGCGTTTATCCCCTGTGTTAATTTTACACCTCATTCTGGCGATACACGATATTTAAATTTTTTTAAATATAATTCGTGATATCTCGAAAACCATAAAAGCTATAAGAATCAAATTTTAGATGCAGACTAAATAATGTATGGTGATTGCGATAACAGTGTTGAAATAGTACTTTGGTTATTTATCATTCAAGAAAAAATAAAGAACTAAAATTAGTGCTGAAATATTGTAGAGAAAATTGTACTTTTTCTATTTCTAGAAATATTATATCGATTGTATGAACGGTGTTGTAGTAAAAAGTCCAAATCCCATCAAATGGGCACCGACGAAGAGGAGCCTAAACAGCCCAAAACAAAGACTGTTGATCCCACGACAGCCACCACCAACCCTGCACCGGGCCCCCAAGAGGCCACGACCAGCAAGGAGAAGAAGACGAAAGTCCCTCCTGCCATCCTTAGGAAGAAGGAAATATGGACCTCTGTAAGCCTTAGGCTACGAGATGCTCAAGTTAGATATACGAAAGCAAAAGTCGTCGGAGAGAGAATCGCCATCGAGCCTCAAACCGCCGACGATTACAGGAAGATGATGAGGCTGTTTACCACCGAAAAGTGGGAACATCACACGTATGCCCCGCCAGAGGAGAAGCTCCTGAGGGTGGTGGTGAGAGGTATTCCTACCGGAGTCTTACAATTATGGTTTTGATATTTTTGGACAAAGTACAAGAAATCAATTAATGTACACTTTTGAAAGTTGCCGGGTTTGAAGTAAGTGACTCATATTCAACCCGTGCTACCTATAGTTCTCCAAACTAAATCGATGTCTTTTGCTGGAATAATCCGATTGTAAAAATTCTTTCACTAAAATTAAATTTAGACCTCTTACTACAATACCGCTTAACAATATAAATAACATTTTTAGAAATTGAGAAAGTAGCTCGATACTAATTTGATAATTATAGCTTTTATGGTTTTCGAGATAGCACAAGTTATATTTGAAAAATTTTAAATATCGTGTATCACCGAAAAGAGGCGTAAAATTAACATAGGGCATATGCCGCAAGTCGCCCCCCGAAAATGGATTCTGCAGACCATTTTACATAATATAGACTCAATTTTAAAAGTATGTCCAAGAGATGCATATGACCGAAGGTAAACAATCCCCTACTAAGAAGCATTGAGCCACTTAACTGATTTCTGTAGTTTCTGGAGAAAAAGGCTTTTTTAAATTAAAATTAATTAAAAATTGTTTACAATCGACAATCGAATATTTTAGCATTGATAGCCATAGAGCCCATGACTGCAGGGGTTTTAAACTATAACGAACTTATTTGTTTACGGAATAGAAAACCTGAACATATCAATTATTAATGGATAGTTTCTACATTGCACCAGAGTTTGTATTTTACATTTTCTTTTGTTGATAAATGTTTCAAAATATGTGTACTGTATTATATATAAAATATGGTACCTTCATATTGGGAAAGGGAAGGCAGTTTTTCCAGGGCTGTTAAAACTCTAGTAATAACCCTGTTCATAGTCTATATTGTTTATATTTGTGTGTTAGATTTATTTACTAGACAAATATTTTAAATGTTGCCTGGGAGCCCAAATCAACTTTGTGCACAGGATCCCTACTCCTTACTACGCCACTGACCACTGTGTATGTTATACAATATCATGACTTCTTATCGATCTACTATTGTTTTAAATTAATAATTAGACACAAACACCTAAACGCAATTTGTGACTGATCTACCGACCGCTCGGATTCAGGACATCTATGTTAGTAATTAGTCCAATGATTATAAAGATTTTCATAACAAAAAATGTTATCTGAGATTTTCCTTCAGTAACTGTTAATGGAGGAATTATACATCACAAAACCACAGGAATCAGTTCTGGGGCTACCGTGCAACCCCGCCAAACAACCACTCCTTCGGTGAAAAAAACTTTATTTTACTGATAACTCGTTAACCGTTGAAGATATGATAAAATTGCTCATCATAGAAAAGAAACCTTGACTAATTGCCTAAAAGAAAGTCCTCTCGTAGTTTTCTGGTATATGCCATGGTTTTCGAGAAAATCGATATTGAAAAAAATTGCAAAATTTGTATTTTTAATACACGAATTTTCGTTTATTTGAAATTTTTGGCACGCGGCCTATAGAAAAAATTGAATTGCTCGAATACCAAACATGCCTGGAAGAAAATCAAAATGGGTTTTAAAGGGGATTAAAATACTCTTTTGTGTTTTTGTTTTTGATGGCTATTGATTTCCATTAGTATATAAAAATAACAATATAATATAGTTACCTCTTGATTTTTTGCACTTTTAACTATTCACAGACCCATAAAAAATAACTGACTTTAATATAAGTTATAAATACATTATCATTTAGTTCAAGCGGTACTTTAATGCAGAAAAGTTAGGAATAAAGATATTCACATCTACAAATTTACCAGTATGTTGAAGTTACCTAATAGTGGAGCAGATCTGGGTTTTGAAAAGTGACTGCTCTGAATGAAAAAAATTGTTTGCCAACTTATAAAGTTAGGTCCCCTCCATCATTACGACCCATTAAAAGTATGGGAAAGCAATTTTCACGACGTACCTACGCAGGTGTTGGTGCCACAAAAAATGCATACTTACCAAAAATGAAGAGCTTCACAAGACACGTAAGCTTGCTCTAGCCCTAACCCGATCGCATAATTAGTTCGCGAGATATCGCGAGTGAAGTAGCGAAAAAACGAAAAATTAAATTAATTATTTCTCGAGAAGGAGTGGAATTGGTGCCTCAATTTTTTCTGAATGGAATTGTACTAATGAACACTTAATGAGCCCGGAGGGTGGGGGTGGTGGGAGAATTAGGAGGGTTGATATGGGCGAGAAACTAAAATTATTTAAACGCTGATAACTCCTTTATTAATTGAGCTATGGTAACCTGACCGGAACCAATTTGCGTATTTTTTTATTTGCCAAAAGATGGCACTGGCAGAATTTTTTTGCAAATAAACGCCTGATGCGCAAAATAAAAAATGGCCGATTTTCTGCACGTCTTTTTCGGCATGAAGGAAGGGGGTAGTGGAAATAATTTTTTCATCAATTGATAGCATTTTTATCTAACTTCAATTTTTATCTGGGAACATCGCGATCGGATGATTAGGAAGGGAGATACAGGCCGACAAAGTTTTTGCTGTATAGCCGGAGAACGGAGAGGGATGGGGGTTTGGACCGGGATGAAAATTTTGAGAAAAGTCCTTTCTTTCGACTTCTCCATTTTATAAGTCCCCGATGTCCATACATTGTCCGCCCGCGCAAGTTACAAAAGGAAAAACAGAACTAAGACGGGCGAGCGAGTCAGTTCAGCCTCTCCTCGAACTTACACACGCGTGAACGAGCGTTCGTGAATGGCGCGCTCTCAAATATTTTTGAATATTTGATCGCTCGTATCTCGCTCGATTATGAAGCGATTATGAAAATTATTCTTTTCTCGTAATCGCAAAACTTTTGGAAATGGAAAATAATATTACGTTCCCTTTTTTTCCATGTGCTGATGGGTCGATTTTTGTTACATTACGATCATCCTTAACTTGATTTTGAATCCTCAATCGCGCTCTTGTAGCTCGCCAGCCTCTTATCTCTGCTTTCTCGGGATGTTGCGTCAACCGGCGTGGGTCCACTAGAACAATGACAGGTAATAAATGAGAGGTGTTATACAAAAGACTGTCGTGATCTCTTCAAGGTCAAGTGACGTTGCAGCGCAAGTACTAGCATAGAATTGCCTAAGGGTCATGAGGAGGAAAGGAAGTATCAGAAGGAAGTTTCAGGAGCAGATAATAGATCTATTATTTATTTCATTTGTAATAACCGAGGTTGTCTTCCCTTAGTTATATAAATTAATTGGAAATTACCATTAATAGGATATGGAGTGTCTCAATTACTTTTGCAGACGTCGATGTACTATAAAGTACATCACTCAAAGTCGAAACTGTGCTTACTCTTCTAGGTGGTTATCCTTTCCTCTGTACATCTCAAAGAGGATACTTTACAATTAAACTTTACTGAATTTATGATGAACTCATCTACGTAACAAGCAATAAAACACACGATTTTTCAAACCACTTAAACCACTATATTTACAGAGAAAATGAAAACAAATGAAAATGAAAAACACAAACATTGAACGATTAAATAAGTTAACAAACAGCAATTAATTATATTATAAGAAAATGAAGCGGTTCGCAGCAATTTAAAATCTTTAGACTAATCACGGGCCGAACATTCTTAGGACAATTACAAGACATGGATTTACGTTATAACCGAGAAAGCACTAAAATTTACATAAACTTTAAAACTGAAAGAATTTATTAACACCCTGTGGCTAGATCTTGACTAAAGGAACGCTAACCCAGAAGTCCTATTTTCCGTCACAGAAAATAAGACTTCTGAAATGTGGATGGTATACCCTGAAATCTCTACCAATTGAGATCTTCCCTATTTTAAACCGTACCCCAATTTGAAATTACCTAATGGACCATGGGACTTGCGAAACATGACCTTATGTGCATCACATGATGCTGTAAAGAATCCCTATTTCGTTATCGTAATTTGGCCTATCTAACATTTATGCCAGTAAGGCAGATGAAAAAACCCCTTTGTTCATTACTTTACTTTTGTATGGGGCAAAAAAATCTACCTTAGTTGGCCTATCCAGTTTTTACTAAGACTATTACATATATTTTCTGGAGTTCTCTCCGAATCAACTACTTTAGTCCTGTGAATCTAACTAGAGAAGGGTTGTCGTACTTAAACATGTGTTTGACTGGTCTCGTTTCCTCGACTTAAAACGAGACAAATTGTTGAACATAAAATAATTGAGAGGATTGTTTATTTCTTTCACGCATCTTTTCAACTGTCATGACACACCAACAACTACTTAAGTTAAAAGGTTTATTTCCGGGCCCTCGCAAACCTAACGAAACTAAGAAAAATGAATTTAGATAGTTTGTTGCAGCGAACTTATTGTTTACTGTCTACAGTACCAAGTACAGTTTAGAGACAGATGAAGTCTAACGCTGATTCGTCATCACTATCTTAATATTGCCGTATGCAATCTATCAGATCTTCGCTGCACAGTTCTGATATTAATAAAGATTCGCTTGGTGCTTCGTCATGCATACCAGAAATGCCATAGTTTATTATGTGCCCGCTCCGTTCTGTTTTTCCTTTTGTAATTCGCTCAGGCGGACAATGTATGGACATCGGTGACTTATAAAATGAAAAAATCGAAAGAAAGGACTTCTCAAAATTTTTATCCCGGCCCGAATACCCCCTCTCCGTTCTCCCGCTATACAGCAAAAACTTTGCCGGCCTGTATCTCCCTTCCTAATAATCCGATCGCGATCTCGTCTGACGAAAATTGAAGATAAAAAAATGCCATCATTTGGTGAAGAAACTATTTACCCCACCCCCTTCCTTCATGCCGACAAGGACGTGAAAGAAATCGGCCATTTTTTATTTTGCGCACCAGGCGTTTATTTGGAAACAAAAAAATTATGCCACTGCTATCTTTTAGCAAATATAGAAATACGCAAATTGGTCCTGGCCAGATTTCCGTAGTTTCATTAATAACAGAGTTATCAGCGTGTTGATAATTTTGGTTTCCCCGCATATCTCCCCTCCTAATTGTCCCACCACCCCCACCCTCCGGCCTCATCAAGTATTCATCAATACCCTTTTATTCAGAAAAAAATGAGGCCATAGCTCCACTGCCTCTCAAAAAATAATTATTTTAATTTTTCAATCGCGATATCTCGCGAACTAATTATGCTATCGGGTTCGGCTTGGAACGAGCTTACGTGTTTTGTCAAACTCTTCACTTTTAGTAAGTGCGATTTTTTGCGGGGCCAACACCTAAGGAGATACGCCGGAAAAACTGCTCTCCCATGCTTTTAATTGGCCGTTTCCCCCACCCCCCGCCGACTCCGCCCTGTAAAAACTTGTAGGAATGATGGAGGGGACCTAACTTTATAATTTGACAAAAAAAAATGCTCAATCAGAGAAGTTACTTTTCGAACCTGTTTTTTCTCCAGATCTGCCCGACTACAAGTTTTGGCCAATTTTTGTTGTTTCTTAAAAATTTAGAGACGACCCAAACATCTTGAAAATTAAGCTCAAAAAAATTGTTTGGAGTTTATATATCATATAACTATTGTTTCTAAACATTCAATACTTAAAAAATTGTATTAAAAAAATGTCATAAAAAAATTGAATATGTAGCCTTTTTTGGATTTTTTTTGGCTAACTTTAACATGCTACTAAATTTGTAGATGTGAATATTTTTATTCCTAACTTTTTCTGCATTGAAGTACTACCCTGAACTAAAAGATGCATGCAAATGCATTTATAACTTATATTATAGTCAGTTACTGTGTGTGTGCCTGTGAATAGCTAGATGCACAAAAGATCAAAAGATAACTATATTATATTGTTATTTTTATATACTAATAATTATCAATAGCCCTCAAAAATGGCAACACAAGAGAGTATTTTATATCCCCTTTAAGACCTATTTTGATTTTTCTTCCTAGCTTGTTTGGTTTTCGAGCAATTCAATTTTTTCTATAAGCTGTGCGCAAAAAATTTCAAATTAGCAAAAATTCGCACGCATTAAACATACAAATTTTACCATTTTTGTCAAGATCGATTTTCTCGAAAACCATGGCATATAAAAAAAATTACAAGAGAACTTTTTTTAAGCAATTACTCAAGCTTTCTTTTTTATCATGAGCAATTTTTTTATATCTTTAACGGCTAACGACTTATCAGTAGAATAAGGCTTTTTTCACCCAAGGGGTGGTTTTTTAGGAGGTTGCGCGACACTCCCAAAACTGATTTTTGTGGTTTTGTGATCTTAAATCCTCGCACTAACAGTTACGGAAGGAAAATCTCAGATAATATTTTTTGCGAGCTTCTGGTGTATTTTTTACTTTATCGACTGGACTAAATGTACTTGGATGTAAACGAGTATATTTATTATTTTAACAGGGTCAAGTCTTTCATTCGGACAGATAAATATATCGATATACATAAAACAATACCTGTTATTATATATCAATTGTTCAACTTTCTTTGCCGGATCCAATAGTTCCAATATGACCGTTATGAAATATTGTAAAAAACCCACTTGTTCGGAGAGAGACGCAGTTTTATTACACACAAGTAGCTATAGGTATAACTTTTAAATAAATTCTAATCATTATACGTATAAGTGGCTTGTGAGAAGGTTCTTGCAGAGTGAACATGTACACCTACAGTTTAATGACGCTCTTAATTATATTTGTGATTCAAGCAAATAGTGAAAGAAGAAAGTGCCAGATAATTCCCTTTCATACGCAAGGAGGGCAGAGAAGATATTGTTGTATATTTTTCAAAAATGTTAGTGCAATTAAAGTTTACAAGGAAAAACATTTCGATGATAATTTGAGAGTTAATTGTAAGGAATATGAAATAAAACGCCATGATTCGGAGGAAATTGCACTACCTATGATATTTCCACCAGAGAAAAAAAATGAAAAAATTAATTCCCCAACTATGTACCAGAATAACGAAGAAAATATGTCCGAGTTAGAAAGTTCCCAAAAAATAACATTTCCAGAAGAGGAAACTCATTCAAAAAACAGAACAAATATAAGTGATCCTTCTGCTCTCAGAAAACCATGCTTAATGATAGAAAACAACTGCCATTCTACTAATAGTCCAATTCTATTTCCCCACAATGAAGTCCAAGTTAACAATAATGAAATCAAAACCGACGTCGAGACGATTATTAACAGAAATAATGTGGATATTCCAGAAACATGTACAGATGGAAAGGAAAAAGATCATAATGGAAACTGCGTTGATGCGTTCTGAATGCAGAATTTTCCACTAAAGTTATTTATTTTTAATTTGATTTAATAATAATGCAAATTTGGACAAACAAAGTCAGTGTTACTGTGTAGTGTGTAGTATGGCTGAAACTCAGTGATAAAAAATTTTGTGCTTCGGGAATATATTACAACTCCAACTGAAGTATTTCTTATCCGTAATTTGGAAAAATTTTCCATAATTAGTTAAAAAAATTCATTGTTGGTAAATATTCGCATGCAATAAATGATTGTTCATAGTAGTTAATTTTTGTGCTACACCATAAAATCGCTTATTAGTTGAATAAAATTAAATTATAAATTAAATGGAATAGTCTTGCAATAGCATTTCCTCCTGAAATCTTAGGAGTGCAGCAAAACGTTCTGCAATAAATCTCTTGTTTAAGCAACATAATTTTCAAAATAGAATTTTTTGCAATTTTATACCAATTTGATCGAATCAAACAGGTACGTTATAACCGGATACAATTTTTTGATGATGATACCAAATATTTTACTCATAAATAAATTTTTTGAGAACTTCACACCCAATAATTCACTTCCGTTTTAACCCGAAGTAACTAACTTTTTTATTTTAAGTAGTGTTAATTTTTTATCCTATCTGATAGAGGCTTGATTGAATTACCTTTACAGTGATTTTCTCCAAATTAAAATCGAATTAGAAATGATCTAAAATGCTACGCTTTTTGTAATTATTGACAATACAATAGGTAAAATTGAAACTTTACATTGGCAAACATTGAAAAATGAATAAATGGAACAAAATTTTAACTCTATAATTAGGTACTTACTTATTATGTTTTAAGTATTATTTGCTTATCAATTTAACATATAATTTTGTAATAATGGATAAAGTAAAGTAAATTTCTAACGAAGGAAATAAAGACTAGAAATGCTAGAAATTAGAATAACGAATTTCGATAATTGACCTAAAAAAATAAAGTCGAAAGAGACTGGATGCAAGCAGAACTTAATTTTCCAATTAAAAGTTTTTCTCACCTGACGTAACTGACAGATTTCTTAATGTTGTCAGTTTATATTTGCGGTTTATAAGATCTTTAAATAGTTGGGAAGCTCCTTACGGGGAATTGTTACTAAAAGATATTAAATCATTTTTTATAAAATAGCAACGGAAACATTTCTTTCACAGACTTATACAAACTTTAGTAACTGTTTCTATAGTAACACACCATACCACCCCTCATAAAGTTTATATCTATCTTTTGATGGAGATAGAAAACATACACAGGTGACAGTTTATGTGGTCGACTAGTTTTACTTCCACATCCACGTAGTGGATTGGAAGTATAGTAATCGTAAAAAAAATTTCAAAATTATTTTTCCTGAGATAGGTTTAGAATGTTATGAAATGTCGAGATTTTAAATTTGAGCGAAAAAAAAAATTCTGCCTGTCTGTCGGTCTGTCGGTCGGTCTATCTGTCTGTAACTTTCTTTTGTCCGCAGGCTTTCTCCGGAACGGTTTAAGATATTGACTTGAAATTTTGTACACGTATATATTATAACGAGATCTGGAACTGGATTGTTTTTTAAAAATATCTGGTGAAGGGTTGGGGAGTAAATAGGGGTAAATATGGGGAAATATGTAAAGCAAGCTGGTAAGAGTACAGAAACTTGAAATTTGATGTATGTACTACAAGCCAAGGCTTCAGATTTTTTTATATTTTTCAATCCCCCTCTACCCCTAGTCCATTATTAAAGGTGTTGATAAAATAAAATTGGGATACTCATTTGATGTTTCGTACACGTATGTATTATAACGGCATCTCTAACTGGACTATATTTTGAGATGATTCCGTTGGAGGGTTGGGGGTTAGGTTAATAGGGAAAAATAAGTAAAGCATGCTGGTACTAATACAGAAACTTCAAATTCGGTGTATATACTAGAAGCCAAAGCCTCATTTTTTTTATAATATTTTTCAACCCCCCACCACCCCTACTCCATTACTAAAGGGGTTGATAAAATAAAATTGACATTCATTTGAAATTTGGTACACGTATGTACTATAACGACATGTGGAACTAGATTATATTTTGAGATGATTCCGTTGAAGGGTTGGGGGTTAAATAGGGGTAAATAGAGGAATATAAGTAAAGCAAGTTGGTAGAATTGGGGGTTGAATAGGGATAAATAGGGAAAAAGTTAAAGCAAGCTGGTAAGAATACAGAAACTTGAAATTCGGTATATATACTAGAAGCCAAGGTCTTAGATTGTTTATAATATCTTTCGCCCTCCACCACGCCTACTCCATTATTGAAAGGTTTGATAAAATAAAATTGAAATATTCACTTGAAATTTGGTACACGTATGTATTGTAACGACATCTGGAACTAGATTATATTTTGAGATGATTTCGTTGAAGGGTTGGGGGTTAAATAGTGGTAGATAGGGAAAAATAAGTAAAGCAAGCTGGTAAGAGTATAGAAATTTGGCATTTGGTGTATATACTTGAAGTGATGACCTCAGGTTTTTTTATAACATTTTCCATCCCCCACCACCCCCACCACCCCCACTCCCTTATTAAAAGAGTTGATAAAACTAAATTTAGATTTTCACTTGAAATTTGGTACACGTATAACGATATCTTAGATCATATTTTGACATGATTGCGTTGAACGAGTGGGGGTAATTGTTAAATAGGAAAAAATCTGCTAAGGGTGCAGAAACTTGAAATTCGGTATATGTCCTAGAAGCCAAGGCCTCAGATTTTTAGTAATATTTTTCAACCGCCCCACCGCCCTTTATCCATTATTAAAGGGGTTGATAAAATGAAATTGAGATATTCACTTGAAGTCTGGGACACGTATGTATTGTAACGACATCTGGAACTAGATTATATTTTGAGGTGATTCCGTTGAAGGGTTGAGGGTTAAATAGGAGTAATTAGGGGAAAGTAAGTAAATCAAGTTGGTAAAAGTACAGAAATGTAGGATTTGGTGCATATACTAGAAACCAAGGCCTCAGATTTCTTTCTAATATTTTTTAAACACCACCATTTCCACTCCATTATTAATGGCTTTGATAACATAAAATTGAGATATTTATTTGAAAGTTATTACACGTATGTATTGTAATGACATCTGATTGAGATGATTACATTGAAGGGGTGAGACGTGGTAAGTTGTGAATAGAGGAAAATAAGTAGGGTAAACTAAAAACTTTATTTTTAACGTATATGGTAGAAACCAATGCCTCAAACTTTTCTATGACATCTGCTCCAAATATTATTAAAATTCTATGACCAATAATTTCCATATACTAGAGTGCAAATCTAGTGAAGATGTTTCCTTTAAAGTGACTTGGATCTGGATCTGGATGTGGAAGTAGTGATTCCTTAGGCAGCGGTTTTTACAGTTAGGACCAAAATTACGTTGTGATAGTAATTTTATTTATATCAGATTTCTTTTATAAAGTTTGACGTTACTTTTCTGCATGTACTGATATAATTTGTCTGCCTCAAAAATCATCGATTCAATATTTCTAAATTGTCATGTCCCTTTTACTTTTCTGTACTTATTTATAGTTTCACTGTGATTATAAAGTTTATGTAATATAGGTTTATTTTACTTAAAGAATTGAATCTTTTCTTATTTACTCTTAACTATTGCAGGAAGATAAGATATTGAAGTAAAAAGACATAGAATGCTTTAATACGTTTATTTTCGGAGTTGTCATATACTCGGCAGTGCAAATAAATTTGTTGGGACAAACAGTCACAATGATTTCAAATAATAGTAACAATAAATCGTCACATTTATTTCTGCAGAATAGAATATGGGTCACTCATGCAAAGCACAAATAGTGTTGCAACGACAATTGCCGTTTGTTCTGAAATATTGGGAATTGAAGTTGGCATACGTTAAATCTGACACAAGCTCTGGGAAACTTCTCAATAGTGATCCGGATGGAAAAGCAATCACAAAAATCATATGATTTTCACAACTGTAAGAGTAATTATTTTTTATGTCAGTCAGAATCCCAGTTTGGGAGATCCACTGACTTTGATGTGTCGATGATTTGATAGGTTGCCATTTGCAAACACAAATCGGTAAGAGGTAATCAACTCAATTAAAAGTCTGGACGGTAATTTCAATGAGTATGAGTATTTGTTGTGAGAGAAGAGGGCTCACATCAGGGTATGTTCGAAGGGGGATTTTTCTAGAGTTGTCAAGAATTCTCAGTTTTTTCCTGAATACCCATTGTGTCATCCGACTTCCAGGCCTCTAATTTTTTTATAATATTTTCCATCTACCCACCACCCCCACTCCATTATTAAAGGGGTTGATAAAATAAAATTTAGACATTCGCTTGAAATTTGGGATACGTATATATTAGAATGGTATCTGAAAACCGATTGTATTTTGGGATTTTTCCGTTGAAGGGTTGGGGGTTAAATAGGGATAAATAGGGGCAAATAAGTAAAGCAAGCTGGTATGAGTACATATTCTGTGTATGTAGTAGAAGCCAAGACATCAGATTTTTTTATAATATTTTTCACCCCCCCCCACCCACCATCCGTACTCCAATACTTACTAAAGGGGTTGATAAAATAAAATTGAGATATTAACTTGAAATTTGGTACACGTATATATTATAACGACATCTGGAACTAGATTATATTTTGAAAAGGTTCTGTTGAAGGGTTGGTGGTTAAATGGGGAAAAATAAGTAAAGCAAACTGGTAAGAATACAGAAATTTGGTTTTGGTGTATATACTAGAAGCGAGGGCCTCGGGTTTTTCATAATATTTTCCATTCCCCTACCACCCCCACGCTCTTATTAAAAGAGTTGATAACATTAAATTGAGATTTTAACTTTAACACATATGTATTATAACGACATCTGAAACTAGATTATATTTTGAAATGATTCCGTTGAAGGAGTGGAGGGAAAGTACGGGTAAAATAAGTAAAGCAAGCTGTTGTTTGCGAGATGCTTCTTTTCAGTTACCATGCTTCTTTTAAGTTTCCATCCATCGTCAACTCCTTATTTTTCTTCTTCTAACTTTTCTGTTTCTTCTGTCTCTGGCAGCTTTTATTTTTTATTTTATTTTTGTATTTTTTCCCGTTTTTTCCTTTCTTTTTTATTTCTTAACCGCTCCACAAGTAAATGTCCATCTACGGTGGAGTTGCTGGGAAGGGCCCTATCTCGCGGTAACAATATTTTTTCTCTGCGCGTTATGAGAAAAGAACTCCGAAGGGATAGTTTGCTCACCCTGTATGTCGTTTCCTTGAAACAGTCAGTTTTATTTTCGGACAGTTTTTCCATTTAATCGCCTATCTATTACGCTTATTACCTATATATTATGTTTAATATCTTCTCAATTTTGATCTCCAGCTCTTGTTCAAAATCTAATAAAGACATAAATAAACCAATGCTAATGCTACATAAATAAAAAACTTGTCTGTTTCATTTACACATCTGGCTGGCTGTTACTTATTTTATATCACCCACTTCAAGAAGGGACGAATCCAGATACAGATTTTACGGTCAAGCACTCAAGCGGTACATTTTCCCCGTGTTGTTTATATACACTATTTTGTGTTGCTGTATTCAACCAACATAATTTAATCAAAAATCAACTATATGAAATAGCCATATTCGCGCCAGTACGAGAATTCTGGATGTGGAAGTAGTGATTCCTTAGGCAGCGGTTTTTAAGGCTCTACCGAAAGTGAGTTTTGCGTCGTATATTTTTCATAAATTACTTATTTAAAAAAGAAAACGCCATAAATTAATTAAATTGCCTAAAGTAATTTGGTTTAGGTGAAGAATGTGTCAAAATATCTTTAGATTAAATACATGTGTGGGTATTTACTAGGTATTATAAACTTACATATGATTTTCATGACCATGAAGTAATTGTATAAAATTCCAATTCCAAGGTCATTTCTGATTCGATATAGTTTTTAAAGAAACTATTATAAAAATGATTTAAACCTCTAATAGATAATAATAGGTCATCCACCAGAAATAGTGAGTATATATATAATTTAATTCATGTATATAGCATATTAAGTCACCTTCATAACAATTCCACCAAAAAAATTGAATTTAATATTTTAAATTTGTCTATAAGTTGCTATCTTTACCTCCTGCTCCGACTAAATCACAGTATTTGCGTCATCCGGATTTATATTTTGTTAACTATTTCTCAGCTTTCAGTCTCCCATTATATACATAATATACAAATCACGGTGGATCGGTGGCCCGGCAACGTTGCCAGCGTTTCTTGATCAAACAATGTAACAAAAATAATTTCTTTCCCAGCTCTCCACTTTCGCATATTTCGCAAATGAAACTAATAGAATTTTTACTAAATAAATGTTTTTATTCTATATCGGATTTCTTGTGTACGCGTTAGTTTGTAAGTTTTATGTCTTTTTGTGACTTCCCTTATTTTTTTCTAGGAAGAGAAAATGTAATAGTTCACCATGTTATTACTTACACTTTAGGTACATTTTTATAATTAATTTGACAAGTGAGAAAAGTGAGAATTCCTATGTGTCTTAAGGAAAATAAATTATCATTATTTATTATATTTAAGTATATTTGATATAAACAAGAGCAGTACCAGTAGGAAATTATCTTTAGTGAAAGTGTCTTGCATCAAACTTCAATTATTTAATCTGGTAAGAAATGATATGGAAAAAGCTGGTGCTGTTCAGGAATCCATCGAACAGCTTATAGATTTACTGACGATGATTACCAGATGGTTAGAATATCCAAATTTCTTATACATATGGAATAGGGCGAGGTTTGTCAGAACTTAGAAGAAATTTATTTGAATTTGGAGATAGATTTGATAAAACAAATGATGGCTTAAAGCAAAGACAAGTTTTTATATAATTAAACAGAAGAAATTACTAGTTTTATAGACAGAACACCAAATGTCATAAACAAGTAGGCAGTAGTAGGGGATAATTTCTATCTTTGGTAGAAGGATATAGCTTCTGCATATATTTCGCTTGCTTTACCGTGTCTTAAGTTGGCAACACTTACTCTGGGAAGTATCTAAAATCTTATCCATCGATTTGTTTATCGAGGGTGCGATTTCAATGAAAGTATGGATACATGATATCCTATCAGCGGGTATTACAACTTCCACTCAGAGTTAACTTTCAGGTTATTATAGAAATTGGGTTTTACAATAGCTGGTCATTTTCGATGTGGTAGTTATCTAGTAGTTAACTTTACTAGCAGATGAGGCGTGGGTAAACTAAAAGTTGGCAGTTTGCTGACAATTTATAACCTATAAAATAACTGTCACAAAATAATTTTTCGATGCTTTGCCTAAAAATGGATATGTACGAAGTAAATGCATAAAGCAGTGATGGGTAGCCAAGGTAATCCTGTATAGACCTAACTTTTTCGAAAAATACGATGGAAGAGATTTTTTAAATAGATCGAGACTAAATACTACCTACTTACTTAGTAATAGACCACTAACTCATAAATTGCTTCTGACATTTATATTTGATAGCAGGTGACGTGACTTTGGATCAAAATTCATACATTTTATGTATATTACCCATTTTGCCAGTACCAACATTATAAATTTAATTCACAACCTCTCGTTTACAAATCATCACTTAACTTTACATTGAAAAACGCATGTATCGGTAAAGTTATAGTTAACCTGCAAGTAAAAGTCAACTAACATGAAAGTTAACTTGCCATTGTAAAACCGGCTGTATGTGAAACAATTCTAGAATACAAATCGGCTTTTCTTTTTTCTTTTTTTCTTTTTTATAATAATGTACCTAAGCAGCTTATATCCAAATATCTCTTGACTAACACCATTGCCAAATTTTTTATTTTTTTTTTTTTTGAAAATAAATGTATTCTTTCATACTGAACGATGCGTTCAGTATGTATCATTTTATTGATACTGCTACGGCTGTAATGTTATCTAGCCTCACAATATGTTACAAGATTTTTAATCTTTTGCAAAAAATTTTAACTCATCAACTGAAATTAATTTCAATAAATTTGTATATAAAATTATCTGTTCCTTGCTCCATTAACCAAATGGTTGATTATTACAAGAAACAGTGTCCAACTGCAGTTCACAATGCGTTAGTAAGTATAAATATTCAATAACTATTTATCTATTTGTCCTATGTTGATTGACATTTTTTAAAAATTTTCCTTTCTCTTTAAGGAGACATTTATAGTATTAGTTGTTATTTAATAATAGAATTTAATAACTCTACCTATATGTAGGTAGGTAACTCATAAGGTCTTTTGTTTAAAAGAATTTTTTAGCCTCTAATAGAATATAAAATCGATACTTTGAATAGTAGTCAGCTTAAAAAATTTTAATCACTCACAATAATGGCCAGCTACCTATACGGTTTCCTTTGGTTCTGACATATTTCTCTCTCCCCCCTCCTCTTTGACACCATAATTTGGTTTGACGATACGTCCTCTTCTGCATTATTTTCCTATAATGAAGCAGCCTTTAAGGATTTTAGAGATATCACTTTTTTAATTGGTAAATTAAGTATCTTCAAATAACGTCTCCAATGGACGCATAGGCTCAATAATATTTTTTAACAAGTTTTGCAATGAAAATCTGTTAATAAACTTCCACTGTCTCTATAAATATGGGTATTAAAGTATCATTGTCACTTTTACCACTATTCAAAAAGTTTAAGGTTAGACCTATAATATGAGGCTGATAACTAGCATTTAATTGCTTCTGTAAAATAACATATAAAAAATATATGGGAGCTACGGCCGTTAATACCTCTTTATTTAAAATGAAGAGTGAACTTATGACAGTTGCTTGAAGGGGGACTCGAACTTGCACAGATTTACATGCCATAGGCTATGCATAAACTGTGAACATATTCACCATAGGCGAAACTGAGCATACATTTATAATCTCGAGACAAATATTTGCCTTAGTCAAAACAGATCTTGCATAATTTCTAGAAGTATTCGCCATAGGCATTAAGGCTCTAGCATTGATATTTTCTTATGGTGCTCTTAAATTATGAGACACTACTTGCTATAGGCAAGTCACCACTAGGGTGTTTTCTTTTAGAAAGCTGAGTTTCATCTTCTTTATTGTGGGTTGTTGATCGAGTATCTAGTTGCCATAGGCGACTATTCGCCATAGGCGACACCACTAGGGCGTTTGAGATCTTTATTTGATGGACTGCTCTTAAATTATGAGCCACTACTTGCCATAGGCAAGTCACCCCTAGGGTGTTTGCTTTTAGAAAGCTGCGTTTCATCTTCTTTATTGTGGGTTGTTGATCGAGTATCTATAGTTGCCATAGGCGACTATCCGCTATAAGCGACTTCTGTTGCGTTTCTTCGACCTTTGCCATGCTAGAAAGAATTAAGATTATACAGCCAATAAATTGGTTGCTGTTGCTGAAAATAAATTTAGGAATATATAAACAATTTACCTATTTGAAGCAAAAAAAATCGGAATGAAGCCGTAACGTGACGCCTACCTTTGCACTAATGACACGATTTGGGAAGGGTTTCCGGTATATTGGTAATAAAGTTTTTTACTTCAAACTTAGTGACGCCACCTAGTACAAAAAGTGTGTACTACCTAGTATCTGGAGAGCGGGGCGCTGAGTATAATTCATAAAAAATAAGAATTAACAAATTTTGTATGATCTGGCGGGACGTAACACGATATTTACATATTTTGCAACCATATTAATCTTTCAAGTTTGTGGTGTTCGATGGGATACCTTTTTTGTCATGGGAGCTCGGTCTATTATGTTGTTCATGAGATTTTATAGATTAAATATCATTTACAATATTTTTTTCTATTATTTCGTATTGTTTAATAATGCAATTTTCATGATATATTTCGTACCTGGGAATAATTTGTTACGGAAAACCTGTTACTTTACCAAAGAATATTGTAGAAACATTTTTTGCTTAGAAATGTATACTCTTTCTGATAATATCTTTCATTGTTCCATACATGGAATCATGTCAAATATTTTGAAAGCATACCGATAAAAGACAGTTTTTTATTTCTTTCTTAATGTTGTCGGTCTGAAAATCATGCAAACTTGATCTCTCATTAAATACTCATGAAACTCATGAAAAAATAACTCATGAACATGTTTGAGATTTATAGGCAAAATTAGCTACACCGCCTGGGTTAAAGCTCAATTCTATGACCCTCTTTTACCATGATAATTTTTGATATCACGGTGTATCAAGATTGCCACACTTGTTGCCATATTTGACAAGCAACATGTAAGCGAATAGTTAATCAAATTAGCTAGATGCATATTTTCGCTGTTATATTTACGTCAAAATTATTTGTCATAGTTAAGGGTTTTAATGTAAGATATTAGTTTTTTAAAACGCGTGTAGAAAATGTATTTGTAAATATACATCGAAATGTCCATGGCAAGTAAGAAAATCTATCATGACAAATATGTAAAACCTACCTGTGCAACATCTAAACAAATTTTTAAAAACAACTCTGGTCACTATGTTAACGCAGAAGTCAAACCAAGAAATGAATATGTCTCACCAAATTCCATAACCAAAACACCGGTTGAAGAACCAAGGGGTAAATATAATAAGATAATAACAGAAACTTATGATGATATTTTGGATTTGCGCAAATCTATCTTTTCGAACGATGAATTAAATAGTAACAACAATCGGTTCCTCTCGGTTTCCGAAACTAAATCCCCTACGAATGTACTGAATAACTATTTAAAGAAAGTCTACGATTTTCCACAAAGGCCCTGTACGAACGAATATTCCACGAGAAATTCACAAAAATTAAGTCAATCATTTACAACAAAAACAGATCTAATAGTTGACCGAATTATAAGTAAAGAACAAGAATTAAGTAACGAAAAACTCAAGGTGAAAAAAAAGGGGCAGCCCAGAGCTCTACTTCAATTGAATGTAGAAAGAGTTGCGCAAAGAATTTTCGAGGACCAACTAAAGACGGAAAAAGTTAGTAGTTCCAAAATAAAAAATTCCACGAAGAAACCAATAGAAGATACGCTGGACATCTTTGGAGCAAGAAATGAATTAAGAAAAAAAAATGCATCATCAAAACAAACATCGTTCGACAGTAGACCAAGATTTCAGATAGTTTCTAATAATAATAAAAGAACTATGATAAATAATTTGTCGGTACAAGTAAATATTGATAAAGAATTTAACCCTTCGACATTTACCCAGACAGATGATGAAGTAAAAAATATAAAAAATGAAAATTTGCAAACCAATATAAAATTGCTTACGAACGCCAAAAAAACGCAAACTCGAATATACAAAGCAAATAATATGGAAACAAGCCCTGTTTTGATGAAATTGCCCACAAAATGTACCAATACATCTAACGCTCTTAACAACAGCGTAGAGCATCATACGCAGATATACGAGCATATTACTTTCAGTTATCTATTTCGTTTGGATTGGGTGAATAAATATCTATTCACTGCTAATATGAATCCTTTTAATATCGTTGTAGATGATAAAATTAAAGACATTAGTGAAATAGCCAGCAAAACGACCTTCCTAACTGTTGCTGATATATCTTTATAAACGTACCTTAGTCTTATTTGTACATATTTAAGTCTTATGTCATAATAATTGATATTAGGAATAAATTATGTGGGCGTATAATCTTGTAGTTTTTTTCCTAACTACTAACACAGTACAAGACTTTTAGTGAATGGAAATTAGGCGACAAAAAGATGAATGGAGAAAATTGTCTATAGTTCATTTTCTATGAGTTTTACCTCATAAATAATTCGCTAGTCAAGCAAATATTGTACTCGCAAGTAGTATTTTATATAAATTATAGAACTAAAAGAAAAACTACATGTAAAAATATTAATGAAATCTTTGCATTCTTTCGATAACCTGGCTTCTGGTTATGCTAACAAGTAAAAGTTACCATTTGCCATTCTCATTATAACACTAGCATCCAACATAGTCCCCTACGACTAGGCAGATTAAACTAGTATCTACATGATCCCCTACGATATGTAAATTCAGTTAAAAATGAGAACAAAGGCCTGAAATTAATTTATTTTCCTACCTTGTCCTTAAAAATTTTTTCATTCTAATGAATTACATTTTCATAAAATCTCATTTTTAAAATTCATATAAAAGAAAAA
Source organism: Stenurella melanura (assembly GCA_963583905.1). Classification (NCBI taxonomy): domain Eukaryota; kingdom Metazoa; phylum Arthropoda; class Insecta; order Coleoptera; family Cerambycidae; genus Stenurella; species Stenurella melanura. Next base: position 103,809,626 of record OY757312.1, read on the forward strand.
TAATCTCTATAAAAAGCTAAACGTAATTGTTTCATTTTAAAGTACCCTGATTTATTCAAAAACAAAGATTGGCGAAAATCAAAATAATTGTCCAAAACAAATATAAAAATAATGGAAAATAATGACTAATGGCTGCATTATTGATATGTATTATTATATTTTCTGTTTATATCATTTTTTTAATCTTCAAGGCAAACAATGGTACTTTTATAACAGGAGCTTATAGGTAATGCTATTTTAGGCGCAAATTTAAAGACAAAATTGACAAAGAATTAATACAATACATATATTGTACTACAGTAAAGAGAATATTATGATACTCAGAAGTACATACAATAAAATAATATTTCATAAAACAGCAAATATTTGTACATTTAGTTGATAATAATAATAATAATAGTAATAATAAAACACAGGGGGCGGCTGTAATTATCGCCGGCGCGGTTGAATCGGTTGGAAAAAGCACGGAAAGCCTATCCGGTAACGGATAAACCGAAAAAAATAATAATAACAATAAAAATAATGATAAGGCCAGGAGGCGGAAGAGATGCAGACAAAAGAACCAGGGATCTAAGGAGCAACTACTATCACATGCCAGTAAATACAGGGACAATAAACAAAAGGAACTTATAAGCGGCATATATATATATATATATATACACCATTCACGAATAAAGTAACCTAGCTTAAGTTAATTATGTATAGGCAATAAAATATTTAAATGGAAATGGCTAATTTCCAGAGACGTATTAAATGTCATGTTTTATGCAACCTACGGTTGATTACAATTTTCGAGCAGAGTTTTTGATTGAGCACACAAAAATACTCAGATACACAAAATATTGAAACTGCAATGTACAGTATATCTCTCAGGTTAGAACAAACTTTAAACGAATTAGTGATACATCAATTTTAAAACATTGTAAGGAATTTTTAATAAGGCTGCTGGGATGAGTGAAAGTTGCAGTTTGGCATTGCACTGCGAATTCCTATTTGAACAGTAAAAGTACGAAATTATTGGCTGCGTACATAAATTGAGCGTCACCATGTAAATGTGAATTGATTCGAACAACATATTAATCAACACCCCACTACAACTGCCTTGTTTCCATTTTGGCAATAAATTTATAAATACTTTATGTAAATTCTAGACACTATGCTACGACGGCGTATATAGACCAGGGTAAAAAACAATAATTCCTTTAATTGACAGATTAAATCTGTCAATTGCCACATTCAATCTGTGAAGGTATCTTTTTAAGTTTATTGTCTACCAGGGTCATAATAAAATGTTTCAACCATGTTCTTTATTTACTGAAAGCCCTTATGGCCAATTCAACTTATTGATGATTGCGTTGTAGAGTTAAGGGTGAAATCGGTGCAAATAGGGGTAAATAAGTAAAGCGAGCTAGTAAGTCCAGAAATTGGGCATTAGGTGTATATACCAGAAGCAAAGGTGTCAACTTTTTTATGACTATTTCCATCTCACCCCCACCCCAACTCTTAATTAGAGGGGTTAACAAAATAAAATAAAGACATTGATTATACAGTTTGCACACGTATGTACTATAACAAGATCTGGAACTGAATTATAGTTTAAGCTTATTACGTTGAAGGGGTGGGGTGAGATGAGGGTAAAAAGTGAAGCAAGCCAGTAAGGGTCCAGAAGTTTGGGATTTGGTGTATAAACTGGAAGCCAAGGCGTTAAATTTTTTTATGACATTTTCCACCCCCCACCACCGCTCCATTATTGCAGAGGTTAATACAATAGAATTCATATATGGACTTAAAATTTGGTAAACTTATGTATTATAACGATAACTGGACCTAACTTATATTTTGAATTTATTCCGTTGAAGGATTGTGGGTGAAATAGGGGCAAATAGGGGTAAATAAGTAAAGCAAGATAATAAGAGTCAGGAAACTTGGGATTTGATGTATATACTAGAAGCCAAAGTCTCAAATTTTGTTTTATTTTCTGCCCCCACCACGATCCCCACTCCATTATTAAGGAGGTTAACAAAACGAAATTGAGACATTGACTTGAAATTTGATACACCTATGCATCATAACGACATCTGTAACTAGATTATATTATGAGCCGATTCCGTTGAAGGGTTGAGGGATTAATAGGGGTAAATAAGTAAAACGAGTCAGTAAAAGTTCAGAAACTTGGGATCAGCCAAGGTCTATATATTTTTTACGACATCTGCCGCCCGCATCACCACCTCCAATATTTCCGCTCCTTAATTAAAAGAGTAAACAGAATAAAAATATGATTTATACTGTGTGTATGATAACAGAAGTTCTCAAAAAAATGTTCGGCATCAGCCACCCCCATTACCACCCTGGAGTAGACACAAAAAATTATTCCTATCAGGCATGACCGACTGCAAGAAGAATAGAAAAATCTCTTTATGAGTATTGTGAGATCCCATTGACTGACATAAAAATGTAAATAAAATCGTTATTAAAGAATATTAATGATAATTTATAGTTACATAATACTGAGAAATGGCTTGATGTCATCGTATTATGATAGAAGTAGTATCATAATTTGGTGATAATATTTGGTTTGTAAATATATTTAAAAGAATTTGACCGATTTGCCATCACTTTACTACCACATCCACGTAATGGAGTGGAAGTAAGTATAATAATCATACCTCGGATGTAGCGGCCGGAGTCCAGGGCTGTCTTTTACAAATAGGTGGGTATAATATTGTTATATTGTAAACACCTATTAAAACATTCCCAAACTACAAACACAGAAATGTATGCAAAGTAATAATTGAATTTTATTAATTTTACCATGGTAATACGTTTATTCGGTGACGCACTATACCTATGAAATACAAACGTAAGGCGTAATAGATTCATTTAACTTGTAGTACACGTGCACTTTACACTACCTGGTTCGGCAGGTGCGGGAGGGGAGAAGATTACGACGCTCACGATGAAACAGTAGCTGACGTAACGTCGCGTGTATTGGTCGGTGACAAATATGCAGAAAATACGGACAAGTTCTTATTATTCCTTATCGATGGAATTATATGAAAGCTGCTGGAAGAATTTTGAAAAAAACATATGTACTGCATGTATGGGCTGCATAGGATTGCTAAAACTATTAGGAGGTGCTACCCTACTGTTGATAAATTAATATCTAGTGTAAAGAAAGTTTTTCTTAAAGCATATTCTACCAAATATTCCATTAGCTAGAGGTAATGGAATATTATCACATGGAGATCTTGGCTACAGGCCGTACTATTACTGTCATTTCGAGAATGTGAAATCCAAATGACGCAGTTGCCATTTCATAGGCCCACCAGGCATTTCTGATGGATCCAACTGTTCAAAAAAATCTGGAGACCATACACGAATATTTCTCACGAATTCCTCTAGCCATACGGTACCTTCAACATCAACCTTTACTACAGTTGACATTGTTTTCGATCTTCGACAATATATTTTTCAATTATAGGGAGACATTGCTGGCTGCGACAGTACAAAAAAAATTATAACTGTGTTAACAAAAAATGCTGGATTTGTTACGATGACAGGTGTAACAGACCTTTTACAAGACAAGGAAGTAGACTTTGCTACACCTGGCATGAAAGTGGTGATATTGCGAAAGTTTCGATATGCCAAGTTACATCTGTCGACGTCGAGCGGCCCTTCTGGCAATATTTTTCCGAAAGGTGGCGACGTTTTACTCAAAAACATTTAGAGCAGATATTAGTGATATATCTTTATTCTTTAACCACCGGGACTGAAAAATACTGTGTGTGTTAGTTTAGTGTGAAGTACAGTCCCCTATACCTCCAGTTATCTTCGAGTGAGTGTTTATACTAAAGTGGCGTTATTACCTTTGGATACTACAGAACTTGCTACAAAAGAAGATATAGTTTCATACATGTGCATGCAACTCTTTATGCGCTGACACATATCTTCGAAAGTCAACCATGGTTTTACGTCATATCTGGCCGCTAAATCCGAGGTCTGATAATAATCGTAAAAAAAATTCAAAAATATTTTTTGTTGAAATAGGCTTAGAATGTCATAAGACATCGAAATTTTAAATTTGAACTAAAAAAATGTTTTGTCTGTCTGTTAGTCTGTCTGTCGATTTATAACTTTTTTTGTGCTCACGCTTTCTCAGCAATCGTTTAAGATATTGAAATTTGGTACACATATGTACCATGACGAGATCTGGAAGTAGATTATATTTTGCGCTAATTCCAGTAAAGGGTTTGGGGTTAAATAGGGGGAAATAGGGGAAAATAAGTAAAGCAGCCTGGTAATAGTAAAGTAACTTGAGATTTGGTGTATATATCAGAAGCCAAAACCACTGATTTAAAAAAAATATTTTCAGGGGTTCAATAAAATAAAATAAATATATTCACTTGAAATTAGGAACAGCATTGTATTATAATAACACCTGGAACTATGTTTTATTTTGCGTCAATTCTGGTGAAGGGTTGGGGGGTTAAATAGGGGTAAGTAGGGGAAAATAAGTAAACCAAGTTGGTAAGAGTAGAGTAACTTGGGATTTGGTGTATATACAAGAAGCCAAGGCCTCAGATTTTGTTTTGTAATATTTTCAACCGGTTTAATAAAAGAAAATTGAGATATTCAGTTGAAATTTTTTACATGTATATATTATGACGACATCTGGAACTAGATTATATTTTGAGATGATTCCATTGAAGGGTTGGCGGTTAAATAGGGATAAATAGTGGAAAATAAGTAAAGCAAGTTGGTAAGAGTACAGTAACTTGGGATTTGGTGTATATACAAGAAGCCAAGGCCTCAAATTTTTTCCAATCCGTCCCCCTTTTCCCACCATCGCCACCCTCATACCATTATTAATAGGCTTAATTAAATAAAATTAAGACATTCACTTGAAAATTTGGTGCACATATGTATAATAACGACATCTGGAACTAGATTATATGCTGAGATGATTCCATTCAAGGGTTGGGGGTTAAACAGGGGTAAGGGAGAATAAGTAAAGCAAGCTGGTAAGACTACAGAAACTTGGGATTTGGTGTATATGCTAGAAACCAAGGTCTCAGATTTTTTTATATTTTCAATCCCCCACCACCATTTATAAAGAATTTAATAAAATAAAATTTAGATATTCACTTGAACTTTGGTACACATATGTATTATAATGACATTTTGGAACTAGATTATATTTTGAGATCATTCCTTTGAGGGGATGGGGGGGGGGTAAATGGGGGGTGAATAGGCGATCATAAGTAAGGCGAGCTGGTAAGAGTACACAAACTTGGGATTTGGTGTGCATACTAGAAGCCAAGGCCTCAGATTTTTTTATAGTAATTTTCACCACGTCCCCCCACCACCACCCGTCCACTTTATTATTAAAAGCCTTAATTAAATAAAATTGAGGTGTTTACTTGAAATTTGGTATACGTATCTATTATAACGACATCTGGAACTAGATTATATGTTATGATTCCGATGAACGGGTGAAGGTAAGTAGGAGTAAATAGGGGAAAATAAGTAAAACAAGCTTGTAAGAGTATAGATTGGGATTTGGTGTTTATACTAAATGCCAAGGCCTTAGGTTTCTTTATAGTATTTTTCGACCTCCACCTACATTCTATTGTTAATTAATTTTCATTTCTCCATTGTTAATCATTTTATAAACCCAAGGGGTTGATTAAACAAAATTGAGATATTCGTATGTATTGTAATGCCATCTGATAAATAGAGAAATAAGTAAAGCAGGCTAATAAGAAACCAGATACTTCATTTTTGGCGTATATGCTAGAAGTCAACGCTTCAAATTGTTTTATGACATCTGCCTCAATTAATATATTACTAAAATTCTATGACAAATAATTTTCACATACTAGAGTGCAAATATTGTCAAGGTATTTTCCTTTAAAGAGACTTGGATGGGGAATCAGGATATGGAAGTAGTTATTCCTTAGGTAGCGATTTTTATTGTTATTTTTGTTTTTGAACCCATCCTATTAAAATCAGCTAAAAAAACGGTTAGTAATTTCTGGTATTTATAACACACCCGTACATTCGTTTTCGGTGAAAGTGAAATGTGTTTACAATTATAAAATATCTATCAATAGCGATTTCCAACTTTCTATTAGTTAGGTCTGAATTTTTAAATCCATAACTTTTGTTTATATTGTAAAAAATATAAATATATACAAAGAAATGAGAAAGCTCTATTCAAAATTGAAAGTAACTATAATATCGATCTCCCCATCCCTAAACCTCGGAATTACTGCTATTACTCCACATCTGAAAAAGCGGTTTTTAAAAAATTTCGGTGTATACGCATGAGTATACATACATACACTTACGTCTTTGGACAGGATAACGCCGATAATAGTGAACCAATTTTGATAAAATTTAGTTCGTTGTACATAAAAAATATAAGAGATAATTTTCGTGCGGAATTTCATTATCTTTCATTTTCATAATAACCTCAATTGGCCTCCGAACCATAGAAAGCACGATATTCGAAAAAAAACATTTTTTGTGAACCCTGGCCTTGAATAATTTTTTATGCCATAGTGATCTTGTTCTCGATTTTTAATATTTTCATGAAAACACCAAAATAAATCGATCAAAAGAAAAAAAATGAAGGATATATTTTGTTAGATCAGAAGCCAAATTTTTGTCTAAAGTAACTGGAGTATATTCCGATGAAGGGTTGGGGGTGAGATGAGGGTAAAAAGTGAAGCAAGCCAGTAATGTGAATATATAATATATAAAGAAATGAGAAAGCTCTATTTAAAATTGAAAATAGTTATAATATAGATCTCCCCATCCCCAAACCTAGGAATTACTGCTATTGGTCAAAATCTGAAGAAGCGGTTTTTAAAAAATGTCGGTATATACGTTGTCACGCCCTATTTGGCATTTACATCTGGGGTAAGCAGGGAGTTAATTTACGGGGAACCCGGTATATGTGGACACCCAGTATATGTGATTAAAAGAGAAAACATCCGTCATTATTCGTGATAAAATCGACAAGAGCGACCATGGGTTAAACAAGTCGCTACTAATAAGCTTGTGGTTAACCTATCAGGCAATAGATGGCGAACCTGGTAATAAAATAGCATTTCTTATTAATCATTGTAATAAATGAGTGATTCTCTTTTATAGTGCTAAACACATTAAAATACATTGATTTCAGCATTAATCCGAAAAGTACAAATGTTTACTCCATATGTCAGTTTTCGCAAAGTCCGAATGCCGATAATAAAGATCTCAGTAAGAAAACTTAAAGGTTGACAACGTGAATCAAACCTCCTACCAAAAATGTTGAATTAAGTGTAAAGTGCGCACATGAATTAGTTTTTTTTATATATTAACTGAAGTTATAAATACCGCAGGACGGAGAGAATCTTCCTCTTTCTATTTCGAAAATTCATTAGACACTTGTTTCCAGTGTAATTAAGTCAAAGGCCACGTTGAGGCAAATCGATCTTGGTATCGGAGTTTAAGACTATAATTTCACCAGTTAATTGATAATTTTATATTCTCAATTTATCGATTCTTAAATCGGAGATATTTCAACAAGTAATTAACGTCCAGATAATCTGGGTAAGTTGTATTTTCACTTCTTGTTAGTTCACAACCATGTGTACATTTTGAGGTTAGCTTTACACTAATTTACATGTTTTTATCGTAGACGGTTTTGGAGAGGGTTTGTTTTTGGACAACAAAAGTAGTAGTTCCCTAGATTTTTCTATGGTTTGATAGCCACGTGGGCAACCCCACATAATTTTAACTTTGGTACAAGTTTTCTGAAGCGAAGTATACCGAGCTGTGTTTTCCTGGAGGACGTTCTGGCATAACACCAGACCCCAGATCCTGAGCACCTGAAATCTACAATTCTTCACGTGGGTTAACAAAAGATAAGTTATTTTTGTACCATTTTAAATTAGTGTGCTCATCCTGTAGTTTTAAGTAATCTTTTTTTTTATATTTTATCTTTCATCATTTAGTAGTTAACATTTTGCTTATCGTTCCTTTATTTTGTTATAGTGACTCCTTCAGAGAGATACTGTAGGGTGTAGATTACATTTGTGGCCTAGAGCTATTATATATTTTTTTGTAGGGACTGGTGAATGCACCCACCTGGGGCATAGTTCACCCCGGTCGTTAAAACCTATTGTACATATTTTTTTATTAATATTTAATAATATTCAATATTGTTCTCACTAGTGTGCTATTGTACATATATTTTTTGTTAATATTTAATAATACTCAAATTTGTCAAAATAAATTAATCGTAATAAATATTTTTTTTACCTTACAGCATTCTTTCTATTTATTTATCCTCTCACACTCACCAAAATAGGATTTGTAAGGCCTAGGACCTTTTATTCTTTAAAGTGTGTACGATCTTCACTTTTAGATCGTAACATTTTATTTTGGGGGCTCGTGTCCGGGATCTGTAAAGTGAGTGAGAGAGGAGAAATATTTAGAATCATATTACCTAATAAGATTGTTGCTAATTGTATTTGGAATCTTTTAGTGAGAATATCCTGTGGAGACGTTGGATTAACAGGCAGCAAAGGATCCAGGGATTGTATATTGTACTTGATGCTGGTAATTTAGGAAGTACAGGAGGACAGGTTTCAGGAACCAGTTTGGTATACTTAGTTTTTAGTCATTTTTTTTTTTGCTTGCAAATTCTATAGTTTTTTATATATTTGGTAGATAAGTTTTTTTCCCCTTTGGAAAAAAAAGTATCACAATAAAAAGCCAAGCCAATCCTAGAACAAGATGGCTGACATCAATGTAGCACTTTTAGAAAGAGAATTTCTTATTTATGAACTTAATATCAGAGGTGTAGAAGTAAAAGCAGGGGATAGAACTAGAGACCTTTCGTCTAATTTAACCGCGCTTTTGAAACTAGAGACACAGGGTAAAACCTTTAGAGTTCTTAGAGATTTAGATACCATCACCGAATTGCAAAGTTGTGCCACGATCCTAACGATAGTCACGAAAACATCCAAAAGTATAATGACAGTAACACTCATTGAGAGGCTAGATGTTTTGTTTTGGCATTTGAAGGGACGCATTGGGCGTATCTCCGCAGAAAATGAGGACCAGGAGAAACAAGTTTCCGATTTATTAGAGGGTTATAAAAAAATATTCGATGGCTTCATTGATCGAAAAAAATATTTAGTGGGGGCAACAAACGTACAACCTCCAGTCGATCCATCGATGGGGCTGGCAAATTTACAAACCTTAGTATTAGCTGACCCTGATTATGTTCCTGTTACCAAGTGGAATTTTGTTTTCAATGGGGAGAGTAAAAATAACCTTGATGTGTTAGATTTTATACGGAAAGTGGAGCAATTTTGTAAGACGAGGAAGGTGTCTGAATCTAAATTAATGAGTAGCATAGGGTGTTTATTTGCAAATAGGGCTGATGTCTGGTTTAGATCAATAGAAACAGAAGTTGACTCGTGGGCAGACCTCTGTTCTCGTTTAAAACGAGAATTTTTACCGATTAATTTTGTAAAACATGTAAAAGAGTTAATAAAAGCTAGATACCAACAGAGTGGTGAGAGTATAGGTACTTTTATAGCACATATCTCTGATTTATCAAGCTACCTACCAGTCCCTCTCTCTAAGGAAAAACGTCTAAGGATTATTCGGGAAAATATGTTACCTGAATATCAGGAACGACTTATCCTTGAAGACATACCCTCTGAAGAGAGATTGGTGGAGCTGGTAATGAGGATCGAGGAACGTAGAGTAACGAAACGATTCGAAAGATCCAACTCTAACAATCGTCAGACTCGCCCACAAGTTTCTTTTTGTGGACCCGAGAATCCCCGTAGTAGTTATCTTGGCAATTCTAGTGGTAATTCTAATAATTTTAATAATTCTGCTAATAATTTCAGTAGTGGGTATCAGGGTAGTAATAGTACTAGGAGATATAGTAGGGGTGTAGCGCGCTCAAATAGTCAAGACCGTACTAATAGACCTAATGGTAGTTTAGAAAGAACCCGTTCAGACAGTCGTGATCGAGGAGGTGACAGGGACCAGCGCCCTGCACTTAATCGACACACACCTAACAACGGTGGAAGATCAGATAGTCGGGAGAGGTATAGTACTCGTTCAACGAGTCAAGACCGAAATCCCAGACAGATAAACAGTTTGCGCTGTTTTAAGTGTGATAGTACACAACATCTGACAAGTGACTGTCCGTCAAAGGTTGTGAAATGTTACCGTTGTGGCCTGTTAGGGTACACGACACGCACTTGTCCCACCTGTAACAAACAGGGAAACGGACAGAGGACTTAGTCCCTCGTCGGGGGCTAAGTCCATTTCACAGAAAGCCAACAAATCAAATAAAAACACCCCGTATATCAAAAGAGTTAGTCGAAACCGAGAAGGTCAAATACGTTTTAGATTTTATTTTATCCCACGTTCAGGGAAATGAATGTCCATATATTCGTGTAAATATTTATGATAAACAAATTTTAGCATTACTAGATAGTGGAGCAAATGGCATTTTCATGAACGGAAAAGGATGGAAAATTCTGGAAACCTTGGGATTCCAGTTAGAAAAGTGTTCTGTAACCTCTTGCAAGGTTGCTAACAATGATAACATCCCGTGTATAGGTCAAACCATTGTTCCAATTAAACTTAGAGATCGAACACATCTTTTTGAGATCATGATAGTGCCAGAGTTGCGCCATACCTTAGTCTTGGGTACAAATTTTTGGGTCAAAATGGGTATCGTTCCAAACTTACGTAAAGGCGAATGGTATTTCTCAAGCGAACCTGTGTTAAACGATGTCGTCTCAGAGAAAAATCCTTCTCTTGAGAGCGCGATCGATTTAACCGGGAAGCAGAAAGAACGTCTAGAAGACGTCGTGAATGCTTACTTCGACAACATCAAAGACATCGAGTTAGGTTGCACAGATGTGGTGGAACACAAAATTGAAGTTGATACAGGAATTCTGCCCATTAAGCAGAAATATTATCGTGTTAGTCCACCCATGCAACGGAAAATCGACGAAGAGCTCGACGAGATGTTAAGACTTGGTGTTGTCGAACGTAGCAACAGTGAATGGAGTTCACCTATTCTGATGGTAAACAAGGACGATGGGACATATCGGTTTGTAGTAGATTTTCGGAAGGTTAACAGTGTCTCTAAGAGACCTGCATATCCATTACCATTCATACATGAGATACTGGATCAACTAGGTCAAGCTCGTTACTTGTCTAGTTTAGACATCAGGTCAGCTTATTGGCAAGTAAAACTGGAGGAAGCTAGTAAGCAATATACTGCTTTCACGGTACCTGGCAGAGGCCACTTCCAGTTTAAAAGGCTGCCATTTGGTTTGCATGGGGCACCAGGCACTTTCCAGTCCTTGGTGGATAAGTTATTTGGCCCTGAGCTGAAACCCTATGTCTTCGCGTACTTAGACGATCTAATAATAGCTACCAGTGATTTTGAGACCCATGTTCATGTTTTGAATGAGGTGTTTAACCGACTGAGATCTGCCGGCCTCACATTAAAACGGGAGAAGTGTAAGTTTTGTCGAGAGGAGCTAGAATATCTGGGGTATAAGGTAAATCGGGACGGTCTAGGAGTAAATCCGAAAAAGGTCAGCGCCATCGTTGACATGCCGAGGCCCAAAAATCCTCAGCAAATAAGGCGAGTTGTCGGAATGCTCTCCTGGTACCGCCGATTTATCCCTGATTTCTCCATGATCGTCGCACCTCTCACGCGGCTCACCCGAAAATCTGTTAAGTGGGAATGGTCAAAGGAGTGTGAAGAAGCATTCTTAAGAGTCAAAAGCGTTTTGATTAGTGCTCCAATTTTGTCACGTCCAAATTGGGAATATCCTTTCATCCTTCAGACGGATGCATCCCAAGTCGGAGTAAGTTGTGTACTTACACAGTATTACGAGGACAGGGAACATGTCATATGCTATCTGTCACGGGGCCTCACAAAAACGGAAGCCAAGTATGGGGCGACCCAGTTAGAAATACTGGCCGTGATATATGCAATCGAAAAGCTTCGGGGGTATATTGAAATGACCAAATTCATTGTTGTGACAGACTGTTACGCTTTGAAATGGTTAAATAATTTGAAGGATCCTAAAGGTCGACTGGGTAGGTGGTGCTTGCGACTGCAAAGTTACGACTTTGAGGTGATACACCGCAAGGGTCGATATAACGTGGTCCCTGATTGTCTGTCAAGGGCTGTCCCACCTACCATCGATACTGTGGTTCCGGATAAGGAACCCAATGTACCTTCAGGCGACCAGTGGTACGATAAGATGCTCCTCCGACTAAAGCATAATCCCATCCGGTATGATAGATGGCGAGAGGCAGGTGGTAAGCTATACAAGCGAGTCGAATGTGGTTTCAAGGATCTTTTGACTGATATCGATGCATGGAAGGAAGTAATTCCAAAGCCAGAAAGGCGAAAGCTTTTAGAGAAGTATCATGACGATATGATACATGGTGCCCACATGGGTGTGTACAAGACGTACAATCGTCTGATACAAAGGTACTACTGGCCCCGGATGAAAGCTGACGTGTATCGATACATCAAAAAGTGTCATATTTGTTCAAAACAGAAACCAATACAGAAGGCAACTGCTGGAGAAATGGGCAAAAGGCCAGAGATTACGCGTTGTTGGCAGCTCATTAGTAGCGACCTTTTTGGCCCATTACCCAGTAGTAGTGCCGGCCACAAATATGTGTTGGTGGTCACTGATTATTTCAGCAAGTTTGTCACTTTCGTACCACTTCGCACGGCTACCGCGAAAAACATCATAAAAGCCATTGAGCAGTATGTCTTCTTGCTATTCGGTGTACCTGAGTTTATCATTGTAGACAATGGGACCCAATATGGCAGAAGTACTGAGTTCTCCAAGTTTTTGGACAAGTATGGGGTGAAACCACTTTATAATGCTCTGTATCATCCACAGAATAACCCTACAGAACGGGTTAATAGGGTGTTAAAAACCCTCTTGGCAACATATGTGGATGAACAACAGAGAAACTGGAGTGAGAATCTTCCCCATCTAGCGTGCGCAATTAGAACGGCGAAACACGAAGCGACTAGGTACACTCCATATTTCGCGAATTTCGGACGGGAAATGGTAGTCAATGGCGAGGACTACAAAATTCGCCGGGACAAAAGTAAATTTGGAACTGTTGACCCACCTGACAACGGAGAATGGAAAAGTAAGGGAATAGCTCAATTACACAAAACCATCAAATTAAATTTAGAGAAGGCTTATGAGAAAACTAAAGCGAGATATAACCTTAGAAGACGTCCGGTTAGTTTTAAGGAAAATGATTTTGTATGGAAACGAGACTTTCCATTATCCGACGCTTCTAAGCATTTCTCTGCTAAGTTGGCTCCTAAATTTAGTGGTCCGTATCGTGTGAGACGGAAAATTGGGTTGAATGTGTATGAGCTGGAGAATGATGCCAAAGAGTCCGTAGGTCAGTGGCACGTAAAAGACTTGAAGCCAGATTACACTTTGGAGCCAGACTAATAGGCAAATTATTTTCGGAACATTTCTTTTGGACACGCATTTTAGCATAAATATTTGGATTTTTCTCTCGTAGATTTAAATTTTATCTTTTTTTGAGTATAGGGCGGTAGGGTGGAGGTTCTTAATAAAGGGCCACGTTTCCGCTGATGGCTTGCGTCTCGAGCGTTTGCATATCACGTTTTGTTGGTTGCATACGTTCTGGGTGTCGGTAGTCAAGCGAGGGATTTCAATCATGCGGGGTAAAACTCACCAAGTTTTATCTCACCATAGGAGAATACATACAGGGTGTTAGACAAACGACTCACTCTCGTATTTTATCGAGATGTTCGTAGTTTTTGGAGTCTGCTGTCGAAATACCTGTTCGTTTTTCTCTTACGCATGGTTGATATCAATAATATGACATAACAACGTCGTTCTTTTTGTGATCGTTTTTTCTTTTCTTTCGCAATTCTCTTATTTTTATATATTTCTCTATGATCACTACCTCTTGTTTTCTAATTTTGCCTAGTTGACTACTTTAACCGTTTGTATTATAAGTAGCTTTTTGACAATTTTGCTATAGTACTCTTCAAATAATGTTTAGAATTTTGTTATAAGGAAACTCCCTACCTGTGATTTTGGTTTATGATATGTTAATTACCAGTGTGCCAAAAGGCAGAATTTGTAGTCTGGTAAACATATTGTTTTCTTTGTGGATAAAGTCCACGTATATTGGTTTGAGGGTCAAGTCCACATATTTTGAATTTGTTTGTGGATTGACTTCACGTATTTTTGCAGTAAATTGTTCATGGGAACAAATTACTTTGCAGAAAAATTGTTCATGGGAACATATTTTTTCCTGTATGGCGTGTGCCTTTTATTATACAGGTGGTCGCTGTTCTATAGTACAAGATACTTAGCAGTGGTTTGGGTAGTTTTCCTTTGTCTTGCATTAAGTTGAGTCATAGCTAAATTTAAGTCAGTATCTTTGTGTGTTTTTACTGCTTATTGTTTCTTCGGCTAGGTAAATTGCTAAAATACTTTATCTTCTATCTTTATCTTGTTTATTATCTTTTATCTTTATCTTGTTTATATAGTGTTCTGAGAAATTTTTGTATATCACTATTGTTGTCTTGATGGGTAATTAAGGCATCAATTATTATATCGCTTTATGTTTACTCTCTAGTAGGTAGGTAAATTTTTTTTTTAACATTATCCTATTTAGTAGGATATTTTAGTTGCCATTAGGGAACTTGCTTCGAGATGGGGGTGAACTAGTTTCGATCGGGCTGTCTTCAATGACAGATGGTCAAGGAGGGTCAAGCGGACACGTAGGCAAGGGGGCTTGTCAGTCAGGAGTGGCCTAGGTCGTCTGACGTTCCTCGAGAGACAGGTCTTCCTCCCCGCTTCACCTCAGCCCTTGATCTATCGCCCGATCGAGGCACTGTTCATCGCGCCGGAAGCAGGAGTATTCCCAAATAATGGTCTCTTTTTTTTGTCACCTAGTCGTTACGTACTTCTGATAAGCCTCTTGGAGCTAAATCCAAAGTATTTTGATGTTACGTACTTCTAGTTTAAGCCACATGGAGCTATATCCATTTGTTCTTCTTTCAACAGTCTGGACATTTTCTCCCACTGTTGAGTATAGGCAGGTAACTTGGTTTCTGTGTCGTGGTTTAGGTGTGCTTATGTCTAAACTAATTTTAGCACTGGCAGCCGCTATAACGCTGCTCAGGCATTTCACCACAATGTCTGTGGAGACTGATCCTTAGAGGTCCTCTCCTAAAACATTTCATCTTTTTCTTTTCTCTTGTTCTTTTCTTTTTTCTTTCATTTTACACTGGGGGAAGCATTATCTTTTCCGAGTGGATTTTTCATGACTTTTCATATACTGTATAGCAACACTCATTATCGAGGCTTTTCATGCAACTTGACTTAGCGCAGAATGGGCGTGAGTTGAATTACCTTCCATCTTTGTTATATCCTTTTTGACTATATGTGAGCTCTTGATGAATGATCTCGGAATTGGTGATGTTCATAACTTTCTCCAGTGATAAAACGAACTTTTCATGTGGTTTCTTGTATGTGTAACTATTATACAAGTTTAGAAAAATTTTCTATTAAATTAATTTTTTTCTCTAATTCCTTTTACTCATATCTCCTTCGAGCAGGTAAACGATGCAATTATTCCCAACCAGCATAAAACTTTTGAGAAAACTGTAAATTTAGATAATGGTCCAGGGTCGAATATTAAAGGGGTCAAAAGAAGCGTTGCTTCCACGTAACCTGTGTAATCACGTTACATTGTTTTAATTTTCGTGTACAATTAATTTTGGTTACAAGTACCTTGTTTTGGTGAATAACGTCACCTAGCTGTTTTAGCTAAGTCGATTCGTATCGGATTTAGACTGTTATTTCACCCGTTTCGATTGCAAATATATCTTTGAGATTTTTTTTTATTCTCGTTATTGCAATTTTATCGATCTCTGATCGGAATTTAATTAACAAGTTTACTGTACATTGTTTTGGGTAATTATTTAAATGTACGTGGATTAGTAATTTAATCGTACCGTGATACAATCCTTCTGGGGCCCATATAAATTTACATTTTTTCCGACACATTTTGTTGTTACTAGTTTCTGCATATTTTGATAACCTGCTGTTGGATTGAAATTTTAAGCAATGCTAGTCAATTTATCATAAATAAAATAGTTATTAATTTGAGATTTTTGAAAAAAAAAAAAAAAATTCCTTCTGAATTTTTTTTTATTCCTTGATAGGATGGAGTTGTCACGCCCTATTTGGCATTTACATCTGGGGTAAGCAGGGAGTTAATTTACGGGGAACCCGGTATATGTGGACACCCAGTATATGTGATTAAAAGAGAAAACATCCGTCATTATTCGTGATAAAATCGACAAGAGCGACCATGGGTTAAACAAGTCGCTACTAATAAGCTTGTGGTTAACCTATCAGGCAATAGATGGCGAACCTGGTAATAAAATAGCATTTCTTATTAATCATTGTAATAAATGAGTGATTCTCTTTTATAGTGCTAAACACATTAAAATACATTGATTTCAGCATTAATCCGAAAAGTACAAATGTTTACTCCATATGTCAGTTTTCGCAAAGTCCGAATGCCGATAATAAAGATCTCAGTAAGAAAACTTAAAGGTTGACAACGTGAATCAAACCTCCTACCAAAAATGTTGAATTAAGTGTAAAGTGCGCACATGAATTAGTTTTTTTTATATATTAACTGAAGTTATAAATACCGCAGGACGGAGAGAATCTTCCTCTTTCTATTTCGAAAATTCATTAGACACTTGTTTCCAGTGTAATTAAGTCAAAGGCCACGTTGAGGCAAATCGATCTTGGTATCGGAGTTTAAGACTATAATTTCACCAGTTAATTGATAATTTTATATTCTCAATTTATCGATTCTTAAATCGGAGATATTTCAACAAGTAATTAACGTCCAGATAATCTGGGTAAGTTGTATTTTCACTTCTTGTTAGTTCACAACCATGTGTACATTTTGAGGTTAGCTTTACACTAATTTACATGTTTTTATCGTAGACGGTTTTGGAGAGGGTTTGTTTTTGGACAACAAAAGTAGTAGTTCCCTAGATTTTTCTATGGTTTGATAGCCACGTGGGCAACCCCACATAATTTTAACTTTGGTACAAGTTTTCTGAAGCGAAGTATACCGAGCTGTGTTTTCCTGGAGGACGTTCTGGCATAACACCAGACCCCAGATCCTGAGCACCTGAAATCTACAATTCTTCACGTGGGTTAACAAAAGATAAGTTATTTTTGTACCATTTTAAATTAGTGTGCTCATCCTGTAGTTTTAAGTAATCTTTTTTTTTATATTTTATCTTTCATCATTTAGTAGTTAACATTTTGCTTATCGTTCCTTTATTTTGTTATAGTGACTCCTTCAGAGAGATACTGTAGGGTGTAGATTACATTTGTGGCCTAGAGCTATTATATATTTTTTTGTAGGGACTGGTGAATGCACCCACCTGGGGCATAGTTCACCCCGGTCGTTAAAACCTATTGTACATATTTTTTTATTAATATTTAATAATATTCAATATTGTTCTCACTAGTGTGCTATTGTACATATATTTTTTGTTAATATTTAATAATACTCAAATTTGTCAAAATAAATTAATCGTAATAAATATTTTTTTTACCTTACAGCATTCTTTCTATTTATTTATCCTCTCACACTCACCAAAATAGGATTTGTAAGGCCTAGGACCTTTTATTCTTTAAAGTGTGTACGATCTTCACTTTTAGATCGTAACAACGTATGAGTATACACTTACGTATTTGGACAGGATAACGCCGAGAATAGTGAACCAATTTTGATAAAATTTAGTAGAGGGATAATATTAATACGGTAGGTGAACTGAAGAGGTTTTGATGCAGATTGGATGACATCTATCACCCTCTTGGTACATGCATTTTATTTTTCAACATAATATCCATTTATTATTGCACCATTCGAACGTAGATGTGATATTCAGTGATATATCGCGCTTCACTCTTTTCCTTTCATTTTCCTTCAAGAAATAATTATCCTAGCCCCCCGACGTGCAGACGGTGGATTTTTAAGTATAAGTTCTATCATCTACCGAACAAACACCTGCATCACATAGCTCAGCGGTAAGGTTAACTAAATTAACGAAGTCCTAGCCGCTCCCAGTAACTTCAAGAAATCAACTTTTTGTGATTCTATCGCATGATAAAAATCACCAAAAGTTTAAACAAGAACCCTTCTAAGTTTCCTGTTTTAAACAGAATTTTCGCGATTTTTAACCGAAATGTTTAAAAAGAAAGAAGTTCGACCCGTATGTGTTTTACTTCCCTCGCATACCGAAGTGAAGTATTGTATTCGTGAAAATATCACCTTCCGAGATTTTTTCGGATTTTCACGTTTCAGATCATGTTTCATATCTATATCTAACAGTTTGACGGAGAACCGTCAAATTTGGTACGTAGTTGAGGTTTTTAGATTTAGATTTTAGCTAGAGGAGCTGGCGATTGGCCTTGCCTACTGCGACCAGTAGAGGTCTATTGTAGTACCTTAGGGCTCCTTGTCCAGACATGTCCTTAGTAGACTTTCAGTCTGCTTGATAAGGAGCTCCTTGGTGAAGTTATCAGCTCCTCGTTTCTGTTTTCTCGCCAAGCCGTCTCAGTCCAGTCAAGGCTATTACAGCTCATGACATAGACTAACGTACCTGAACGTGTCCAAGAAGACCCAAATTTTTTCTTGGTTTTTGTTTTGGATCTTTTTTGATTTTTGAAGTATATGTTTAGCCCCGCGTTGGGAAGCTATGTCCAAGAAGACCAGGCTTTTTCTTGGGTTTTTGGATCTTTTTTGATTTTGGTTTTTTTTTTAAATTTATTTTGGTATTGGTCGTCTCGGGCTTAGAGTACGACTTGTTTTATTGAGACTAGCAAATTTGTTAACAGATGGGCGCCAGTTAGCACTTTTGAGACTCTAAGACTTGGACTAGTTGATTTTTTCAGGTAGGCTTTGGTTACACTTGAAGTTTAGTATTTGTGAATAAATCGCACAATTTTAACGATAGCTAGTATAAAATGATTTATTTAGAATTTTACAGTCTTGAGTTGTTGATATTTAAGAACACTTGCGATTTAAATTTGTACACTGGTATTTAGTAAAACTCAACTATTGATAAAGTCACTTATAGATTGAACGCGAAATTTTAATTATTTAAGAGCAACCCGGAGTGATGGTAGCGCGGGGATGTGGACTGTTAACGCGATGTGGAGATACTGCCCAGAAAAAGGAATTGTTAAAACAAATAAATATTTTTTGTCAACATAATTTTTTCCACTTAAATATAAATTTTATTGCTCCAAGAAATTTCAGTTCCATGCAATATAAGTCATTGCTTAATCCAATAAAATATTTTTCTTGTTTATCAAAAAATTAAATATTTACTTCAAAAATACAAACATTTTAAACAAACGTCGTATTATTCTAATTAAGTAAAACAGAAAATTTCAATTCAAAAGATTCCAGTTGTTTTTGTAAATGAACATACAATTATAACTAACAAATATTTTTTTCAAATAATCTAAATTTTTACTTACTGCTACAAAATACTTGTTTGTTAATCGACAAAATAAGTATTGAATTAAAAAATACATTATTATAATGTAATCCAATGCCTTTTTTAAAGAAAGCAAATATGTTGTATCAACTTAAGATATAAAAAGTATCTTTACAAACGAATTATAAAGTAAAACAACAAATATTCTCTGAGTTGAAACAAATTTATTACTAACTGTAAAAAATATTTTGTTAAATAAATAAAAAAATACTGTTGAAACAAAATGATTAATTTGTTGGGTGAATAACATATTTTGTCAAATTCAAAACGGCATAAGTGCGCATGTGCGGTAAACAAGGAAACTGGCGCGTCCGTACATGTCTTTTTTTATAACGTATTTTGTTCAATTACCAGCCTGCCAAAAATCGGATTTTATACGTAGATGATGCACATACTTGTGACCAGTGAAAATAAATAGTGTAATTCCACCAGGTAAGCATTTTAAATAGTAATTGTGATATTATTTTGATTGTAAATAGGACGAGATATAAATAGTTATAGTTTAAGTGGAATTAATGAATTCACATGCATGTAAAGTAAAAAAATGGCGTTCAATTAATAGTGGTATCTGACAATCGCCATATTCGCGAAATTATATATAAATATAAATTAGGTGTTTCCTGAAATTATCTGGATTTAATTTAATCATACAGAATAGGCATTTGAAATTATTTTAATTGATTACTCATGGAAAAGGAGTATAGGAAGCTGCTATATTTTTATGTTTTTCAGAACTGTGAGATTTTTTAAACAATATTTCAATAATTTTAAATTTAATCAAAATTTGGATTCAAGCTTTTTCAGAAATTCTAAACAACATTCATTAGTAACATTTTCCTATAAAAAATGCCCAATATGTTTTTTGTTTTTTCAGTATATTTTAGTATTGCTGGTAGCTTTATATTAATATGGGCGCGAATGCCAGTAGATCCTATAGTATTTTGTTCAAATTGGAAAAACATAAAAAAAGTTATAAGGGCGCTTCACTCTTAAGTGCGACACAATGTAGTATATAGGTGAACATTATTAACGGTATATACTCTCAACATTAAGGCCACGCAGAAAACAAACTGATAGTGCCCCTTTGCTCAATGAATAATCCCCAATAATTCGAAGATATTTTTTGCTTCATTATACGAGGAGAAATAAGCTTATTTGTTTTGCAGAATTTTATCTATAAATGATTTATAGTTCATATCACTTCCGAATTAAATATTTTTACTATTGTTTATGTTATACAGTGTGTTTCACTTGAAATGGTAACACCCTAATAACTTTTTTATTTTTCGTTGAATTTCATCATTTTTTTATATGTAGTTTTTAACTCTCTTTCAAAGGTTTAAACAACATTTTAGCTTAAGTAAAAATATGTCTATTATTGTGATCAAAAATAATCTGAAAAAAATTTAAAAACAGATTTTCTTTAAGTTTATTGAGAAAAGTTGTTCAGAATCACCTTAAAATCCCAATTCCCAAATTTGGATGGAAAAAAAAGTTCACCCCAAAGAATCAACATTAAAATAAATTAATGTCGATGTTATCACAAGATTGCCATGATTTATTTTCAGTTATAAATTATTGTGAGATCTGTCAAATAAAACATTGATGTCATTGTAACAAACCATTAAAATATTGTTAATATAAATTTTACTTTTTTTTCGGGTGAAGAATTTTTTTTTCTAACCAAGCTTGGGAATTGGGGTTTTAAGGTGATTCTCAACAACTTTTCTCAATAAATTTTTCTTAAAAGAGATATTTTTTAAATTCTTTGAGATTATTTTGTATCACAATAGACTTAGATTTTTACTTAGGCTAAAAACCTTTTACATATAAAATAAAATTGAAATTCAACGAAAAATAAAAACGTTATTGGGGTGTTACCATTGGAAGAGAAACACACTGTATATTCTAATGTTTTTTTATGTGTATTTTCTATTTTTGTTTTCTTGTAGTTGGATATAATAATGAACGAATTTCTTAGAACTATAAACTTAGAAAATCTTCTTTCTACTTTTGCTGGTAAAGAAATTATTTATATTTATAAAATATTTTGCACTTATATCTGTACCTACCTAATACCCGTAATTATTTTCCATAGAAGTAATATTTCGGTTTTTTTATCTTGAAAATTATCCATTATTTGGTGCCTAGTCGAAGTGTTTTTGTTTTAAAATTTATTTAATTTATTAACAACCCGATTTTTCAGTACATTATTAAAATTTGTGGCATATATACAGAGTATTTTGAGGAAGGTAGACCACTGAAGAAAACTTTTTATACTATATTGTGTAAGTTGGACAGTTACACAATACATTTTTTTTACCCAAAAAATTGTAATTAAATTCTGAACTGTTAACTAATTTTTAAATATAATTTGAAAGCTGATTTTGTACATGTTGTTCTCATCCCCAAATCATATGGAAATAAAATAATTTCGAAATCAATATATAGAGCAGTAGCCTACTGTCCAAGTAACCTTTTTAAGGATTAAATTTGAGGAAATTTCTTCTTAGCCTTAGTTATACCTACCTATGTTATAAAGGGAAGCGACCCCTAAAATGTCACAGGCCTTAGCCTCTATTTGGAACTTATTCCACTTATGTATTCGAATTTCTTATTAAATATATAGGATAAATGGTATACTTCCGTGGCGCACCTCATTTAAATACCCTGTATATTACCTAACAAAAGCAGTAAGCTACGAATTCTTATCGTATTTCCTTTTATAGAGAACGATATAAATATTGATAATACATATAAATTTAGATGATGAATTATATATAGAGCTAATTCCATCCATTGGACAAAGGGTTCAGTTTCTATCGGAAATGACAGATTATATGTTAAAAGTAAACAAATTTTTTAAAATGTCCGTATTGGACCGGTATTCTGTAGCTATTGAATTTTTTAGAAAAACATCGTTGATGTTGCTGATGAATCAACAACATCAGAAGAAGAACCATTTGTTTGAACCATCAATATAAATAATGAAACGCCTTTCTCTTCACGAAGGTTGGAGGAATATGTAGTAGTACCTATGGAACCCAGAATAACTTCCTTTATTGGTTTAGAAAATCTTAATATGAGAATAACTTTTTTAGATTTTTTTGTCATGAAAATTTTGCATTTATGATTAAATTATTTGTGGAACCATATAATATATATACTATTTTAGAAGTTATAAACTAAGTATTTATATACTTTATTATACTCTTAAACACATGTATTACATATACTGTATAGAGGTATAAAAACAAATAATAAATAATTTGTGAATCTTATTTTTGTTTCATTTGTTACAATTTTTCAGTTCCAATTAGAATTACATAGGTATGTATAAGTGTATTTATATATATTATCTAAATATTATTTGTGGCATTATCTTAATTTTTTTTTAATTCTTTGGGACTTCCTGCCACGTGTTTTTTATTTTTGGTGCACGGGGAATCAATTGTGATTTTTGTAGATTTCTCGACCACCAAAAAAAAAAAATACATGTGGCAGGAAGTTCCAAAGAATTAGAAAAAATTTCATAAAAGTATATAGAGGGGATAATTATGAACCAAAAATGGTATTGAACATATGCTTTAAATGTTATCTTTTTCGAGGTATATGCAAGGTGTCAAACTTTGAATAAAAAACTAGTTATATATCTCATGAGGTATAGCTTAAAGAATAATTTTTTATTAAATGCTGACGCCTTCTATATCTTGTAAAAGAAGAGGTTTAGAGTATATATTTATTGGCCCTTTTTTTTCCAAAACATTCCCTCTATATATGCATCCATGAAATTCTTCTCATTAAAGCAGAAACACCCTGTATATAGAAAAGCTTTAATTAACAAAATATTTGGTCAAAGTTAATCCACCAAATTAATTCACTTCAAATAAAAGGATACTTTAACACAAACTGTTTCATCCTTTGAATTAATTAAACATATTTATTAAATCAACTAAAAAATTGGCCAAATCAAAATTTCTGTAATTTAACTTAACAAATTAATTTGTTGGCTTGCAAATAATTATTAGTTAAATGAAATGGTAATTCTCATGTTATAACAAAATATGTCATCACAGTAAGTTACAGAGCAAGTTAGAAAGATCAAATGTATCTTTAAGTTAACAAAATATTCATTCAGTTTCATTAAAGTCCATGATCAGAAGAAGATATAGCTTTTTAAGAATAACAGAACATGTTATCTCAGTAAGTTATAAAACAATTTGAAAAGAATAAATGTATCTTTTAGTTAACAAAATATTTATTCAGTTCGATTAAGTCCATGTTCAGAAGGAGCTACAGTTTTCTTAGAATAACAAAATCGTTTGTTAAATCCACTAAATGGATTAATTGAAACAATTTAAATAAAATTGCATGAAATAATAAAATAATTGAATTTCAACATAAATATTTAGTCATATAAAAAATATATTTGCTTGTGCATATACGATCAAATTATTTGCTTGATTTAATCAAATATGATTTCGATCAACCAATTCTTTTTCTGTGTGTAGCTTTTATACTAGTTTGGGATTCCAGAATGCGGAAGTGATGTAGAATCGTGACATAAGATGACATCATTTTTAACCAATAAGAAACGATGGCCTACGTGACTGTGTGCATATAGTCATCAATGTCCTCGAACGGGGCTCGTATCTACTCGGAAACTGATTATGTTAATTTACGTAATTGGAATAAAAGAGAGGATGAATTTATGCGGGCAAGCGACAATTCGTCCGCATGAAAATTGGAATAAGGATAATGACGGGTATAGCACGACTTGTGTGGATTCGTCGACACGGCGCGGCGACGGCGACGATGGATTTGAACGAATGCGATGTGCGTGGTACTTTCGAAATTCAGTAGAAAATTTAAATAAATGAAATTTAAGCATTATTGTTTTTGAACAATTCTTAATGTGTGTTAAATTTAGTGAATATTAGTGAGTTTCAAAATGACTGATTGTTTCCTAAATGTTATTTGTTATGCTGAAGGCTTATTATTATACGGATCGACGGTGACGAGATAGATTCGGGGTACTTTCTAAAATTTTGGAAATTTGGAGAAAATTAAAACACTATTGTGTTTTTTTATTGAAATTGGTTCTTTACATGATTTTAGTGATATGCTTCACTTTCGGAGAGTTTAATTTTGAATGCAACGGTAGTTATGGAATTTCTTGTATTATTTATAAAAATCGATAGATATGTTCATTTATAGATTTTGTCGCAGGCAATTGATTTGATAATTTTAAACGAATTTTTTTGGAAAATTTTGACTAATTTGGGGCTGAGAATTTTAGGTACTACAACAAACGAAAACTCGCCCATCTATGTGCTAGACCCGACCGACGTTGCTTAACTTCGTCGATCGAGTGCCGGCATCAGAACTGGTGACCGTACGAGGAACTGTTTGTAGTTGAGGTTACTGCCAAAGAAGGAATAGGTAGACTTTGACAGAAAAGTATACATGGTGACATTTTTTTTACGATTACTGTTGTAACAAAAGTCAAATTAAGGGAGCCAAGTCCGGCCCTGTCGCATAGAATCGCCGTATTGTATTATTTCCGATGTCGCTAACATTTTAAGGGTTGAGACTTTACTACAATAACGTAAAATACTGGTCATAGGAACATCTGATTTATGTTAAAAAACTGATTTATTTCAGAGCCCAGAAACATGCTTCGTTAACTTTAGTCTTTGGAGTTTGGAGTTTGTGGGAGGGCAGTCACATTTAGGTGACCGCAGCACCTAGGCCCCATTGGGCCCCTTGTACGTCCTCCCGAGGGATACAGGATTCCACCTAGGCCTCCAACCATCCTAATCTTGTGAAGAAGGTGGTGATGCTGCTTAGGGGAATATCCCTCAAGTCGGCCAGTGTAGGCCAACGTTCTCCCAAAATGGATTCTCTGCTAGAGGAGACTGCCGGGCACTCACAGAGTACGTGTTGGACAGTCTCGTCTTCTTGTTCACAACCTCTGCATAGGGGTGTGTCATTTAACTTCATGTTGTAAAGGTGCTTCCTCAGCTGGCAATGACCAGTAAGAATTCCTGTCGCGAAGCGCAGGTTCTTCCTGGACATTCCCAGGTAGATCATCGTTGTATCCTTGTCAGGGTATCTAAGCAGATCCCTGGCCAACTGACAACTATGAGTTTCATCCCACAGTTTTTTAAATTTTCTGTGGGTGTCTTCTTTAATCATTAGCATTATTGCTGAGGTCGGCAGTATGTTGGAAGGGCCAGGTCCAAGTATACTTAGACTGGCTGCCTTCTTAGCCAGACTGTCAGCTTCCCTGTTGCCTCTGCACTGTGCATGCCCTTTGACCCAGCATAGAATGACACTGTTCATGCTGGAGGCGCCCACGAGTGCCTGATGGCATTCCCATACTGACCCTGTTGTTATTTTGTGTCTCTGTAGGGCCAGTAGTGATTGTCTACTATCAGTGTAGATTCTTATTGTTTTTCCCGTTATTTGTCTACGGGAAATTTCTTTTGCGGCTATGGTTATTCCCGCCAGTTCTGTTTGTATTATACTGGCTTGTTTGTCCATAGCCCATTTAATTTGAATTTGCAGGTTCCTGGAGTATACCCCACAACCTGTTCCTTCTTTCTTTTTCGATCCGTCTGTGAAGATGTTAACTGTTCCTTCACTGACGGCCTCATTGCTACTGTTGGTGTGTATTTCATAGGGTCTATCAAAGATGAACTGTGGAGAAATACCATCTGCACGTACCTGCAGAAGTGGCATTTGTTTAATTGCCTCATTCCACAGCCGGCATCTGGTCACTCCACATCCTATGTTTGGCTGTATGCCAACGGATTTGAGACGTGCCATAGTAGTTAGGGCCACCTCTTCTAGATATATGTCTAGTGGTGGCAGGCACAGCATCACTTCCATTGCTCTTGTTGGTGTTGTTCTCATAGCTCCAATTGTGTTTAAACAGGCTACTCGTTGTACCTGGCTGAGCTTACGTTTCGCTACAGTCTGCTGACTCTTAGGCCACCAGACGATGGCTCCATAGGCTATCATTGGTCTTATTATAGCAGTGTAAATCCACATAGCCACTTTGGGTTTCATTCCCCAGGTTTTCCCTATGGTTCTGCGGCACTGCTCAAAAGAGATGTAAGCCTTCTTTAGTCTTCTGTCTAAATGAAGATTCCATGTTAGTTTGGCATCAAAAGTTACTCCAAGGTATTTTACTTCTGATGCGAAATTTAGTGTGGTATTTAGGAGAACGGGGGCCGTCATTGGCCCCAATTTCCTTTTCCTTGTGAAGAGGACCAGCTCTGTCTTCCTGGGGTTGACCGACAGAGAGTGATCTCTGCACCATCTTTCGATTATTCTCAGGGCCATCTGCATTCGATCACAGAGGACTCCTTCGAATTTACCACTAAGCAGTATCGTTAGATCATCTGCGTATGCAATTGTGTGAAATCCCTCGGAGTTGAGGCGACGCAGGAGGCTGTCAAGAACTAAGTTCCATAGAAGAGGTGATAAGACACCCCCCTGAGGACAGCCTCTTGCAACCATTCCTCTAACAGCGATGTCTCCCATGTTAATCTGTACCGCTCTTTTTGAGAGCATGTTGGATATCCAGCCACTTACGATCGGAGAAACGTTCCTGCTCGTGAGGGCTGCTGTAATTTTTGGAAAGGTGGTTTTATCAAAAGCGCCTTCTATGTCTATGAAGACACCCAGGGTGGACTCTTTATTGTCCAAAGACTTTTCAATCCGACCACTAACCGCATGAAGGGCGGTGTCGGTGGATCTGCCCGGGGTGTATGCATGCTGATTGGGATGTGTGGGATTAGCAGTGATCGCAACATCCCTCAAGTATCGCTCACATAGCTTTTCCATCGCCTTGAGAAGGAACGAGGTCAAGCTAATGGGTCGGTATGCTTTGGGGGTAGTATAGTCTATTCTTCCCGCCTTTGGTATGAACACTACTTTGACTTCTCTCCACACCTTCGGAATATAAAGGTGTGCTAGGCACGTCCTGAATATTGCTGTCAGGTGCGGCACTATTTCATCCAGACCCCATTGTAAAAGGGCTGGATGAATGCCGTCAGTACCTGGCGATTTGAAGGGGGAGAAGCCCAGTATTGCCCATTTAATTCTGTCTTCACTCACAATTTGTTTGGCAGTTTGCCAGTCCAGTTCGGTGGGTTGAGTGTCGGTTTCATTTGGCCATTCCTTCCGATCTGTCACTACAGATTCTGGGAAGTGAGTTTCCATAAGCAACTCTAGGCTTTCATGTAGGTCGTTGGTACTGGTACCATCATCCTTTTTCAGTAGACCTAGGTGATTGTCTTTGTTTTTGGCAAGTATTTTATGTAGCCTAGCAGCCTGCGAGTAATCCTCGATCTCCTCACAGTAGGCTCTCCATGCCTCTCGTTGTCTCTGCCTGACTAGTTTTTTGAACTCTCTTTGATTGGTTCTGTATAGCTCCCAATCTGATTCAAGTTTTGTCATTTTCGCCTTGTTGAACGATGTCCTAGCTTGTTTCTTGAGGTCGGTCAGCGTCTGGCACCACCATTTAGTGGCTTCCCCAGGCTGCTGTTGTACGGCCTTCAAGGGACACGATGCTTCGTAAGCTTTTTTCATAGCGGTTTGAACAGTTTTAACATACTGCTCAATCTCTCCGTTGTTTTGTGGCACCCCGTTGTGTACATCCCTCAGGTTCTCCCTGAGTTGACGTCGATATTCATCTCTGTCAGTGTCTCGGGGGTTCCTGAGGAGTTTTCTTGGTGCTTTGATTAATTTAATGCCGAATTCAATCCAGCGGTGGTCTGACATTGAAGCAGCGTCAGACACATGCCAGTCTTGGATCGAGTTGGATATACGGTTTGTAGCTAAGGTGATATCTACTATGGTTTGACTTGAGAGTTAATAAATGTCGGTGTACAGCCTTGGTTAATTATATTAAGGTTATTACCGATTATATAGTCGTAAAGTGACTTACCTCTAACATTGTTGTCTTTGTTGCCCCAGGTTACATGGTGAGCATTGGCGTCACATCCCATGATTAGTTCCCATTTCTGGGTGAGGCAATGAGTTACCAGGTTCTCCATTTCCCTTGTCGGCGGTGGTGTTGCCTGGTCCTGGGGGAGATACACTGATGCTATTACGACTGTTGTTGGTTTGCCTGATATTGCACATTCCACCCTCACGGCCGAACTTTAGTCTTTATTAGGTAGTCAACGTTAGCCACTTGGAAGCAATAAATAACCATCTAAATTATTTTATGTCCAATTCGCTTTTCTCACTTGAAGTTATGGACGACCTCACCGGGGGGTCTAGTTAAATTTTCAAGACTAAGGCAGTTGAAAGATGATTCCAGGAACATATGTAATAGACTAACAGCCGGTTTTACAATCACAAGTTAACTTTCATGTTAGTTGACTTTTACTTGCAGGTTAACTATAACTTTACCGACACATGCGTTTTTCAATATAAAGTTAAGTGATGATTAAAATTTATAATGATTTATAATGAATGATGATAAAATTTATAATGTCGGTACTGAAAAAATGGGTAATATACATAAAATGTATGAATTTTGGTCCAAAGTCACGTGACCTGCTATCAAATATAAATGCCAGAAGTAATTTATGAGTTAGTTGTCTATTACTAAGTAAGTAGGTAGTATTTAGTCTCGATCTATTTAAAAAATCTCTTCCATCGTATTCTTCGAAAAAGTTAGGTCTATACAGGATTACCTTGGCTACTCATCACTGCTATATGCATTTACTTCGCACATATCCATTTTTAGGCAAAATATCAAAAAAATGTTTTGTGACAGTTATTTTATAGGTTATAAATTGCCAGTAAACTGCCAACTTCTAGTTTACCCACACCTCATCTGCTAGTAAAGTTAACTACTAGATAACTACCACATCGAAGATGACCAGATATTGTAAAACCCAATTTCGATAATAACCTGAAAGTTAACTCTGACTGGAAGTTAACTAGCGATTGTAAAACCGGCTGTAAGATAGATAGACCAAATAAGGCAGATTTTTTCCCCTATACAAAAGCAAAGTAAGGAACAAAAGGGGTTTTTTTCATCTGCTGGAGTGGTACAAAATGTTAGATAGGCCATATGATAAATACCATGGTCCGTTGGGTAATTTCAAATAGGGGTACGGTTTAAACTGGAGAAGATTTTAATTGGTCGAGGGTTTAAAGTTTACTGCCCACTTTTGAAACGTCTTATTTCGATGGAGGGAATGTCGATACTCTTGGCTTAACGTCTGAACGGTCGTCATCTACCTACAAGGTATAGTAAATTCTCGTTTTGCGAACCTTTTTCAATTTTAAAGTTTAAGTACATTTGTTCAGTATTTTGCCGGTTATAATAAGTAGAAAATTAATGTGTTGTAATTGAACTAAAAATATTCGGTCGCGATTCAGCTCAAGATTTGAACTTGCCGCGGACCATTTCATTTCTTGATATAGTGTAATTATTGTTTGCTAATTTACGTAATCGTTAAATGTTTGTGTATGTCATTTTCATCTGTTTTCATGTTCTTCTGTAAATATAGTGGGTTAAGTGTTGAGAAATCACGTGTTTTATTTGCTTGTTATACAATTGAGTTCATTCTATATTTAGTAAAGTTTGTTTGTAAAGTAACCTGGTTGAGGGACACCAAAAATGATATAATCACCTAGAAGAAAATGGGTAAGCACAGTTTTGATTTCGACGGATATACTATGATATCGACGGAGTCCACAAAGTAATCGGGACACTCCGTACTCTGCCAATGGTAATGTCTGATTAATTCATGTAATTAGGGGAATAAAACCCCAGTTATTACACTGTACTTCCACTCCACTACATGGATGTGAATTATTTTTCGACTGTTCGTTTTACAAGACGTTGCTGATTGAAGTATTTATTAGATTTATAATCAAGAATTATTCCTTACTAAATTATAACAATCATAGACCGACATTTTTGAAATTTTTTTTGTATTTTAATTACTTTAAAAATGCGTTGACAGTCCATTGTTAAAATAAACATTTTATACGGAAAGTTGTTAATAACGAAAAATTTAAAATTTTTGAATAATCGCAAATACAGGTTTTTAAAAATTTACAGAATTTTCTTTGGTACCAGCGTAAGTTACTTAAAAAAACATCTGTCTAGTTTACATTTCACATAAGTTATCAACAAGTTGAATTTAAATGGATTTTTAAAGATTCTGAAACATATCACGCTTATTGTGAATATAAATAGTATGCTTTCACAAAATTTCATTAAAATTCATACAGTATTCGCCAAATTGTTAACAAAACAACAAAAATTACTATTTGTCGAGTTTTCTACTTCTTAAGTTACTTTTGTAACAAAATTATTAGATTAAACCTACATAGTTTTGTGGAAACAAACTATTTAATATGTGCAATACGACCAATAGAACCAATCCAATCCAACCTCATTATTATTGTATAGTCGTCTCCGTAATTTTAAGTCACATAAGAAAGCCATAAATACTGACCGTCAATTAGGATAAAAGATATCCTACATATCGCACTTAAAATTGTTGTGCTATTGTGCAGTAGAAATTTATAACCTATTATCTTTGGTCTGTAAATAGTTATTTGGTTCAGTAATAATGATAAATCAAAAAAATTTACTCTATTTTGCTTGTATCAAGATAGAAACAATATCCTAAATATTTGTGGAACATTGACAAATTCTATATTCCATGATTTACTGACAATATTAAGTTTGACTCTGTCTAGTACAGGGTTTACATACCTGCTGTAAACCGTTCCGCTGTAATGTAATTTTGGTAGGAGAAGATCGGGCACTATACAGGGTGTTCTCTATAGGGTGTGCCAAACGGGAATGGTGGATAGGTGGGGCCATTTAGAAGTTAGTTAGCCCTAATGACCTCTATCCAAAGTATCACTGTTTTTGAGATATAATCGTTATTCTTTTTTTTGAAAATTTTCCTCTAGTCGGCATTTTAGCATGTATAACAATTTTTTTTAACACGTAGGAAGCTGATAATTAAAGAGAAAAAGTGTTATGAGCTAACAGAGTCCCCAGAATTGCTAGAAAGGATCATAAAGTTCAATTTTCCCTTGCATTTGCAAAAAAGCGAGAAGCTATCAAGATGTTTAAATGCTTTCAAAAACTTCTCCCTGTAATGCCATTTTTAACCGTATGCTACATGCAATAAAAACTTTTTAAATAACATGAGATAATTGGTGGCAATTTGTTTAAAAGGATATCTCTCTGAGTTACATTTAGACCAATCAAAGTAGGAAAATATCTAAATGTAATTCCCATTAGAAAAAACACTAGCATCACATTCAGTACATGCGAAGCATCAATTTTCAAACCAGTGCATCCAAAACAAACTTGCAGAAACAAAATGGCGGACGCTTTATGTTCGAAAAAATGTGGAGAAGTCGGTCTTTCTCGTTTATCTGCGAATGTAATTTTTTCATCGAAAGAAAGTACATTTGTTTATACCGAGGAAATATGCATCATTTTCAACGGCGTTTTTAAGAAATTAATTAAAATATTTGACTTCGACTTTGAGCTCGGCGATAGTACAACTCTTGAAGAGTAAAAGACTTTTTGCAAAATTTAAATCGGACCGCCTCATTTTGGGGAATTCAAATGTTACTAAAATCACTTTTTTAATAAACAATTGAAGTTCTCGGAAACTATTCGTTCGTCGGAATTCGGGTTGCAGTCACTTTTTAAGCACATTATGACCCATATTTCCTGAAATTGCTTATACCATAAATTAATGATTGCAAAAGTTACTGCAAAATTAAAAAATGTCGTTTTTCTGTTTTTATTTAATTTCCGAGAAATCTAACAATCGTATTTTCATTCTGCGGGCGTCACTTTGCAGTGCAGGTATTTTAAATACCTACAACTATTGTTTGAAACTTTTTTCGATAAAAAGTTTGCAACCACACTTCTCAGCGGAGTGCTGAAGAAGCTATGAAAGCGTAGCGACCGGTTAACTCAGGGATGGTCGAGGGTCACTCTGTGGCGAGAAGAGTTATTTATGTATCTATTTTTTTTTCAATAAATAATTTGAGTGTTATTAAACAAACTAAACAAAGAAAAAGGGCGCCAGCGTATTCATGCAACTGATATTCCTGAAACTGTTTAAGGAGGAAACAATCAAAAGCAAAATTTAAACAAAATAACAATATATTAACAAGAAATAAAGTTTAAAATTTACAAAGACTTTACAATTGTATTAATGAAAAAAAATTTTTTAGAAAATTTACTAAGTACAATAAAAATATATAAGCTTAGAGTTAAAATGATTGAGAATGAATACGTGATTACAAAAAAATTGATTTATTTGAATATTTAAAAATAATTAGAAACAATCTCTATCAAAAGAATTAAATTGAAAAGATCAACTGGTTTAACAATATTATAATTTTCTTCTGACCAAGAAAAGCTATGACGATAGGTAATTGTAAATAACTTTGGGTGGCGAGTGCGGAGTTCCAGTGTGTCAATTCCTGGAGATGGCCACAGGTACCTGGGTTTAAGGACTTATATTGTTTGTCCGGGTCTACGAGGAGGTTCCAGGATGACACTAAGTTGGAAATATTCTGCGAATTATAGTTCTCGTCCAGGCACTAGCAAAACTACCATGTGCTTGATCCAGAGTTGGTCGATCCAGTTATTACATGAAAACAGTGGTAAATCAGGAACCAGTTGATACAAATTGAGTTAAATTACACAAGAAAGAAAACTAATGATTTAGATTTAAAATGACTCTAAATAAATTATTAATTAACTTTAAAACTTATTAAAAAAAAATGATCTAGCAGAATAAAAATTGAATACCCTTGGTTAAGCCAAGGTCACAAATTTTATAGAAACTACAAAAAACTAGGTATTAGAATTTGTAAAATTTAAGCAGTAATGTAAGAAAATGGTTGAGGACCGATAAAAAAACTCTACTACTAAATTATCACCAAAAATTTGGCCTTGAGGCTCTGAATCAAATAAATTACTATAAATTGTGACAAAATTTTCAAAGCAGCATAAAAGAAATCGATATTAAAATATGCAATCTAGAAAAAAAAATATAAGAAAATTTAAAATTTTGGAGATTATCTCCATACTATTACAAAAATTGATTTAAAGAAATCGACTTTACGTCTCGTATTTTAAGAAATTCAGTAATTAGTATATTAGTCGTGAAATGAGATTATCTAAATAAAAGTTTTAGAGCGACCCTAAATACCAAAAAATATATTTATATATGTAAGTATATAATATAAACTACTGGCAAACAAAAATTATTGATATAGGTAATACATAAACATCCAGCAGGAACTGTCCCAAAATGACAAATAAACTGCTGGGGCAATCCACTAACAAGTGGTTTCTTAATTAACCACAAGGTTAACCTCAAATATATTAATAATTTAACTAAATGCCAGCTTAAAATTTAATATTAACTCAAAATAACTAGGTTATTATTTAAGAAATTATAATTATAAAAGTAAAAATTTCAACAAAGTATTGTAGGATGGCTCTAATAACTACAAATCTTTTAAGAAAAAAAATTAGAATAGTCTCACCTCAGCGACGTCAAGACGGAAAGTGCCGGTTTTCAATTCCTGTCAGTCCCATCTCTCTCTAATATTCCGCCCGCACATGCTCAATGGTGACTTTGTATTGTGGTTTTTATGGCGTGAGATTCAAATTTTATGTAGTACGGGTGCTGAATGGAAAATATTTGGCAACTAATTAAATAATTAACAAGTTACGGAAAAAAAAACTTGTTACAAGTTACATTCGCAGGTAAACGAGAAAGACCGACTTTTTCACATTTATTCGTACGTAAAACGTCCGCCACTTTGTTTCTGTAACTTTGTTTGGATGCACTAGTTTGAAAATTGATATTTCACATGTTCTGAATATGATCTAGTGTTTTTTTTCCAATGGGAATTACATTTAGAAATTTTCCTTCTTCGATTGGTCTAAATATAACTCAAACAGATATCCTTTTAAACAAATTACCACCAATTTTCTCATGTTATTTAAGAAGTTTTTATTGCATGTAGCATAAAGTTCAAATGTCATTAAAAGGAGAAGTTTTTGAAGCATTTGAACATATTGATAGCTTTTTGATTTTTTGCAAATGCAAGGGAAAGTTGAACTTTATGATCCTTTCTAGCAATTCTGGGGACTCTGTTAGCTCATAATAAATTTTCTCTTTAATTATCAGCATCCCATATGATTTTGTTAGAATGCAGATAAGTTGCAGAAAATAATAAAAATTATTTTAAACTGTTACAACCATAAAAAAATTGTTATACATGCTAAAAGGCTGATTTGAAGAATATTAAAAAAAAAAAGAAAAAATAATAATATCTCAAAAGCGGTGACACTTTGGATAGAGGTCATTAGGGCTAACTAACTTCTAAATAGCCCCTCCTATTTACCATTCTCGTTTGGCACACCCTCTGCCGAACACCCTGTATATCAAAATAATTGATAATTGTAATTGAAACAGGTGTGCTTCCGATAATTTCTTATTTAATCATGCCAGAACACACTTATATATATGAAAATAATGTTGTTCCATGTATTAAGTAATACATTATATCTATGATTTAACGTCTTTTTACGAATTTATAGCATGCCCCGCTCTCTCATCTATACTTAAGCGGCAAAGTTTTGTGGTTGTTTATGTGTCTTAAAATTATGGAGACAACTGTACATAATACATATGAAACAATATTAATCGAAGGTATCATTCACTGTTTTAAATTTTAGTTTGCTGATACGAAAAAAGGAACCATGCCAAAGGAAATAGTGGTTACTGCACGAAGTAGATATCAGGCAGCGTAATTTATATGTTTGAATTTTATCAAATGTAGTAGTTGAGACAAAATAAACTTTATAATTTAGAACAACAACAAAGAGAAACAAGGAGGGATATAACAGAAAATTAGAAAGAAATGTTATCGTTAATGAAGGGTTAGAGAGAGCAGAAGGTGGAGTTGGATGGGTTGTCTAATGGCGGACAAAGCCTAGTATGGCAGAGTGTGTTTTATTCAAAAGGGGCATTATGCTCTCTGATATGGGTTAACGGATTATCACTTAATATTAATACACAGAATTTTTATCCGACAACATTTGGTAAAAATAGCCGTTTCGACCGGTATGTACGTTTTGATATTCCTCTGGAGCGGTTTAAACAATTCGGTGTTTCCACAAATTTTAAAATTGCTTTGACAGTGAAGATAATTCGGCTGTCCCAAGTAAAAACACAGTAATTGTAGTCGAGCTAAATATCGGAAAAATTAATTTTTAATGAATTATGTTAGCCTCACAACAATTGAAGAGATATTGTCATAAATTTTTACAGAAGTTTCGTAAATGACTTGATTTGTCATTTTTTATTATCAGAGTAAAAACATATTTAAAAATGTTTGATTAGCAGCATATACTTTGTTTTTAAGTAGCTTCGCAATCTGTACATACATACTTATTTATATGCAAAACACAGTAACTGCATTTACTGTATTTGTAACTGGGAGATATTCAAAAATTAAACATTGGATATACAGTAAGTGTGTTTGGGTGTAGGAAATTGACAATTGAGACACACGTAGGTATTTAAATAGAAATTAAGGTCTCTTAAACAACTGAATCGGATGGTACCCATCATTGCACTTGACACAGTAAGTGGTGGTAATTATGGAAAGGATGATCTGACCACCATTTTCAAAACAAAGTAACTGCTCAAACCATGCAAAAACACAGTAATGTCAAAGTACTTACTGTGTTTTCCAATGCTATTTGGCTAATACTGTGTTTTGTTCCGGTACAGCTACTCATTCAGTGTCACTTACTGTGTTTTGTGCACATAATAACTCTTAAATGTTCATTATTTAATCAATTATAAGTGTTTCACAAGACGTGTTGGGACACAGTAAGTTCAATACTTTAGAAAACTCAATTTTTATAAATTTGTCAATTACTGTGTTTCTGCTTGGGACAGCCTCATTCTTAATTATGTTTAAAAACAATTTATGTTTCACAATCAGTCGATTAATACCTTAAAAGAAGCCATTCTAAAAATTTGAACTGAAATTTGTCACATCATCGCACTTAGATGATTTCATCCGTTTATATTGTTGGTAAACTAACGTCGTTGTGTACATCCAAAAGCGTACTTGGAAAAGTTTTCATGACACAACAAAATTCGTGAGTTCTAAAAGTATAAAACAATGGTAAATATATTTTTTGAAAAGACGATCATGCCCTGGTAATTTTCACTCCATATTTATATGGCACGCACAAAATCCCAAAGGGTAAACCGGGGCATGCTTTATTTTTGTACACAAATAATAAATTTATTGTATCACATAACAGATGAAACATGACTCCTCTTATGTAAAGTACGCTCAGGCATGATTAAGATAGGTACCACTGTACTGGATAATTCTAATGTTTATGTTATCTGTACCACACATTGATTTAATACTTTGAATATAATCCAGTCAGCAGGGACTTTTGTCTTACAGAGGGTGGGGCACAAACCATTTACAAATACATTGTTTAGGTCTGGACCCTGATGGAAAATCCAATCCTCCTTGCCGGAGGAGAGGTGGGGGGAGTAAAAGATGCAAAATATAGTAGTACTTCAAAGAATGGTTGATATAATGACAGTTATACCCATGGCAAAGTTTAAAGAAGACAAAGTCATTTACGCTTTTGTATACATTACATTGTAAATCTAATACGTAAGTAGTTACAGTGGCGGAAATGCGAACATTTTTGCATAAGAACGTTAAACTCAATTTTTGATGGTAAATCGTCCCTCTTCAACCAAGAGAAGAACCAAAATGTTCGCTTCTCCAGAAGAACACGGTCAATGCTATCATTGGCATCTTCAAACATTAGGATGCCAAACCAGAAGATATTGCAGACGCTTTAGCACGATTTCTCGCTGCTTTGTATGTTGGCGACATGAAAGAGAAAACCTTGGAAGAAGTCCATTGCCAAGTTTCGCAAAATCAACAACAAAAAGTAAACTAAATCTGGCGTCTTTACTTTACTTTAATTACAACGAAATGAGAATCAGAACCTTATTGAACTTCATTCCACGCAATTATAAAAAGGGATGTGGCGGATTATGTACTTGCAGAAAAACTGGGTTGAAATGCTCTATTGTGTGCAGATTTAGCATTGAGTTAGAAGGTAGGGAGAAGCTGTCACGTGATCAAAAACGGCATCATTTCGCCATCTTGTTACTACTTTTCCGTCAAACAGTGACAGTTTGTTTTCCGTGCGATTTATTCTAATTTTCACTCATAATTTGTTAAATTTTAGACAATGAACATTAAAAGGACTATGGTATCGTGTGCTAAAAGAAGTTGCTCTTCTGGAGATGGTGTTGACAAGAAGAAATTAACGGGAATAGCATTTCATAGTTAGTGTAAACAACAAACAGAGCCGTATTAAAAAACAGCTAATTAAATGTTTTTTTAGTATACTCAGATTGTATATTTCGTAGAATAGAAACAAATGGTTTATTTTAGGATAACATTGCACAATTTATATATCAAGGTAAATAAAAACCGTTAAAAGTCTTGCATTTATTGAATTGAACATTTATTTACGTTATCCAGATAGTGCGTCTCGTCCGGGTACAAAGTTCTTATTATTTTAATTAGTCCGGGTCTGGAAAAACCACCATATTGTTACTACATTTAGCCACGCCTACTGATGCCGTTTCTGTATAGGAAATTTGTATAGGATGTCGTCTCCCTACCTTCTAACTCAATGGGATTTAGTAATGGCCAATCATGCGAAAATGCTCCAGGGGTTCATATCGACAGTGAGAACGAAGATGAGGAAATTATATTTACGGAAGCCCAGATTCTCAGGAGCACCGACGATGAGTTAAAAAATGATGAAGACTATAATATAGATATCAGAGTGAACCGACCCGGGCCATTAGAAAGCAGAATAGTAGTTTGTGCAACAAAAGTGGATATGATATCCATATCGCACGAGGAAGAAGTTTGAGCACGACGCCGTAGGTGGAGTGCCTCAATCTTTCCAGTGCGACATGGATAATCCACTCGAGTTGTACAGTATACTTTCTACGACCAGTTTAACAAAAAAACTATAAATTTTAAAAGATTTGTTAAACATTAACACATACACTGAAAATTACTTTGATAGCTTACGCGGTCTCTGGAACGGTTCGAAATATTGACTTGTAATTTTATACACGTATGTATTATAACGAGCTCTGGATCTTTGAGCTCATCTCATTCCAGGTGAACTCATTCCGGGTGTAAATTGGTGTAAATAAGGGAAAATAATTAAAGCAAGCTGGTAAGACTACAGAAATGTGGGATTTGGTGTACATGTACATACTAGACAAGGCCTCAGATTTTTTTACAATGTTTTCCATACCCCTACCCCTGACATTATCAAAGGTGTAGATGAAATAAAATTGAGACATTCATTTGAAATTTGGTGCATGTATATATTATAACAACACCTATATTTTGAGATGATTCCATTGTTGAGGGCTATATAGGGATAAATCTGGAAAAATAAGTAAAGCAAGCTGGTAGAGTACAGAAACTTGGGATATGGTATATGTACTAGGCCTCAGATTTTTTATAACATTTTTCAACCGCTCCACCAGCCCCACTCCATTATTAGAAGGGTTGGTAAAATAAAAATAAGATTTTCTCTTGAAATTTTTTACATGTATGTACTATAACGGCATCTGGTGTGGCGTTTTTTGAAAGGTTTTACGTTGCCCAAGTCGTTCTAGTGTGGGCCACCCTACGAGCGACGTGGTTAGCGTCACTGGTGTAACCTGGCTAGCACAGTAAAGATACGGAGAGCAAAAGAGCAGTGGAGTTCAAGGCTTGGGCGCCATTGATTACTGAGTGTAATCAAGTAAAAATTGAAGATAAAGATAAACAAAAGACAAATGTTACATAAGTATGTACAATATAACTATATTACAAAATATTATATTACAAAAAATATGAGCTATCACAGCATCAGCGTACTGTATAGCAAAATATTAAACCGAAATATGTACAAGATAAACTATATTACAAGATACTCTATATTACAAATTGCTCAACAGCAAGATAAACTTGAGGCGTATACGAGACAAAAAAATATATTACAAAAGATACGTCTCGCAACGTTACTTCAATACTAAAAATCACATATTGCAATAAGGTATGAACAGTTACGAGATTTAAACCGAACTATAATACAAACGTATCTCGCAAACGATCCGACAACAAACTATTTACAGCACTAGATATACTAAATTACAACACAAGATATATTACAAAATAAGGCCTGGGGCTACTTGAGAATCTTACGAGAGACAAAATAACTATATTACAACAAAAATGTCTCGTAACGGTTTCTCAATACTCACAAAACATATATTACAACGAAATGCCCCATGGCTTTACCACATCAACTCGATATACACTCGTTACACAAAATGCACCGTGACTATTACCATATTTAACCAAACAAAAGTGCATATACAATACTACGATAGAAAATTTCAACAATGAATTAAAATAAAGGTAACTGTGAATTAAAATATATTACAACGAATTCACAAAACAAAATCTTACAAAAGACGCTTGATTCTACGATTTAAACTTAAGATACTTAGCTTTATGAACCAAAATTAAGTACATTGCTTTCATGAAGCGAGAACTACTATAAGTGAAAATAATCCCTTTTATATGAGATAATAATCAAAAGTACTTATCTTTTGTTTTAAAAGTCCCGATGAGAGAAATTCCTAAGTGCGCTCCTGTTCTGGGATGAACACGAATTTATATGTTATGTAGGCTGATGTTTGGTACCTCCATTTTGCTGACTTGGAATGACTTGTTTAGTAATAAAATCTTAAAGATGCGTCATGTCGAGAAATTCTATAATAAAGGGAAACGTAGCATTGTAGAATTCATTTACTGATTATTAAGAAAAGCTGAATATAGGTAATGGTTCACGAAGCAAAGGTGTAGCATCGAGATCACTTCGAAGTTAAAATGAAATTTGTAATTATATAGAAAAAATAAAAGAACCTAAAACAATATTTTTAAATGTTAGATGGTATTTAACAACATATAATTATTTAACCATTACCTTATACGTCTATAAGGTTCCTTTCTATTAATATCCCCATTAGGGTCTTACAAAATTTCTATTACGTCCACCTCGAAGGACGGCTCGAGTGAAAGAGAAGGAATTTAGTCTAACGCGGCGTATTGTGACATATGTCCCAGACCGACAGTAACGTGGCTCCGCCCAAAAAGTAGTTCTCTTTAAATTATGAAATATTGAGTTAAATAAAGGATCTATATTGTTACTGATAGTTCTACGTTTCATGTGACTATCCGACTTTATTATAAATACTCGACTCAACTTCATTTTTCAGTTAGTTTGATTTATTTATTTAATTTAATTTAAATATTATTGTATATGCTAGAGGCTAAAACCTCAGACTTTTATTATAATATTTTCCATCCTCCACCACCTCCACCCCATTGTTAAAGGGGCTAAAAAAATTAAATTAAGATATTCACTTGAAATTTGATACACGTATATGTTGTAACGACTCCTAGATGATTCCGTTGAATGGTTGGGGGTTAAATTGAGGTAAATAGGAAAAAATAAGTAAAGCATGCTGGTAAGAGTACAGAAACTTGGGATTTGGTGTATATACTAGACGCCGAGGCTTCAGATTTTTCATAACATTTTTCAACCCCTCCACCACCCCAACTCCATTATTATGATTCCGTTGAAGGGTTAGGGGTTAAATAGGGAAAAATAAGTAAAGCAAGTTGATAAGGATACAGAAACTTATAATTGGGTGTAAAATTTGGGTAAAAGCAAAGGCTTCGGATTTTTTCAATACCTCCACCAACCCCACTCCATTATTAAAGGGACTGTTAAAATTAAATTTAGATATTCGCTTGAAACTTGGTAAACGACATCTGGAACTAAATTATATTTTAAAAAGATTCCGGGGTAATGATTGAAGGGGTGGGGGAGTAAGTAGAGGTAAATAGGGGAAAATTATTAAAGCAAGCTGGTAAGAGTACATAAACATGAGATTTGGTGTATATACTAGAAGAAACGGCCTCAGATTTCTTTATAATATTTTTCAACTTCATCAAAGTCTAGACCTAAACAAAATGATTTCTTTCCCTACTGACTGGATTAACATCATTGTGAGCGTCCTCTAGTAACGTTACCCTAAAACTGTTTTTGCGTTTCCCCTTATTAAATAAACTTTTATTGTAAAAGTCAGTAATATCTTGATTACTATCATTTTTTATTGAACAGAAACAAAGTAGTTATTAATATTGTCAGGATTAGCAACGTTTGACAGAAAAGTAGATATTTAAGATTTTTTAAAGTAGCCCCAAGCTTTTAAATATTTTCTTTTTGGAATTTACCAAATTATTATATTTGTGTTATATTCTGTAACTTTAACTCGTGTAAGAGATGCAAGTGTATTAAAAATTTGAATTTTCTTGTCATATCTCTCATTCGGAGAATTCTGTGCAATGATGATTCACGTACATCACAAGAACATTAGTAACAAGGATAGTCAAGTAGGCTCATTGAATTACTCGTAATACGCGTAGTAGGTGCATCAATAAATTGCAAGAAATCATGTATAATAAATTCAGATTCATATCACCAACACACACACAATATCTTCCATTGCGTGTACAACTTGATATAATATTTCATTTAACTTATTGATAAAAAATAAGATTATTTGTTGGGAGCCTATAATATTAACTAGAGAACTATTGTTTTCCTTTTAAGCTTTATTTTTAGCAAAATATGTTCAAGATGTGGACGTAATATAATAAAAATATCAGCAATAATTTGTATATTAAACCTTTACTTACATACACTCCTACACCTCCGCCTCTGCCCATATCGCTATCCTGTCTGTAAAATCTGAAGCCAGGAATTGAAATTATGTCACCGAAAATATCTGATGTAAGCCAAGTTTCCGTCAATGCTATTATATCAAAACGTTCTGATAAAATTTGCAGAAACTCTCGTAATTCTGTAAATAGAGACATTATATTTATGTGAGCTATCCATATATTCTTGTTATTATTGTTCATATTAAGTGTCATTTTGGAGATAAAAATTAGGCAGCTAAAAAAATAAATAATATTTCCTCTTTTGAATCTAAAAATAAAAGAAAAAACTAGATAAATAAACAATGAAGGATTTAAAAAATTAAGGGCAGATAAAATATAATTCAGCACCTTTCAGAAGTCAATATTACATAATCTTACTGAATATATACAATATATACAATGCATGTATCTATGTACCTCTAGTAAAAATTTAAAAAAATTGACGTTTGCCAGTTTTACAAAGTATTCTGATTGTTTAAGTCATTCCAGAGTGTTTGAACGAACATGAAAATATACCTAAGTATGTAAGCACGGGTCGACTAATTGAAAACTTGCTTCTTTTAAAAAAAACTCGGTTAAAAGTTACATCTCAGATGCAAACAAGTGAATAATAGTACAAAATAAAAATAAAAACATTTAAAAAAATCGATAATAGTATTTACCTACTCTTATTACATTATATATTAATTACTCATTTGCTTTTGAACATGTAATAGTATCCATTAACAAATAGCGTGTTTTATCATAACTCCCTTATGATTTATTTTTACCCCAATCACCTTTAATTTCATGCCTAGCCTGTCCAATCGATGTAACGCGCAAAATAAAATAGA
This sequence comes from Stenurella melanura, assembly GCA_963583905.1. NCBI lineage: Eukaryota > Metazoa > Arthropoda > Insecta > Coleoptera > Cerambycidae > Stenurella > Stenurella melanura. The sequence goes on from OY757312.1 coordinate 103,853,114, forward strand.
TAGGTCCATTGTTATTGAGGGGAGGAAGGTGATTTGACATCTTTGAATAGTTTGGACATTGTCAAACTATTATATTGATATTTATTGTTATAATTATAGATAAAGTATAGTATTCAATTTACGATAATGGTAATACCGCACTTTATCTGCGTGAGTTGTTACTGACATTATCGCTCGTTAAATATAATATTATACTGTTACATGTCACTTTCCTATTTATTTGCCGTCTTTTATTTATTAATTATTCTTTAATTAATTATTCTTTTTGTTGGATAATCGCCTCGTATACTTTTTAATCCCCTTACTTACCGAAGGGAAGTATCGTATTCATGAGATTTCTTTGAATCTTCACGTTTCAGACTATATAGATTACGAAAATGAAGGTCTATCGATTTTGTCGGTTGGTCTGTTGTCTGTTTGTGGGTGCTCTAAAAAACTATTTGACGAAAAGCAGTGATATTTGGTAGGTGGTTGGCACTACTGCCAGCGAAGAATTGGGTATACTTTTACCGGGAAATATAGGCGGTTAATTAATTAATTAAAATTTTAAATTATATTAACATAAAATATTTAAAATTAATTTAAGTTAAATTTTAACCGTCTAAAAAGAATAAAAAATGAAATTTTTTTACACATGACAATAATATTTGGCATATATTTAATACAATTGTCAAGAAAGACACCGATTATTTTTTTTTATAAAAAACATACATCTTACAAAAAAAATAATTAATAAACAGAAAGGGAAATTCTTTGTAAACGCCTTTACCGATTTTTAATTAAAATTGTCAGATCTTATCCTTGATAATAATATCAACTATATTCCAATATTATTTCCTTAATTAACTATTTTTTAGGGTGACCACCGTATATATTTCTTTAACAAGGCAAAACAATATGTCATATAATTGACACAATTGTCAAGGGAAACCTGCTATACTTTTGGAGAAAATTATACAGGGTAATTCTGTGCCATGATAAGTCACGTACATCACAAGTACACTAGTAACAAGGATAGTCAAATAGTTTTAAGGTATACTTTTAGTATATGGTAAATATACAGGTTGATCACTCTAACTAATAATTAATTATGAAACGAGAGAGAAGAATAATAATCTGATTGTACTTGTCACTATTGCTACAAGAAAAATATCATAAGGTATAATTAAAAGAATATACAGGGTATATGTTTCATTGCAAACAAAAAGATACCTTTATTGCCAATATGCCAGATAGTATTGCCATTTGTCACATGATTTCATTATTTATTCTTTTTATGTGGTCCACCACATACAGAGTGCCCCAGTTTTGAGTTTCCGGGCGACAACCTGTGATTCCTGAATTCATATTGGACCCCCATATAACCCAACTTACCATAGTCCAAAAATGCAGCCCCGCGGAAGTACAGTCTCTTAAAGTGAGACAGAAAAATTATTTTTTTTCCAATAGTTTCCGTTTCAATTCTGGGACACCCTGTATATTTTTCAGCGAAAGGCTTCCCATTTCCTCGTTGGCAGTGGCGTCAACTGCCTATCAAATTTTACTGTTGTCCTTCAAATATATTTTTAGTTATACTGCCAACAGACCGACAGACAAACGGATAAATGGACGGACTGACAGGCAGTCATATTAACGGAATTGTAATACCTTGATTTACGTAATCTACATACTCTGGAACGAGAAAATTCAAAGAAATCTCGATTACAGTACTTCCCTTATATATTATATTATTAACTATAATATCTTTTATTTCTGTACAGACCTCATTGAGAAAAAAAACATAATTTTTTCTTATTTTTTTAATATTATTAATTTTTATTCCCTATAGAAAGAAGTAAAGTATTAATTTGAATCATAGTATAATTTTCTCGAAAGGGTTGTTTGCAAAATGCATTTAAGACATTCCGTTTATTATACCCTCAGGAAATAAAATCCGATCAACGATTACTTGAGGGACGTTCTATATCGTGATGGTGCAATTCAGTTCATGTCCATCATTTATTTCACAGTTAGTTAAATCTAGAGTTGCGATTATCTCTTCTGTTGGGTCAAGTTAAATGGAGTACTATTTTATTTCTTTAAATCTTTACTACAGAAAATTGTACGTTGAATTTAAAAAAGGCATTATGCTATAAAAAGAACGATAGATTTAAAATTACAGTGTTACAACCTCTATCTCTTGCAGTTCATTTAAAACATTAGTTTTGGGATATAAAGCATTGATCTGACTCTTTACAATATTCTTTCAATTAAATTTTTGTTCTTGTAATAAATTTTAAAAATCCAAATAGAAATATCTACACACACTTTAAATACTTCAAAAATGCAATGTCGATTTATTCGGCTGAAAACTTGATATGTGATATGTTTTAAATATAAAATGGTTGTAAGTTTACACACTAGAAACACTTGCTATTTTTTTAATTTCTATCAAATTTTTTCTAGAAACAAAAATATCATTTTAGAAAACGTTTTGGATATGACATATGAGAATTCGGGTAATTCTGTCGCGTATATGTATCTACAGAAATTTTTGAGGTCGCTAAAGATGAATATATTGCAGGATAATTTACAAGGGGTCTTTTAGGTCGATGTGAGGCAGTCCTTCGCCATCTCAACCTAATAGGTATTTTATGAAATATCCTACAACTATTTGTTACCTAGGCCTCCAAAGCTTTTTACAAAGTATATAGTTGGCAGTTTTAAGTTAAACAATGTTACATTTGTTAAGTTCCATCTTAACGTAATAATAATGACAATTTTTCTTTCCGGTTTCCCCATTGCCGGATAGGGACCGATACCACACGGTAGCCGCGTTGGCAATACATAGAGCCACTCCCTGTGGGGTTAGTAACTGTAAGTTTCAGAATAGTGTACCATAAATAGACGAAGGAACCCCAAGATAATCGCCTTCTGCATTTGGTATACCCGGCAATGTGCTGACGTTAGCGGTAATATAGCGCGACATGTACTATACTTTTGCTGAAAAATATACTAGAAATAATTGAAATATGGTGGAAGTTTTTAAAGATAATTAGGCAAAACTTTATTATTTGGCAAGAATTATCAGACAGAAAAAATAAATAATAAATAAAAGGTGCCAAATATATGGAGGGTTTGCGTAAGTACCTTTACATATTTCGCCTCTAGTTGAATTATTTGTTGTATAATTTTCATTAAAAGTATAATAGGTATTGCTCTTGCCAATTGTGTTAACTATATGCCCAATATTGTTGCCATTTTCCACATTTTTTAAAATTATTTGTTCTCTTTAGGCGGACCGCCTCCATCTTGTATATTTTCCAGAGAAAGTCCTACCTATGTCTTAGCTGGCAGTATCGCCAACTACCTACCAAATTTGACAATTCTCAGTCAAATAGTTTTTTAGATATACCGTCACCTTACATGCAATATTCCGACAAACAGTCCAACAGACAAACGGACCGACAGATAGACAGGCAGACTCACTGACGGAATTGAAAAACTTTAATTTATGAGATTTGAACAAGTTCCAAACATCATTAACTTACCTATAATTTGCATCTGACATACATTTTTCGTTTAAATTGTCGTAAAATTCCTCTTTGGATGGTACCCAATCTTACTAAAAGTTCTTTTTATTTCTTTCTAATAAAAACTATGGAATTTAGACCCTATGTTAAATATTATTTTTTGTTTGTATGGTTGTTCTCCTTTACGAGTTATTTTAATGACGTGAAAGTAATTACACCCTCTATAGTATTTAGAAGTATTTCAAATAAATTTACAAGATTTATGTCTGCCAAATGAGCCTTCCTCGTCATACCCTTGAATCTAAAATAAGATTAAAAACATTGAACGTATCGTAAATATTACTGTTAGAAAGGAAACGTGCTCTTGTTTTCTTGCATAAACTAGTTAATGGCTCTACTGTTTTTCCAACATTTCCTATTCGACCTTAATTACTTACACATCCACGTAGTGCAGTGGAAGTATAAGTAATTATAAAAAAAAGTTCTTTTTTTGTTAAAATAGGCTTAAAATGCCATAAAACGTGGAAATTCTAAATTTGAGCGAAGAAAAACTTCTTCGTCTGTTAGTCGGTCGGTCTGTCTGTCTGTCGGTCTGTAACTATTTTTGTACATACGTTTTCTCAGGAACGGTTTAAGATATTGACTTGAAATTTGATACACAATATATTATGAAGAGATCTGGAACTAAATTATATTTTGCGCCGATTCCGGTGAAAGGTTGGTGGTTAAATAGGGATTAATAAGGAAAAATAAGTAAGGCACGTTGCAGGTGTACAGAAATTTGGAATTCGGTGTAGAACTAGAAACCAAGCTCTCAGATTTGTTCATAATATTTTCTACCCCTTCTCTACCACCCTCGCTCCATTGCTAAATGGGTTATTAAAACAAAATTGAGATATTCACTTGAAATTTGGTACACGTATGTATATCTGCATTAGATTTTATTTCGAGAAGATTCCGTTGAAGGGTTGGGGTTAAAAAAGGGAAAATAAGTAAAGCAGGCTGCTGAGAGTATAAGTACTTGGGATTTGGTGTATGTACTAGAAGCCAAGGACCCAGATTTTTTTGATAACATTTTTCATTATTATAATGACTGATAAAATAAAATTTAGATATTTACTTGAAATTTGGTACACGTATGTATTATAACGACATCTGGAACTAGATTGTATTTTAGGATGATTCAGTTAAAAGTGAGAACAAAGGCCTAAAATGAATTTATTTACCTACATTGTCTTGAAAATTTTTCGTTCTAATGGATTACATTTTCATGAAATCTATCATTCTGTTCTGGAAATGCTTAACGTTTGAAACGTTTTTCGCCCTTATTCTGTAGATCGTCAGCAAGGCACTTTGAGATATTCACTTGAAATTTGGTGTACGTATGTATTGTAATGATTCTGTTGAAGGGGTAGAGGGTGAGGGTAATTAGAGGAAATAAGTGAAATAAGCTAATATGATATCAAACAGAGATGTTTTCCTTTAAAGAGACGGATGGGAAATCTGGATGTGGAAGAAGGCAGCGGTTTTTTATATTAAACCCTGTACCACGCATCGCAGAAAATTACTCTTTGTTAAGCCTTGTAGAACACGTTATGGTCAAAATACAGTTTGTTACAAAGTCCAAAGATAAATGGCGGAAAGAAATACAACCATCTATCAAGTCTTTATTCTTTTATTCCCTTCAGGATTTTAAGTTCCCAGTGAATAGATGAATACATACTCCCTGTTACCTTCCTTCACTCACGACACTGCTGTGTATTGATAAAATTCTCCTTTCTAGATCACATTATAAAAGAAATCATTCCCACTAAAACGACTGTTAACATGAGAATGTTGATAAAAAAGTATTCGACATAGCAACATGGTCAAAATTGCAGCATACTCATTTGGATAATACGAATCTCTGTACAAACGCTGGAAATTCCGCTGAAAAATATTTGGTGTAACTAATATTTCGTGACGTATGTTTCTCCTTAAATGGAAGGACAACGACCTATTATGTTTTTCTCATAGTTTAAGTTGTGTAAATTTATCTGCTGCAAATCTCATGACCTGTAGACAAGAATGAAACAGATTTTAAACGACTGCATCTATTTAAGTAGGCTTTATAATTCCACCCTAGCAACAACTCTAATTCCAAGTTTCATAATTTTCTCTACATATTTCCCCTATTTTTCCCCCAAAACTTCAACGGAATAAGTTCAAAACATTATCTGGTTCCAGATCTCGTTACAAGACATACGTGTGTCAAATTTCAAGATAATATCTTAAACCATTCCGAAGTAGAAATATTCTATCGTTCAAATTTAAAATATCAACGTTTCATGACATTTTAAACATGTTTAAAAGTGTTATTATTTGTTTGCTTGTAATTGTAATGAAAGATATTATTTACAGGATTTTACAAACAGCAGAAAAAACTATCTATGAGAACTAAAAAAAAGACTAATATTTGCATTTCTTCGATAACCTCAATTCTGGTTATGCAGGCAATTAAAGTCCTAAACTGAGTTTTTTCATTTCTTATTTTCTCATTGTAACATCATGAAACATATTTGAGTGGCTTTATGTTTTTCTGATGAGCTCCAGAATAAGGCAAAAAATGTTTCAAAGGCTAAGCATTTTCAAGAAACAAAATAATAGATAACTTCATGAAAATGTAATCCATTTGAATGAAATTTTTTTAAGACAAGGTAGGTAAATAAATCCATTTTAGGCCTTTGTTCTCATTTTTAACTGAATCTCCATGACAGTAGGGGGTTATGTAGATACTATAGGCTGGTCGTCGTAAAGTCAAAATCATCTATTTTGATCAGAAATTTAAAACAGCAATTTTATTGACTATTCTTATGGGAAAAATTGCGCAGAATACGATGGTGACATTAACAAATTATAAAACACAGGTTAAAAACAATGGTTTTTTGCGAAAATTCTCATTTTTTAGGTTTTTTGGTATTGCGAACATATTATTTACAGCTGAATTAAGATTAACTCATAATAATGCATATTGTATATATACAGATAGATCAAAAACTTTGAAAGCAACAGCTTGCGCATTTTATGACCCACAAGAAAAAAAAGGGTTTACGTTCAAATTAGAGCAGGAGATTTCTATTTATAACGCCGAACTAATAGCAATTTTAGAATCACTTAAGTACGTAAGCAATTTGGAAGATACAAGAGACTTTATAATTTTAACGGATAGCAAAAGCTCAGTGGATACAATAACAAACATACTACATACTCCTAAAGTAAATTATATAATAGTAAATATAATTAATAACTTAAGATTGTTACAAATAAGAGGGAATAAAATAACCATATCATGGATTAAAGGACACTGCGGACTAAAAACAATGAAATAGTGGACCAACTGGCTAAATCAGCTTTAAAGGAACAAAACATATCAAATTACTTGATCCCCCCGGAAGATATATTTGTTAAATCAAAACGAAAAATATTAAGCGACTGGCAGGTCACCTATTATAATGACAATAAAGGCAAATATTATAAGGATCAGTGGCGTAGCTGAAAATCTCGGGGCCCCCCCGCAAAATGCATGGTCGGGGCTCCCACAGAAAACTCACTTAAATTATAAAGTTTTTCGGGAGCGGCGTACATTCTCTTTAGCAAAGTCTTCGATGATGTGATCAGTATCTAACTTCCTTGCTCTCTCTTTCTCAATACTTAATACACATAATGCTGACACTCTTTCTTGCGTCATTGAATTTCGTACAAACGTCTTAACAAGCTTTAATTTTGAAAATGACCTTTCAGCTGTAGCAACAGTAACTGGTAGTGTTAAGAATAATTTTATGGCAATGAAAACATTTGGAACACTTAACAGTAAAGTTTTATGATTTTTTATAGGGAATATAGCAAAATAAAAAACCGAAGAATCCGCAATTCCTATTATTTGTGTGCTCAAAACATTTCTTAGTAACAGAAGTTCGCGGGGAAAATCTGCCGATAAATCTTCAGAATAATTTTCAGCAAGATTGCTAGCTTCCAAATAAAGCTGATCGTCATTCAACTTTGATAATGTTTTGGGATTTAAACAGGAAAATCTCTTTACCACTTCCGCTCATCCCAGAAAATCGACCAACAATCTGTTGAATGACAATATCAAGGTTGGCATAAAATACCTCTACTTTAAAAGATATTTCGGAATCTGTAAGTCGTTCATCTTCTGCTAATTCATCAAAAAACTTTTTAACACTACTTTTTCTCTTTTTTTGAAATTCCCCATTTATTTGACAAATCCGAGGCCTCTACTAAAATTAATTATGTACGCAATAACTTTGTTATCAACCATTATTATATTAAAATATTTATATGTAATATTGACTATTGAATATTGATGTTTAAGATGAATGTAATTTTTAATTTCGATGATATTTTCGCGTCATAAATTTCTAGACTCGGGGCCCCCCAAGAGCTGGGGGCCCCCCCGCACCGCGGGCCCTGCGGGTCCGTCCGCTACGCCACTGATAAGGATATAAATCAAAATCCCAACAGTTCACCTTGGTTTAGCAAATATGAATATAACAGCAAGTGTTTCATAAGAACTATGAGCAGGTTAAGAATAAATCGTGGACTATTTCCTTACCACTTATGTAAAATTAAATTATCGAAATCCCCAAATTGCAGCTGTGGAGAGCTAGGAACGGCTCAGCATTTAATTCTGGAGTGTACAGAAAGACAAAATTCGATAAACGATTTATTAACCAAAATTTACAAATTAACAATTCTAACACCAGTCAATCTACAAAGTTTACTAACAGAATGCAATTATAACGTGTATTTAGCTATTTATGAATACATATCTAAAGAAAAGATGAAAATCTGACATGCTGCATAACATAAAAGTAATAAACTAGTCATATATAAATTAAACATTAAAAACAAGAAGAAAAAAAATTAATATAAAGTGAAAAGCAACGATAATAATAGTACAGTAAATGTAGGATGTATCTTTAAATGGTTAAAAATAAATTGTAAAATAGAATTAAGTACTTTTGTAATTGTTAAAAAAAAAATAACAGAAAAAAAAAACAAAAAAAATATGAAACAGTTATATAGACAAATTTCCTCTGTCTGACCAAGTGTGCTATCAACCTTAACTGTCCGTGGTTCTGTCTGTATGTATCAAATCGCCATGATGAACCCCTTGGCGTAATAGTATCCCTGTCTTATATATCCCTATTAAAAAAAATGTATTAATATATTTATATATAAAAAAAAAATGAAAAAAAATGAAAGCAAAAAAAATCGAAAAAAATAATTGGAAAAAAAAACAAGGAAAATAAGCTGTTTATCCAAAAAAATTATGTGTGAAAAAAAAATCCAAGTAGATATGTACTTATGTAAAATAATATTGTAGAAATGAAATGATTGAAATAGTCTTATAAAGTTGCATTATCCATTTAAAATCAGGAGCACTCATATTATCCACGTACAGTATTATATGGAATATTAAATATTAATTCCATATGCTCATAATCAATTGAGATTTGATTGATTCTTTTTCTTTGTGATTATAATACTTAGTTATTTCATTGACATTTTCTCTCATTAAGATATAGAATCTCAACATGACTGTGCGAATGGCCATGCAGCCTCAGCCATCCTCTCTGATATAGATAGATAGATAGGTTTTTTGGCTTTTTATAGAAAACGGTGCGTCGGACAAAAAAAGTCAAGATATAAAAAAATGAATATTTTAGGGATACCCTTAATTTGTTTATAACAATTGAACGATCAAAGATAAAAGGTCGTTACAAGTCTCAAACGATGCGCATCGATAAAATTTTCATTTTTTATACCATGACTTTTTTATCCGTCACACCGTTTTAGTTAAAAAGTCAAAAAACATCAAAAAATTAAAATTTTCTCTAGAAACCATTCTTTTTAACAATGACAACAGTGTTTCATAATATTTTAATGTCACCGTCGTGTTCGGCGAAATTTTTCCTATAAGAATTTTCACTTGCAATCTCCCAAGTGCTTGAATTATTGCTGGAAATTTTTTGAGTACATGGATTTTTTGAAAATTATCCCGAGTCACGCAGCGGTGAGGGTAATTTTCTTAAAAAATTCATGTACGAGAAAAATTTCCTGCAATTAATTCAAGTACGCAGGGGATTCGGTAAGAAAATTTCACGCGAAAATAAACTAAAACACTAATTTCAACTGACATTAAGATTATTCTAAGACATAACAAGGTATAAAATTGGTAGGCCATGAATGGGTCTTGTTTACAAAGTGACATAAACGCATCGGAATTAGTAAGTAGTGTTGTTGTGTAAAAAGTTAAAAATAAAGAGTTATTTGAAAATGGAATACGTATAATTGATAAATAATATATTTTCCACCCATTTTAGATTCAAAATATTACCGAAAATTTCACACGTCTCTTTTTTAGCCAATCAGAACTTTGTTTTTGTGTCGTTACCATGGCAACCTAAAAAATTTCCGGAAATTATCATCCTCCAGGGTACCCTGAACGAAATTAATAAGTGGAAATTTTTCTGTCAAATTATTAACATATGATCATATCTGACGTTAGCTTTTACATAAAAATGGAATTTTATTTTTCATATTAAACGATACAATTATTTAAAAATTCATCGAGCTTTGTGAAAGAAATATTTTATTTCATGTTTAATTATGGTCATGAATAACTTCTCATTTTGGCTTTGCTCTCTATTACACTTCGCAATCAGGTATGATGAGTATTTCAATTTTGGATGGCTTTTTTAACTTCACAAAGTTCTTCGCAATATGCGCATGTTGTATATTATGTTCTTTTTCCATGCTTTATAATCTTATTCTTTAAAAATCCCGAAAACAACTTCAACAATAGAAATATTGAGCTTAAACTGGTTAAACTGTAAATGAAATAATGAGAAATAACTGAAATGACGTTTAGTTTCATAGCCATCTCTGTCAAGTTAAATCTGCTGAAACTTAGCTATGCCATGTGTATAAAACATGAAAATATAGTAAGAGAACAACGTTCCACCTATTTTAGTGAATAAAACTTATTTCATAACACACAAATAGAGTTGTCCTAAATAATTTTGGGTAGTTTTTTGAAACTAAAATGGGTGGAAAAGATATTATTTATCAATTATACGTACCCCATTTTCAAATAACTCTTATACTCTTATCTTTTGACACAAGACTACGTACTAATTCCGATGCGTTTTTGTCACTTTGTAAACAACACCCATTCATGGCCTACTAATCTTATACCTTGTTATGTCTTAGAGTAATCTTAATGTCAGTTGAAATTAGTGTTTATTTAGTTTATTTTCGTGTGAAATTTTCTTACCGAATCCCCCGCGTACTTGAATTAATTGCAGGAAATTTTTCTCGTACACGATTTTTTTAAAGAAAATTACCCTCGTCGCTGCGCGACTTGGGACAATTTTCAAAAAACCCATGTACTCAAAAAATTTCCGGTAATAATTCAAGCACTTGGGAGAAGTGAAAATTATTTAGGACAATTCTATGTGTTATGAAATAAGTTTTATTTACTACAATAGATGGAACGTTGTTTTCATATTTTCATGTTTTATACACATGGCATAGCTATGTTTCAGCACATTTAACTTAACAGACATGGCTTTGAAACTAAACGTCCTTAGTTATTTCTCATTATTTCATTTACTGTTTGACCAGTTTAAGCTCAATACTTCTATTGTTGAAGTTGTTTTCGAGATTTTTAAAGAATAAGATTATAGAGTATGGAAAAAGAGCATAATATACAACATGCGCACAATGCGAAGAACTTTGTGAAGTTAAAAAAGCCATACAAAATTGAAATACTCATCATACCAGATTGAGAAGTGTAATATGGAGGAAAACCATAGTGAGAAGTTATTCATGATCATAATTAAACATGAAATAAAATGTTTTTTCACGTTTGATGATTTTTCTAATAATTATCTCGTTTAATATGAAAAATAAAATTCCATTTTTATGTAAAAGCAAATGTCAAATATTATCATATGTCAATAATTTGACAGAAAAATTTCCACTTAATAATTTCGTTCAGAGTACCCATAGTGCATTCTGTGAGTCGGATTGAACCTCGAAAAACACAAATATTTTCTAACGTAACGAGACTATGTCACGCTCCCGTTTTCGAGGATTCTGAACACGATGGCGGTGGTTAAACCTCGCTCCGAGGTCACCCCACCTCCCAAACGACCACTAACTACCCCCGAAAGGGGTAAACCGCGTATCCGCCATCTCCTACGAGCCAAACCTGTCTTACCCCCGTTTTCAAGGATACTGAGCACGATGGTGATGTCGAAATCCTTCCTCGACCCCCGCCAACCCCCCAAACGGCCAAGAACCACCCCCAAAGGGGTGAAACGCGGAGAAGCCGTCTTCTCTCGACTAAACCCTTCCGTTTTTGTGGATACTGAGCGTTGTCGAGACCCCTTTTTGACCCCGGCCACCCCTAAACGGCCAAAAACAACCCCCAACCCCAAGGGGGTAAACCGCGGATATTTCATTTTCTTTCAGCAAACTTGTGTTACCCCCCGTTTTCGAAGATGCTGAGCTCGATGGTGTAGTGTAGGCATTAACACTAACTGACTTCTTGTTTTTATGCCAGTGGACGCAGAGAAGGTATCTTTCACGTGGGCCAGCTACAGCAAAAGTGCCGACGCGGAGATGCTGAAGTAAGAGTGTAATTATATTTTTGTCCGTTTGGTGAGCGAGGAGAGGTCGCGATATTTTTTTCATGCTCAGCATCCTCGAGAACGGGGGGTAACACGGGATTAGCCGAGAAAAGACAGCCTATCCACGTTTCAACCCTCTCGGGGGTGTTTAGCTATTTGAGGAGTTGGCGGAGGTCAAGGAGGGGTCTCGACATCACCATAATGCTCAGCATCCTCGAAAATGGGAGGTAACACAAGTTTGGCTGGTAGCAAATGGCCTATCCGCGGTTTACCCCCTTTTGCGGGTGGTTTTTTGGCCGTTTAGAGGTTGACGGGGGGTCGAAAAGGAGTCTCAACAACACCATCGTGCTCAGCATCCTAGAAAACGGGGGGTTTTCATGGGATTAACCGAGAGAAGACGGCTAATCCTCGTTTCACCCCTATAGGGGTGGTTTTTGGCCGTTATGGGGGTTGGCGGGGGTTGAAGAAGGGTCTCGACATCACCATCGTGCTCAGTATCCTCGAAAATGGGGATAAGACAGGTTTGGCTGGTAGGAGACGGCGGATACGCAGTTTACCCCTTTCGGGGTTAGTTCTTGGCCGTTTGGGGGGTGGAGTGACCTCGGAGCGAGATTTAGCCACCGCCATCGTATTCAGCATCCTCGAAAACGGAGGCGTGTCATAGTCTCGTTACGTTAAAAAATATTTGTATTCCTGTCCGACTTACAGAATGCACTACCTGGAGGATGAAAATTTCCGGAAATTTTTTGGGTTGCCATGGTAACAACACAAAAACAAAGTTCTGAATTGGTAAAAAAGAGACGTGTGAAATTTTCAGTAAAATTGCTGTTTTAAATGTCTGAGATTTTTGTTTCATTGAAGAACGCCAGCTAATAACAAACTTTTCCATTTAATTATTGAATTTATCTTGTTTATTATTTTTTAATAAAAACATTTGTTTATCAAGTTCCAGTTTCTGTTTTACGTAAAATCCCATAAATAAGTCGTATATACTGTATGTTTTCTAAATAATAAAATAAAAAAGAAGAATAATAAATTATTTGAAGAATTCGATATATGGAATACTTTTGCTCATAAATGTATTTACAAATAGTTTTTCTTTTTAGTTGTCATAGATAGTTTTTTCTGCTGTTTGCAAAATCCTATGAAGAATATGTTTCATTATTCTAAATATATTTCAACCAAAAAAAAATATTTTTTTTTAGGGTTACTAACTACACTTACTTCCATTTCACTACGTGGGTGTGGAAGTAATTAAAGCACTCTTTGCAAATGCATTAGAATGGAAATATTTTCATTATAATAAAAATAGAGCAAAAAAATATTTAAGAAGTATGTACACAAATATCGATCAGAAACCTCTAAATTAACAGCTGCATTTCCATTACCAATAAACTTTTGTAGAACATCTTTCTACTTTTGTTCTTTAGCACCTAAATCAGTTGAATATTTAGAAAGGGCGCCTTTCATCTTAGATAGGAAAGATTTACTCGCATTTGTTGAGTTCTCTCACGCTTTTTACAAAAAAAGCCAGCAGTGTGAGCCACTGCATTAATTCTTTTGTAAGAACATTTCATTGTGAAAAATCGTCCTTTCATTTCTGTTGCAGAATTGTAGGACTTTTTTACTATCATTTTTTATATATAGATAAGTTCCATAATGCAACCCTCTTTACCGATATCCTGATTATCCATTATGTCGTATATGCCGAATCATTCTCCCACATAATGCCTGGTGTGCAAAAATTTCAAGGGTTAAAGGATTCATTAATTATAAAGAATGGTATTATTCTTTTTCTCTTTATATAATAACACGGCTATGGTAATTAAAATTAACTGGTTTAAACGTCAGACTGGGGATTGTAAAAAGTCTAGATAATAAATGTTAAATCAATATGAATGTGCTTTATCCGCTTTTACTATTGAACTATCGAATAGAAAATTAATTCAGTCAATTAAACTAAAATAAGCTGTAAATAAGAAAAAATAACAGAAATCGCCACCAAGCAAACTTCTGTCACATTGGAAAGGACTTTGTAATCATGAGGGAAATAAAACGACACATCGGGAGTTCGGTTCGGTCGTCGACGAAGGCAGACGCGTTTTTAAGTAGATCCCATGAAATCTCGAAAAACTCGAGTAAAAACGGTGTGAATAAGAGCAAAAATGTGTTGAATTGAAGAGTGACAATCCCAATTAGCATAAATTTGGCTATTTCATAGAGCTGTTATTTGATATTTGGTTATGGCATCACTAAAGGCGTATATGGGCAGCTCAATAAAGCTACAGACATCTGGCAACAAGATAGCTCTGATGAAAGAAAATAAACACTTCCAATTGGACCATGTCATAAACTCGTAAATTATCCACAAGTGCATGTACTTAAAACGACCGAGACTAGTGTGAAGCGAAAGGCAACGGACTGGCTTCTAACGAGTGGAAGTAGTAACATAAGAAAATGATGAAAGACAGGTGTTATTTTTATTTTATTTATTATTAAAATATTGGTTTACTAATCCTTCAGATGGGAACAATGTTATAATTCGGAAATCCATTGTTTCATATATACGCAAATGAATGAACTCTTCATTTGGGCGGGTACTTTTGTTTAAGAAATAATTTATTTACTATAAACTTTTTGTTTCTTGCTGCAGAGTTATTAGTTTTATATGGGGAATTTGTTTATTTGCTTACCGGTTGAGGCAACGGATTCTTGATTCAGAATATTGTTTTTATCCCTTCTTCAAGTGGGTAATATGGGGTGGGCAACAGCCAGCCAACTAGATGTGAAGGAGACAGATAGGTTTTGTTTACTTTATTCTAATTTATCTTAACTGATTAATGAAGTCTGTTTCCTTGTTTAAATTGAAAAGTCGGAAATTGGAATTGAAGAGATATCTGTTCATTGGTTTGTTGATCATTGTCACAAGACAGTCTGGTACACAAAAGAGTAAACATATAGGTGGTGAAATGGACGGTGCCCGGGGTTGGGGGCGGCAGCTGAGAATAATTACTGTAAGTTGAAACCGACTGTTTAAAATCAACGACATACCTACAGGGGGAGCAAACTATCCCTCCGGACCTTTTTTCTCATTACGCGAGATAAGGCCCTTTCCAGCAACTCCACTGTAAATGGATATTTACCTGAGGAGCGGTTAATAAATACAAACAAAACAAAAATGAAATAAAAGATAAAAGCTGCCAGATTCAGAAACAGAAGAAACAGAAAACGTAGAAGAAGAAAAATAAAGAGCTGGCGATGGATGGAAACTTAAAAAAGCATGGAAATTGAAAAGAAGCATCTCGCAAACACCTGTACACCCCAGCGGATGATGACAGATGGAAACTAAATAGAAGCATGGAAACTTAAAAGAAGCATCTCACAAACACCTACACTTCCCATCCTGTATTCCCACCCCATGAGTCATGCGGCTCTCGCTGCTGACAACAAGCATGTCCAATGTCCAACCCGGCGTATGCAGCCGGTCTGGCGGTATATAAAACATCCGAGATTTGGTTCTTGCACGCGGTTTGTCCGTCTGTCGGGCATGTTCGACGGACGACCAAGCTGCGTGCTGGAACGAACCTCCATGGATGCCCGGAAGCGTCAGCAATGCCCACCTTACGCCGGCAAATCAATCAATCAATCAATGAAGGAAAACGACACATCACTGCTACATAAATTAATTTTATGAACAAATACGTAGAAAGGAACAGTTAGACACCGTAGTAAGTAATAGTAATACAAATTATACACTAATGTGAAACAGGGAAAATACACAAAATAACTTAAATATTAAATAATAATGATAATAATGATAAATAGTCTTTATTAGAAATACTATTTCCTTTCCTTCCGAAGTTTAGTTCAGCAGCTATTCTACTGCCCTCAAAAACATGAGAAAAATATACTTGTACTAAGTACATACTGACGTAAAACTAGTAGAAATCTTTCTTATAACAATAGCAAAATTAATAATTATAAAATATAACTAATAATAATTAACAATGATACAGAGTTACATACACATATTAAATTATGCAAATAAGCAAATGAAAATAAATACATATATTACACACTGTTTTACACATATCACATGCACTGTTGGTTAAATCAAGTTTTCTTAATTTTACAGTATCGTTTACAAACATAGAAAGAATGTGGTTCAAAATAATAAAATAATAAACATGATCATTACCAATCGTCGGTAGAGCATAAGATTTTATTACATGTTAACCGATATACGATATGAGAGACGCGCACATGTATCTAGCATATATTTGCACATAAGGTGACGTGAAATCCACCAAAAAGATTTTCAACATTTCAACCGATCGCCGGATCACGTTCGTTAACGATGTTTAACAAGTCCCATCATACTAACTGCATCTATTATAATTATAATAGTACTTACAGTTTACTGCAGATTTATTCTGGGTATGAAAAGTGTCGGGGTCCTTGATCTTTACCGCACTGTCAAAGGCGCCGACACTTTTTACATCCGATATATAGGTTAGTAGAAGTATACACCATGAAAATTACAACGCATCGCCTGTAATACCGATCCCGTGACAGGCATTCGTCGACGAAAACCAATAGACGTATTGAAAATCGTATGCATCATCGACATCATCGTACCATCGGTTTTACGGCCGCCTTACCCGTAGTAGCACAAGCAACGGTAGAATATATGCCCGCCACGGCATCTAACCACATCCGATTAGCAGTCCTGTTCTGTAATTTAATAACATAACTCGTTCTCGAACCTGCTAGCCCAGTAAGAAATACTAGCAACGTTTCCTCTGGTATGTACATTGTACACGAGTCGATTGACAGCTTCAGGAAGAAATTTTGCTTGCCCCTCCTTTGTCTTTGGCATAGCAGTAAAATAATCGGCATGTGACAACAAACTATAGACTATTGCGTTACGGCATAGTTGACTTGCTGGTTTGATATATCTGCTCGAATATAGTCAACCTGTAACATATGCACGAGAGATTAAAATTGTCGTTGCTCATCGCCGTCACCGTCGCGTCGTCGGCTTCCTCATCCTTATTATTATTGAAGTTATTTGTAAGAGACGTAGCGATCCATTCCATCAGCATACCACCATTGCAAGCACGGCGATGTTCGATCAGCAATTCTTCATGCTCATCAAAAATATGTAGGTAAGCGTTTCTATCGAGAATGTCTAATACGTATCGAAGCGGCCAAGATAAGGTTATCATTTCACGTTTAAAATTTAAGCCATCTTCTGATGTCACATAATCCTTCCAAAGCAAGACACGAGGCTTACTACGCTTATAATACAGTTTTCTGGTACTATGAGCCACTCTCGGTTCACCTTCTTGGACCTCATTGTTGTCGCCGATACTATTATTGCTACTATTCTGAACATTATCCTTGTGATCAGATGACGACGCTGGATTTATTTTTCAACTTAATCGAAAAAAACATCTACAGGGTGGACCATTAATAATAGGCCATAGTGCAGGGGTAGATTCTTTTGGCCAAAATATGAGGATATAACCAAATATGCTTTAGTAAAATGTTGCTGTGGAAAAAAATACAGAGTGTCAAAATTCAAACTATTCTTTCGTATTTTGGCATAACTCAACAGCCTCTTGACTGATCATCGCCAAATTTGCTACAGGAACTTTTTTTACTCCAAGAAACAGTAATTTATGTATTACATCATGCTAGATCATAGAGAGCGCCGCAACCATCCCAATTTTGTGAAGAAGGTGGTGATGCTGCCTAGGGGAATATCCCTCAAGTCGGCCAAAGTAGGCCAATGTTCTCCCAAAATGGATTCTCTGCTAGAGGAGACTGCCGGGCACTCACAGAGTACGTGTTGGCAGTCTCGTCTTCTTGTTCACAGCCTCTGCATAGGGGTGTATCGCTTAACTTCATGTTATAAAGGTGCGCTCTCAGCTGGCAATGACCAGTAAGAATTCCTGTCGCAAGGCGCAGGTTCTTCCTGGACATTCCCAGGTAGGTCATCGCTGTATCCTTGTCGAGGTATCTAAGCAGATCCCTGGCCAACTGACAACTGTGAGTTTCGTCCTACAGTTTTTTAAGTTTCATGTGGGTGTTTTCTTTAATCATTGGCATTATTGCTGAGGTCGGCAGTATGTTAGAAGGGCCAGGTCCAAGTATACTTGGGCGGCTGATTGTTTTTCCCGTTATTTGTTTACGGGAAGTTTCTTTTGCGGCTATGGTTATTCCCGCCAGTTCTGTTTATGTTATACTGGCTTGTTTGTCCATAGCCCATTAAATTTGAATTTGCATAGATTCTATCAAAGATGAACTGTGAAGAAATACCATCTGCGCGTACCTGCAGAAGTGGCATCTGTTTGATTACCTCATTCCACAGCCAGCATCTGGTCGCTCTACATCCTATATTTGGCTGTATATCAACGGATTTGAGGCGTGCCATACTGCCCTGCTAAAACAGAAGGTCCTATCTACAAATTTGACAAATTTCTGTTTATGGATGCTAAGAATCCCTGCCATTTTTCTGTATACATTTCCTAAAGGTAGAAGTCCTATCTGCACTTTTACAACCTTAAAATATAAGTAAATGATTTGTCCTATGTATCAAAAAAACCAATATTACTAACTAAGAATGTCCAATGTGAAATTGCTATAACAGATTGTCCTAACATAACAGCTTTCTGTAGTTAGGACTTTTTGCATATTTGCATTACAATGGTATTTAGTACGCTATTTAGTACACTCAAGAGGAAAAAGAAAGTATATGAGTTTGAGGATTTTTCCGAAGTAGTCCAACAAGCGAATTCCACAAAAGTTGATGTTATTAAAATGGCAGTGAGTGATTTCTATGATTTCGTTGATTACACATCAAAATATAAATTAAACAAACTTACGTCCAAAATTTACCTGAAAGATGTAATATCCCTTCGATTTAAAAGAGGAAACCGTTTTTTTCCTATGCAACGGCATTTAATAAGGATTTTGAAGACGTGTAGGATATATTTATGTTAAAGCATGTCAAGAATGGGTTGGTTAAGCCCTTGGTTCGTTCATCTTATAGAGGAGTGGATTTAGATAGGAAATAAAATCAAATTTCAAAATTAAAATCTCATATTCCCGAAAATTGGATGTCATTTTGGGAAGAGTTACCTGTTCATATTGGAATGAGCATACCCGAAGATGAGGACTGATTTATATTATATAATACTATAAGTGTTTATAGCTTTTTTTGTATTTTAGTTAGTCAATAAAGTATTAGTAAACTAAACAGGCATTTAGGACATACTCATAGAATCCATCCAGCAGAATACTTCTGTTACATAATAAATTTGTCAATATTATTAAAATAACTATCAAAAATAAACACATACATAAAAATCGACATAACTACCTTCATAGTATAAACTATTTACTCAATCAGCTATGATATCAATAATAAGAATAAAATAGTGTGAATTATGGAAGAAAAATAAATTAAAACTTAAATAACTCTAAACTATGATCTTGTTAGATAGGACCTTTTGTTTTAGTGGGGCAGCATAGTAGTTAGGGCCACCTCTTCTAGATATATGTCTAGTGGTGGCAGGCACAGCATCATTTCCATTGCTCTTGTTGGTGTTGGCTCATAGGATCTAATCTTATTAGATGACCAAAAAATAACATAAAAGTCCACTTTAATGACATTAGTATTTATTGCATAAACTTTTCCCCCATGCAAAAACCCCAAGCTGCAACTTAGAGGAAATTTTCGATATGGTTTCAACCTACTTCTATGCCTTTTCTAATTCTTCTCATAAAAGATGTTCTTACATTGAAAAATACATTTTCCTGTCCTCTAATAAAATTGGCTGCATTTTGTATTTTGTCCCACAGTTCTTCTCTTGGATTGACAGTATTTGCATAGACTAAGGACTATGTCCCCACACATAATAATCCAAAGGATTATAATCAGGACTCCTTGGTGGCCAAGCAAGACTCGACCGATCCATCTGCGTGGGAAAGTCTCATCAAAATATTTCCTGACTTCAATGGAAAAATGAGGGGGGAGCTCTATCTTGCATAAACCAGATTCTGTTCCGTATGTCTAGCATGAAAGACTGTAATATACCAGTAAGAGTATTAAAAAAAAACAGATAAGACTGTCCATTTAAATTTGGAGGAATGACAAGTGGTCCCAATAACTGATCGCTGATAATACCACATCAAACGTAAATCATAAATCCGTCCTAAAAATGCTTTTCTTTAACGGCATAAGGATTTTCTACTTCCCAGTAATGGGTATTTCTCCAGTTAAAAACACCTCGGCGAGTAAAAGTTGCTTCGTCGGTAAATAAAATGTTTCTAACAAAATTTCGATCCTTGTGTTTATTTAAAACAAATTGACAAAATTGTAGCCTTTGTGCAAGATCCCTTTGAAGTAAGTTTTGTACAGGAGTGAAGTGATATGGGTAGAAGCGATCTTTGCACAAGGCTCTTAGAACAGATTGTTTACTTACCCCTGTTGCCGCTGATAAACGACTTGAGCTGACTTGAGGACCTTCATCTACACGAACTAATATTTCTAGTTCTTGATCTAGTAATTTGTTTCGGACATCCTACATCATTTTTATGGCGAAATGAACCCGTTTATCCCTAAAGACGAAACAGATCTTTGAAAATCGTATGATCTGGCTGTATTCTATTTGGATATTGAAATGAGTGTCTTCTCGCTGCAGCACGTCTGCTAAAATTTTTTTGTACGTAAACACATATCATATCCCACATTTACCTATTTGGAAAATTATTATGTCGAGGCATTTTAAATAAAGAAGTTAAAGAAATTAGCTCGAGGAACACAGGAACAAAATAAAATGATTAAATGACGTACATGACAGAACTAAAACGTAACGAAAGCACACTTTTCAATAAATACACTTTGTTTCATTAAATTTGAATTTGTGTTTCAAAAAATTATTTAAATGCTTAACGGCTTAATTTCCTCGAAAACGGTTGGAGTTATCAAGTTCTACCAAGTGTACCTTTTATACGCGGAAATGACGCACTCATCAGATTTTCTGGTTGAAAGTACCACAACGTTTCGTAAAAAAAAATGAAATAAATTCAACATCAGTTACAGGTACATAAATTATTATCCCTTAGAATTAAAAAAGTTCTTCTGGCAAATTTGGCGAAGATCGGTCAAGATCAGTTGAGTTATTCCAAAAAAAAAAAAAAACGAAAAAATACTTTGAATTTTGACACCCTGTATCTTTTTCCACAGGAACGTTTTACTAAAGCATAGTTGGTTATATCCTCATATTTTGGCCCAAAGAATCTACCCTTGCACTATGGCCTATTATTAATGGTCCACCCTATATATAGTCATTCGGCATCAAAAGGATAGTGTAGGCAAATTAGCATTTCTGATTAAAAAGTTTACCGACTGAATGGATTTTCACGAAACTTTGTGGATTCAGTTCGCTTTGATGTCACTATTGCCCCACAATTGTTATAAACAATTATTTTTTTGCTAATTTATTATCTAGCAAGATTGAGGTACTCAAATTAAAAAAATGTATTTTTAGACAATTTGACATAAAATAACAACTTCCTACTCTTGTAAAAATCTGAAAAAATTCAGACGTATAGGCTAATATATTCTTAAATATTTGGATCACTTGTAATTTTATATAACGTGCATGTTTTCCGAGTTTTCAATAGTTTTTCGCAATCAAAAGTATACCTAAATTTTGTCATAACACAAAATGCATTCTATCTCTGAAATTATAATTAATTTATATATATTTTAATAGAAAAATATCTAATTCGCGAAAAATAAAATTTTCCGGTATAGGAAATAATCTTTTAGTTGAAGAATAGAAAACTTTCTCGGATTTTTTTTTAATTTGGAATGAATAATCAAAAAACTATTGAAATTGATAAAAAAAAAAAGGTCAAAATAAGACTTTATTAGTCTACAATGTTTTTTTAATGGTTAATTTAAATAAATAAGTTAAAAAAAAACTAAGAAAAACATAAAGGAACATTTCCATCAACTCTCCTTCCCCTATTCTTTCCAAGCCCCCTAAACCACCAATGCACGAAAAATCTGTATATAAATAGTGTGTTTATTTAAGTTCTTATAAAATATTAATTTTAGATGTTAACAAGTGCTTGGTTGCGGGGGATTTTCCTTTAACAAGCTAGCTGTCTCTAGCCATACCACCTCACAATCGGCGTATGTGTGTGCATATTTTTATGTACTATGTGTCTCGGTATTTTCCTTATTACTTCCACATCCACGTAGTGAATTGGAAGTATAGTAATCGCAAAAACATTTTCAAAATTTTTTATTCATGAAATAGGTTTAGAATGTCATGAAACGTCGAGATTTTAAATTTGAGCGAAAAAAAATTTTCTGTCTGTCGGTCTGTCTGACTGTAACTTTTTTTTTTTTGTCCGCACGATTTCTCCGGAACGGTTTAATATATTGACTTGAAGTGTTGTACACGTATATATTATGATGAGATCTGGAACTGGATTGTTTTTTGAGGATATCCGGTGAAGGGTTGGGGGTTAAATAGGGGTAAATATGGGAAAATAAGTAAAGCAAGCTTGTAAGAGTACAGAAACTTGAAATTCGGTGTATGTTCTAGAAGTTAAGGACTCAGATTTTTTTATAACATTTTTCAACCCCCCACCACCCCTACCCCATTAATGGGGTTAATAAAATAAAGTTGAGATATTCATTTGAAATTTCATACACGTATGTATTATAACGACGTCTGGAATTAGATTATATTTTGAGATGATTCCGTTGAAGGGTTGGGGGTTAATTTGGGGTAAATAGGGGAATATAAGTAAAACAAGTTGGTAAGCGTACAGAAACATGAAATTCGGTGTATGTACTGGAAGCCAAAGTGTCAGATTTTTTTATAATATTTTTCAACCCCCACCACCCCTACTCCAATATGAAAAGGGTTATTAAAATAAAATTGAGATATTCATTTGAAATTTGGTACACGTATGTATAACGACACCTGGAACTAGATTATAATTTGAGATGATTCCGTTGAAGGGTTGAGGGCTAAATATGGGTAAATAAGGGAAAATAAGTAAAGCAAGCTGGTAAGACTACAGAAACTTGAAATTCGGTGTATGTACTAGAAGCCAAAGCGTCAGATTTTTTTATAATTTTATTCAACCCCCACCACCCCTACTCCAATATTAAAAGGGTTGATAAATTAAAATTGAGATATTCATTTGAAATTTGGTACACGTATGTATTATAACGACATCTGGAACTAGATTATATTTTGAGATGATTCCGTTGAAGGGTTGGGGTTAAATAGGGGTTAATAGGGGAAAATAAGTAAAGCAAGCTGGTAAGACTACAGAAACTTGAAATTCGGTGTATGTACTAGAAGCCAAGGTCTCAGATTATTTATAATATTTTTCAACTCCCACCACCCCTATTTCATTATTAAAAGGGTTGATAAAATAAAATTGAGATATTCATTTGAAATTTGGTACACATATGAATTAAAACGACATCTGGAACTAGATTGTATTTTGAGATGATTCCGTTGAAGGGTTTGGGGGTTATTTAGGGGTAAATAGGGGGAAATAAGTAAAACAAGCTGGTATTAGTACAGAAACTTGAAATTCGGTGTATGTACTAGAAGCCAAGGCCTCAGATTTTTTAATAATATATTTCAGCCCCCCACCACCCCTACTCCAACATGAAAAGTGTTGATAAATTAAAATTGAGATATTCATTTGAAATTTAGTACGCATATGTATTATAACGACATCTGGAACTAAATTATATTTCGAGATGATTCCGTTGAAGGGTTGGGGGTTAAATAGGGGTAAATAGGGGAAAATAAAGAAAGCACGCTGGTAAGACTACAGAAACTTGAAGTTCGGTGTATGTACTAGAAGCCAAGGTCTCAGAATATTTATAATATTTTTCAACCCCCACCACCCCTACTTCATTATTAAAAGGGTTGATAAAATAAAATTGAGATATTAATTTGAAATTTGGTACACGTATGAATTATAACGACATCTGGAACTAGATTATATTTGGAGATGATTCCATTGAAGGGTTGGGGGTTAAATAGGGGTATATAGGGGAAAATAAGTAAAGCAAGCTGATAAAAGTACAGAAATTTGGAATTTGGTGTATATACTAGTAGCGAAGGTCTCAGGTTTTTTATTAGTATTTTCCATCTCCCCACCACCCCCACTCCCTTATTAAAAGAGTTTATAAAATTAAATTTAAATTTTCACTTGAAATTTGGTACATTTATGTATTATAGCTATATCTGAAACTAGATTATATTTTGACATGATTGCGTTGAAGGAGTGGGAGTAAATAGAGGTAAATAGGGAAAAATAAGTAATGCAAGCTGGTAAGAGTACTGCAACTTGAAATTAGGTGTATGTCCTAGATGCCAAGGCCTCAGATTTTTTTATACTATTTTTCAACACTTCCACTATCCTTACTACATTATTAAAGGGTTTGATTAAATAAAATTGAGATATTCACTTGTAATTTGGTAGACGTATGTATTATAACGACATCTGGAACTAGATTATAGTTTGGGATTATTCCGTAGAAGGGTTGGGGTTAATAGGAGTAGGGAAAAATAAGTAAATCAAGCTGGTAAGAGTACAGAAATTTGGGATTCGGTGTATATACTAGAAACCAAGGCCTCAGATTTCTTTCTATTACCACCTCCGCTTCATTATTAATGGGATTGATAACATCAAATTGAGATATTCACTTGAAAGTTAGTACACGTGTGTATTGTAGTGACATCCGATTGAGATGACTCCATTGAAGGGGTGGGAGCTGGTAGATTGCAAATAGTGGAAAATAAGTAGGGTAAACTAGAAACTTCATTTTTAACGAATATGGTAGAAACCAACCCCTCAAACTTTTCTATGACATCTGCCCCAAATATTATTAAAATTCTATGACCAATAATTTTCACATACTAGAGTGCAAATATAGTCAAGATATTTCCTTTAAAGTGACTTGGATGAAGAATCTGGATGTGGAAGTAGTGATCCCTTAGGCAGCGGTTTTATACGTTATGTAATACACTTTAGTTACCGCAGTTAGGGCTTGCTTTGTTATATAGTTAAACAAAGTAAATAATCTTTAAAGGTTACAAACAGGGTGTCTTTGCAGTGGATTCTGGTTCAATACCCGCTCGCATCTGTTTTTATTTGTTTTCATTTTTTGCTTTATACTGAATAAACTAACTGTACAATAAATGTGAACTCCCCGTGAACGCCAGTTTTCGAAATAAAGACACTAAATTAATTTTCTTTTTTCTAAATGTGTTTTTAATCGATAATGTTAATTAAAAATTGTTCTGATTCATTAATGAATTCTTTATAAATATTCCAAAAAAAAGAGGCTTTATTAAATTTTTACTTTAAAGTTATACTTTATTATTAATTATTATGAAAATTTAAGATAAACTTTGTAATGGGAGAAGAGGTGAATAAACGTGAGATCTACATATTTATATTATTAGTATTATTCTAAATTTCCTGTAAGTAAAAATATTTGTGCATGTACATCATGTTTACAAATTAACAATTTAAAACTAAATTAATATTAAATTTACAAATTAACCATAAAAAAATACATTGTAGAATAAAAAAGCATCATTTTGACGTTTCTTATCCATTTCAATAGTTTATGATTATTTATTCCGAATAAAAAAAAAACTTGTCATTTGGTGTATGTACTAGAAACAATAGTCTAAGACTTTTATTGGCATTTGCCGCTGCCACCACCACCCTCCATTATTAAAAGGGTTAAAACATAAAATTGAAATATACGTATGTATTATAGCGACATCTGGAACTAGATTATATTTTAAGCTGATTTCATCGAGGAGGGGGGGGGGGTAAATAGGGGTTAGTAGGCGATAATAAGTAGATAAAACTAGTAGGAGTCCAGAAACTTGAGATGTGGCGTATACATTAGAAGCCATATTTTTATGACATCTACCACCCCATCACTGGATCCAACATAGCCATTTCATTACTAAAGAAGTTAAAAAAATAAAATTCTGATTTACTGTGTGAGAACAGAAGTTCTCAAAAAGCTTTTCGCATTAACCATCCACATTACCACCTTGGGGCAGACGATTTTAAATATTATATTATTAAAATTCTATGAGCAATTATTTTCACTTACAGGAGTGAAAATATAGTATCAAGATGGTTTTGTTTAAAAAGTGTTGGATGGGATATCTGGATGTGGAAGTAGTGATTCCTTAGGCAAGAATGTTTGCATTCAAAGTGGGTCCCACTGTAGATGATATACAGATTCGGAAATTAAAGTTCGTGACATGTAAACGTGTATCTGCGCAGGTAAACCATCTTGTCCGTAGATCAACGCAGAGCATTGAAATTTAGTCATACCAACATCGCTTGACCGCGTCGACCCCACGCATTCTGCTTTTAATAGCCCAATTACATCGAAGTTTATTCCCTATGTCACGAAGTGTATTTTCCGAATCTGTATAAATTTTACTCTAAAATTGTATTAAGGTATTTTCGGTAAGACTGTTATGGAACTGAAAGTTGCAATTGGACGTTGTTAACTGCAAATGCATATTCGAACAATAACAGTGAATGGGGCTGTGTTGGAACAAGATGTTAACTAAAAAAGCATTCGCAGCGGCCACGCCTAACTGTTACTCGTTTTTACTGAGAAAACATGCTTTTTAAAGCTTATTTATCCACCAAGCGTAATTACATTCATTAACTGTTTTGAACGAGATTACTGACAGTAAACTATTGCACATTAAACCGGTGTAAAAACGACTGATGCATAAAATTGAGTCTGTTAATCACTCAAGCGGGTTTATTTCTACATTACAACTCACACATAAATACAAACGCGCCCTCACGAATAGTGATTTTTTTCGGAAAAATTACTTTATGTATTTAATTAATTCCACATCCACGTAGTGGAGTGGATGTATGGTAAAAAAATCAAAAACATTTTTTTTTATACATATAAAAGTTCAAGAGAAAACTGGACAGACATTATACGCTTCGTTGGTTTTTTGTGGTTTTATACATTTTTGACATACCTAACGGATTTACTGCCGAAATTGACAGATGTTGATTTTCGTAATATTGTCACGTGTAAAACGTGGCTGAATTTTTATTAAATTTTCGGTAATAATTACATAGACCAATAGAGTTATGTACATTTTTGTCGTTTTTGCTTTTGCGAAAATTTTTGATTGCTATTAATTTTTCTTTATCTGGGGCTACTACATTACTGCTTACTGCGTGTCCTAAGATTTTTACTTCCGTTTTGACGTACACATATTTGCTAGGCTTTAGTGTTAATCCAGCCTCTCTTAGTCGATGAAAAACCTTCTGTAATTTTAGTGTATGTTCTTCCAATGTATTCGAGAACACAATTATATCATCGAGGTAGATCAAGACATCTTTTCACTTCATTCCATTAAATACTTTGACCGCTAATTCTTGGAAAGTAGCGGGAGCATTGCACAGATCAAAACTTAAAACATCACATTCATACGATCCATGTCCCTGAGCTACAAATGCTGTGTATTGCTTCGACTTTTCTTCGATTTTCACTTGCCAGTATCCACTAAATATATCCAGCGTGGTGAAATATTTTGAGTCTTCTAGGTTGGTTAGAATGTCATCTATGTTGGGGATGGGATATGTACTTCGTGACACTGTTTAGTTCCTATAGTCGGCACAAAACCTTGTTTCGCCATCCTTCCTTTTAACGAGAACCACTGGATTTCACCACGGTGAGTGAAAGGCCCCGGGTTCGATGCCCGGCACCTCCACCATATGTCACGTGTAAAACATGGCTAACTGGTTATCAAATAACGAGGGTACCTAAATGGGAAACGAGAAATTAAATTATCTCAATTATGAAAATAACGTTTATTAAATAATAACAATAAGTAAAAAACAAATAAACGAATAACAATCAGATATATACCTGTAACGTGATCCCATAATCATCACACTACCACATGGGTCCACGGGACGCTTTCAACAGGACCGCGCCGTGCATCTATTTTTGGCGCCCGCCTAACAGACCGCCTTAATACTGCCCCATCCATATTTATTTAATTAATTAAATACCTGCGACAAATGATATATCAGTGCACTGTGGATTGTTTATTGAACGGTGACCTAGGATACGTTTGCAAAATATCAGATTATAAATGTACAAATGTATTGAATAACATTTATCTTAAAACAATAATTTCTGTTATTAAAATATTAATATAAAAAGTTATTTCCCGAAATTTAAGTAAATGAGATATTAGGCTTGACAATATACATACGTACTACAATGAAACGTGAAAATCAGAAAAAATGTCAGAGATAGATTTTTTCACGATTACTAATTTTCTTAGGTAAACGAGGGAAGTAATAAGTGGGTGACTCAAAAAATCAAGTTTTTAAATTATTTTTGTCTGACCTCCCCAGATTTGTTCGAAATCCCAAAAAGACGATTTTCTCCAAAGAGCAAAATCCATCGATATTAATACGTGCCTCCGAGGCCATGAAGTTGCCCATGTATTTTCTATGGATAAAAGACATTTTTCGTAAATTTCTAATAAAATCGTCAAAATGACGTTAAATAAAAATCGCGCATAAGTCCCCTGTCAAGAATTAACCAAAGAATAGGAATCAATAAATCTTTTTTTAAATAAACTCTCATAAGACCCTTTTGTAGGGCTCCAAAGTGACCCTATGAGGCCAAAAGTAGAGTACCGTGTATTTTTCACGTTTATTATTATACTCTTCGCAAATACAAAACGAAGAGTATATTGCATTCGATCGGCACATTTCTTAAACCGGTAATATTGCAAGTAGATACAAAATTTTCATATCACTTTGTTGGTGATCGAATTCTGAACAAGTTTCAAAATGTCCATCCGTCCGCCTGTCCGCCTGTCTGTCCGTCTGTCTGTCTGTCTGTCCGTCTGTCTGTCTGTCCGCCCGTCACGTTTCTTGTAAGCACGATAACTTAAGAACAAAAAGTCCGATTGCATTGAAATTTGGACAGTAAGTTATTGTTACTAGCTAGAGGAGAAAACCTATTGTTTTTGAGCAAAATCGATCGATAAATAAAAACGTTATAATTTGTTTAAATAAAAAAAATACATATTTTTTTTTGTTTTGTAATTAAACTAACAATATCTAAAACTAATATTGTTTACAAAAGAACTGCGGAGAGTATCCTATAGAATGTGCAACAATTATATAAAAAGTGCAGTAAATCGGCGAAGAGTATAACGGTTAGCTTGTTGTTTATTTGAGATTATTCATGAACACATTCAAGATTGTGTTCATGAATAATTATATTAACACATTCTAAATTGTGTTAATATTTTAATGCTTTTCAAATTATTTAAACAATAGGCTTGTTCCATGATGATCTTTTTATATGGTTTTAATACGTTTTTATATAGTACTCGATATTCTTATTATGCGCTTAAAATTTCATATTATTAACTTCTTCCGTTCTCGAAATATAAGGGGTTGAAACTAGTAATAGCTGCAAAAAGAGTGCGTCCGTTTGTGACACCAGTATACGCAACTTTGAACTCTGAGATCTACTAAGACACCGTGACTACTAGCAGCCGTTCAGTTGAGTAAATACGTGGAGTTGAAGGTCGTTTTAGATGTCTATGGAAAGAAGAAGATTGGCGTCTAATCGGTATCGTAAATTTCACAGTGGAAATCGGAATTTCGGCTTGTCCTGTGCGAAAGAAAAATGACTATTTTCATAAAAATGGAAAACCGTCCGTGCTTTAAGAATTCATAACTAAATAAATACTTGGAGTAAAAGAGCTCTCGACGTCTGTATGGAAAAGGGGAGATTGGAGCTTTATCCTGATAGTAGGTTGTACGGGTCAAATAGAAAATTCGACTCGGCGCGAGCAAGAGAAAAGTGGC
The DNA here is from genome assembly GCA_963583905.1 of Stenurella melanura. NCBI lineage: Eukaryota > Metazoa > Arthropoda > Insecta > Coleoptera > Cerambycidae > Stenurella > Stenurella melanura. The sequence continues at coordinate 103,883,301 of OY757312.1, forward strand.
TTTCTGGGACCTTTCAAATTTAACCTGAAAGCTCGAAAAACATGTAATTTTCAGACGCTCGTTATTAAATAAATACGTCAAGTGGAAGCTCGTTCTGTATCTCTACGGAAAGGGGATGGTCGGCGATGAATCGGCATCGTAAATTGCAAGGTAAAAATCGAAAATTCGAACCGACAGGAACGAGAGAAAATTGTACATTTTTGACATTTCGCCAAATCGTACTCCCCTACAATCCCTCCAATGCCCGTTCCTACAACTGAGAGGCGAGAGAGAAAGCCGACTTTTGCGCGTTAATTGTGGAAAACCTATTAGAAATAACTCCGCCGAGTTAATCCTAACACAATCGGAATTAACTCCCAAACCACGTCCCGAAAAACCGACTCCCCGAAAATCCACATTGCCATGCTCTTCTTAGCGTTTGGTCGGAGGGTAAACAAACGGGTAAATAATTTTCTTGAGCATTTCTACTTGTATTTGTGCATTTTGAAATTATACAATACTTAACATTCTTTTGTGCCCATGTTGACTCAAACAAGTACGTAGCACAAACAATACCTATAATTATAACAACTAAAAAGCATCGAGTCGACTGACATCGCCGAGTCTATGCGTATAGTGACGTAGCGCCTGGTCACGCCCCATTTTCGCGAGATGGAGGTTTGTAATTGTTTTTAAGACACTAAACGTGCGAATAAAAGTCTGATTTTTTGCAGATCCATTATTTTGTACTTGCACTTTCGATTTGTGAAAATAAAAATGCCGAACAAGCCTATTATTTAAACAATTATATTTGGCTATAAGTTTGTAACATTTCCACTTTGTTTATTTTGCAATTGTCCACAGAATATGAATAAATAATTATTTTTAAATTAAACCCTCATAAGAACTATTAGTCTTCAAAGTTATCCCATAAAGAAAAAACTAGACTATTGCATACTTTTGACATTTATTATTATTTATTTGCGATTCTTTGCGTAGAAATTATTTTAAGTTTAATTTGTTTATACAGTTATTAATTGTTTAAAAATTGTACTGTATATATAGTCGCGTCATATTGGCATTTTCTAAAATTAGAGGTAAAGGGTCAATTGATTTCATTTTTGTTGCAAAGAGTTCAGAAAGTCATTTAGAAAAAACAGTACCTTTTATTTTTTGGGGGAAATGTTTGGTTTCATTTTTTGTCCAATATAATTGGCCAATATTAGTGGCCAATTAAATTAATTGAAAATTTTGTTATCATACACAATATGCCATAGAATTAGATGGTTACTTGGTGGTTCTGGGTGTCGCTGATTACGAATCTGAATGCAAATTTGGGAAATTTCAAGGCCGTTTTCCAGAAAAAATGGGAGTGGATGTCTTGGCCTTAAAAATCACTTGGGGGTTTTTGAGATCACTGATTGCGAATTCGAGGTCTAATTTGGTAAATTCAAAAAGGCGGACCGGAGGCAGTATATTTTTCAGGAAATACTCGTATTTCCCATACTTTCAGCCCAAGAAAGTAAAAAATACGAGGTTTCCCTGATATTTTTTTTCTTAATCGTTTTAATTATATTAACGTCCAGGCGGAGTTTAGCTAATGATATTTCAACTCAGAACTCAGGATATATAACAGCGACTAGACATGTTGTGCCACCCAACACCGGTCTAGCCCACTGTTACCATCTCGGTAACACATTAAAAACGCCACTAAACATCCATACCCTGACCAGGATTCGAACCGTGGTCCAAGCCAAACGCCTTAGCATTGCGCCACCGAGCCGGTCAATTGACTTCCTCCGGTCCACTATTTTGAATTTCATAAATTCGACCTTTGACTCGTGATCAGCCAGCTCAGAAACTCTGGAGTACTCATTTTCAGCCCAAATATGAAAAAAATACAAAAATATCCTGAGAAATTTACTCTACTTCCGGTTCGCCATTTTGAATTTACCAAATTCGTAATCAGCGACCTCAAGAACCCCCCAGTACATATTTTTAAGGCCCAGATATCCATTTCTATTTCTCAAATTTGCCGTCAGCCACACCCCACGCAACTTCGACTCGTTTATATTTTGCGATAGTTATATTTTATTTGCAAGTTGGCTTGCAAACTTTGCGGCGATGTTTCAGGATAGTTGTAAAACAAGCTCGTATTACAGGAAAATAACAGAAAGAAAAAACTGATAAATGTTTAATAAGGCTCACGAGTCGATGGCATTAGGGGTGAAATCCTTTGAGAGCGTAAATATTTTCTTATTCCTTGCACTACATAAATCGTTGTTTTATTAACGGCAAGTACATTATGATAAATTACCTTAAATAAACTAACGAGTAGGTAACATATTTTTGAAATTTTAAAATTGCATAAAGTGCATGTGATGTATAGCTCTTAAGTTAACAAAATAATATGAGGTTATTGCCGAGAGGTATTAAAAGTTAATAAGGATTTAATATTCTGCAATGAGAATGGATCGTTACAAAGGAAGTACAACAAGCATTGAACCTTGTAAAATTTCTTTAGTTTCTGTGGATAATTACTAATAATGATATGTATACAGGGTGTTCCTTAATTACGTGCTAGTATTTCAGGGTGTGATTCCTTAGGTCATTTCATGAAGAAAGAATCAAATGAACATATGTCCGCAACGGCTTCAATTTTTTCCTACAGGGTGTTGACATTTTTTTTTCTAATCGTTATTTTTTGATATCTCATACAGTATTTTAGATATTTTTTTCAATTTTGGTATGTGTTAATAGAATATAGAACAACATATTTTAATTAGGAAAATGATTTTATCACTCCACCAGTGGCGTTCCTGCGAGCATGTCCTCTGATATTTTTTACCAAAAAAGTGGTACGCTGCTGACGTTTTTCCATGTCGATATTTTTTCTGATTAACCTGATCAATTCTACATGAAAACGGTCTCTTGCATTTTTTCAGTTCTTGATTAAAACAATTAAATTCATATTGAAACTAGTTACACAGGCACACACCAACACAAAAAATTGTCGATTATATGGACCAGACCAATCATCTACAGTGTATTTTCATCAGAAAAATGCAATTTTCCCTTTTTGCATTTTTCTAAGTGTTTTTGAGTATAGAAAAAAATTGTGACGTGGTGGGGCAAAGATGACACCGGATTCGGATTCATCAAGCCAAAATATACTAGAGATGGTTGGTCTGGTCTGTGTAATCGACATTTTTTTTTGTGTGTGTGCCTGTGTAATTAGTTTCAATATGAATTTAATTGTTTTAATCAAGAACTGTGCGTATAACGAGAAAAACGCAAGAGACCGTATTCATGTAGAATTGATCAGGCTAATCAGGAAAAATATCGACATGGAAAAATGTCAGTGGCGTACCACTTTTTTGGCAAAAAAATACCAGAGGATATGCTCGCAGGGACGCCACTGGTGGAGCGATAAAATTTTTTTTTTTTAATTAAAATATGTGGTTCTATATTCTATTAACAACACATACCAAAATTGAAAATAACGTCTAAAATATTTTCTGATATTAAAAAATAACGACTAGAAGAAAAAATTTCAACACCCTAGCAAAAAATTGAAGCCGTTGCGGACATATGTTCATATGAACTTTTCTTCATAAAATGACCTAGGGAATCACACCCTGAAATATTAGCACGTCATTAAGGAACACCTTGTATTTTCTTACTTTTTATTGGATATTTTGCCACTGAAAAATATTTAAAAATTTTAATGAAAAAACCTCTGCGCCAAACGGATCAGACAGAGGTTGGTTCTTGAGTACTTGACTGTTTCAAAAAGTCTCACACCTAAAAATATATAAACTTGAACAATGTTATAAACTAAAAACTGAAAATCAAAGCTATAGGTAGTTAACGTTTCGGAAGAGAATCTACTTCCGTTCTCAAAACTTTTTTAGCCGCCAACCATGACAGTTCTTTGTTTATGTATTTCCATAGTCACGTGAGACATTAAATTATATTTATCTTATTTTTACTTACTTCGTCTCTAAGGATGGACAACCAACTAGTACAAAAATCTATTGAATAATTAGAAACGCATCTATCCTCGTTTAATAAAATAATCGCGGATTCTTTAAGTTTTCTTTTAGTTCCGTTGCTCTCTTTTTCCAAAATCTTCGCCGAGTCCCATTTAATTCTATGATTATTATCCCACGCGTGTTCACAAATTTTGGATTTTTAAAATTCTCCCCTTCTAGCGTAATTTCTATGTTCACCAAGCCTTACGTTGAAAGGTCTAGATGATTCACCTACGTAATGTTTTCCGCACTCACACGGAACACTATAAATACAATTTTTTGAACTTTGAACAATATTTGGAGGTTTGGTTCTTGATAAAACCGATCTCAGCGTGGAGCCCGTTTGAAAAACCGTTCGTACGGAAAACCTGTTCCCAATTTTTCGTAATTTATCCGATAAACCATGTATATATGGAATTACTGCCATTGACCTAAATACCTCAGGTTGTGATAGTATATTCTCTTTACTACCAATGTTCAATAACTGACTATCAACAAAACTCTCAGGATATTGATTATTTAATAAGACAGTTTTTATAAATTGTTTTTCGATCCTTAATATTACATCATTTGAAGAAATAATTTTGGCCCTGTCGTACAAACACTTAACAACACCTTTCTTAACACTAATATGTTGATTTGAATTGAAATTTAAGTATCTGTTTGTGTGTGTTTGTTTTCTATACACACTGGTTTGGTATGTGTTATCTAATTTTTTAATTAAAATATCTAAGAAAGGTAATTTATTATTATTCTCTATTTCTATTGTAAATTTAATTGAAGGTTCTTTTTCGTTAATCTGATTCAAAAAATTACTTAAACATTCTTTACTATAAGGCCATATAGCAAAAATGTCATCTAGCTAGATTATTAATATTACTTTCCTCGAAATTTTCCATGAAAATGTTACTTAATATTGGAGATAATGAAGAACCCATGGCCATCCCAAAGTCTTGTTGATAGAAGTCATTATTTAATTGAAAGTATGTTGTTTTAATGCAAAGTGTAAGTAATTCCATTATAGTTTCAATGCTTAACTTAGTTCTATTCGCCAAATTCCCATCTTGTTGCAATTTGTTTTTAATTATTATTAATGTTTTATCTACAGGAACATTTGTAAATAGGCTTACTACATCAAAACTGACCATTAGATGATTATTGTTAAAATGAATTTCTGACAGCTTTTCCAAAAAATGTTTGCTGTTTTTAATATAAGACTCGGAGGAACCTGATAAAGGATTTAGGATTTTTAATAAATATTTTGAGAGTTTACTACATGGAGAATTAATTGAACTCACAATTGGTCTTAAGGGGATGTCAGGTTTATGAATTTTTGGCAAACCATAGAAATGAGGAGGCTTGCTGTGATGTGGAGTTAACATCTTTCGTTCAATATCTGTAAATTCGTTTTTGTGTTTAAATAAGATTCTATATATTTTGTTTTCTAACGAATTTGTAGGATCTTTATTTAATTTCAGAATAATCCTTTAATTGACAAAACTGTCATCAACCTGTCAAACCGCGAACTAAATATATCCGAGAAACTAGTATTAACTAAAGGCTTGAATTATGCGTTAACACCAAAGGCTATTCCTAAATTTGATATAATAACTGCAATTGAACAGGCTGCACAGAAGCTTCCATTAGATGATGCTAATGAATACCGAATTCGGTCTAAAATTGAATTAGAGAAACAATATAAGACTAAAGATAATTTAACATCCGATGAAAAACGTTCCATTTCATCTCTAAAAAATGATCATGGCATTAAAATTTTACCAGCTGTTAAAGGCAATGCCACGGTAATCTTAGATACAGCTATATATGATACAAAAATTACGAACTTGATAAATGATGGAAATTATTCCAAATTAAATAAAGATCCTACAAATTCTTTAGAAAACAAAATATATAGAATCTTATTTAAACACAAAAACGAATTTACAGATATTGAACGAAAGATGTTAACTCCACATCACAGCAAGCCTCCTCATTTCTATGGTTTGCCAAAAATTCATAAACCTGACATCCCCTTAAGACCAATTATGAGTTTAATTAATTCTGCATGTAGTAAACTCTCAAAATATTTATTAAAAATCTTAAATCCTTTATCAGGTTCCTCTGAGTCTTATATTAAAAATAGCAAACATTTTTTGGAAAAGCTGTCAGAAAATCATTTTAACAATAATCATCTAATGGTCAGTTTTGATGTAGTAAGCCTATTTACAAATGTTCCTGTAGATAAAACATTAATAATAATTAAAAACAAATTGCAATAAGATGGGAATTTGGCGAATAGAACTAAGTTAAGCATTGAAACTATAATGGAATTATTTACACTTTGCATTAAAACAACATACTTTCAATTAAATAATGACTTCTATCAACAAGACTTTGGGATGGCCATGGGTTCTTCATTATCTCCAATATTAAGTAACATTTTCATGGAAAATTTCGAGGAAAGTAATATTAATAATCTAGCTTATAAACCCATTGTATGGTGGAGATATGTAGATGACATTTTTGCTATATGGCCTTATAGTAAAGAATGTTTAAGTAATTTTTTGAATCAGATTAACGAAAAAGAACCTTCAATTAAATTTACAATAGAAATAGAAAATAATAATGAATTACCTTTTTTAGATATTTTAATTAAAAAATTAAATAACACATACCAAACCAGTATGTATAGAAAACAAACACACACAAACAGATACTTAAATTTCAATTCAAATCAACACATTAGTGTTAAGAAAGGTGTTGTTAAGTGTTTGTACGACAGGGCCAAAATTATTTCTTCAAATGATGTAATATTAAGGAACGAAAAACAATTTATAAAAACTGTCTTATTAAATAATCAATATCCTGAGAGTTTTGTTGATAGTCAGTTATTGAACATTGGTAGTAGAAAGAATATACTATCACAACCTGAGGTATTTAGGTCAATGGCAGTAATTCCATATATACATGGTTTATCGGATAAATTATGAAAAATTGGGAACAGGTTTTCCGTACGAACGGTTTTTCAAACGGGCTCCACGCTAAGATCGGTTTTATCAAGAACCAAACCTCCAAATATTGTTCAAAGTTCAAAAAATTGTATTTATAGTGTTCCGTGTAAGTGCGGAAAACATTACGTAGGTGAATCATCTAGACCTTTCAACGTAAGGCTTGGTGAACATAGAAATTACGCTAGAAGGGGAGAATTTGAAAAATCCAAAATTTGTGAACACGCGTGGGATAATAATCATAGAATTAAATGGGACTCGGCGAAGATTTTGGAAAAAGAGAGCAACGGAACTAAAAGAAAACTTAAAGAATCCGCGATTATTTTATTAAACGAGGATAGATGCGTTTCTAACTATTCAATAGATTTTTGTACTAGTTGGTTGCCCATCCTTAGAGACGAAGTAAGTAAAAATAAGATAAATATAATTTAATGTCTCACGTGACTATGGAAATACATAAACAAAGAACTGTCATGGTTGACGGCTAAAAAAGTTTTGAGAACGGAAGTAGATTCTCTTCCGAAACGTTAACTACCTATAGCTTTGATTTTCAGTTTTTAGTTTATAACATTGTTCTAGTTTATATATTTTTAGGTGTGAGACTTTTTGAAACAGTCAAGTACTCAAGAACCAACCTCTGTCTGATCCGTTTGGCGCAGAGGTTTTTTCATTAAAATTTTTAAATATTTTTCAGTGGCAAAATACCCAATAAAAAGTAAGAAAATCTGAATATGAAACAAATAAACAATTACAGAGAACACCTTGTATCTTACAATTCGGGCCCATTATATCTAACCATAAGACTTTGCATATGCAAGGTACTAGGCTCTGTAATTACGTGGTAAAAGTGGCGGTTATTAGTCTTACCTCATTATCGAATGGGAATGTTGGACCATTAGAAGTTGCAGTCGGACGTGGCTTATTGCGATTATGTATTGGATTACACAGCCACACAAAAAGAAATAATTCTAGCCTGAGGATCTGACCATGTTCACTATATGTTTTTGGGGTCGCCGAATCCGTGGTCTATTTAACTCCATCACATCAGGACTTTGCCATAACCTCAGAAAACCCATAATTTAAGCGATTTCGACATCTCTTCACATAAATCTCTGTAACTTTTTCTAGACAAAAATGAACCCTCTCTTTTTTGTACTGGATGCAAATTAAATTTCCAATCCGATGATGGCACGATATTCTTCCGGCGCTTTTGTTTTTCTGGTGAGATATAGGCCGCCAAAGTGAGAGTTACGAGGATTTCGCTTCTCGAGCAATACGGCCCAGCTTCGAGGGCCATTTCTGCCAAATGAACGTTATCAAAAATCTGAAAAAAGTCAGAGCTAAGTAGAAAGATATAACAAATCGTTTGTCGCAAATCCGAGGTCGATGCGTGCCTTTGTTTTCGAGATATGGCCGCTCGAATTCACCGGAAGGTGAAAATCGAATTTTGTTACCGCTTCCCGAGGCTATATCTCGAAAACAAAAGGAGATGCAGAGCTGCGGTTTACTCTATTCGATTTCCCTCACCTTCCTACATACCTCTGAATTTTTAGATGCTTTGTCTTAGAAATTTTGCAAAAAAATCACAGATCTTGCATCTTTCGCAAGTATCTTAAACGTATTGAAAATACCAGATGCAACTATACTGCTCTAGGTCGAAGTCCAGTAGGATCGTCCTATTGATATGCCTGCTAAATTACACCAAATTATTTTATGTATTTCTTTCTTTATAAATATTATTTTTATTGACCATACTACGAAAAATTGAATAATTATGTATTAAATACCTTCGATAATATATCTCTATAATATAGGTACAACCGTTGAGAGAAAGAATTAGAAAGAAAACGATCTCAGAAGGCAACGATTAAACAGTTATCGACTGTATGCCTGTTCAGTAGCATAATAGGTAAAGAGCCGGCTGTATAGATTCCCTATGATATGAAAATCTTTATGTGAGTGAGTAAGTACTACCATAGACATACAGGGAGCCACTTTTTATTTTTGCAAATTTTGCCTGCGTCATGGCATTCTGACGTCACTTTCGATCTCGAATTTTTGTGTCATCGAATGCATGAATAAAACTTACGTCAAAATGTAGGTTTTGAGGTATACAATGAGAATGTAGTGGTCTGCCAGGCTTAATTTGTCCGCAACCCTGAGACACCCTCGACTAACGTTTTTTTTTTCTATTTGCTTAAGTCCTTGTATACATGAATGATTATTTTTTAAGTTAAAGTGCAAGCCTTCTAGTTATTAAAAAAATAGGCTGCCTCTTCTTATTTGCCCGCATCCCCCCATTTTGACGTTACTTCCGGTAAAATTCCATGACGCGGGCAAAATTTGCTTATATGAAAAGTGGCTGCGTGTAGGTCTGTGGTAGTACTTACTCACTCATAAAATTTTTCATGTATCTTATTCATAGGAAATCTATACAGCCGTCTCTCTACCTATAAGGACGAGTATAGCAGAGGCGTTCGGTAATTATGAACCTTCCTCGCATGTCCGTGGTCGGGTCGGCGAGATTCGACAACGGTCCACAAAAAAATTCTCACAAATCAAACGGTAAATCCCATTATAAATTTGAAAAAAACTAACTAAATCCTCGATAACAAGCGTACAACGTTTACTTCAGGGGTATTTTCGAAAAGTGAACACACTTCAAGTTATGATGAGTTAAAGGATTTGTGAATTGATACGTTTCAGGGCAAGCATTAATTCATTAAGGCGCTCCATCAGAAAGCATAGCGCAGACAATATTGAATAATTAGAAAAAAATATTAAGTATTAAGATATGTACGTAATATTACGTGAAAACAAAGCTGACGTGCTGTAAATTGCAAATATACAACAAAAATTGTTTTTGACTTTTTCGGAAAATCATCCCTTGCAACAGGGCCCCTTGTACATGGCGATTTTTCCACGACCAAGTCAAATCTTCTTCTCTTTTGATGGGGCATCGTTTAAAATAGGTCGTAGCTTTTAGCAACACATTGCAACCGGAATGACACAATAGAGGCAGCTTGTTACTCTACTACAAGGCCGGCGCAGCGGCCTAGACAGATCTGTCGCTCTGGGATTTTTGTGATTTTTGTGGATTTAGGTTTGGAACACCTCAAAGAATGTTTGTGCTAAAATTTAGATTTTTACTAATTTTGTGCAGGTCTCCTCCTCTTTTTGCAAATTTCCGTGGGCTATAAGTATTTCTGTTTTACAGACGTGCCAAACAAACAAAGCTATTAAGTTTAACAAGAGTATCGTGTTTGCAGGAAACGGTCTACACATATACACACAATCACACACCGCTACACACACACAGAGAATTTTTCTATTCTATATTTCAGTTCAGCCTGTTATAAAACGAATTTCTGTGCAAATTATTGTTTTCTACAATGACTTATTAAAAAGAATCGAATCGTTTAAAAAACACGTATTTGATTAAATGAAATAGGTATAATAAGAACATATTTTGAACAATAACAAATGAGGAGAGACGTGAAATAATATCCTAATTATATTTTCTAATGACACCGCTACTGGTATACAAATAAATAAAGAAATTGCACTATATCAGAGTAAAATGTTCATCAAGTAGATAGTCAGTAAAGACCCACCACAGCTTTTACTCATTTTAGAAGCACACATTAAAAATTGCTACTTTAATAAAAGACAGAACATACAGACCATATAGCAAACCATTGTATCCATTTACTGAAAATTAAATTTGAATATTTCATACCACAAAACGTGGAATCCGCATAGGTTAAATGAAATAAATTCCTGATAAAATAGATTGGTATAGGTCAGTTTAATTACTTCAGATTTTATTTATTGTTATTGGTTATCATTTCATTGAAATGAATTATGAGAAAATTGCTGTTGCCATTGGCTTATATGTAAATGTGCTTTGTGGCGTTGTATAAGATGAGAGAAACTCACAAATAACAGCAATTTCAAAAATTTTTGCAATATGCGATCTACGACCGGTAAATGTTTTGCCTTTTATTTAAATTTGATAACAACTCACCTTGCTATCGATTTTACTCTTTTAATAAATAATTAAGAGTCGTATACATACCTATCCAGAGCAACATCACTGTACGACAAGTCGTACTGGCGGAACGACAATTAAATTTTATGGCCATTATCAGTTCCATGTACAGCAAGCAAGAAATAATTGAAAAACAAATAGTACGTTTTCTCTTTTTGACTAGGTGACAAAACCATTTAATGTTCAATGTAGTTTTGTGGTACTTATGGTTAACAACAGTATAGCTTCAGTGAAATAAACCTGCTGTTTCCTTTGATAAAAATGCCGCTTAATTCTTGTTCTAATTTTCACTCTTTGTGAACCTTATATGCATTATTTTTAATTAGTACATAATTTTGTAAAGTTGCTTGAGATAACAAGAACCAGTGGAAATGTAACTCGAAGAAATAAGAAATACGATTATAAACTGCAACAAAACGACGTTGGCGTCATGAAAATGGCTGCCGTAGTATTTTAACGTGTTCTGATGTGCTAAAATAACGTTTAATTCAACGTTTATAATGGGAAAGTATCCAAAGTAACTAAGTGCCAATAGATTTCAATAAATATACTGGAAAACCATTCGTTTCATTACCAGCGTGATCAACTGCCAACCTAATGGAAAAACCAAAATTGTGGTTACGAGCCATGAGATTTATATAAGAATTCTATTTCTACATTTTTGTAAGTCGACTCTATTTTTTTTTAATTATGCACTAAATATTAAAGTATTTTATTATTAATTAACTAATAGTACAAATTAAGACTTAATGTAAATTAATTAATTTAAAGTGAAGGTTAAAAAGACATATTAGTTACTTCCACATCTACGTAGTGGATTGGAAGTATAGTAATCGTAAAAAAATATATCTTTTTTTTTTTTTTCTTGAAATAGATTTAGGAAGTCATGGGTAATTCTGGAGAATAACGGGGCATTGGAATTTTCGCGTAATTTTTTCAAAGTAGACTAATTTGGGGTCGTAGAACACGAATCTGAAGTCGGTTTTCAATGCAAATGCATAGTTTTTCCAAAAAAAAATTTTGAAATTTTCCACCATAACACGAACTTTTTGTTAGTGTAAACACTAAAAACACCTTGATTTCGGCCGATTCGGATCCCGTATCCACAACTTTTTACGCACTGCAAAAAAATTGCTGTTTCATAATAATAGATAGTATAAATAGTAATATTATTTATAAGAATTCAGAACTCCTTTCTTTGACAGATGAGCCATAACTGCCATAAGGTTGCCGCGCATGCGTGTCAAAATACCCTGAAAAGTTGGTGTCTCAAGGCACAACAAAGAAATTCATTTTATAAATACCTATTAAAATTCAAAAAATAGCATATAATTTAAATAAGAATGATTTTATGATCATCGTAACCAGTACCAAAAACTGGCGTTCTGTTAAGAATATTTTCAATAAGTGTGTCTCAAATTGGTTTACTTAGAAATTGTTCTGTTTTGTTATTGCCCAGTAAGGACCAGAGGGAGGTGACATCACACATACCTAGCCAGGAAAGGAGATTCTCCTTACTCTTCTCGGATACCACCTACTCACTCTCAATCTGGTTATCAGTAATAAACGGTATCCGAGAAGGGAGAGGAACATTTACGCCGGCGCAAATGCCCCTTGCCCTACAGACTCTCTACCTGGTTATCAGCAATACCTGGTATCCGAGAAGGGCAAGGAACATTTGCGCCGGCGCAAATGTTCCTTGCCCTTCTCGGATACCATTTATTACTGATAACCAGGTTGAAAGTGAGTAGGTAGTATCCGAGAAGAGTAAGGAGGATCTCCTTTCCTGGCTAGGTATGTGATGTCACCTCCCTCTGGTCCTTACTGGGCAATAACAAAACAGAACCATTTCTAAGTAAACCAATTTGGGACACACTATATATATTGAAAACATTCTTAATAGAACACCAGTTTTTGGTACTGGTTACGATGATCATAAAATCATTATTTAAATTATATGCTATTTTCTGAATTTTAATGGGTATTTATAAAATGAATTTCTTTGTTGTGCCTTGAGACAGCAACTTTTCAGGGTATTTTGACACGCATGCGCGGCAATCTTATGGCAGTTATGGCTAATCTATCAAATATGAATTCTTATAAATAATATTAAGTACTATTTATACTATCTATTATTATGAAACAGCATTTTTTTTGCAGTGAGTAAACGTGTATTGTTCTAAAAAGCACCTACATTGTGGATACGGGATCCGAATCGGCCGAAACAGAGGTGTTTTTAGTGTTTACACTAACAAAAAGTTCGTGTTATGGTGGAAAATTTCAAAATTTTTTTTTGGAAAAACTATGCATTTGCATTGAAAACCGACTTCAGATTCGTGTTCTACGACCCCAAATTAGTCTACCCTGAAAAAATTACGCGAAAATTCCAATGCCCCGTTATTCTCCAGAATTACCAAGTCATGAAATGTCGAGATTTCATATTTGAGCAAAAGAAACATTTTCTGTCTGTCTGTCTGTCTGTCTGTCGGTGTGTCTGTAACTTTTTTTTTTTTGTCCGCACGTTTTCTCCGGAACTGTTTAAGATATTGACTTGAAATTTTGTACACTTATATATTATAACGATATTTGGAACTGGATTATATTTTGAGATGATTCCGTTGATGGGTTGGGGGTTGATTGGGGATAAATAGGGGAAAATAAGTAAAGCAAGCTGGTAAGAGTACAGAAATATGGAAGTTTGTGTATATACTAGAAGCGGAGGTTTCATGTTTTTCTTATATTTTCCATCCCTCCACCACCCCCACTCCCTTATTAAAAGGTTGATAAAATAAAATTAAGAATTTCACTTAAAATTTGATACATGTATGTATTATAACGACATCTGGAACTAGATTATATTTTGAAATGATTCCGTTGAAGGTGTAGGGGGTAAGTAGAGGTAAATAGGGAAAATTAAGTGTATATACTAGAAACCAAGGACGCAGATTTCATTCTAATATTTTCCAACAAATTCAGTATCCTTACAACAAGAAGAACATTGTTAAGAAATGGTAGACCACATCACGCATATGCAAGATCAGACGACCATCTGTTATTTCCATTTTCTGACATCAAGTGCCAGTTAGGGTTGTGTTTTCATTGATAGGTGAGAATATTTATGTGTCGACGTTTGTGACAATATGACAATTGAAATTATGCATAGTATAATTTGGGAGCAGGATGAAAAGTTCTTCCTTATTCCTTTCATTTCGTAGGAAGTTAGCTCAGTCGCAAAGCAGTTTTGTTTCTGAAGCTACTTCTCAGTGTACACTCTATCCGAGGTTTACTCGCATTTGCTGGCTGTGTCATAACTTCTGATTTCAGTTGCAATGATAAACACTGCCTGAAAGACGTGGAAGCCTTTATGACGAAGAGATGAACAGAGACTTCAGCGCCCCATTTACAGTCCACTACCTACACTGTAACCCAACGTTAGAAAACTCTTCGAACACTTTATGGGCATTCCATATGTTGGCTCAGTTAACGCAGCACAAAGCTAAGCCGTTTCCAATTCTTCTTTCTACATTTAATGAGTTAGCTCCACACACTCTTGGAGATATATACCAAGGAAAGGCAGACAGCATTCGTACTGACATGCTATCCCCACATCATTGAAGCTGGACATAACGAAGTAAAGTAACGATTCCATAGTGAACCACACAATCAGAAATTTAACGGGCTTGCAGATTTTATCGTTTTTTAATAAAATTGATTTATTTTGCTTCATTTTATAAAATAATGTTATTTTCACTTCATTTTCATGTCTTATGATTTGGATCTTAGGGGTGTTACTCGAGTCAAAAGCATACATGAATGGCACCAAACGCAATATATTATTAGTCAAATTGTGAAAATGCTGACCATTTTACAAAATAGCCACCGCGCCGTTATGAATAGTAAAGGAAATTTTTAATTTAATATTTATCTCTTACCTTGTTAAAGGGGCTAGATTGATTGCAAAATAGTTTTTTAATCGACTTGGCTTCTTATTTTTTGCGACAGTCTCTATGAACAAATAGCGCCGAAGAAAACGATAAAATTTATTGTGGAATTGTAAATAATAAATGGAGAAATTAAACAAGCTACCGTAGCACAGAAATAAACAAGGCGTAATTTGAAGGAACATAAACTGTTTTATTATTCTGAGTAAATTGGAAACACCAAATTGGCTTACCAAAGATAATATGAAATTATTGCTTTAGTAAACTTTCAATTGGTATTGTTAGTAATTCCTCACAAAATGTTGACAATTAATTAGCCAGTAACGTTACAGCTGGTCGTGTTAGAGATTAGTTAACGACATAAAATAATTTCGGAATGTTCCTTAAGAGCGGTTCATAAAAATACCTAATACTAATAATAATAATACTAATAATAATAATACTAATAATAATAATAATAATAATGATAATAATTTTCTTTAATGGAAAACCAAGTAGAATATTTTTAAACGAGTTTATACACACATTTTTTTAAAAACGGGATCAATTTAACCACCTTTAAAACAATAGTCAAATTACAAAGTAAAATTTCACAATCATTTGTGAACTAAACCTGGATCACCTAATATCGATTTTTGGGTCTGTTAAAAAACCGCTGCCAAAGGAATTGCTACTTCCACATCCAGATTTCTCATCCAAGTCTCTTTGAAGAAATACATCTTGACTATATTTGCACTCTCTATATGGAAATAATTGGTCAAAGAATTTTAATAATATAATATTTGAGGCAGATATCATAAGAAAATTTGAGACGTTGGATTTTAGCTTACATGCCAAAATGAAGTTTCTGGACTCTTATTACCTTCCTTTACTTATTTCCAATATTTACGCCCACCCCCATCCCTTCAACGGAAATATCTCAACTAAATGTCATCGCACCACTAGTCGAGGAAATGTAGCATTCCAATGTCGAAGAATGTGCAGTAAGTCGGATCAAAATGCGGTTTCTTGCATTCGATCCCTTGACGCATTTGCAGTTTTTTAAGTAATTTAAGAAAAAAATATTATTCGGTAATCCATGGTGGAAATTAGCCCAATTTATTTACTCGAGAGTTTTTGGGATCGGTGATCATGAGTATAATGTTCAAGAAGTTCCTTGATGTACCTGGGGACCAAGAAGTCCTTGTGTGAGGCTCATCCCCACAGCTTTTCTGTAAATTAGCTCTGAAATCCAACCATAATATTTACTCGGGGGTTTCTAAGGCTACTGATCACAATTTTGATGTTCAATATCTTCCGCAATATAGCTGAAGGTCGGGACGTCCTGATTGTCTACGCCATCCCTTGGACATTACACGAGTTTTCATTGAACCGCATTGAATTTTGTCTCGGGGTTTTTGGGGCCGTTAATTTCAAATACGATATCAAACAACTTCCCAAATGCACCTGGTGATCGATCATCCCCTGGAATTTTCTTCAAATCCGTTTCAATGCAGATGAATTTATTCACATGTGGATTTCCGAGGTCGTTCAAATCAATTTATTCGCTTGTGGGTTTCCGAGGTCATAGATCATGGATACGATGTCAAAAACGTGTGTCGACGTACCTAGGGATCGAGATCGAGACATCTGCGGGAATTAGTTTGAAGTTTGTTTTAAAATGGAGTAGAACTAATCACTCGGGGGTTGTCGTAGCCACTGATCATGAATATAATGTTCAAGAGCTTCCTCAATATATCTAGCTCATCCTCGTGGTTTTCCTCTCAATTTAATGAGAAATTCAACCGAAATCCTTACTCGGGGGTTTCTGGGGTCGCTGATCATGAATATCGCTTCAAACATGTTCCTCGATTGACATGAGGACGTTCTTGCTATCTACGTCATCTATATAACTTTATTATAATGGATTTTTATCTACTTTATTTTTGTTATTTATTCTTATCGTCGATTTTTAACATTATAATATGTCATTATTTAAAATTGTTAGACAAAATGAATAAAAATTTAATTTTTATGGTTTTTTTCTCGAAAATTATGATATTATTATTATAAATAATTGTGTACAAATTGATTATGAAATTAGCATATTTATATATCTTGATTTTTCAAAAAATGATATCACTTATATTATTAATTTGAGGGAATTCGGACAAAAAAAAATCGTGAAAAATACCTTTATATTTTTTATTATGTATATATAATATCCATTTTTTTCTTGAACATTATGTTCATGATCAGCGACCCAAAAAATCCCCGGCTAACCAAATCTAGCCAAAACTAGTCCATAGTTCCCAACACGGATTGCCGAATATTGAATTTTTTTTAATTACCTCAAAAACTGCACGCGAAAAAATGCATTTTCTGGGTGCACAAGTGCAATTTCTCATCTGTATAAGATTAAAATAGGTAACAAATTGAATAAATGCATCAAGGAATCGAATGCAAAAAACCGCATTTAGATTAGGACTTACTGAACAGGTTTTCGATAGTTTCGCTTGCTAGTGTGCTAAATTTCCTCGACAATACATACGTGTAGCAAATTTCAAGTGAATATCTCAATTTTATTTTTATTAGCACCTTTAATAATGGAGTGAAGGTGGTGGAGGGTACTCTTGTCAGCTTGCTTTACTTCATTTCTCTTATTTACCCCTACTTACCCCCACCCCTTCAACAGAATCATCTTTAAATATAATCTAGTTACAGATGTTGGTATAATATATACGTGTACCAAATTATAAGTGAATATCTCAATTTCATTTTATCAGCCCTTTTAATAATGGAGGGGAGGTGGTGGGGTTACACTTGTCAGCTTGCTTTACTTCTTTTCTCTTATTTACCCCTACTTACCCCCACTCCTTCAACAGAATCATCCTTAAGTATAATCTAGTTCCACAGATGTTCCAGATCTCAATTTTATTTTATCAACCCCTTCAGGGATGGACTGGAGTAATGGAGGGGTTGAAAAATGTTGTAAATGCATCTGAGGCCTTGGCTTCTAGTATATACACCCAATTCAAAGTTTTTATAATCTTAACAACTTGCTTTACTCATTTTCCCCTATTTACCCCTATTTACCCCCAACCCTGCAACGAAATCATCTCAAAATATAATCTCATTCCAGATGTCTTTATAATGCATATGTGTACCAACTGAATATTTCAATTTTATTATATCAACCCTTTTAATTATGAAGTGGAGGTGATGGGGGATTGAAAAATATTATAGCAAAGTGTGAGACCCTGGTTTCTAGTACGTACACCAAATTCTAAGTTTACGTACTTTTACCAGCTTGCTTTGCTTGTTTTCCCATATTTACCCCTATTTAACCCCCAACTCTTTACCGGAATTAGCGCAAGATGTAATCTAGATCTCATCATGATATATATGTGTACCATATTTCAATATCTTAAACCGTTCCTGAGAAAACGTGCGCACAAAAAAAGTTAAAGACAGACCGACAAAAGACCGACAGTCAGAGATTTTTTCGCTCAAATTTAAAAGTTCGACGTTTCATGACATTCTAAGCCTATTCCAATGAAAATATAAAATTGTTTTTTTTTTACGATTACTAATATTTCCACTCCACTGTGGAAGTAATTGTTGAGAGAATACAAATTAATAATTCCTTTTTATATTATACCTCGTAAGACTCTTCCAAAGTGACCCCATAGGGTCATTTTCGGGACCCCTTGAAAGGGGCCTATGGAGGATTAATTTAAAAAGGAATTATTAATTTGTATTCCCTGGGTGATTTTGAAAAGAGAGCTTGAGTGAAATTTTTATTTTACTACATTTTCACGTTTCTATTGAATACTTACCAAAAAATACCCTTTTCGAATAAGAACTACATGAGAAACTTTTTTGTTCGAATTTGGAGATAGATTTTTAATTGGTTCTTATAGTTTTTTTACTTAGGCACCTACTCTCTCTCTCATTTTTATTCCTTTATCAAAATAAAGGGTGTGCGTCAAAAGCTAGCCCATCTAAGTATATTTAAAGGTCGAAAGGTAGAATCGAAGTAAAATAATAGAAGGAATCGCTACTCTATACCAATAGCTAGCTACTATAATATTTTAAAACAAAGATAGTTCTTGTTGCGCATAAGTTATCGACTAATATTTCCAAATACAAGAACATCAGCTGGAGTATGGTTAATTGAAAAAAAAACACGAAGCCTTTCATATGAAAGATTTCCTTTAAAAGGGGATGTGCTAAGCAGCTTTTATTTTGAACATTTAGAAGGAATACAAACTGAAAAGTATCAGGGCTGCAGTAGAGTCCGTTTTGGAGATTTGGGAAGGGGTAAGGATTCCTATTCAAAGAATTGACGTATATGAGTTAAAAGAAAAGTACACTTGCAGATGAATGATTCCTTAGAAGAAAAAGTAGTAGAATTCATTTTCAACTGTTATATAAAGGAAGAGATATTTAAAGAAAGCTAGCATGGCAGGTGTAAACAAATGTCTTAAATATAGAGAAATTCAGAAACGGAAACAGATAGAATCAGAAGCTGAAACTAGGCGACTAGTGTGGAAAGAAAAGAGCCATGTGAGCCAAGAAGTTGCAGCACCTGTTTCCCAAATCAACTCCTTAAAAAGGTCCTTATACCAGGGCTATCCAATATTTCTTAGAGAAATTCTGCATCTACTTGGATTCTTTTCCAGCACCCTAGAAAACTAAGAAAAGACAGAAATTGTTCCCTACTTGCGAAAAGATATGCCTTTTTAGGCTCTACGTGATTGTTTTTAGAATGCGTTGCTTTCAACAACGCACTGATCAAAAACTGATGAAATCGGAGAATGGTATACACAACTTATGCCCCCCCCTTTGCCCGTAAAAAAAATGCAAAAAAATATATTTTTCTGTTTGTTATTTTTTTCCGGGAGAAGGAAGCACTTTGAAAAAAAACACCAAGAGACAAGAGATGCTTATTTTCTCCAAAAAAATGATCCTGAATATGTTCAGCATTTTTATGGAACATTTAAGCAGACCTTCGCAGATGTTCACAGTTTCAATCGCCTCTAAATTAAAAAATCGAATCCGGTCGGACTGGTGGTCAAAGACAATTTAATCACGACGCCCAGGAGAACATTTTCCCCAAGTTCCAGAATAATCGACTGAAACCCATTTTTATTACAAAAAACTGCGGGGTCGTGAGAAATTGCTCTAAAACATGCATCTTATAGATGAAAGATCAACATTTTCAATCCCGAGTAACTCGAAAAATATAATAATATTTTTTACTTACAATTCATCCCCTTATCGATTTCTGTGATTACCTTGATTGTACTAATTTCCACCCCGAAGAAGGGGTGGCATCCACCCTTAGGCTAAGATTAATTTTATTTGAAATAATTCTGAGCGAGAAACCGTCAAACACTCGGCTATAAAGTGTCCGTACACATTAGAGCCCTTCACTTTATAAATTCGGTTCGGACTAACGGAATTTGGACACGCATTTCGTTACAACAGATAGAGAAACTGACGGAACTGATAGATCCTTATTTTCGCCATCTACATGTTCTTAAACGTAAAAATCCGAAGAAATCTCGGGGGGTGATTCTTTTCACGAACACAATAATTCGATAAGTGAGGGAAGTAAAAGACAATAGAGGAAAAAAGCCACGTCACTCGGGAATGACACTTTGTGAAAGTGATCCCCGCTATAAAACATTATACAGTGAGCACGTAAAGGTTGGAATAAATTCATTAAAATAGTTACAAAACAAGTGACAAAAATTCCTCAGACCCGTCGATTTTTAAATATATTTCTCAATCTGTTTAAAAAAAAAGCGCCGGAAATATTTTTTTTAAAATTATGACGTCATCACCATTTTCTTTTAAATATGGCAACCCCCATTTTTTAAAATGTCATTTAAAAGAGCACATTTTTCTGCATACAGTACGTTAAATTCTAGGGAGTATTGCATGACGAAATTATCGAGAAAAAAACATTTAACATTAATAGAACACATTCATTACTTATCGTCGAACCTTTTTACAACTTACACTTTTTTTGTGTTTACGCTTTTTCTCATTTACTTAGCAACGCGGACCTGGCTCTAACAGATTAGTTGGCTACGCGCCTTGTAGTACCTAATATATGTCTTGAATTCTCTATGGTAATACTCAGAAGTTTTTTTAGCTAGTTTTTTTAACGCCGTGTGGGTCGAGCTCGACCCGCATGGAGACAGCAGTATGATAGTAATTAAGACAATAGTTATTTATCAGTGATAAATGAATTATAATTTTCCTTTCTTAAATTAATTTAATAATTGTTACGTTAATTGTGTGTGTCGGAGATTTGTTCCTTTTCCTTTTCACCCCCCTTTGTCCCTCCTATTGCCTGGGCCGACATCGACGACGGAGAATCCATCAAACCCACTGTGTAAGTTTCCGACACATTCTTTTTTTATTATTATACCTAAATACAGTTCACTAACTTATATTAGCCTCACCACACTGAAAGGGGTACGCCCATTCATTAGTATTTACTTGTGATATCGTATTGAAAGTGCTGATAATGCAACGTTTAAGTGATACAGAACGAATTGAAATTTTGATGATTGGCTATGGAAGTCCCGAACACAAACTATGGTTTGTGAATTATTTAATGGTAAATACCCTAATCGACCTATTACACAATCAACTGTTAGCAAAATAGAAAAAAAGTTCCGAGATTGTGGTCATGTAAGAGCTAATTTCAAGAAAGTTCGTTCAGAAAATAAACAGTTAGATATTTTACTGACAATGGAGGAGAATCCTCACAAACCAAGTAGCGAAGTCGCAGCAGAACAGTCAATTAGTCAGTCGACTGTTTTAAAATATTTGAAGAAGAATAAATGGCACCCATATCAAGTGAATTTAGTTCAAGAGCTTCACGAAGATGATTTCGACCGCAGAATAGATTTTTGCGAAACCATGACGGAACGATGTAATATCAATCCACATTTCTTACAGTCGAGTACTTTTCTCTGACGAGGCCACCTTCTGTTTAAATTGCACTGTGAATAGGCAAAATTGTCGATATTGGTCACGTGAAAATCCACACTGGATGGTGGAGGCCCATACTCAGTTTCCACAGAAAGTTAACGTGTGGGCTGGAATTGTTGGGACTACAATATTGGGTCTATTTTTTATTCAAGGTTCATTAGATGGCGAAAAATATTTGGAGCCGCTCCAACAAAACATAATTCCAGAACTTGTCGCACTGTATCCAAATGGTGAAAACCCTAATGTACCGGAAAACTCCATATGGTTTCAACAGGATGGCGCACTACCATATTATTCGGTAATAGTGCGTAATTATTTAAACGAAATTTTCCCACGCAGATGGATTGGTAGACGCGGATCAATAGAATGGCCAGCTAGATCTCCGGACCTAACCCCATTGGATTATTTTTTATGGGGTTACCTTAAATCCAAAGTTTATTTTAATATACCGAACAATATTGAGGTCTTAAAAGACATAATTACTTACGAAATTGGAAGAATTGGACTCGAAACAATTATTAATGTTTTGCGAGAATTTCAGTTTCGTCTTGGACATTGTCAAGAAGCAAATGGCGCGCAATTTGAACATTTAATCTTATTATTTTTTGCTGTATTCTTAAATTCTTGTATTTTTGTTTTCTTACATTGTTTGTTATAAGTAGTTAAGATTTTTATCTCGATAATTTCGTCATGCAATACTTCCTAGAATTTAACGTACTGTATGCAGAAAAATGTGCTCTTTCAAATGACATTTTAAAAAAATTGGGTTGCCATTTAAAAAAAAATGGCGATGACGTCATAACTTTTAAAAAATATTTGGAGCACTTTTTTTAATAAACAGATTGAGAAATGTATTTAAAAATCGACGGGTCTGAGCGAATTTTTGTCACTTGTTTTGTAACTATTTTAATGAATTTATTCCAACCTTTACGTGCTCACTGTATAATATTATACATATACATTATTAGAACACCACTTTAGTTTCAAACATTCAAGGACACTTTTCATCATGTTGTAGCTTTTAAGTGAAAAAACTTACTCATATGTTCCGAACCCCTGCCCCAACCTCTGGGAGGTTTTCACAATATAATACCTTAGTTCGTAAACTTTTTGACAAACTATGTATATGTATAGCAGAACGTACAACCCCAATATAAGTTACGCTAACTTTAGTTAGGTGAAGTTAATGTCAACATTGACTGGGCTTTGAAATAAGCTACATTTCCCACGTTGAGGGCTAGAATTCAAAACAAACAAACCTATAAGGTAAAAATTAAAATTAACCACATTTTCGTACCTACGTTGATGCGAGTCCGCTATTTCTAGTATTAATCCTGTTTTGCACGCGAAAAACTCGTTCGTTTATAACAAAATGGGACACCGTTTAACCACAACTTACTCTGACTGCATCCTTGTAATTAAGGGACTACATAGAGGGTTACCTCGTAATTAATAGGGGGTAATTAGTGAGCAAGGTGACGCTCCGTCATTGCTTTAGATTTATAGAGGTCTTGAGAGGCTTATTATATATTTTGCTGATCTTATACGTACTGGGTGGCCCAGTCCTTATATAGGAACTTTCGTATTTGAAATGGGCAAATGGATTATTTTAAAACTTGGTGTATTGACATGAGATGAAATTCCTAATTATTTGATGTAAGGAACTAAAATGGCTGACCTCTGGTTTCGATGCAATTAACGTATAAAATTTAAATTAAACAACCTATACTGGGTGATTCAGTTTGGTATTCGCGCCCCTGTGTCTCATTTATTTCAACAAAAGACTACAACAAACCAGATATATTTGTAAATCGCTTCTCAATCTCTGTCAAATGAAGGCCTTAAATCGTCTCTGTGATCATATATGTCAAAGTAACGATAGGCAACCTTTTTTTTCAAATGGTATGCTATACTTTATTTGCCGATTGTTGTAGAGATTCTTTTTCTGAAATTATCTGTGTAAAAAAAGTATACACTTCCATAAGAAAAATTTCGAGAAAATTAATAAAATATGATAAAATTTCATTCAAGTTTTGCTTCAGAATCAACATAGTTAGCCATGCAAACAACTGAATTTTGACATTGTTAGTAATGTCAAATTGAAAATACTGTTTGTTTGTGATCGTGTTATTAGTTTTTATTTTATAGTATACTTATAAATAGATTTACGCTAATGAGGAAAAATTGGACATTCACCTGTGTAAAGAAAGCATACCTATACTTCTATAAGAAAAATTTCGAGAAAATTAATGTAAATAAAATACCGTTATCTGTGATTATGTTATTAGTTTTTATTTTAATCTATACTTACACATACCGGGTGGCCACGAGTCAATGTACGCCCCCAATATTTTGGTTGTTTTTGTATTTAAAAATTTGGTTTTTGGTACACATAAATTAGAGAATAATAAGCTACTTTCAGACTAACAGGAATGAAAATAACACTTCCGGTTGAACCGGAAGTTACATCAACTTTTTTTTTCTTAAATGGAATGACTATATTTTTTTGATGGTTTCTCATTAAGCATAAATTTCTAAGTGCAACAGTTTTTTCATATGTAAAAAATTCCAAAAAATAAGTGAGAACAATTTCTTAATTTTTTCAAAATGGCCGCGTCAGATGAATGCGATGTAAGAAAATTACTAAGTAGGCTATGGAAATTATTAGTAAGGTTGTCGACTTGTCTGTAAAGAAGAAAATAGTTGTTTGAATTACTGATAGGTACCAGTATTTTTAGTTTTTTTTTTTTTTCAAAAAGCGGAATTTCATTTTCAATTTCATTTCCGTAGGAGTCCTATGGATTTTTTTTTAATGGAACTGTGCTATTTCTTTTATTAATCATAAATAATGATTCATAAACTATAATTTTTTCGCCATTAATCATTTCTTAGCGATATCCTTCGTAATAATAGAAGTATTTTTAAAAAGTAAGCGCCAACAAATCGTTTTAATAAGGTACCTATCTACATTTAAATCCAAAATTGCAGATAGCCATGAAAATGACAGACATTCGCAACAATTGACTTACTCACTAATTTCCTGAAGCAAGTGTATTAAAGTTGTTATAAACGAGAAAATTAATATAAAATGGCTGAAAATTATTCAAGACATGAAAAAGTTGACATGATCATTATTTATGAAGACTCGACGTAATGCAACTAGAGCACAAAGTCTGTATGGACGGAGATATCCAGAAAGAAGACAACCTCCGAGAAACTATTTCGCCCGGTTGGAGCAACAATTTAGAACTGAACCTAATGTAGAAATTGAAGAAAGATTTATTGTGGATTAAGAAACGGAAATTAATGTATTAGCTTTAGTTCATGTTGACCCAACCATTTCGATAAGACAAATTGAACATGAATTACCAGTTTCCAAAGAATCAGCCAGAAAAATGTTAAAGAAACACGCCTATCGTTCTTATAAATATCAATTGCATCAATTTTTGTATGAGAATGATTATCAACGAAGAATGACCTTTTGTAATTGGTTACAGTTACGCCAATTAAGAAATGGGAATTTTATCAAAAATATTTTGTTCACTGATGAATCGAGTTTTACAAACCTTGGGTTATTTAATAGAAACAACACTCGATATTTTGGGCAACTGATAATCCTCACATTATGAGACAGGGGCGGTTTGGCTTCAATGTTTGGTTAGGCATACTGGGCGACCATATCATAGGTAAAATAATTTTTAGCGGAACTCTAACTGGACCAAGATATTTAGAATTTCTCCAAAATATAACAGTTCCACAGATTAATCAAATTCCCCATACCAATATTGACGAGGTTTACTTCCAACAAGACGGGGCTGGACCACACAATGCTATTATCATTAGGTATTACTTAAATCAATTATTTCCAGATCGTTGGATTGGGAGCCATGGTCCAGTCAGATGGCCTGCAAGGTCGCCTGACTTAACCCCACTCGATTTTTTTATTAGGGCGTATTTGAAAAATAGAGTCTACATGACTGCTCCAACCACAAGGCAAGATCTGGAAGACCTCAACAATTACAGAATGTTTGACGTGCTACTCTGTGTATTAATCATAACGGTGAACAGTGTGAACGCTTTCTATAATGGTTTATTATAATTTAGGTTTTAAATAGTTTTGTTATTCTTGGTAATTTATTCATGGTTGTAACGTTATACCTATTAAAATTATTTCTTGTTTAATTTGTGTTTAAAATTAAAAAATACTTCTATTATTACGAAGGATATCGTTAAGAAATGATTAATGGCGAAAAAATTATAGTTTATGAATCATTATTTCTGATTAAAAGTTCCATTAAAAAAATTCTATAGGACCCCTACGGAAATGAAAGTCAAAATCAAATTCCATTTTTTTTTTTTTAAATAAAAATACTGGTACCTATCAGTAATTAAAACAACTATTTTCTGCTTTACAGACAAGTCTACAACCTTACTAATAATTTCCATAGTCTACTTAGTAATTTTTTTACATCGCATTCATCTGACGCGGCCATTTTGAAAAAATTAAAAAATTGTTGGTATCTCACTTATTTTTTGGAATTTTTTACGTCTGAAAAAACTGTTGCACTTAGAAATTTATGCTTAATGAGAAACCATAAAAAAATTATCGTCATTTCGCTTGAGAAAAAAAAGTTGATGTCACTTCCGGTTCAACCGGAAGTGATATTTTCATTTCTGTTAGTCTAAAAGTAGCCAATTATTGTCTAATTTATTTGAGAAAATTAATAAAATATGATAAAACTTCATTCAAGGGTTTTGTTTCAGAATCAAGTAGTTAGCCATGGAAACAACTGAATTTTGACATTGTTAATAATGTCAAATTGAAAATATTTGTGATTGTGTCAGTTTTTATTTTATGCTATACTTACAAATTGATTTACACACATGAAGAAAAATTAGTGACATTATTGACATTAATTTATGGACAATTGCAAATAAATAATAATTACCAGTAAAAAACAATTAAGAAAATAAAAACATTATTTATTACTTCACATGATCGAAGAGGCCTCCGTTTGCTTCTAAACATAATTATAATTGGCCTCTTTTTATCACGCCTTGGATACATACACTTGAAGAACATCAACATATAATCAGAGACGTTCAATTCGTATTATTTTTAAGATCTTCGACGTTATTTAGAGGTGTAAGGCAAACTCTTTCTTTTACATAGGACGAAAGGAAAAATCCAACGGTATATGATCCGGAGATTTGGTAGGTTCGTTACAATTACATCATTATGTGGCTGTGCCCCTTCTTGTTGTAATGTCATGTTATGCCTAATATGTAATGGAACGTCTTCTATGAAATTTAACAATTCTTTTTTTAAAAACTGTAAGTGTGCCGTCGTGAAACTTATTTCCTGTAATCTGTCCGTTAATAATTTCGCACCATACATTAATTTTGGAAATTAGTTTCTCAAAGTCACTGAGGATTATCCTGAGGCCAATAATGGTAGTTACGTCGATTGATTATTCCATTATTATGGAAACGGGATTCATCTGACCACATGATACGAACTAAGATAGCCATTTCTTGAGCAACTTCCAGCCATGATACAAAATGTAGACGGCTCTCGTAATCTCCAGGAAGAGAGACCTGATATAAATGTATTTTATATGGTCTTTCAGAATTCTTTGAGTTGAAGAATATGAAATTTCAGTCTGCGCTGTATGTTCTTCATCTCGTGCAGTTTTGGGTTTAAAAATGTTTCTTCTTTTTCTCAAAACTTCCACTTTCACACATATTTCTTGCCAATTTTGCAATCATTTTGTCTGATGGTACCGGCCTATTTCGAAAGCGTTCATATAAACGTTTGACTGCTTTATTATTTTTCCGCACCCTCCAAAAATTAATGTCATGCCTAATTTTTCTTATTAGTATAAATTTATTAATAAGTATAGCATAAAATAAAAACTAATAACACAATCACAAATAACAGTATTTCCAATTTGACATTACTAACAATGTCCAAATTCAATTGTTTCCATGGCTAACTATGTTGATTCTTAAACAATACCTTTGAATAAAGTTTTATCATATTTTATTAATTTTCTCGAAGTGTATACTTTTTTTTAGATAGATCAGTGCAGAAAAGGAATCTGTACAACAATCGGCAAAAGAGAGAATACCATTCGAAAAAATAATGTTGACTTGTTACTTTGGCGTATATGACCGCATTTAAATCGCTTGTCAAGATCTATCAAATAACGTCTTTAAATCTAAGGACGTCATTTGATAGATCTTGACAAGCGATATACAAATATACATAGTTTGTTGTACTTTTTTGTTGAATAAAATGGAAACAGGGGCGCGAATACCAAACTGAATCACCCGGTTTAGTTTTGCGAATTTGAATCCTATTGACTAAAAAACATGATGTAACTCTTAGATATAACTTTGATCTTCAAAAAGTATGTGTATTACATCTAGATCCACGTAGTGGATTGGAAGTATAGTAATCGTAAAAAAAAAATCAATTTTTTTTTTCTTGAAATGGGTTTAGAATGTCATGGAACGTGGAGATTTTAAATTTGAGCGAAAAAAATTTTCTGTCTGTCTATCGGTCTATCGGGCTGGTCTGTCTGTCTGTAACTTTATTTTGTCCGCACGTTTTCTCCGGAACGGTTTAAGATATCGACTTGAAATTTTGTACACATGTATATTATAACGAGATGTGGAACCAGATTGTTTTTTTGAACATATCCGCTGAAGGGTTGTGGGGTAAATAGGGGTAAATAGGGAGAAATAAGTAAAGCAAGCTGGTAAGAGTACAGAAACTTGTAATTTGATGTATGTACTAGAAGCCAAGGCCTCAAATTTTTTTATAATATTTTCCGTTTCCAAGTTTAAATTTGGTATACGTATATATTATATTGACATCAGGAACTAGATTATATTTTGGGATTATTCCGTTGAAGAGTTGGGAGTTAAATTAGGGGTAAATAGGGGAAAATAAATAAAGCAAGCTGGTAAGACTACAGAAACTTGAAATTCGGTGTATGTACTAGAAGCCAAGGCATCAGATTTTTTTATATTTGTCCGCCCCACCACCCCTATTCCATTATTAAATGGGTTGATAAACTAAAATTGAGATATTTACTTGAAATTTGATACACGTGTGTATTATAACGACATCTGACACTAGATTATATTTTGAAATGATTCGGTTGATGGGTTAGGGATTAAATAGGGGTACATAGGGGAAATGATGTAAAGCAAGCTGGTAAGAGTACAGAAATATGGGATTTGGTGTATATACTAGAAGCGAAGGCCTCAGGTTTTTTAAATAATATACTCCATCTCCCCACCACCCCATTCCCTTATAAAAGATATGACAAAATCAAATTGAGATTTCCATTTGAAATTTTGTACACGTATGTATTATAACGACATCTGAAACTAGATAATATTTTGACATGATTCCGTTGAAGGAATGGGGGTAAGTAGAAGTAAATAGGGAAAAATATGTAAAGCAAGCTGAAAGTTAGTACACGTATGTATAGTAATAACATCTAATTGAGATGATTCCGTTGAAGGGGTGGCAGGTGGTAGGTTGTGAATAGCGCAAAATAAGTAGACCAAGCTAGAAACTTCATTTTTAACATATATGGTAGAAACCAACGCAACGTCTCAAATTTTTCTATGATATCTGCCCCAAATATTATTAAAATTCTATGACCAATACTTTCCACATATAGAATGCAAATACAGTCAAGATGTTTCCTTTAAAGTGACTTGGCTGAGATATCTGGATGTGAGGTAGCGATTCCTTAGGCAGCGGTTTTTTAATTTTTGGTTTCAATCATAGAAGGACGCAATTTAGTTAAAATTATTAAGAAACTAGCTGCAAGCACCTGTAAATATTATTTCTTCAAATACAAAGATTAATCGCGGTTTACCCTTCATTAAAAGTTCAACGATATTACATTTTCCATGAAACCTTTTTTTTTATAAAACTCCTGTGGAACAACCTGTTATTTAATTACGCCTTTTAAATTGCGAAAAAATAATGTGAATAATGCCTACCTTCTCTTTGAAATAAATTTTAGCGTAGGCAAATTAGACGGAAGTCGACCTAAACTTGACAATTTTAGCGAATGAATGGATTTTCACAAAACTTTGTGGATTCTATTGGTTTTGATGTCTAGATCAAACTCCAGAAAAAAATTGCCGCTGTTGCACCAATTGTTATAAGCAGTGATTTTGTTGCTAATTTGTTAAATAGCAAATTGAGGTAAATTTAAAAAACAAAAACGTGTTTTTTATCGTGAAAACCTGTTGATGACTTGGAAAAACGCACGTTATAAAAAGATTACAAGAGACCAGAATTTTAGGGAATATCTTAGTCTATACGTCTGAACTATCAAATTTCATATTTATTTATTTATTTATTTCATCATCACATATTGGATATACATTGCATATATATGTACGTCACAACATACAAAAATTTAAAAAAATAGTTAAAACATACAAAATTTGGATAAAATAGTTAAAAATTACAACTAATTAAAATCCTAACCTAACCCTAACATCAATAGTTAAAGAAATTGTCAATTTTTCGATAAGGGTCTTTTTTCGTGTTTTTCCGGAAAAACTTGGATAGAGTGCACTTTAGGAAAAGTCATAAGGGAAAAAAGACTTGTGTGTTAATAATAGCTTCACCAGTATTTTTTTGGATTTCTTCTCGTAACCTTCTGTTCTCCCTCCCTATATCCCGAAAAATACACATTTTTTTAGAAAATTCTACAAGAGTAAGAAGTTGCTAGTCTTTATCTAAAAATCCATTTTGTTTTTTTAATTTACTTCAATTTTGCTTGTTAATAAATTAGCAACAAAATCATTGGTTATAGCAATTGGGGGGCAATAGCGGCAATTTCTTTTTCTGGAGTTTGATCTAGACATCAAAGCGAACAGAATCGACAGTTTCGTGAAAATCCATTTATTCGGTAAACTTTTTAGTCAGAAATGCTAATTTGCATGCACTACTTATAATTAAGCAGAGAAGTGTTTTGATAATCGACATTTTACAATAGGCTTGTTCGGCATTTTTTTTATTTCATAAACTGAAAGTGCAAGTATAAAATAATGGATATACAAAAAATCAGAATTTTATTTGCACGCTTAGTGTTTTGAAAACAATTACAAACCTCCACCTCGCAAAAGTGGGACGTGGCCAGGCGCTATGTCACTATACGCATAGACTCGGAGATCTTAGTCGATTCGATGCTTTTTGGTTATAATAGGGAACTTGCACATTTTTTTACGCTGTGACTAGAGTCTCTACTCGAGATCCAGGTCCAGTCCCGAATTACGTCATCAAATGACGTCATTAAAAACGTTTTCGATACTAATATTGGGTCCTGCTTCGGGACCCATATCC
This sequence comes from Stenurella melanura, assembly GCA_963583905.1. NCBI lineage: Eukaryota > Metazoa > Arthropoda > Insecta > Coleoptera > Cerambycidae > Stenurella > Stenurella melanura. The sequence goes on from OY757312.1 coordinate 103,914,692, forward strand.
AGTCCCGAATAACGCCATCAAATGACAACTACTACTGAGTTTTGTCGGGACTGGTGTCCGCCCCGACTCGGGACCCATAATCGGAATTTATAAGAAGAATCACACCTCCATTAATACACGATTCAAATGTATTGACCCCTCACTTTAACCGCGAATATCTCAAAAACGAAGGAGCGAAAAAAAATTAAAAAATTATGTGTTCATTAAGTGTCTATTCTAAATCGTTCACTGAAAATTGAATAATGTATAATAGACAGTTTTGAAGTTCTGCTAAGTTATATTGAAAAAAGTCCTACTTTTTAAGGAAATGTTGACTATACCAGTCTTTAATCCATTATATCTTGGAAAATATGCATACTATGTAAATAATATTTTAGACAACTATAAGGCATGGCATTTTTTGTACGAGGAAATTTTTTCATAATTTTTTGTTCTAAAATTTTGTAGTTATTCTCAAAAACGTGACGTCGTGTTTTTTCGGTTATTTCTCAATATATTTAAAAAATGTTTATTAAAATAGTTAATCATATAATATGTAAGTATTTTCAGGAAAAAGAATTAGTTTATATCAAATATTAATTTAGTTATAAAGGGTAAAGAATAATATCACTCCAAGTTTGCACTAATATTATTTATTACGTTTGATAACTAAATTAATGTTTGATATATACCAATTATCTTTTCTGAAAATGCTTACATTTTACATAATTAACTATTTCAACAAACATTTTTTAAATATATTGAAAAATATCCGAAAAATGTGACGTCACGTTTTTGAGAATAAATGCAAAATCTTAGAATAAAAAATTATGAAAAAATTTGCTCGTACAAAAAACGCCGTGCTTTATCGGTGTCTAAAATATTATTCGCATTTGCATTTTTGGATTAGATATTATATACACGTCTTATAAACAGTCACGTCATATGGTAGATATATCACACTAAGTATTTAGGGCATAAATAGTCATTAAATCGAAATTTCTCTTAGGGGATTTTGGCCACGTTTTCGGTCACTTTGCCCACTGCGCGTTGTGCAAAATTGTGTCTTTTTTACAAAAAGTAACGGTTTGTAAAATCTACAGGGCATTTTCAACTCAATTTTTGAGGGTAGGTTAAGGACTGCTGAAACTCCAACTTGTGCAAAGAGTGGCCGCAGAAAAGTCGTTTTTCGTCTGTTCTTGGGCAGAGGATTGTAAGCTGCAACTACAACTTCTCAGCTGGGTGCTGAGGAAGCTATGAAAGAGTAGCAACCGGTTAGCTCAGGGCTGGTCGAGGGTCACTCGGTGGCGAAAAGAGTTATATATTTTTCTGAACCATTATTTGCTTGTCAAATTAACCAAACAAAACATTAACAAGATACAAAAAATTTGGACGCCAGCGTATTCAGTAAATAACACTCTTGCAAACTTTATCAGGTGGAGAAAACAATCAAAATCAAGTATAAAACAAATAATATATTAACATAAGTATAAAAGAGTAAAATTTTAACAACACTTTACAAGTTATTAAAAATATTTATAGTGAAATTTGATTTAATTAGTTGAACAAAAATTTGGTTTTAAAAAAAAATAATTAAATTTGAAGATTAACAAAAAAATTACAATAAGAAACGATCAACTGGTTTACAATTTTTCTTCTGTCAAAAAGTTGAATTTTGCGCAAAAATTTGGGATACTTAGCTTAGCGGAGACGTAGAATCCCGACGAGGTCTGATCCTGAAGATGGCCGCGGGTACCCGGGAAAAAGGACGTAATATTCAGGTCCTGACAACGCTGATTTCCAGGAGACGCTGCGTCGGAATAATATCCAATAATTTGAGGATAACTCCTAATATTTAATCTGTGCCTTGTGCCTTGCTTCAATGGTGGTTTGGTTTAGGATTTTACATGAAAAAGGGGTAATGTAAAGAACCAGTTGATAATAGAAAAAAAACATTTAATTGTGAGAAAAAAGAAATACAAGAAAACTACAAAAAACTATGGTGACGAAGGTCACTACAAAACCAAACTAGGTATTAGAAATTTAACAAAAAACCTGAGCATTGATAAAATTTTTACTTATGAAAATATATGAATAAGCTACTGATTAATATAATAAATGAGAAAACTCTACTATCATGAAATTTTAGCCGCTCACAAAATGGCTGACACTGAATATGACAAAAAATTTGAATAAAGGTAGCAAAATTTAGTACAAATGAATTAGAGAGAAAATATCTGAATTATTATCTGAAAAAAACTAATACTGTAACAAATATATCAAACAAAATTTTGGGTTTAATCTTCAGAAAAATAAACTAATAAAAAATTATCTCTTAATCTCTTGTACTAACACTAAGTTAACTAAATGCGACAAAACGACTTTAGGTTTCGACTTCTAATGAGATGAGATTGTGTACACAGAATTAAGAAAGAAAGATTTTAATTTATCCCTTGAATAATTTCCGAGTTTAATCCTCGTCCAGAATAATCTAAATAATGACAAAACACCACGGCATTAACGAAATAAACGTGAAAATCCGTTAAAGAATAAGTAAACGATCTTAACTCACTTACGTCAAAAGCGAAAGTAAAGTATGGATATTTAAAATTAATGGCCTCAGTTCTGTTGCTACCGCGTGTGCGAAGTTGTTGACTTCGCGTCGGCATTTCCGCGGGTAATTCAAATTTATTTAGCACAGGCTTCAACAAAAAAATAATTTTTTTGTTACAAAGCTTGGAAAAAACCGTAAAAAGGTTTAGCTGGTCTCAAATTAATCCTTCTTAAAAACCAAAAGAGGCATTCTTGGTTGTTTGAAAATGTTTAGTAATTACCCCTATTCATGGGTTGAAATTTGAAAAATATGAATAAACCTAAAAACAATTCTATTTGTATTATATCTATTAAATCAATCTTAAAAAAGCGAAAGTATGTATTCTCTATCAATAAGGGTTAAAAATGTATCTATTGGTTCTCAAAGAGGGTGAAATCATCCCCAAAATATAAAAAAAATCAAGAACATTTTTTAAAATTCTGAAAATAAAATATACATATAAAGGTTTCAAATCATGACAAATATGAAAAAAATATTTCTCGCCAGTTTTGATGGAGAGCAACCCCTACGAAAGGTAAAACTACCCCAAACACGAAAACATGTAAAAAATCATAGCTGTTTTTGGAAAGACTTGTATTTATTGTTTTTCTCTATGACTGACATTCAGTTCGATTATGTTATACATTTTTACGCGTTTTAATTGAAATTCGTCCCTTGAAAGGCCCCTGAATAGGGGTAATTACTGAACATTTTTAAAAAACCAAGAACGATGCCTCTCTTGCTTTTTAATAAGGATTAATTTGAGACCAGCTAAACCTTTTTATGATTTCCTCCAAGCTCGCAATCTGTGTGCCAAGAGCAGGCTGATTTTGCGGTCACTCTTTCAGCCTTTGGTATGAACCGGAGCCAAAGTGATTAATTTTTGAAAAAAATTGCAAATTTAGTGTTTTTTGCAATTTGCGAGGGAACCACTGGGCCAATTGGGTTCCACCGGGGCTCATTTTGTTCGTTTTTTATTGCTCACAGAATACTTTTTTTCTATAAATTATACTTTTGCTTTCAAACGCGAAAAACAGTTTTCCGCGACATTCCGCATTTTTTTTTGTAAAGTCCACCATAGATTCTTTTTCCAACATAATATCATCTTCAGACATCATAAATTACATGTGAGTATTTTTTTGCTGAGCCTGCAGTTAGTCTGATGGTAAAACCTAGTTCCAAATGTCGCTATAATATATACGTGTACTAAATTTCAATTGAATATCTCAGTTATATTTTGTTAATCCCTTTTAGTAATGGAGTGGGGTGACGGTGGGGTTGGCAGATGTCACAAAAAAAATTGAGACCTTGGCTTCTAGTATATACACCCAATCTCACATTTCTGGACTCTTACGAACTTGCTTTACTTAATTTCTCCTATTTACCCCCAACCCTTCATCTTCATAAATTTAAATTATAATCTAGTTCTAAATCTAGTTATAATACATACGTGGAACAAGTTTCAAGCCAATATCTTAAACTGTTCCAGAGAGAACGTGCATACAAAAATAATTACAGACAGACTGACAGACAGACAAACAGACAGACAGACAGACAGAGTGACAGAACTTTTTTTTTTTCTCCACAATTGAAAATTTCAACGTTTCGTGCCATCCTGAACCCATTCCAACAAACACGAATTTTCAAAATGATTACTATGCTTCCACACCACTTCGTGAATGTAGAAGTAATACATATTTTTTGAAAATCAAGATAATATCTGAGAGTTGGATCGTATGTGTTTTAGCCAGCAGAACCCATATATGTATGCAAAAGTATAGATTGTCCCATTGAAACACTTGATTTTCATATAAATTTAACGTAGCCCGGCATGTCATTTAAACCTATTATTTAATGCTAGATAACTAAGCAAAAATATCAAGGATTAAAACATGTTAAATTTCAGAAGTTTTAAAACATTTTCGTTACAAGCTAGTTGATTATACAGAAAAAACAAAACAGTCTTTAATTCTGTGTACAATTTTGGATAGCATTGTTTGCTGAATAACAAATTACATGATGGAATATTGTTTGCAAATTAATAATTAATAAATTAATTTCGTTAAAAACACGAAAACATGTAAACAATCAATTATTCTAAAACGAATCGCACTGAGGGAATATAACTAATTAATAATATTTAATGTGATTTTCACAATTTTCATTCAATTTAAATTATCATTGCTTAACTGGATGCCAAATATATTTTTCCTACTTGCCACATCTTTTATTTTCTATGTACTACTGTAAATAAATTAGTTAGTTTCCCTTTACTGTATGGCAAGTTTGACATCATCACGCTATATGTCTGTTAGCTAAACGGTCTAGCTAAAATTACATCCCATTCTTGATGATATTGTGTATTAGCTTCGTTTTACGTCTGAAGGACACGACATTATTTCCCATCAGAAGGCGCCAGAAGTGTCCTTTACAACACAGGCTAGATGGCGAGGGATTTTGATAGGATTTTTGGTCCATAGGCGAGATTATTATTGGAATCGCTTCATTTTAGGGTGTACCTGGTCACTCTAAGTTTGCTTATAAATTAGTGAACTGATTGATTTTATCATTAACAATTAATGAATAAAATATGCCCTTTTTTTATATTTCTCTAAATATCTCCGTTGCTGCTATCTTTTAGTATAGCATACGTATTAGGAAAATTGTTCGTTATGAAATTCTCTAAAAATTAGCACTGATAGAGGTCGGTAGGTGCAATTGTTAACTTGCAAATGGCTTCCAAAGCTTTCAAGACACGTTATTTTCACTATTTATTTACTCGAAAACAACTGCACATAGAGGGCTAAGAATATCTTGTTATATTTTAACTTTAGATAATCCGATCTTGCATATATAAAAAACTGCAATTTTTTTACAAATTAACAAAGTTTGTCCTAGCATTTGTTTATTTATGTAGCGCTTAAAAAAGGTTCATGCGTAAAAAACCTCATAAAATCGGCCAATATTGCGATTGCGATTATTTTTTAAATTTTCTAAATGAGTTTTCCAATTATAATTGGATTGGGAGCATCCATAAATTACGCAAGGTATTTGAGGTTTGTAAAATCTACAGGGCATTTTCAACTCAATTTTTGAGGGTAGGTTAAGGACTGCTGAAACTCCAACTTGTGCAAAGAGTGGCCGCAGAAAAGTCGTTTTTCGTCTGTTCTTGGGCAGAGGATTGTAAGCTGCAACTACAACTTCTCAGCTGGGTGCTGAGGAAGCTATGAAAGAGTAGCAACCGGTTAGCTCAGGGCTGGTCGAGGGTCACTCGGTGGCGAAAAGAGTTATATATTTTTCTGAACCATTATTTGCTTGTCAAATTAACCAAACAAAACATTAACAAGATACAAAAAATTTGGACGCCAGCGTATTCAGTAAATAACACTCTTGCAAACTTTATCAGGTGGAGAAAACAATCAAAATCAAGTATAAAACAAATAATATATTAACATAAGTATAAAAGAGTAAAATTTTAACAACACTTTACAAGTTATTAAAAATATTTATAGTGAAATTTGATTTAATTAGTTGAACAAAAATTTGGTTTTAAAAAAAAATAATTAAATTTGAAGATTAACAAAAAAATTACAATAAGAAACGATCAACTGGTTTACAATTTTTCTTCTGTCAAAAAGTTGAATTTTGCGCAAAAATTTGGGATACTTAGCTTAGCGGAGACGTAGAATCCCGACGAGGTCTGATCCTGAAGATGGCCGCGGGTACCCGGGAAAAAGGACGTAATATTCAGGTCCTGACAACGCTGATTTCCAGGAGACGCTGCGTCGGAATAATATCCAATAATTTGAGGATAACTCCTAATATTTAATCTGTGCCTTGTGCCTTGCTTCAATGGTGGTTTGGTTTAGGATTTTACATGAAAAAGGGGTAATGTAAAGAACCAGTTGATAATAGAAAAAAAACATTTAATTGTGAGAAAAAAGAAATACAAGAAAACTACAAAAAACTATGGTGACGAAGGTCACTACAAAACCAAACTAGGTATTAGAAATTTAACAAAAAACCTGAGCATTGATAAAATTTTTACTTATGAAAATATATGAATAAGCTACTGATTAATATAATAAATGAGAAAACTCTACTATCATGAAATTTTAGCCGCTCACAAAATGGCTGACACTGAATATGACAAAAAATTTGAATAAAGGTAGCAAAATTTAGTACAAATGAATTAGAGAGAAAATATCTGAATTATTATCTGAAAAAAACTAATACTGTAACAAATATATCAAACAAAATTTTGGGTTTAATCTTCAGAAAAATAAACTAATAAAAAATTATCTCTTAATCTCTTGTACTAACACTAAGTTAACTAAATGCGACAAAACGACTTTAGGTTTCGACTTCTAATGAGATGAGATTGTGTACACAGAATTAAGAAAGAAAGATTTTAATTTATCCCTTGAATAATTTCCGAGTTTAATCCTCGTCCAGAATAATCTAAATAATGACAAAACACCACGGCATTAACGAAATAAACGTGAAAATCCGTTAAAGAATAAGTAAACGATCTTAACTCACTTACGTCAAAAGCGAAAGTAAAGTATGGATATTTAAAATTAATGGCCTCAGTTCTGTTGCTACCGCGTGTGCGAAGTTGTTGACTTCGCGTCGGCATTTCCGCGGGTAATTCAAATTTATTTAGCACAGGCTTCAACAAAAAAATAATTTTTTTGTTACAAAGCTTGGAAAAAACCGTAAAAAGGTTTAGCTGGTCTCAAATTAATCCTTCTTAAAAACCAAAAGAGGCATTCTTGGTTGTTTGAAAATGTTTAGTAATTACCCCTATTCATGGGTTGAAATTTGAAAAATATGAATAAACCTAAAAACAATTCTATTTGTATTATATCTATTAAATCAATCTTAAAAAAGCGAAAGTATGTATTCTCTATCAATAAGGGTTAAAAATGTATCTATTGGTTCTCAAAGAGGGTGAAATCATCCCCAAAATATAAAAAAAATCAAGAACATTTTTTAAAATTCTGAAAATAAAATATACATATAAAGGTTTCAAATCATGACAAATATGAAAAAAATATTTCTCGCCAGTTTTGATGGAGAGCAACCCCTACGAAAGGTAAAACTACCCCAAACACGAAAACATGTAAAAAATCATAGCTGTTTTTGGAAAGACTTGTATTTATTGTTTTTCTCTATGACTGACATTCAGTTCGATTATGTTATACATTTTTACGCGTTTTAATTGAAATTCGTCCCTTGAAAGGCCCCTGAATAGGGGTAATTACTGAACATTTTTAAAAAACCAAGAACGATGCCTCTCTTGCTTTTTAATAAGGATTAATTTGAGACCAGCTAAACCTTTTTATGATTTCCTCCAAGCTCGCAATCTGTGTGCCAAGAGCAGGCTGATTTTGCGGTCACTCTTTCAGCCTTTGGTATGAACCGGAGCCAAAGTGATTAATTTTTGAAAAAAATTGCAAATTTAGTGTTTTTTGCAATTTGCGAGGGAACCACTGGGCCAATTGGGTTCCACCGGGGCTCATTTTGTTCGTTTTTTATTGCTCACAGAATACTTTTTTTCTATAAATTATACTTTTGCTTTCAAACGCGAAAAACAGTTTTCCGCGACATTCCGCATTTTTTTTTGTAAAGTCCACCATAGATTCTTTTTCCAACATAATATCATCTTCAGACATCATAAATTACATGTGAGTATTTTTTTGCTGAGCCTGCAGTTAGTCTGATGGTAAAACCTAGTTCCAAATGTCGCTATAATATATACGTGTACTAAATTTCAATTGAATATCTCAGTTATATTTTGTTAATCCCTTTTAGTAATGGAGTGGGGTGACGGTGGGGTTGGCAGATGTCACAAAAAAAATTGAGACCTTGGCTTCTAGTATATACACCCAATCTCACATTTCTGGACTCTTACGAACTTGCTTTACTTAATTTCTCCTATTTACCCCCAACCCTTCATCTTCATAAATTTAAATTATAATCTAGTTCTAAATCTAGTTATAATACATACGTGGAACAAGTTTCAAGCCAATATCTTAAACTGTTCCAGAGAGAACGTGCATACAAAAATAATTACAGACAGACTGACAGACAGACAAACAGACAGACAGACAGACAGAGTGACAGAACTTTTTTTTTTTCTCCACAATTGAAAATTTCAACGTTTCGTGCCATCCTGAACCCATTCCAACAAACACGAATTTTCAAAATGATTACTATGCTTCCACACCACTTCGTGAATGTAGAAGTAATACATATTTTTTGAAAATCAAGATAATATCTGAGAGTTGGATCGTATGTGTTTTAGCCAGCAGAACCCATATATGTATGCAAAAGTATAGATTGTCCCATTGAAACACTTGATTTTCATATAAATTTAACGTAGCCCGGCATGTCATTTAAACCTATTATTTAATGCTAGATAACTAAGCAAAAATATCAAGGATTAAAACATGTTAAATTTCAGAAGTTTTAAAACATTTTCGTTACAAGCTAGTTGATTATACAGAAAAAACAAAACAGTCTTTAATTCTGTGTACAATTTTGGATAGCATTGTTTGCTGAATAACAAATTACATGATGGAATATTGTTTGCAAATTAATAATTAATAAATTAATTTCGTTAAAAACACGAAAACATGTAAACAATCAATTATTCTAAAACGAATCGCACTGAGGGAATATAACTAATTAATAATATTTAATGTGATTTTCACAATTTTCATTCAATTTAAATTATCATTGCTTAACTGGATGCCAAATATATTTTTCCTACTTGCCACATCTTTTATTTTCTATGTACTACTGTAAATAAATTAGTTAGTTTCCCTTTACTGTATGGCAAGTTTGACATCATCACGCTATATGTCTGTTAGCTAAACGGTCTAGCTAAAATTACATCCCATTCTTGATGATATTGTGTATTAGCTTCGTTTTACGTCTGAAGGACACGACATTATTTCCCATCAGAAGGCGCCAGAAGTGTCCTTTACAACACAGGCTAGATGGCGAGGGATTTTGATAGGATTTTTGGTCCATAGGCGAGATTATTATTGGAATCGCTTCATTTTAGGGTGTACCTGGTCACTCTAAGTTTGCTTATAAATTAGTGAACTGATTGATTTTATCATTAACAATTAATGAATAAAATATGCCCTTTTTTTATATTTCTCTAAATATCTCCGTTGCTGCTATCTTTTAGTATAGCATACGTATTAGGAAAATTGTTCGTTATGAAATTCTCTAAAAATTAGCACTGATAGAGGTCGGTAGGTGCAATTGTTAACTTGCAAATGGCTTCCAAAGCTTTCAAGACACGTTATTTTCACTATTTATTTACTCGAAAACAACTGCACATAGAGGGCTAAGAATATCTTGTTATATTTTAACTTTAGATAATCCGATCTTGCATATATAAAAAACTGCAATTTTTTTACAAATTAACAAAGTTTGTCCTAGCATTTGTTTATTTATGTAGCGCTTAAAAAAGGTTCATGCGTAAAAAACCTCATAAAATCGGCCAATATTGCGATTGCGATTATTTTTTAAATTTTCTAAATGAGTTTTCCAATTATAATTGGATTGGGAGCATCCATAAATTACGCAAGGTATTTGAGGGTGGGTGGGTCTCTGCTAATATCTTATAAAATCTTATATGGGTTTGGGTGGGTATTTGAAAAGGATTTTACGTAAGATTTCTTTGAATATAGTTTTTTCATTGCTTATGACTTTTATTCGCCTAAACTACTATTAATGTCTATAGAATGATATAGAGACCTTATTTTATATATAGATTATAATAGATATATTACAATATATATAGGTACATATACATCTTTTTACCCCTAAAATAAAGAATTTTGAAAATATGAATATCTGATATAAGGAATATCGGGGGTAGTTGTTTGAAGAATTATATCTTACAGTTTCTTACATCGGGTTGGGAGGGGGGCAGAAAAACGTCAAAATTCATCTAATGTAATTTATGGATATTCCCATTTCACAAAAAATGGCACAATTATTGTTAATTAAGGATTGAATGTAAAATATATCGTTAATTACTCAAAAATTAATAAACCGATCTTGCAGAAATTTTTTGTACAATATCGTGATAATATAGACACCTTCAAATTATTAGCCCTATGTGCAGTTGTTTTCGAGTAAAGAAATAGTGAAACTAACGTGTTTTGAAAGCTTTGGAAGCCATTTGCAGTTTAACAATTGCACCTAGCGATCTCTGTCGGTGCCCATTTTTTAGATAATTTGATAACGAACAATTTTCCTAACGCATATGTTATACCAAAAGTTTGCAAGAACGGAGATATTTAAAGAAATATAGAGAAAATGCCTATTTTACTTTAATTTTATTTATAAAATCAAACGGTTCATTAATTTGTAAGCAAATAGGGCGTTCAACTACATCCATTTTTTCCTCCCTGCCATCTAGCCTAACAGTGGGCGATTGCTTTCCACTCTCAGGATGATTCGTTGCAACTTGGAGATACGTTAAAGACAAGAAAAGAATCATGTTTACTTATCATCGATTGCCACTCTCTGATCCCAGTCATATATTGTAGGTTAACGATGAACTTTGCTTCTTTGGTTATCGTGTTAGAAACTTACCATGTTATTACACTCCTTTAAAATTAATAAACCCACAAAAATTTACAAATTTCAGACGTATCAGGACTGGATGAAATTCTTCAAGTTCAGATGCCGATTTAAGACACAATCGGACGAAGCTCGTAAAGCTTAAAGTAAGAATTCAATGAAAGGCTCGAACTGAATTAATATTTGTATTTATTGGTTGTAGAAAATGCAATAAATATATAGAATAGTATAGTATAGTATATTCAAAATATATCTATATTATTTGCACATAAAATGACATTTTATGTTGGGTATAAACTCACATGGTGAGCGGGGCACATCTTGTGTACAATCACAACTCCATACAAAATGACGAAAATAATTGATGATTGTAACAATCGACTGGTACGAAAAGAGACCTATTCCCCGAAAGACGTATTTGTAAATTTTGGAACAGAGTTAGAAGATTTTGTAATAACTGTAACGAAAATTTTCATTCGTTTCAGTAGCTGAATATAGGCTCTCTGCTTTCAGAAACGCACTGGCGGCATATAACTTACTATAAGAGATGGAACGCCACTTTCTTCATGTTCGCAAGGTCCTTTTTGGGGAAATTTTTGACTCACTTGAATTCACCAGTCAGTACAATGAAAACTGGACACAGCTGGCATTTAATAAAACTTAGTAAATGTCAAAATCTTTCTTTCGAGTTTTCCCATTTTTATTCACAAAATTGTATTTTGGGATGCATTTGAACTGTCACTTTTATTTGACCAAGTCTAATCTCCTTGAAGTTTCTGAACATATTTTAGATGCCACTTTTCATGGTATTTTCAAAAATTCCTTCTCGACTTTACTTGTTAGATGCCATCTGTCTGTCTCCCTAACAATTCATGTCTTAGAAATTTATATTATGAGGTAATGAAACTCTTGACCTCAGTGAACAGTAAACTCTACTAAAATAATGAGGAAACGGCTTCCTGAAATTCCGCATGTAGAAGAACCCTATGAAATTCTTTAAGTTCGGTTGCCGCCTTGCGACAGAATCGCACAATGGTCCTATAAGGTCTTTATACTTATTTATTTATTATTTTCAGTTTGGTTCATAAGTCCTGAAACTTATTTAAAAAGATGCCTTTTAAAATTTTACATGTCTCTACAAGGGGTACATAGTCTGTCAACACGATCACAGAGCAAATCCTCCCCATATTTTATTTCTTCATTCTTGAAAAAAAATGTGCTCAGCACTGTTTATAAGTCTTTAAATTTGTAGAAATTTTTCTTTAGTATTACTAAAGTCTGTAAAAAATGACAGACTCTTCGGCCCTGACAAACCCCTTGGCAGACGATTTCTATGTTTATAAAAAAATGCATTATTATTATTATTATTACCACTATTTTATGTTAGTCATGGCAGAATCGTCTGCCTAGCAACATTTATTATTAAAATATGATTAAAAGCCTAGGTGCTGTTAAAATGGCAGACCTTAAAAATTAAACTGAATGCATATTTTATAAAAATAAAAATCGTCCGCCATGGGATTTCAGAACTTATGAATTAAGTTGATAATAAACGTTATGAGCTCCCAGTCTATTAAAGTAAGTAGTCAAATGAGAGACTTGATTAATATTTGTATGTATTGATTTTAGAAAGAAAAATGTCTACGGTAAGAAATATTCAAAATCTATTTTATCTAGATTGATTGTATGTACATCTAGCCACCTAGCACGTCTGGAGTACGCACGACCACAATTCCATAAAACAGTGAGAGTATTGTAACAATCTACCAGCACAAAGAGATTCGGATTTCTTAAAAAGATATGTTTCTATATCTTGGAATAGGATTAGAAGGTTTTGGCAATGTTGTAACTAGGGCAGGGCAACCGGGGCCCAGGCCAGGGGCGCAAGCCTCATGGGGCGCAATATACCAGGCTGACACTGGATCCGATTAACGCATTTTAAAGTTGCTTATCAACACAAATGAACATACCTGATAAGAAGCAACGTTTTTAACCGAAATGGCGTATTATTAGTTTCAAATTTGTTATCTGAGGAGAGTCGAGTGTTCTGTGTTCGTTGTACTTTTCATAACTTTTGGACCTAGTCTTAAATCCGTTTGTTGGTTGTGCTGTTTATTATTTAGATCTTAAGGCAAGTAAGTACATTTTATTGCTTTATAATCAAAAAGTAATGTAAACAAAACTTTCTTAAATTATGAATTAGTATGCCCCCAAAAAAGCTGTCAGGGTCGGAATTTAAAAAATAGTGTGAGATACTATGCTCTTCGCATTTGATCGACACATTTCTAAAACCGATTATATCGCTCGTAGAGAAAAAAATGTTCATATTACTAACACAGTGATCGAATTCTGAACAACTTTCAAAAAAATATCCGTCTGCCCGTCCGTTCGTCTGTCTGTCTGTATCTCTGTCTGTCCGTTCATCACGTTTCTTGTAAGCACGAGAACCTAAGAACGAAAAGTTCGATTGCATTTGAACAAAATCGATCAATAAATGAAAAAGTGATTACTTATTTAAATTTAAGAAAAATCTCTTTTCTTATGTTTTGTAATTAGACAAAAAATATCTAAAACTAATATTATTTACAAAGAAACTGCGAAGAGTATCCTATAGAATGTGCAAAAAATTATATAAAAAGTGCAATAAGTCGACAAAGAGTTTTATTTTGTACCAAAACATTGCTTTAAGATTTACTCGAGATCTGTATTTTTACTTTGTTTGTAACAAACTATAATGATTAAAAATGAATTATTATTTGTTTGCTTTTAATTGTATTGAAACATATTCTTTATAGAATTTTGCAAACCGCAGAAAAAATAACTATCTATAACTAAAAGCAAAACTTTGTGTAGCAATATTAATGAAATGTTTGCATTCTTTCGATAACCTGAATTCTGGTTATGCTAGCAAATTAAAGTTCTAAAATGAATTTGTCTTATTTCTTATTTGACAATTCTCATTCTAACACTAGCATCCACACAGTCCCTTACGGCCATGCAGAATAAACTGGTATCTACATAACCCCCTACGATTATGAAGTTTCAGTTAAAAATGAGAACAAAGGCCTAAAATAAATTTATTTGTCTACCTCGTCTTAAAAAAATCTTCATTCTAATGGATTACATTTTCATAGAAATTGTCTTGGTTTTGCATGAAACGTCTTTATGAATGGCTTTATGTCTTTCTGATGAGCTCCAGAATAAGGGCGAAAAACGTTTCAAAGGCTAAGCATTTCCAACAGATTGATAGATTTCATGAAAATGTAATCCATTAGAATGAAAAATTTTTTAAGACAAGGTAGATAAATAAATCCATTTTAGGCCTTTGTTCTCATTTTTAACTGAATCTTCATAATCGTAGGGGGTTATGTAGATACTAGCTTAATCTGCATAGCCGTAGAGGACTGTGTGGATGCTAGTTTTAGAATGAGAATTGTCAAATCAGAAATTAGACAAATTCATTTTAGGATTTTAATTTGCTAGCATAACCAGAATTCAGGTTATCGAAAGAATGCTAAAATTTCATTAATATTTCTACACAAAGTTTTTCTTTTAGTTATAGATAGTTCTTTTTTCTGCTATTTGCAAAATCCTATAAAGAATATGTTTCAATAAAACTATAATGATATTCATTAATTGTTGGTAAAAGAGAACACAGCTTAAATTTTGAGGAGAAAGTTATGACATTTGTCATAGGAAACAACAATAGGGACTCGCGGAGATACGGAACCCTAATGAGGTGTATTCGGTCTTACTAAGAAAATATCTAAACATGAAATTAATTGCTCAACAAAATACGGTTACTTATATCAATAGAAATTCGTTTAAGGTATACATATACCTACTGAATGTAATTTTGAAAATACTTATTTAGTTTATTAAATGTTACGGCAAATATTATAAATGTGTTCGTTTCTTGTAGGAAGGTGTATGGGTACATAATTAAAAAGTGCAAGGTAAAATAGGATGTAAGAATTTGCTTGACATTGTTATTAAAATTTTTGAGGTTCATTAAAAAGCGTAAAAAATATTTGTGTTACAAAGTTTTCAGTTTAATTTTTCTCTTCAAATCAATATAAAGTTCTTTCATCACTTTATGGATAAGTAATCAATCTTAATAAAAATGTAATAATGATTCTAAAGGTTACGAGATAACTGGATATAACAGGATATTGATTAATTACGAACGACGTAAAAAAGAAAAATAAGAGATGTTTCAAGGACAAATTAAAATTAAATTGACAATCTTATAGAAGGGCGAATGAACACATGAAAATTCTTTTAGGCTGTCGTTTTAGATCCGTCAGTGGTTATAATAGTTATATCGTGAAACTAAACCATTCAATAAACGGATAAACGCTGCGAATACTTAAATTTTATAAATAAAGATAATAGATATTTCAACATTTTAATAGAAGCCAATGCATAACGAATAAACAAACATTACCCAAAATATAAAATTTCCGTATCATATTTTTAGCGCTACGAATATTTTTTTGAAAAAGTACAAAAATTAGAAACTATTTTGAATTTGTTCTACTTATTTGAAAAAAATCGTTATGGTTACAAAGAGATTCGAAATCGGCGGTTTCAAACCATATGTTTCCCAATAGTCTCAAATGGACGAGTCCAGTAAGGGTTGTTTTTCGCTACCCACTTCTGTGATTTTATTTCTTGTAGTTTCTAGATTAAGTGGTTACTTTAGTGAGGGAATTCAAAAAATAAAGTACAACGAGTATGTATCGATTGCGTGAAGTTTATACTTCTTGGCCTAGAATACTGTCAGAATACATTTACATGTTGGGGTACCGCAGGTACAAGGTACAAGTACAAAGGCACAACTTTCAGAATGTTCGTTCGCCTGTGTGTCTATCTGTCCGTTAGTCTGTCTGTCTGTTCGCTCGCCAGGTTTCCTGTATGCACGATATCTTAAGAATTAAAAGTCCGACTGTTTTTTTTTCGACTTTGAGGTATGGACTGTTAGAGAAACAGATACCTGGTGTAGTGATGCTTTCAAAATGTTTGCTTCGAATTTACTGAATACTGAATAGCCCATCGCATGAACAGCTCGATTCTCCAAGAAATGCATACCCCAAAGCGACTCTCCATCGTTGTATTTTCTCAAATCCTCTTATTTTTTGTTGGAAATCATTCGACAATAGAAGGATATTTTCTAATGTTATTGTTCTAGAGTAATAGTCATTTGTTTTGTTACTATAATAAATATAATAAGTGTACGTCAATCTGTTAATTGTCATAGTTAAAATAAAAACATTTATACATTGAACCAAGTGTCCTCCAGTATTGTTTCTTACCACGACCTCATAATCCAACAGGTTATGGACCCAGGTACGTGGAGTAATTAGGAAGTTTAAAGAAAATTAAAAAAAAGGTGTTAAAAACATTACTGTCAAGTGTCATTCATGTCGGATACGGAAATAATACCAAAAATGAGTGGAAATGGTAGCACGGTCAGGCTTGAAGCACTAAATAAAAATAATTACGACACATGGAGAATTCAGGTAGAAGCGTTGTTAACAAAAAACAAGGCCTGGAAATACGTCAGTGGAGAGACTTCAAAGCCAGAAATACAGGCAGATGACAGGGAAGGATCAGCAGCAGCAGTTAAAGTTTGGGAAGAAGCGGACAAAATGGCAAGGTCAGATCTCATTTTATCCATTGATCCTTCTGAACTAAAACAGATCAAATTTTGTAAAACGTCACGTGATATTTGGGTAAAGCTTGAGGAAATATATCAGTCAAAAGGGCCAGCGAGAAAAGCTAATTTACTGAAACAGCTTATTTTGCAGCGAATGCAAGAAGGAGAAGAAGTCCATGAACATTTAAGAAAGTTTTTCGATGCCGTCGACAAATTAAACGACATGGGAGTCGAAATTAACAAAGATATGCTTGCAATTTTACTTCTTTATAGCCTACCGAAGAACTTTGAAAGAAATGCGGAATGCCATGATGGCGAAGAGAAATTTCAACGGACCGAGGAAATATCAGCAGAATCAAAAGAAAACTGATAAACGACACGGTACCAAAGAAGAGTTCAAATTTAAATGTCACCGTTGTGGAAAACAGGGACATAAAGCTGCAAATTGCTACGCAAAAGTCGACAAATACAAATTTGAAAAGGCGGAAACTTCTCAAAAGGCAGAGACAGTTACCTATTATGTTTCCATGGGAATGATGGACAATCAGTCAACATTTTCAGTTGAAAACACTACAAGCAATATTTGGTGCTTGGACAGTGGAAGTACTGCACATATTTGCAAAAGTAAGGAGAGATTCGAAGATCTAAAAACAGAACACGAAGTTCTAAATCTAGCAAGCAATACATCAACAAATATTACTGCAAAAGGCAAAGTCACGTTCTCAACAAAAGTAGGAACGGAACAAAAGATTGTAAATCTGAGAGAAACTTTGTATGTGCCCAATTTGCGTGTAAATTTGATGTCTGTAAGCAAAATTACTGACAGAGGTTGTGACGTGATCTTCAAGAAAGATTTAGCTATGGTAATCGATACAAAAGGTAATACTCAAATGATTGCGAAACGAGTTGGTGGATTGTACCAAATACAAGAAGATATGTCATATGTTTGTGGAAAGGCTACCACATCTATCGATTCGTTGTCCAAAATTGAAGATTGGCACCAGCGTCTCGGACATTTGAACATAAAAGATCTCCTTAAAATGAAAAATAATGGTCTTGTACGAGGTCTAAAATTCGAAGATGGAAAAATGCCACAGTGCAAAATTTGCTTAAGGGGCAAATTGACAAGAATGTCATTTCCACGACAATCTACAAGATGTACTGAATTATTAGAAATAATACATACAGATTTGTGTGGACCCATGAGGACCGAATCTAATGGAAAATCGAGATATTTCGTAACGTTTATCTACGATCACTCCAGATGGTGTGAAACTCGTTTCATAAGAAACAAAAATGATGTATTCCAAGTTTTCAAGAACTACAAAATCTTGGTGGAGAAGCAAACGGGACGAAAAATTTAAAGCCTACAATCAGATAATGGCAAAGAGTTCGATGATTATCTGAAAGAAAACGGAATCAAGAGAAGACTTACTGTTACTTACACGCCAGAACAGAATGGAGTAGCTGAACGTAAGAATCGTACTCTAACCGAAATGGCAAGATGCGTGTTGATTCAATCAGGTCTATCTCCATCATTTTGGGCGGAAGCGGTAGCAACTGCAACATACATAAGAAACAGGTGTCCCACGCGAAGTATTAAAGGAAAAACTCCTTTTGAAAAATGGACAGGAAAAATCGCGAATGTGGAACATCTTAAAATATTTGTATCCAAGGTCTTCACTCTGAATAGAAGTCCAACTAAGGGGAAGTTTGAGCCTCGTTCAAAGGAAGGAATCATGGTTGGTTATTCAGAAGAATCCAAAGCTTATCGAGTATGGATACCAGAGGATCGTAGAATTGATATCACTCGAGATGTGAAATTCGAATTTAACCACAAAACCGAATATGATGAAGGATTCGTTACCAAGGAAATTCTTGGGGAAGAAATCAATCGGAAATCACCAAATTTAAATGAGATAACAAATAAACATCAGACTGAAATAGACGTCATGTCAATAAATGATGTAATTGGGGATAATCGAATTCGAGAAAATTTGATGAATGATGAAGTTTCATCGGAAAACGATTCTGAATCTATACCTTCTGAGTACGAGAGACTCATTCATTTCGATGGAATCGAAAGCGAAGACGACATCCCAAGAAATAATACAGAAGATAATGGCGTAAATCAACTGATACAACCAGAAAAACAAAAAGGAAATACACCAATTTCAGTGATGAAGAGAGCTCCTGGAAGACCACAAATTAAGAGAACTGGCAGACCAGGACGATCTAGAAAAGTGTACAAAGTGATAAATGTCACAGGTGCAGAAGAATCGGACGAAGAGGACGAACTGGATAAATATGCGAATTTAGCAGAAATTCCATTAGGAAAAGCAATTTCGAGTCCCGAAGCTCAAGAATGGAAAAGAGCTATCACCGATGAAGTCAAGTAGCTTATCAAGAATGATACTTGAGAAATTGTGAATCGACCAAGAAATCGCGACGTAATTGGTTCTCGAATTGTATTGAGAAACAAACATAAGGCTGATGGTACACTCGAAAGACGAAAAGCGAGAATAGTTGCTAAAGGTTTCACACAGAAACCAGGAATTGACTTTCATGATACATACGCACCAGTAGCTCGATTGGGATCGATAAGACTGATCACTGCATTGGCGGCGCATCGTGAAATGAAAATTCATCAACTAGACATAACAACGGCCTATCTAAACGGCATTATAGGAGAGGAGATATACATGGAAATGCCAATGATGTTAAAACAATCATTAGAAGCAATATTATCCAACGAGAATGCAGAAGCTGTTAGAATAAAAGCAAATGCAATGCTACGTCACCTTCGAGGGGGGGATAAAGCATGTCAATTAAAGAGATCCCTATATGGATTAACAACAAGCTGAACGACAATGGCATAAGAGGTTTGATGACAGATTAAGATTTTTGGTACTCAAGCCGACTACTGCAGACCCTTGTGTATATACAAAAGAAGGGGAAGATATATTAATAGTCTCTATTTACGTCGATGACGTTATCATTGCATGTAAAAATATATCCAACATTAATAAATTTAAGAAAAGTTTAAGCCAAGAATTTGAGATAAGGGATATGGGAGAAATAAATTATTGCTTAGGAATAGAATTCCAGCAAACTGAAGGAGGATATGCCATATCTCAAAAAGGATATATTGAAGATATTTTAGAGAAATTTGGAATGAATGACTGCAAACCAGTATCAACACCGATGGATCCTGGAATTAAATTAACAAAACAGGACAATGTATCGGAAAGTAATACGAAGAATATACCATATAGAGAGTTAGTTGGAGCGCTAATGTATTTGGCAGTAGTGACTCGACCAGATATAGCATATACAGTAAGTTATCTGAGCCAGTTTAATTTATGCTACGGGGACGAGCATTGGAAGTCAGCAAAACGTGTTATGCGATATCTTAAAGGAACTTCAAATCTCGGAATAATCTACAGAAAGACCAATGAGAACCTAAAAGGATTCGTAGATGCTGATTGGGCCAACTGTATATTAGACAGACGTTCTTATACAGGATACGTATTCGTATTGAGTGGAGGAGCCATCAGCTGGGAATCCAGAAAGCAAAGAACAGTAGCACTGTCATCAACCGAAGCGGAGTACATGGGATTGACAGAAGTTGCGAAGGAAGCAATTTCACTACAAAGATTTCTAACTGAAATGGGATTCGAGGAACTTGGGAACGTTAAAATATTTAACGATAATCAGGGAGCTCGAAAACTTTCGGAGAATCCTGTTTATCATGCCCGAACCAAACATATAGACGTAAGGCATCATTTCATTCGAGAGGTGCTAAAAGGTGAAAGAATGTCAGTAAATTTCATGGCTACCGAAGACATGCCTGCAGATGCCCTTACCAAAGCAGTGACTAAGCCTAAGCTAGAAAAATGCCGAAGTTGGATTGGTATTGGAAATATAAATTTAACTTAAGAAAATGTCCTTATTTTGAGGGGAAGTGTTGGAAATCATTCAACAATAGAAGGATATTTTCTAATGTTATTGTTCTAGAGTAATAGTCATTTGTTTTATTACTATAATAAATATAATAAGTGTACGTCAATCTGTTAATTGTCATAGTTAAAATAAAAACGTTTATACATTGAACCAAGTGTCCTCCAGTATTGTTTCTTACCACGACCTCATAATCCAACATTTTTGCCCACATCAACTAGAGAAAAGACAGTATATAATGGTTGATTGTCCAGAGAAAATTAAATTACAAGAAGTGAAGAGGATGACAACCAAAACGTTACACGGTGGTCCCAAATTGGTTCAAAAATGGCTAGAGAGCGCAAATCTTGTTGAAAATGGACAATTTCTTTTTAAATTAAAGCTTACCGAAATTCCAACAAATCCTCGGTGCCCGAATTTTGAAAAAAAAATCTTTTATCATTTTAAATTAAAGGCCAAAACAAAATTTTCTTTGATAATTTTTTATATAATATACTGAATAACTTCATACGATAAAAATATCGAATTCACGAATATGTCAAATGTCAATTTGGCAGCTGTCAATTGACGCTTTTTTTTATCTAATTTGACAGCTGGTTTTGCCCTACTTTACTTTCTAACTAGCTTTAATTATTCAAAAAGCTTCGAAGCAACTATTTTTTTCTGAAAATTGTAAAGTATAGGTCGTATGTCATTTGACAGCTGTCAAGCTGCCAATAAATATCTTATGCCAAAAATTTAAAAAAATGAATAATTTCTGATATAATAACTTCATACGATAAAAATATCGAGTCCTTGAAGCTGAAGATCATAAGAAGGTCGTATTTGTGATGTCAGTAAGTCAAAATTTAATGCCCAATATGACATAACACATTTATTGACAGCTTGATAGCTATCAAATTACATATGAGCTATACTTTACAATTTTCAGATGAAAATAGTTGCTTCTAAGTTTTTTTTAATAATTAAAGCTAGTTAGAAAATAAATTTTAAAAAATCAGCTGTCAAATTAAACAACAAAGTGTCAATTGACAGCTGCCAAATTGACATTTGACTTATATTCATGGATACGATATTTTTATCGTATGAAGTTATTCAGTATATTATATCAAAAATTATTTATTATTCTCTTTGGCCTTTAACTTAAAATAATAAAAAATAATTTTTTTTTCAATATTCGGGCTCTGAGGATTTGTTGGAATTTCGGTACGATTTAATTTTTAAAAAATGTTCATTTCCGACAAGATTTGCGTTCTCTAGCCATTTTTTAACCAAAAAACTCTATTTGAGACTACTGTGCGTTAGGCTGACGTCACCAAAGAACTAATGGAAAAGAGACTTGGTGAGGCCGTATGCATAATAGGTAGCCGCGATAGATGGCATGAGGTTGTCGAACATGTTATACGGCAATGCTAGACCAACTAAAACTTATTCCAAACATCTACCAAGACTTTGTGAATAAGAAGAAGAAACATTGTGTGCTTTGGATAACTGTATTTAGGCGGTGCTACTTTGCTGGTAAACAGGACGATAGGACTGTAGGTACTTACATTATCTGGAATGCGCTCTAACCGTAATGTGATAAGAATCAATAGACAACCTTCAAACAGGCTTTGGGACAAAGAGTTATTTCGCCTCAAAGTTTTCCATTTTGTCATCCCTTAATTTAGCATCTTTTGAAGTTTATATTTTTTTTATTATTCATGCTACACGAAAAAGATATCTGAGAGTTGCCAATTAAAAGAAGAACTTTGGTAACTTCGCATTGTGCAAAATAATACTGTTAACTATATCAACAGTTCTCGATAAGTAGTACGTGTCTATGGATGTTCAATAAAACAAACACATTGTTAGAGCTGTATATTAAATGTAGGTACCTATTACAAGAGATTTTTCCAAACAAAACTATTTGAGAGCGCAAATAGAATAGGTGTCCGAAACGTCGACCAAATACTTTATTTTTATTCTCATTCGTGTCACTTCTTGTCGAAGAAACAGCCTCTTATAATATACTGATTGTGTCATTTTGTAGATTACTAGGATATTTTTTAGAAGTGAAGATACATGTGGCTGGAAGACCCCAAAAAACATAGACGAATTAGTTGGTATCCTTTGAAATGTTTTAAATTTATTATATATTTTTTTAATGCTTTATTTATATTAACGCCCTGGTGGAGTTTAGCAATAGCTATTCTACCATTTAACCAGAACACGTATACATAGATATTAACACAACAACCACTGTCTGTGACATTGCTATCTAACACAACTGAGACTCGAACTCAGAAGGGATAACAGCCGCGAGCCCTTACACCCATCACCAGTGCAGCCCAACGGCTTAGAGAAGCATTTACACTATCACACTAGGCGATGTGGGTTGATAATCACATCCCCCAGTGGGCAAATGCTAGGCTTAGAAGCATCAAATCTGACCAACAGCCGCAACTAGACATATTGTGTCAATCAACTGCGGCCAAGCCCAGTGCTACCATATCGATAACACATTAATAGTGCAGGTAAGCATCCATACCCTAGCCCTACAAGGTACTCCGTGGTCGCAAGACACTGAACCGGTCTTGATTGAACTCTTAAAATACACTGCTCCTAAGGAGATCACCAAAGCTAACAATTAAGAAAATAGATCTCAAAACAATTTATCATCTTGTATTTTTTTATGTTCTTTTTAATTATTGTTCGGTAACTGAATTTATTCACGGTGGAACCTGCATAGTAGTCAAAAGCAGTTTAAATCATAAAACTCTACCTCACTTAAAAAATTTTTTGTCTGGACAAGATTGTGAAATGTCAGCCATATTTGTAGAACATTTTGATATCATAGTTATTTATCGGTCCCCAAATGGAAGTCTTAATATATTCTTTGAAATCCTTGAAAGGCTACTAAAGAAAATACATATAAAAAATAACGTAATACCAAAGATTAGAGAATTAACAAGATAGGATAGCCGGCGTAAAACCTTTTTTATCATTTAGCAATGGCGCCATTGACCTTGACATTTAAATTGGAGTTCTCGCGCAGTTGCCACAATGTGACAATCAGACGGACAAGGTAATATTAGAAAGAGAGGCCAATAGTGAAAAATGGGCAACACTGTCCTGATAGTACGATCGAACTCAGCTGACTGTCAGTACCCAAGGTCACTAAAAAAACAGGTTACTTTGTAATATAAATATGTCACATGAAGTATTTCCATGTTTATATGTAAGGTATCTATTTGGTTAGGATAGAATTGTACAGGGTGGACAACTAAGAAGGGAAGTCGGCCATATCTCAGAAACCAAGCATCGCACGAGTTTAGGGAAAAAATAACCTTAAGGTGGCCATTCCCTAGAAAGAGACATCTGATAGGGAAATATTTATGGCCATAACTTTTTTTTCTTAGTACGTATATTTAAGAAAACTATATGAGTACCTAAGTAGAACCATAACAAGACTATTACTATGAATGTTCATTCTATAATTTCAGCGGGTTGCAAAATAGCTAGATTTAAATTTAAAAATTATGCTCATCTTCCTATTTCGTAGTTTTAAATCGAGCTATTTTGCAAACCACTGAAATTATTGGGCGAAAATTCATAGTAATAGTCTTGTTATAGTTCTACTTAGGTACTCTTATAGTTTCTTTAAATATACGTACTAAGAAAATCCCTATCGGATATCTCTTTCTAGGGAATGGCCACCTTAAGTAAAATGGCCATGAAAAATCGCTGGAAAATATTTTCAAGTTTCTAAAATGTCCGCTAGGGGGCGTAACAGCCATAGGCGAATGGAAAATCAGGTTTTTTTCAGTATTTTGCTAAATTAAGTGGCATAGAAAATACATGTATCGTAATCCTAGGACAATTTTGAATCTTTTTAGTTTTCCATTTATTTTGTATCTTCAAGAATAAAGTGGTGGGGAGATTCCAAAGATACATTTTTTCAAATATCGATTACTCCGATTGGCCTTAACGGAATTTAACAAACTTGATCTCATTGGAAAGTGCTTTTCTTAGTCTATCGAGTGCACTTTGAGCTGTTTCCATTTGGTTATTACCGTCGCCGCTAGAGGGCGTTATTTGACATGATAAAAAATATCGCGCTTTTTCTTAAAAAATTTAAATGGAATGGTATATTTATTTTTAAACGGTAAAATAGAGAATTAAAATCCTCAGATGTCAGTGGAAACCGCAACTCGATAACTTTTCTCTAACGGAAGATATTGGCAAACAAAGTTGAAATTATGAATTATTATCAGATCTAGCCGACGGGATTTGCAAAGTAGCTGTTGAAAACAAGTAAGCTGTGAAAATGACACAATGAAGAAACAACATATTATGTCAAAATATTTAACTTGTCATTATTGTTATTTTGTGCAGTATTTACTTTTTTAATTGAATTTGTTTTCGTTTTGGAATTAATTTTTCAAATTATAATGAGACATGCAACTCTTGATGCCCAGGGTCTATGCAACCGCAAAATAAAATTCAATATAAATTGCAATTTCTTTTCTATTTTAGAGCATGATTAGATACAATGCTGTCTTAACACGTTATGAAACAGTAATTTTACTTGACTCGCGTAATTTGCAAATATTACATTCGTCAAGTAAAATTAGTCTTTTCATAACTGTCTACATAAATATATTGTTATTGTTATTAGAATTGTTGTCTGTTATTAATTACTAATTTTTATATTATGTAATATATTATATTCTACTCAATATGTTTGATATATGTTGTTTCTTCATTGTGTCAGTTTCACAGCTTACTTGTCAAGAGTACAACAGCTAATTTGCAAATCCCGTCGTAAAGATCTGATAATAATTCATAATTTCAACTTTGTTTGCTAATATCTTCCGTTAGAGAAAAGTTATCGAGTTGCTGTTTTCACTGACATCTGAGGCTCTTGATTCTCTATTTTATCATGTAAAAATTAATATACCATTCCATTTATATTTTTTAAGAAAAGCGCGATATTTGTTGTCATGTCAAATAACGAGATCATCTACAATTTCTAAAGTTTACAAACTGCATAATACGGCACAAAATAAAAAAAACTAGAAATGAGTTCAAACTAACATACAAAAACGCTTTAAGAAACAAGAAAATCCTGTCAAATGACAACCATATAAAGAAATCTGGAAACCCAACAAAAACTGTATGGGAACTAATAAATTCATCGAAAAAACAAAATATAGCGCAACCAGAGATATGTATTCAGCCGGACGATTTCAATAAATTTTTTGTCAGTGTCAGCGAGATAAGTTGTTGGTGGACTCCCGGAACTAGATATAAACCCGTTACTATATGTCACACAAATAGACACATCAGAATCTTTTGCATTTCGCGAGGTCACATACATTGAGGTAAGGAACATATTAAATTCTCTAAAAAAGTAGTAATAGTAAGGACATATGCAGATTAAATATTGCTTTAATAAAAACTATCAAAATCATATCATATTTCTTTAACAAAATTAATTAATGAAAGCTAAAGGACTGGAATATTTCCAAATTTACTTAAGATCGCGTCAACAAAGGCAATCCAGAGGACTTAAATAATTATAGACCAATTTCGCTTCTCCCAATTATCTCTAAAATTCTTGAAAAAATTATGAAAACTCAGATCACTGAATATTTAGAGAGAAATAAAATATTATATAAATTCAAGTTTGTATTCCGTGAAAATCTATTAACAACAGATGCCATCATTAAGTTGACTGACAACATCTTATATTGTTTTGAAAAAGGATATTATTCGGCCTCCTTGTTTTGTGACCTTAGCAAAGCATTTGACTCTGTATTTCATGCCTTGCTGCCCCAAAAAATTAACCAAATGCAACTTTAGGTTTACTAGTATCCAGCTTATCAAATCCTATTTAGAAATTCGTATACAATCAGTCAGATTAAATGGAAAATCTTCAGAGATGTTACATATTAATTCAGGAGTGCCACGGGGTTCGATTTTGAGCCCAGATTTATTCCTAATTTATATTAATGATATACCAGATGCCCTCGAACATGTCAACTGCATTTTATATGCTGATGACTCGACCTTACTAATATCTGACCCTGAACTAGAATGTTAAAGTGTGATAACGTATTGTCAAAGGCAAAAAAATTGTTTACATCTAATGATCTTGCACTAAACGAAAATAAAACAATAAAACTTATATCAAGTATACGTGATCTCACCAATGTACCAAATAACCCCACTTGTGCTAAGTTCTGATGTGCTAATTCCTAAAGTTCTTCCACAAACTATGTTCTGTATAACAAATATTTAATTTTTATGATATTCGATGTACTTGTTTTTACCTGTGTTTTTATTCCCATTAAATAGATAGTGTAACTCTGTCAAAATTGACATAATATTTTAAATCTATCGTATTGTTTTATTTTACTATTTTACTTTGTTTTGCCATAAGAATGTTTGACGTGTGTACTAATTTTTTACAATTTTTTAATATGAATAAATCTATCTATCTATTTATACGTTTTGTAAATTGTAATAAAAAAGTCATTCCATATAAACTTAGTTTTTCGGTTATTAGTTGAAAATTCAGTTATTTCATTTTAGTTAAAGATGTGCCCAAAAGTAAATCAGAACCTTGTTTTAAATTAAATAATCAGTTTATAGAGGACTGGAAAATTGCTGGTGCAGAACTCCTCACCCACAGTAGCTAGGTATTTGAAGATATACTAAATCAGGTTGCCCGTTCTGAAAAGGGATCATCTCATGCCTGACAAACTTCTTATTTGAGAGGTTTATGACTGAATAATTTCGTTTAACTATTTCAACGTTCGTATAGAATTTCAAACACCTCTTTACTAAAATATTGTTACATCGAGTAGAAATACTGAATTAGTACAATATACCATTATTTACCGGTATACCATTGTAATCTGGTTTCAAGAGTAATTCTCAGAGTAGTTCACTGTTTCGTAGTTTATCAGTGAAATAAGAATTAAAACGTAGGGCCCTTATAACTGATAAAGTTTAATTATTATAATTACATTACAAATTATTCACTATTGTTAAATTTGGTGAAATGAAAATGGATTAAAGATTAATCAATCTAGTTTTGAAAGTATCTGCATTCCTACCAAGTCTCTTTAAAGGTAAATTTCTTGACTATATTTGCACTGTAA
This sequence comes from Stenurella melanura, assembly GCA_963583905.1. Classification (NCBI taxonomy): domain Eukaryota; kingdom Metazoa; phylum Arthropoda; class Insecta; order Coleoptera; family Cerambycidae; genus Stenurella; species Stenurella melanura. Next base: position 103,942,647 of record OY757312.1, read on the forward strand.
TATGAGGAAATAATTGCTCATAGAATTTTAATAATATTAGGGGCAGATGTCATAAAAAAATGTATAGGAATTACAATTTAGCAAGCTTCGTAAATGCATTGAAAATGAACTTGGCTAACTTACAAACCTGATATGATATTTACAAAATCTGCAAAATGTACAGGGGATAGAAATAAGGAAAAGTTAAATATTACATTATCATTAATATTCCATAAAAAATGGTTTTCGTAAAAATTCGAGAATATTAATCTAGGTATCAAAATTTACAAAAGCACAAATTGTACAGAAACGACGCAAGGCGTCGGTCGGCGTCGAGACGTGAAGATACAAAAATATGAATCTAGGTATCAAAATTTATCAAATTCAGAAGTTTTACAAAAACGGCGCTAGGCGTCGGTCGGCGACGTGACGAAAAATTGGACGAATATAAATCTAGGTATCAAAATTTATCAAACTCGAAAGTTTTACAACAACGACGCTAGGCGTCGGTCGGCGTCGAGACGTAAAAATGCAAGAACGTATATGTCGATATCAAAGTTTATCAAATATACAAGTTATACAAAAACGACGCTGGGCGTCAGTCGGCGGCGAGACGTGAAGATACAAAAATATGAATCTAGGAATCAAAATTTATTAAATATACGAGTTTTACAAAAACGACGCTAGGCGTCGAGACAAAAACATGCAAGATTTAGATATCAAAATTTATCAAATACACAAGTTTTACAAAAACGACGCTAGGCATCGGTCAACGTCGAGACGTAAAAATGCAAGAATAAGAATCTAGATATCCAAATTTATCAAAACACGAGTTTTACAACAACGCTTGGCGCCCGTCGGCGTCGAGACGTAAAAATGCAACAACATATATTTAGATATCAAAGTTTATCAAATACATAAGTTTTATAAAAATGACGCTGCGTCAAGACGTGAAAATGCAAGAATAGGATTCTAGGTATCAAAATTGAGCAAATTAAGAATCAAATTTGGATCTTTCAAAAGGCATGCGATGTAACAGCACTGAACGCTTTTGTGTCCAAAAAAAACAGCCGAATTTCCAAGTTACTGGATCCCCGTATTACCGTTACATCTTCGATTTATTAAACATTCTCAGTGTTAAAAATTAAAGCATTGGTTTCTAGCACATATGACAAAAAATGACCCGTCACCCCTTCAACAAAAAATACATACGCGTAGCAAATTTCAAGTGAATATCTCAAGTTCATTTCATCAACCCCTTTATTAATGAAGTGGTGGTGGTGAAGGGGTTGAAAGATATAAAGAAATCTGAGGGCTTGGTTTCTAGTATACACACCAAACCTCAAGTGGTGCCAATATTGATGTTCTACAATTATCGGACCAGATTCATATATCCCATAATATCGTTTGCTATATTCTATGATATATTTGTATTACTTGTTAAAATATTTGAATTTGTCAACCTCAAAGCTCTGACACTGACTTCAACTGCGGTGTACGCAGCCTACGTTGATGAAATATCATAATACTTGAACAAATCCTTTATTAATGAAAAATAAAAGGTAAGGTGTAAATTGTGATAATATATCGCTGAAATCAGAATAAAATCTAGTTTCAAAAAGTATAATAAGGATGCATACCGTAGTAGAAAATAAGAAAACCTTTTTAGCCCATCTACGATAATAATATTACTCTTGTACCAAATTTGATCAAAACACATTCGCTAGATTAGCGCTATTATGTCACCATACATACTTATTACTTATACACAGGTATTTTCTCAGAAACCACTTTTTCGTGTTCCTGTGACCTCAAAACATTAATTTTACTTCCAGGTCCACGTAGTGGATTAGAAGTATAGTAATTTAAAAAAAAAACTGAAAAATTATTTTTGTAGAAATAGGTTTAAAATGTCAAGAAACGTCAAGATTTTAAATTTGAGTTTGTCTGTCTGTCGGTAGGTCTGTCTGTAACTTTTTTTGTCCGTACGTATTCTCTAGAACGGTTTAAGACATTAACTTGAAATTGTATACACGTATGTATTATAACAAAATCTGGAATTGCATTGTTTTTTGAACATATCTGGTGAAGGGTTGGGAGGTAAATAGAGGTAAATAGGAAAAAATGAGTAAAGCAAGCTGGAGAGAGTACAGAAACTTGAGATTCGGTGTATATACTAGAAGCGAAGGTCGAAGATTTTTTATAATATTTTCCATCCCCCCTACCACCCCCAGTCTATTATTAAAGGGGTTGATAAAATGAAATTGAGATATTCATTTGAATTTCTTACATGTATGTGTTATAACGATATCTGGAACTGGATAATATTTTGAGATGATTCCGTTGAAGGGGTGGTGAGTAAGTAGAGGTAAACAGGGAAAAATGAGTAAAGCAAGCTGATAAGAGTACAGAAACTTGAGATTTGGTGTACGTACTAAGAGCCAGGGTCTCAGATTTCTTTATCATATTTTTGAAACCCCCCACCACCCCCACTTCATTATTGAAGGGGTTGATAAAACAAAATTGAGACATTCACTTGAAATTTGGTATACGTATGTATTATAATGTCATTTTATTGAAATGATTCCGTTAAAAGGGTGGGTGGGGTGGCGTGTAAACTGGGGAAAATGAGTAGAGCAAGCTAATAAGATTCCAGCAACTTCATTTTTATCGTACATGCTAAGAACCAACGCCTCAAATCTTTATTAAAATTTTATTACCAATTATTTCCAGATACCAGAGTGCAAGTATAGTCAAGATATTTTCCTTTAAAGAGACTTGTATGGAAAATCTGGATGTGGAAATAGTGATTCCTTGGGCAGTGGTTTTTTTAAAGTTGCAGTAACCCCCATTTTTTTTTCAATTAGTGAGGAAGTTAAAAACATAAATGGACGGCATTAAACAGAAAGGAGCCAACCCACAAAATTAAAAAAAAAATGTTTCTTAATTTATTTAAATGTAGAATATCGTAATGTGTGTTCAGCTGAAAAATTCCAACTCATTTTCCTTATACGAATTTAATGGTGCAGTTTCAATATTGTAATTAAGATGCAAAACCTTTCATTGCAAGCTTGTTTCTTGATTTTAGCTGAGGGTGCTGGTTCCTTTCTGTTTAATGCTGTCCAAATGAGACTCCAAAACTCTGCATCTCACGTTGTAATGAACAGTGCATACTAGGATGCTGGACGGGCGGAAAAATCAAAATTGTTCTAACCGAAAGTTAATAGTGCGGAAAAGTTGTATTTGGTGGTCAGTAGAGTAACTGCAAAATTTCACTCAAATCAATTTAGGTTCTGAGGTTCCACAACGTACTTAAAGATTTGAAATTTTTGAAAAAAGAAAGTTATTTAATATGATTTAAAAGTTGTCCTTAACACTGTGTTTTCAATTGAACAATTTCAATTTTTTCGACCACCCTTAATGACAAAACCCTCATTATAAATGAACAGAGAGAAAAAATTTAAACAAGAATAATGAGACGTAGTAAAACGAGAAAATAATTACTCAAAATAAAACCAGATGTGTTTTATTGATATGATATGATAATGAAATGTCCTGTTTGTTCCACACACCACCACCACCATTGTCGGTTGTCATTATTTTGATTTATCGTAGCTATTAATATGACTTTTAAATGAAATGATTAATGCAGCGTATAATTTACTAACATTTCCAAACCAGCATTTACTATGCACAAGGTGTTCTATATAATCGGATTTCAACTTTACGAGTAAACACGCAAAAATGGTAGATCCATTTTTATTTGTTTTAAAGTAATGGATTAGAAAAGATTCAAACAGCGAAAAGTCATATGGTACATTTATATTCTCACTATCATCTAGGTACAGCGTCGTGCATAACTGCTGATATTTATCCATAATTACAATCGCATGGTCCATATTATATCATTTAAGACTATTCTAGCCTAAATTTCTTGATGGAAAAATATTGATACATTGGGCATATTTTTAATTTTCCCTCAAATATCTCAATTTTATTTCATAAGCCCTTTTAATAATGCAGTGGGGATGGTGGAGGGATTAAAGAATGTTATAAAAAAGCCTCAGAGGCCCCAGCTTCTAGTTGATACATCAAATCCCAAGTGTATGTACTCTTAATAGCTTGTCTCACTTATTTCCCCCTATTTAACCCCCAACCTTTCAACGGAATCATCATCTCAAAAGATAATCTAATTCCAGATGTCGTTATAATATATACGTGTACCAAATTTCAAGCGAATATCTCAATTTTATTTTATTAAACCCTTTAACAATGGAGTCGGGGTGGTGGGGAGGTTGTGCAAAATATTATAAAAAATATGAGGTCTTGGTTTCTAATATATACACCAAACCTGAGGTTCCTAAGGAAACGTGCGCACAAAAAAGGTTACAAACAGACAGACAGGAAGACATACCGACCGACAGACAGACATAAATATTTTTCCGTTCAAATTTAAAATCTCGACGTTGTATGACATTCTAAGCCTATTTCAACAGAAAAAAAATTGAAATTTCTTTTACGGATACTATACTTCCGCTCCGCTACGTGGATTTGGAAGTAGATAATTATGTTCAAAACAATCATTTGTAGTTTGGACAGCAGAATCCAAATATGCAAGAATATACAGATTTTATTTTCATATAAATTTCATCTAAACCGGAATCGCCCATTTCGTCTCTTTACATGACGCGATTCGAAATTTTGATACTTATTACTCCACCAAATTTGGAAACGATCTCCTTTTCCATTCAAAAGTTACAAGAATGTCCCTATGGACTGAGCCACGTGGTATAGATATCCAAAGTGACTATTCTTGTAGAATAAATATAAAATTTTTAATTGCTGAAAAATTAAATGAGAGATTTTTTTATCCACGCCATATCTAACCTCAAAGCAGAATAAATAACCATCAACATGTACATTTTGTTTCATATCAATAAGCAAAGGTAGTCTATATGTATAATATTCACATCGCAATTGATCGTTCAAAAACCACATACGTATCAGTTCTGAATCATTACTCTCTCTGGAAAAACATTCTGTATGCCCCTGTGAAAAACTTTGGGTTTTACTGTTTCCGCTATATAATAATAGTAATGTTTTTTGCACTATTATCTTACGAAAGTTTTTCAGATCTAACGCTTCTATTCTTTTCATTAGAACAAAGAAAGTTGGCGTGTTCACTGGTAGGGAAATTATGCGCTATTGAATACATGTAGGTCATAGTTGTATTTGATGTATTAAATAATATTCACATCTATTACTTTTCTGGGTAGCTATTCCATCCTATAAAAAATCAGCGAAAGTTGCATATAGTGTGTAAAGTTAGCTAACAGCTTTATAGCTGAAGTTCAAGTAACTAGTTTTTGTAAAGTTAATTTGTCAGCATGAAAACCAGCTGATTTGCAACGTGTTATTTTTTTACAAGAATTATTATTCTGATTCATTAAATTCTTATTTTATTCTCGAATAGCTCATTGATAAGGATAATCATAAATGAAAAATATTTTTGTCAATTAATCATGCATAGAAATACAGAATTAAATCAATTAATAATGGGTAGAAATAAGAAACGGGAGTCTTTGCAAAACAATATGAAAAATATATTGAACACATTTTATAAAAACTAACGATGATGCCACATCAAATTAAAGCTTAATCATTGGATCCCTGCAATGCACGGAATATATCTTAAGATGTTGACACCTCGGAGACGTGAGCATTTAGACAGACAGACAGGCAGCGTATTAATACTTTTGACAAGTTTGTCAGTAAACCAAGAAGTACGTTCTTCAAAGCTACTCCCCAGCATCGTTTTCATCCCCATTTCATTATTGCTTAGACGCATCAATCGGTCAGAATCATGTAGAACGGTAATAACCTTAGGGTTACGACATAAACCAAAAAAAATAATGTAACTATCACAGGCGAAAAATTTTCTTGAATTATTTTTCTACGTCTTTTTGTAATTCACGGTAGTATTATGCCCTCTGAAATGAAATTAGCAAGATCATTAATAGTAAAGTGCGTTATTTCCAGAAATTGAATCATCGAGTTCATATAGCGACATGTTAACAGCATAGGTCAAATCAATCTGCTCCGTTCCCAGTTACTTTTAACCAAAGAGACGGACCCTAATAAGCAAGCACACACTGTTTACCTAACACACCCTAGTATGATCATTTGCAAAGCTAGCACACTCTTTCTTAATTGAGAGATATAAAAATTGTTTCCAGGGGAGAAGGGTAGGTTGACACTAGTCCTACCGGGTTTTTTTCTCAAATTTGCTGATATGCAACTTTGACATTTAGCAGATTCTAGAACTACTTAAGATTAAGAAAAGAAGAACTGATGATTGATCCTGACCACTAAGATGTGACGCATCAGGGTCTATTATTGTGACGCTCGTACTTTAATTTTCTGAGCGCTCCCAATGACGCATTGCTCCTTGTATCAGACTCTACGCAGCTTTGACAAGAGTCCTGTAGTGCAGCTGACAGCCCTTGGTTTTACCTCATCGAATTGTTGGAATCTCAGTCCAGCTTACAACTTAATTTGCATCTTGTGTCCTTTTCCAAACTAATATCTCTATTTAACCGACAGGGTCAGGTTAACTATTCAAATGTCCTTTCCATTTTGGTTTCGTAAGTCTTGAACTCTTTGCACTCTCTCCATCAACGAAAACTCCACAAATCCAGATATTTATTTTATTTCAATTCCTTAATGGATGCTCGTCTGCATGGCTTAGCCACATCTCGAAATGGTTCGAGGTCCTGTTACACTCTTAGGTCAGTCCTTCAGTCTTTTCATATCCCTTATGTCTCCCTCTCCACAAATGGAAAGTTAACCCATCCCCACAATGCGACTGCGTTGCAGATAGAAATACGATCAGTCACACAGCGGGAAGAACGTTCCTTTGAGAGCATATCCAGGTCAATTTGAGCATTTCTTGAACGCGACCAACATTACCATTGTTTATATTTATCACGTAGATATTTCTTTGTAACACATATACTGTTGTGGTCGTTATAGGTATACAAGTTTTACATATTTCATATACTTTTAATTTATCTACTTTATTTTTTTCAAACCGTTTTTTTCTACCCTAAATTTTATAATATAACTGATATCTTTATTACTATCTGTGATTTGTATATGCTATACGGTAAATAAATAAATGTGCGAGGGGCGAGGCACAGGCTGTCAGTGGACATCGGAAAATCGAAAATAAACGCAAGGATTAACAACTTAAAAGTTGTGAAAATATATTCGTTGTTTGTAATTTTTATAATGATTTGTTTTGTGCACGAAGGAAGAAGAAAATATAACACTTTTTCTCGAAAAAAGTGGACAAAATTTGTTTTTTCAAATGGCTGCCAAAAGTTTATTTGTGGTCAGATTGACTTGAAACATTGACTGTATGTCAAGTACTGAGTGTGTGCTTGACATACAATCAATATGTTCTTAAAACCAAAATTTGGCGCACGTTTGAGCCATTTGTTGCTCTTCGACAACTCTTTGAACTGTAAGAAAATGTACCCTAAATTTTCTTGTACTTTACTTCAAAGGATTGTCAGACTGCAACAATGGGCTCACACTTGGTTCCAAAATCTTTTGGGTACTTGATATTTAGTCAAAATTTCAATTCAATCTGACCACAAACAAAGTTTTGGCAACCATTTTAAAATTACCTTTTTCCACAACACAAAAAAATATTGTTTTCAACATCTTCTCGAGAGAATCCGTTACTTACATATTTTTTGCAGCCCTCCTTCGTGCGCCAAAAAAATTTCACCATAAAAAGTACATACAACGAATATATTTTCACAACTTTTAATGTTGCATCTCGCGTGTTTTTCAACTTTTCCGACGCACACTGACAGCCAATGTCTCGTCTCCCACAAAAATGAGCTAGTATAAAATAGGTCTAAAATGAAAAGTCCCACTGTTATCCGTGAAAAGGCTCGTGCTAGGACTGACGTGTTTTTCTCATATGAGAAGTATAGGGGAAAATATTTTCATATCACAGTATTCGTGACCGAATTTTAAACAACGTTTAAAATATCTCTTTCCTGTACGCCCGCCACGTTTCTTGTAAGTACAATAACTTAAGAAAGTAATCAAATAGCATTGAAAGTTGAACCGTAAGTTAGTGTTAGCTTGAGGGCGAACTTTATTGTTTTTTAACAAGATAGATCAGTAAAGAGAAAACCGCTGCCTAAAGAATCACTACTTCCACATGCAGATTTTTCATCCAAGTCACTTTAAAGGAAACATTTTGACTAGATTTGCTCTCTAGTATGTAGAAATTACTGGTCATAGAATTTTAATAATATTTGGGGCAGATGTCATAGAAAAGTTTGAGGCGTTGGTTTCTACCATATACGTTAAAAATGAAGTTTCTAGTTTACCCTACTTATTTTCCAAACCTAGCACTCCCACCACGTCAATGGAATCATCTCAATCAGATGTCATAACAATACATACATGTACTAACTTTGAAGTGAATATCTCAATTTTTTGTTATCAATCCCATTAATAAATGGAACGGAGGTGGTGGGGTTTGAAAAATATTAGAAAAAAATCTGAGACCTTGGTTTCTAGTACATACACCGGATCCCAAATTTCTGTACTTTTACCAGCTTCATTTACTTGTTTTCCCCTATTTCATAATATTAAAGTAATTAATATTATGAATTTTTTGTTTTTTATTTTAAATGTAAACCTTTTAGTAATATTTAGTGATATTTACTTATGTGCTATATAGTATGTTTGTTGTATGCGTTGTGCGTACGTGTGTATGTGTGTATATATTGTGTATGAAAGTGTACATATGTGTGTTATAGGTACATGTGTATAGGTATATATATAATTATATTTGTTGTTTCTTAGGTTTTCACGGGTGTTAAATGAAGTGTTGGTGTTCTTCCGGGTGTTTTCCCGTGTAGTTGGTAGGCTCCTGTGGGAGCCACGCTTGTCTGAACGACGTTTCGGCGGAATCTCATCTGCCATCCTCAGGTTCTAGCTGGAAGCTGCCTATTGCTGCTGCTGCTGCCGCCGCTACTGCTCCTCGTTGCTCGAACTGAACAGTTCAGTTCGAGCAACGAGGAGCAGCAGTAGCACCGGCAGCAGCAGCAGCAGCATTAGCGGCGGCAGCAGCAGCAGCAGTAGGCAGCTTCCAGCTAGAACCTGAGGATGGCAGATGAGATTCCGCCGAAACGTCGTTCAGACAAGCGTGGCTCCCACAGGAGCCTACCAACTACACGGGAAAACACCCGGAAGAACACCAACACTTCATAATTATATTTGTATTTTTGTGTGTCCAATGCACGCTCAAGTGCTCTTGATATAGCACTTACTGTGAGGGCTTAGTTTATATAATTAATATATTGTATCTATTTTTTTTAAATTGCATTGTAGTAAAACAATTATTAAATAAACTTATTCTATTCTATTCTATTCTACTCCTATTTAACCCCCTACCCTTCAACGGAATCATCTCAACATTTAATCTAGTTCCAGATATCGTTATAATACATACGTCTATCAAATCTCAAGTGAATATCTCAATTTTATTTTATCAACCCCTTTAATAATGAAGTAAGGGTGGTGAGGGGTTGAAAAATGTTATTAAAAAATCTGAGGCATTGGCTTCTAGGACATACACCAAATTTCAAGTTTATGTACTCTTACGAGCTTGCTTTACATATTTCCCCCTATTTACCCTTATTTACCCCACAACCCTTCACCTAATATCTTCAAAAAACAATCCAGTTCCAGATCTCATTATAATATATACGTGTACAAAATTTCAAGTCAATATCTTGAACCGCTACGTGGATGTGGAAGTAAAAGTTATTAGTCATTTAAATTTAAGGATATTATCTTCTTAATGTTCATTTTGTAATTGAATAGAACCCTTGTGAATTATTGTTTTCTAGCATTATTTATTTACATACTTTACTAATATGCAGTTCATAATGTAATATCCATCGAAGTATGATTTTTAACTTGACACGTTTGAGAAATTAACAAATTTTAAAGGGTACGAAGAATGGCGAGTGGAGCAAACCAGACATCCCTGCGGAGAAAAATATGTTTTTTCCGCACTTCTCGAGGCTCTATCTCGGAAACCAAATAAGTTATAGACTTCTAATTTGCGCCATTCGCCAAAACAAATGCAAGAGCCAATCGGGCAAAACGGATATCGGATTCGCGTTCAGCAGGTCAAAATCCGTGGGAAAACTTCTTGCACTCGACATTTTTTTTGTGTGTCTGTGATTTACAAAAAATTACGAAGTGAATCCTATGCGGAACAATTATATGAGAATCAACGAAGAATGTTATGGTTACTCTAGGTTAGGAGTACGAAGTGTGTGAAATCGGGACGATAAAGTCACCGGGCGCAGGGTGTGGGAAAAAAAATTAGTTATCTATAGTATAGCCCCTGTAGGTGTACTAGCTTTGAAAATGGTTGTGCTAGAGTATGCTAGACGTATACACTGTATGTCATCATATACAGGGTGTAATCAGTTTCATGTCATTAAAAAAAACTGGTAATGGGGACCGACTAGACAAACCAAAAACCTTTATGACTTCTCCCTCTAGGGGCACTTTGAAAAACTCTGGTCTAGGTTAACATATTTAATATTATGGTAGACAACTATTGAGAACCACTGCTTTTCTTGGTCGATGGACTTGTACTTCCCAATTATACAACTTTTAAATTGTCATAAAAAAGTGCTGGCCGGCACACGCGGTGTCAAAGGATCATCGACCGCCTTTGATGTACCTCCTCAACTGAACTGAGGCAAGTATAAAGAGGTAAATAATTCGTTCTCTCTTCGTGCACAATTGCAAGCAAATAGTGTCCATAGAGGTTTTAGCAGAGCATTTCTTTACATGTGTGTTTTTTAATATTGGATTGTTTATAATTTAGAAATTTTATATGTGGTTTATTAACATTTGTAACATGGGTTAAAAGCTTACTACCTACCTAAATGATTCAAAATCTCGGCATCTGTATCAACACACAGTTCGGTACGTCGAATTAAGTACATATGCACTTCGTTCAACACTAAACACTAAACTATCAACTAACCTTGTCAATAAAGAAAAATAAAATAAAAACTTGGTACAAAAGCCAAAAAGGAATACAAAAAGAACGAACAAGTAAGTTGTGTCTGTACGTAATCAAGAATTTGACGACTTGAACGGTAAGTCAATAAAATAAATTTTAAGTATAAATACACAATGACGCGAAATTAAAAAATAACAAAAACAACGAACGGCGGGGTTGGACGTGTGTACATAACAAAACACCGACAGTAACTAAAATATTGCACAAGAGAGGGTTAAAGTATAGTTTTCTTCAGATCAGATCTAGATCTAAACCTACCTCAATATTCCAGCAGTTCTCAAAAATTTTTATTGGAAATTTGTGAAATTTTTGTTTATTTGTTTTCTCCAAAACTATGAGCTTTAGACACCATGTTATATAAGGTTTTTTTGTTTGTCTTGTCGCTCCCTACCACCATTTTTTTTAATGACATGAAACTAATTACACCCTGTATATTCTGAAAGTAAATTGAGGGGAAAAATAATTTATTGTGCCAGATTGATTGTCTCAGGAAGAGTCTTATTAAGAACTAGATTACTGACTAATATGTTTATTGTGTACATCATGAACACATGAAATCATATAATTTATATTGACTAAGTGCATACATCTTATATTTTGTAGTAGAAAATATTTGAACTAAATTATTATTTTTTATAATGTATTCATATCGTGGAGACAATTCCAAATTCCACAGCAACTGGATCAACCCATATAGAAACCACCAGCTATGGTTAGAAGTTCCCAGCTGAACATACTACAGTCTAAAGTAATTTATATTGTTTAAACTTTAAAAGAGGAAATTTTAAAATAACTGTATCCGTCCGCCCAACTGAAATATTAATGAACTTTCATTATTTGAAATCGCATTTTCGTATAAATATAACACAGCAGTTGGAAAACTAAATCTACTGAACATGTGGTGAATAATTGAAAACTAAATTATAAATAATTCAACTATGAGACCATATTCTTTTATTTTAATAATATGTAATGTAAAAATTAGAGAGACTGTCGTAATTTTGCGACGTATCTAATGTGAATTTTGGTATAACAGAGAACAACAACTATTGTGGGCCAGGAGATTAATTTTATCCTTTGTAATATCCCTAGTGCTTTTTTATCGGTAAAATTTTTTCGAAAACATAGTTGCCTAGTAATATAAAGAGTATAAATTGATAGTTATCCGATTAAATATCAAGCGCCGTAGCGCATGGGATTTATTTGACAATAACTGTCAATTTATCCAAAGTACATTGCTAGACGGCAACTTAGCTTGAAATAAAAGGTGAAGTTTAAAAACACGACTGGTATTTGAGGGGATTATTTTACCAACAAATTAGTAAAATAGATAAAAAATGCCTTTAACATTATATTTTTACGATCAGATGCTTTCTTTTTAATATTGGAAATGTTTATGTTTTCGTATATGGGGTAGAGTTACCAGTTTTCGTTCAAGATCAAAAGACAGCATTGTCGCGGTCGATTGAGACTATCGTATGCAACGGCTGATATACGCAAATGTAATATGGGTTGCATATATCACAGGGGTCAAGTTACCAGTTTCCATTTAAGGTGGAAATACAGCACTGTAGTGGATCGTATATTTCCGGACGAGGCGAAGCCGAGTTGAAAAGGTTGAGAAAGTTTATGTTTTATGTACGGTGTAATCATTTCCAATGTCCTGAATATTTTTGAAATTGATTTATTGTGAAACTCAGTTGTTAATTCTCGAACCATTAAAAGTGTGCAACAAAAATTAATTACATAGTTTAAATACGTTACGGGCCATCCATTAATTATGTCACTCTTTAAGGGGGGGGGGTCGATAAAGTGTGATAGAGTGTGATAAGAGGGGAGGAGGGGGTCAAACTTTTGTGACATGACATTATTTCCACCTACGCTTACCGTTGTTTTAATTGTATGAAATTTAAAAAAATATAGAGATCAGAAAATTCTACTCCAAAATTTAATCAATCAAGAGTATAAAGTCGAACACTGCCGGAAAAGATAAAATAACTCTAAACATGTTAAAATTATGCATCCCAATAATCATAAAGCACATCACTCATATTATTAACTGCTGTCTTGAACAGGGTTACTTTCCTACAGAATGGAAAGATGCAATTATTTGTCCAATACCAAAAACAGCAAATCCTGCAACCATGGAGGATCTGAGGTCTATCGGCTTGTTGCCAATTCTTTCCAAAATACTAGAAAGAATAGTTCACGACCAGATTACCGAATATCTTTTACTGCCTAACTTATACCAATTACATCAATCGGGATTTCGTAAAGCACATAGCACCACTACTGCTTTGTTGAACCTTAGTGATAATACCATCAGCGCACTAGACAAACGTATGGCAGCTATTCTTGTATCCCTAGACTACTCCAAGGCATTTGACACCATTGATCACACGCTCCTTTGTGCAAAGCTAAATTACTATGGTTTCGACGCTATATCCCTGCGGGATTTCAATCCTTATTTGAGCGAACGTCGCCAATGCGTATCAGTCGCAGGAAATATATCTGATTTTAAAATTATCTCTTCAGGTGTTCCTCAAGGGTCCATTCTTGGTCCTCTTATTTCTTGTTTATACAGCAGATATATTTAATGTAGTAACTAGTTCGCATGTGCAAGCCTATGCTGACGATACCCAACTTCTTCACTGTTTTAAGCCCTCTAATACAGCTATTGCCACTAATTTGATCAACCAAGATTTAGACAACATCTATCAATATTCGCATTAACATAACCTTAAAATTAACCCTACCAAATCAGTTATTATTCTATTCTGCTCAGAACATACTCGAGATCACTTAAAGGCTTCTATTCAACTAAATATTAATCAAGAAAATTTGTCATTTTCTACTCATGCCAAAAATCTTGGGGTAATAATAGACGAAAAATTACGTCTTCTGTAGCACATAAACATTCTTTTACAAAAATTTTACTCTCGGCTAAAAGTACTGTATGCAAACAGGCATATCTTGAACTTTAAACAACGTAAAAAACTTTGTGAAATTTTAGTCATGCCTGTATTCAATTACTGCAATTTTATGTATTTTTACTGCCTGGATCAAGCTACAAAATCGACTACAAGTTTTGCAAAACTGTTGTTGTCGTTTTATTTACAACTTAAGAAAATTTGATCATGTTTCAAGCAAATCTGTTGAGTTGCGTAGGTTAAAAATGGAACAACTCGTTAAATTTCACTATGCAGTTTTCTTATTTTCTTTAATAAAATATTCTATTCCAAGATACTTGAGAGACAAGTTGATTTTCAGATCGTCAGTACATACTGTACTCAGTACATCAGACATCGGTACGTGCTAACAGTGCCACAACATCGTACAGCCCTCTTCCATGCTAACAGTGCCACAACATCGTACAGCCCTCTTCCATCGTATCTTTTCTTACACATCAGCACTCTATTGATCCCATATATAAAAATCTATCGACGGTTAACATCTTCCGTAAAAAAATCAAAGCCTGGTTCATTAATTCCAACAAAAACTAGAATATATATTCTTGGGCACCCTTTTGCACCGTGTTTATGATTGATTCTTTTATTTAGTTATTTTGAGTAAATAATTTTTTAGTATTTCTATAAATATATTTTATCAAGTGTATACCGTCCCCCTATTACATTGGAGCATTGTAATATTGTATTGTATTTTTGTATTTTAATGTTTTATTTTTAACTTAATTAGTTAGGTAAGTGATTTATAAGGTTAAGTGTAAGAATAGCTACATGGCTAAACTTCGCCTTGTAAATTGCTATTTGTAATGTACTTGTAAATCTACATCTACACTCTTTGAATAAAGCCGTTTATTATTATTATTATTATTATTATTATTAATTCTGTAAAATATGTGACGTCACAACAGGGGGGATTGACTCGAATGAGACAACCTATGACATAGGGGGGAGGGAGGGGTAGAAAAACCGTGAAATTTGCGTGACGTAATTAATGGATGGCCCCTTATAAGGAGAAACAGTTGAGCCCGTTCCCGACAATTTTTTCGTTTGTGATACTGAATTGTGAAGACCTCTATCAGTGAAATATGCGTACCAAATTTGGTTCCATTTGGCAAAGCCAATCAAGAAATATGACAGCTTTAAATTTTGGCAAAAAATCGTCTCAGGTTCTGTACTAGCATATGACCTGTTACTCAGGGCACACGCTGTATAGAACACCACTACATTGACCAATATAACATTATGGTCCCGATATCAGAAATCGAAATAGAACACGGTTTTAGTAGTGCCATCTAAATCTACTACTAGATACTACATATTTTCACACAGTATTTACGTCTGTGAATGATGCAATGATTATATAATATAAATTTATTAATAATATATTTACCTATTTAATTTTTATTTTTAATTTGAAAAGCTTAAAAATTAAGTTAAGGATATTAAGGTTTAGCAGAAAATACCTTCTGAAAAACTGATTATGTGCTAGTATGAATAAGTGAAATGAACAGTGCGTAGCTTTGAGTTCCACAATAATAACGTGTTGTTCCTTTTTGATGTACGGTCAGTAGTTATAGCCTATATCTACTCAGAGTTAGTGTGTTCATATAGCTTTATGCCATTTTGTTTACAGGCGTAATAATTGATTTGCCTGCTCGGTTGGCATTTCTATTTAATTTTTGTTCAACTTTTTTGGTCAACGTGTCGTCGTGAATAGACGTGTTCTTTAAGATGCTCTCTAAAAAGCGGTAAAAAAGTGGTAGAAATCCCGTTAAACTCGAAAAAATTTCAGCCACAAGTAGATTAACAAATTCTGCTTGAAATGAAGCGCCTCAATATAAAAATAGAGTTCATATGGAATTAATAATTACAAGTCTTTCTAATAATATTAAATCAAATAAAGCAAACAAGCTCAGGTGAAGTGCAGTGTCCCTACCTACATACACCCTAGACGACCCAAATGGTTCATGGGCAATAAATAATAGCATAGTCAGTGTCAAGATGAGGCACATATGTTTACAAAGCAATATAGCTGTGTTGTGACCTAAAGTTATTGTATACAGTGGAAACTTTTTAAATGGGACAATATTAACTCAACCGAAGAAAGAAAAGGAAAGGAAATACAATAAAACAGCAATCACAAGACGCTGCAGAAAGACAGATAAGCTATTATTTATTTATTTTTATCCTTAATTGATATTATTCTATTCCATCTTTCTACCTGATCTTTACCATCTTAATTTTTATCAGCTCGATTTATTGATTCAAATCATAATATTTTATTATTAATTTGGAAGACGGAAATTGAAACCGATTATCTCAAAGAAGTGGCAATTGAAAAGATATTAAACATAATATATAGGTAATAAACATAATCTATAGGTGTTGAAATGAAAAACCTGCCCAAAATTGAAAACAATTGTTTCAAGGAAACGACATACAGGATGAGCAAACTATCCCTTCGGACCTTTTTGCTCATAACGCGCAAAAAATAATAATAATGGTGATAATAATGATAATGTTTCCGCGAGGGCCAACCTTCCCCAGCAACTCCACCGTAGATGGTTATTTACTTGTGGAGCGGTTAATAAATAAAAAAAAGAAAGAGAAATAGGGGAAAAAATACAAAAATAAAATAAAAAATGAAAGCTGCTAGATTCAGACACAAGAAGTAGAAAACTTAGAAGAAAAAAAATAAGGAGATGGCGATAGATGAAAACTTAAAAGAAGCATAGAAACTGAAAAGAAGCATCTCGCAAACAACTGCACCACACCCCAGCCAATGATAACAAATGGAAACTTATTAGAAGCATGGAAACTTAAAAGAAGCATCTCTCAAACACCTACACTTCCCATCCTATATTCCCACCCCATGCGTCATGCGGCTCTCGCTGCTGACAACAAGCATGTCCAATGTCCAACCCGGCGTATGCAGCTGGTGCTGCGGTATATAAAACATCCGAGATTTGGTTGCGGCACGCGGTTTGGCCGTCCGTTGGGCGTATTCGACGGACGACCGGGCTGCGTGTTGGAACGAACCTCCATAGATGCCTGGAATTGGCCGCAATGCCCACCATACGCTGGCAAATCAATCAATCAACTTGTCCCTGAATAAGCTATATTACAACATCCACATGCCATTATTGCTAAAAAAACGTATCTCTGATCAAATTGTAAAAGGCTACCACTATTATGAAGTCGAAATGTGATAGTAGCGAAATTGGCCAAGTTCAAGTTATACATTATATATTCATATGCCACCAGAATGATGTCATTTCTATCAGTCATTTCCCAGTATAGTTAATCTTGTTAATCAGCATCATATTACAAATGTGCTTTCATTACTATTTTATAATTCTAACATATTTAGTCTTTACTTGTACTTTGAGTTAAACGGACGCATTGTATTTATATTGAATAAACGCATTCGTGTTCCGGACTTTGTAATTGTTTTTTAAAAAGTGTTCCACCCCATCTCGAACCGTTATTGGCGCAGTCGGTAGGATAGCGAGGGTATTTTTACTGCAATCTACCCTTCTATTTCTATAGAAAAATCGCTATTCGAAGAAAAGACAGTTCCTGGTCGACCCAAGTGCAAGTGATCTCCAAGAGGGGCCTAGCCAGATCTACACCAATGTAAGTTTGTCTATTTCCTTTCTTGCCTACTCCAATTTCTATATCGAATAGATTTTCAAGAGTATTTTAGGTTTAAAGTGGTTCATTCTGAACATTTTTGTGAAACTTCTATCGAAAGAAGCAATTTTACAAAACGTAACTATCTTTGTTACACGTAGTCTAAGGAAAATAAACAATCGTATTCTGTTTAAATTTTATGAAGATAAAGAGAATCTTTATATTTTAAATACGCGTTACATTCTCAATTTGAATTTTTGTGACCATTTTTATACTGTGTAATTACAGTCAATAAGTGATTAAATACTATTAGTCATTCTAAATAAATAAACATTTTTATTAATAATTAGTTTTATAATCATTAATAAAAAATGGACGCTGCAATGTACAGAATTTATGCCGATAATATTCCACCTTTCAACGGTGACAAACACATGTTACCAGCATTCATAGGTGCTTGTGATGATTTAGTAGTGAGTTTCCAAAATCGAACGGAAACAAATAATCCAATTAACCGCGCTATAATTAGAACCATAATATCAAAATTAAGGGGACGCGCATCAGAATTAGTTAGTCCTAGGGATGAACTAAACACATGGCCATTAATTAAAGACTTTTTAAATTCAGCATTTTCAGACAGACGGAGCGAGAAAACTTTATTAAATGATCTAATGACAGCTTATTTAAACAAAAATGAGACATTTGCAGATTTCGGAAGTAGATTACAGTTATTACGTAGTTTACTAGTTGCTAAATTAAATGAGAATGGCGAACCAGCCGCGGTTAAACAAGTCAAAATTATTAATTATGAACAATTAGCATTAACTACTTTTATTAATAATTTAAATAGAGAAATTCGCATAATTGTGAAATGTAAAAGTCCAGAAACGTTAGAAGCTGCCTTGCAAATTGTAGCTAATGAGGAATCTGAAATTGAGTACGACAATCGTATGCAAAGACGGAGACCTCAAAATGTATCAAATTCACAAAATTTTTCAAGTTCACAAAATTCACAGGGCCAACAAAGTTACCATCAAAATCCGGTATTTAGAACTCAAAATGTAAATCATAATTTCCAAAGATCACAATTTCCAAGCCAACCAATTAATATACAACCCCGAAACTTACCTCCGCAGAGATTCGCGACAAATCAACAAGTATTTGGAAGACCTAATAATTTCAATAGGGTCAATGTTTTTAAACCAAACAACAATTTTATTCCGAGAAATAGCCCAACACCGATGTCTACACAAAGTAGAAATCCAACTGTACAAAATAATCAAAATTTTAACCAAAATCAAAATTTTCAAAGACCAGTGTCGCAATCGCAAATTAGAAATAACTTCCCGTGGTTTAAACCATTACCAAAATTAAACTATATTGCAGAGGAACTGAACAATGTTGAAAACGAATACTCATGCGAGTTATCTAGGGAATCATTCGATATTTCTGATCCGGCAGAACAACAGTTCTTCAACGAAAATCCGCCAAATGAATTCCCAGAATATTATACTGACGAATTCTTAGAATTTCTTTCAAACACTCCGAATAATAACGAAACGGAACAACAGCAAAATTTTACTGTAGTCCCAGAAACACGGCCCCTGATATAGCATTTAACGCCTACGTAAATGCGCTTCCTTTCATAGAAATAAAAAACCCAAAATTAAAACTTTTAATAGACACCGGATGCAATATTAACATGCTTAGACCCATAGTAGCCGAGTATTTTTATCCTGAATACATAATAAAAAGTCCTTCGGTTTTAAAAACGCCTCTTGGCGACAAAAAAGTATTAGGTAAAATTAAAATTCCTGCTTTTCCAGAATTTCAAATAAAGAAGGATATCGAATTTACATTATTTCCATTCTCTGATTATTTTGACGGAATAATAGGCTTAGAAGAACTTAGAAAATTAGAACTCACTATGGATTTAAAAAATCAAATTTTGTATAATCGAAATAAAATTCAAATACCATTCAATTATAGGCATGAGAGTACACAAAATCAATTTACCATCGAAATTCCACCTTTTTCGAGTATCCAACAAAGATTTCCGGTAGACATCGCGGAAGGAGAAATAATTGTACCCGACATTAAATTTAACGAAATTTGGATTCCTGAAACGGCCGCCTTAGCCGATAATTTTAAAGCCATTTTCGAAATACAAAATACGAGCGATCGTACAATATGTTATACATTTTTTGAACCTTTCCATGTCACAAAGTTACAAGCAGACGAAGTAGAAATTTTTAATTTTGAAACGTTCATTCCCGAATATAGTACCAACAAAGTTAATATATTAAATGAAATTAGAACCGACCATATGAACGACGAAGAGAGGCAAGCTATTTTAAAAGTAATCTCTGAATTTTCAGATTTATTTCATAACAACGATTCACAACTTACATTTACAAACAAAATTAAACATGAGATTAAAACGACGGACGAAATACCGGTACATACAAAAACTTATCGATTTCCCTTCTGTCACAAAGAAGAGGTAAACAAACAAATAAATAAAATGCTAGACGACGGTATAATTAGGCACAGCCAAAGCCCATGGTCGAGCCCAATTTGGATAGTCCCAAAAAAGGCCGATGCCAGCGGGAAAAAGAAGTGGCGTATCGTTGTGGATTATCGAAAGGTAAACGAAAAGACTATTAATGATAGGTACCCCATACCAAACATCGAGGATATTCTCGATAAATTAGGCAAATGTAATTATTTTTCTACTTTAGATTTAGCCAGTGGGTTCCATCAAATTGAAATGAATCAAAATTCTATCGAAAAAACAGCATTCAACGTCGAAAACGGGCATTATGAGTACTTACGAATGCCTTTTGGCCTTAAAAACGCCCCCGCGACATTTCAAAGGGTCATGGACCATGTACTACGAGACTTACAGAATAAAGTTTGCCTCGTGTACATGGACGATATCATAATTTTCAGTACTTCCCTTCAGGAACATATTGCAAATTTAAAATTAGTTTTCCAAAAGTTACGTGACGCTAAATTACGTATACAACTCGACAAATCAGAATTTCTGAGGCAAAACGTTGAATTTTTGGGACATATTATCACTCCAGATGGCATAAAGCCGAACCCAAAGAAAATTAAAGCAATTCAAGAATTTCCAATCCCGAAAACCAGTCGCGAGATAAAATCGTTTTTAGGCATGTTAGGATTTTACAGAAAATTTATTAAAGATTTTGCGAAAATTACAAAACCTTTAACGTCGTGTCTAAAGAAAAATGTTAAAATAGTACATGATAAAAAATTTGTTGACGCATTTGAACTTTGTAAAACACTCCTCAGTAATGAGCCCTTGTTACAATATCCAGACTTTACTCAACCGTTCATATTAACAACTGATGCAAGTAATTTTGCAATAGGGGCGGTATTATCACAAAAAATAAACGGTACGGAAAAACCGGTAGCTTATGCAAGCCGCACGTTAAATGACGCCGAGAAAAATTACTCGACGATAGAGAAAGAGCTGCTTAGTGTAATTAACTTCACAAAATACTTTCGGCCGTACCTTTTTGGCAGAAAATTCAAAATTATAACAGATCACAAACCATTACAGTGGGTGAACAGTTTAAAGGAACCTAATTCCAGACTCATGCGGTGGAGACTTAAACTTCTCGAATATGACTATGATATCGAGTACAGAAAGGGAAAAGATAATAAAGTCGCAGACGCGCTCTCGCGCATAGAAATCCACCCGTTAGAAAACGAATCGATCATAGGTAACGCTGATAACGAAGAGAATCGCGTTGAAAAAGACTTTCCAACTCTAGATGACTTATTAGAACTCGATCTGCATCCTATAGAACCCCTGGACTCTATATCTGAACCCCAACCTTCAACCAGTAAAATTAATATAATCTCAGATGTAACCATCGTACCCCCTGTAGTAGAAAAGCCACCGTCAAGCAACAATACTTTACATTCCGCCGTAGAAAATCCTATTTTAGAGATACCAATATCAGACCGCGCTATAAACACTTTTCATAATCAAATACTTGTAACCATGAGTGATGACATTCTTAAAACAAATATAAAAATCGAAAAACCTTTCAACACAAAAACCAGATTCTCAATGGTTTTCCCTAGCAGAGATAAAAATATTTTAGAACAAGAAATAGTTAAAGCTTTTAAAGAAAACATTAAACCACAAACTTTATACGGTATATTAATTGACGAAAGATGTAAAACATCGCTAGTACCCATTTTACAGAAATATTTTAATAACAAAAGTTTTAAATTGGTACAGGCAATAGATTATCTCACAGAGCTAACAAAAGAAAAAGATATCCAAGAAACCTTAAAGAAACACCACATAAATAAAACCGGACATTCAGGAATTACGGAAACTTTAAAAGATATACGAAAAAATTATTATTGGCCAAATTTAGTCAATGACGTCAGAAATTTTATTAACACTTGTGAAAATTGTCAAATTTGTAAATATGAAAGGAGACCCAATCAAATTGTTTTACAAAATACACCAATAGGAGAAAAACCATTTGATCATATTTATATTGATACCTTTTCGATAGACAATACGAAGTTCTTAACAATTATTGATAGTTTTAGCCGTTTTGCACAGGCATATGCCATAAATCAAAATGCTCAGGGAGTAATCGAAGGGTTGCTTAAGTTTATGTCACATTTTGGTGTGCCCATGAAAATAACATGTGACCAGGGTACGGAATTTAAAAATTTACTATTAGAGGAATTTGCAAAAGTACATAGTATAAACATACATTATATCACAGCCAACAACCCTAACAGTAATTCCCCGATTGAACGTTTTCATTCAACCATCATAGAAAAATATCGTTTATTAAAAAATGAAAGCCCATATAAAAGCACCCCAGAAATGACAATGAATCAAAGTTTATTAGTGTATAATAACTCTATCCACTCTGTAACTAGGTACACTCCGTTCCAAATTGTAAAAGGAAATTTAAGTATAAAAACAAATTATGAATTATCAGATCATTGTATAATAAATGACTACTTAAATAAACAATCAGTTCACTACAAATTGATAAATAAATTAGTAAACGAAAATAATGGGAGAGCCAGAAGACATTTATTCGAAAAGGAAATTCATAAAGAAAATGTAGATTATACACCACAAGAGGGCGACCAAATATATAAAAAAATAACTAAAAGCTCAGCTAAACATACTGCACGGTATCGACCTGTAGAGTTGCAAACGGACTTAGATAATAAAGTTGAAACATCACGCGGGACTTATCACAAAAAAATAATTAAACCTCCTAGAAAAATAACTAAAACAAAAAATGTTGTTGCAAATGCTGCTGACAGCATGGACAATTCTGTTCCTTCGCATAGTAGGAGCACAGATAACCCTGCTACCGATAAACAATCCCCTTTTACCCTTCCTAGTCAGTAAGGCCAAATTAACTAAACAAAAGCACACATATGTAAAATACGTAGATCTACAAATTTTCGAAAACCCGTTAGAGGCAATAAAAACCAACATAGAAATAATATCAAATATTAGCAAAAAGAACGAACCATCACCCTCTCCATTAGAAATATTTGATCACCTAAAATACTTATATAACAAGACTTTGAATAAATATAGGAATTTAAAACCAACACACAAACAAAAACGTGGATTAATAAATATAGTAGGTAAAGCCTATAAGTGGGCTTTTGGACTTCTTGATTCTGATGACGCGGAAGTATATGACAACGCAATTAAAGTATTAGAAAAAAATCAGCAAGGGATGCACCACGATTTGGAAAACATGCTAACCATCACAAAACAATTTATGAATGAAACGAATAACGTAATAGGAAAGATATTAATTAATCAAAATCAAATCTATGAACAAATTAGAAAATTTCAGACTAACGTAATCCAAAACATTTTATTATTGAAATCTCAATATTGGATAAACGTAATGATCATTGACTGTCAAAACATGATCGAAATCTTAGATACCTTAGAAAATAGCGTATTATTTGCCAGGCTAAATGTAGTAGACAATAATATATTATCCCTAGCTGAATTGGATAGTATTCTTGAATCAATAAAATCAATATATCCTGATGGTGTAGTAAATTTTGAGTATAAACAGTCATACCTAGAAATAATTAAAATAGAAGTTCTTTATGTTCAGAGTAAACTTTTATTTAATTTCCATATACCAGTAGTCGATGAAAATTTATTCGATTATTATAAACTCTTTCCTATTCCCAACAAAGGCGAAATCCTAATTCCACCAGAACCCTATATCATAATAGACAATGAAGACCACTATTTCCTACGAGAGCCCTGTAACATCATAGAAGACTATTGCATATACCATGAAAGAACACCAAATAAACTTCCTAGCTGTATTCCACAACTTCTGAGGGGGAACCAACTCCACAACTGTAGCACCATTATGGTAAATTCCATCCACAAGACACTCTTGGAACCAGTCAACGATGCCAATGTAATTGTCGTCCCAGCAAAAATGGAAAAAATCATCAAACAGTGTCCACATCAGGAATACATCGAGATCAGTGTACCTCATCTCGTTAAAATTCCCAAAAATTGCCGAATTGTAGTAGGTAATTATTCCTTCGAAAATATTGACGTCATCTTGGATACAAAACCCATAGATCTTCTGCCCATAAGAACAACTGTGCAACTTTCATCACGTGACTCGCCATTAGTTCTGCAGGAAATACACACGGACAGACTCACAGACATTTATAAGTCTGCAAAATCAACCCATATACAGGACTTAGAAAGTGTTAAGTTAACAACGAACTCTAGTAACGTTGTACTTTATACTGTAGTAACCATTGTAGTTCTTCTTTGCATTTTATTATTGTATAAATATTGTTTGAAAAACAGAGACCAAATAATTAAGGTATTAACTAGACACAAGAAAATAAAGAATAATAGCAAAAAGGTTTCAATGACTGAGAAAAATGAAATCATGTTAGAAAACAAAGAAAAAACTCACCCTTTGTTTTCCACTTAGAGGGGAGTCATTATATATTCATATGCCACCAGAATGATGTCATTTCTATCAGTCATTTCCCAGTATAGTTAATCTTGTTAATCAGCATCATATTACAAATGTGCTTTCATTACTATTTTATAATTCTAACATATTTAGTCTTTACTTGTACTTTGAGTTAAACGGACGCATTGTATTTATATTGAATAAACGCATTCGTGTTCCGGACTTTGTAATTGTTTTTTAAAAAGTGTTCCACCCCATCTCGAACCGTTATTTATATATTACTATATATATTAATACGATATATTTACTTTGACAATAAACTTGAGAAAAAAATGGTGTTTTGCGAATGACTTTTCAGCCATAGCCATATATACAAGTATAGGCAGATCTAGAAATAATTTATAGATACAATTTAAAAGCATAATTGGTGTTTGAGGACAATATTTTACGAAATAAAACGTTACATATGGACCTGTGAAAAGCCGATCTATTTTGTTTTACTGCTAAAAATGACATTTGATTAGTGCGATGATTCCAAAAGATTACATTATGTTGGCTTCCAAATTAAGCGAAGCAAAGATAATGTATTTGATGAACATATTTCCTTCATTTGAACGAGATTAAGCGAAGTGAAAGATGTATTAAACGATAACGATACCTAACAGTAAACTAATAATAGTAATAACTTACCTGAAAGCTTGTAATCTCCACAATAAAATCAATGTCTTTTCTACGCAACAGAATAGAAATGAATACGCCTGTTGACCCAAGCAGCGATGTCAGAGGAAGAAAAAAAATGGAAAAATAAAATTTCACCTCCGTTCGGTTAATTGAACCTTATTACCCAATATCGATGTTGAAGGTCGGTATAAAAATGAACCAATAACAATAACAAAACCAGACGTATTTTTAACCTACCTCAATGTCGATAGCAGACAATAAGGTTCGATGAGCCAGACCACGACGCACAGTGGGGCTGAAAATATAGTGAGCATTCAAAATTCTCTATGGCCTTTAATTTTTGACCAATTGCAATATTTTTTTTTCAAATAATCGTCAATCTTCGGGCTACTAAACTGTCGAGGCAGATTTTTAAATAAAATCAAAATTGAACTTACACACCTCGTTACAGTTGATCAAAATTTGTCGAATAAGCAGAAAAATCAAAATAACTACATAAATTGACCAAATTACGGCTACTTTTTTCTTTTCTTAGTCGGTTTTGAGGAAATAAATAAGAATATACTCTAGAAAGTGTCCTAAGGCTTCTCACCAAAAAATTGGCAGAATATTGATCCATCATAACGATGAACGTACGTTCAATTTCGATTTTTTTTCAAAAATCTGCCTCGACGATTATTTTAAAAAATATATGGAGATTGGACAAAAATTAAAGGCTGTAGAGAATTTCGAATGGTACATTTTTTTTTCAGTTTCACTGTGGGAAGTCGAAATGTTATATAATAACTTTTAGTGACCATTCTTTTGAAGGTGATTCAATTATCTCGACATTTTTTTTTTATTATTTACTCGAAAGCCATCTCACCCACGACAAAATGTTTAGATCATGTCCGTTGTAAAATTTACTCATTTTTCAATTTTCCCTAAAATCGATATTTTACTACCACATCCACGTAGTGGCCTGAAAGTATAGTAATCGTAAAAGAAATGTCAAAAATATTTATAACAGTAACCAAGACATCAGATTTTTTTATAATATTTTCACCCACCCCTCTCCATTATTAAAGTGTTTAATAAAATTAAATTACGATGTTCACTTGAACTTTGGTACACCTATGTATTATAACGACATCTGGAACTAGATTATATTTTGAGATGACTCCGTTCAAGAGCTGGGGGTTAAATACGGGTAAATAGGGGAAAATAAGTAAAGTAAAAACTGATAAAAGTACAGAAACTTGGGATTTCTTTATAATATTTTTCAACTTCCCACCACTTCCAGTCCATTATTAAAGGGATTGGTAAAATAAAATTGAGATATTCACTTGATATTTGGTACACGTATGTGTCGTAATGACATATGACTGAGATGATTCCGTGGAATGGATGGAGATGGGGGGGAGGGGTGGAAAATGGGGAAAAATAAGTAAAGCAATGAGAGTCCAGAAACTTAATTTTTAAAATCTTTTATTTAACTTGTTCTCTATGTTAGTATGTTTGGGTCAAATCTTGCAAAAGATAGATCTTGGATATTAGTGTTCAATAGTGAATTCGGCGACGCCCGGAGAGATTCTGCAGTGCCCGAATACAGATTCGTTAGCGCCCTAATTGGACTGAATGCGACAGGACCCGGAACATTGCTATTCGGCAGCGCTCGGATATTACCTTGGTATTCGGTAGCGTCGGGATATGGATTCGGAAACGCCGGGATTTTACCTTGATTCGGAAGTTCTGGAGGCTTGCCTGGCAATCGGCCACACCCTCTTATTAAAATTCTGTGACCAATTATTTTCACATACTAAAGTGCAAATAAAGATACTTGGATAGGAAATCTGGGTGTGGAAGCAGTGACTCCTTAAGTAGCAGTTTTTTATACTAATCGAGATTTAGTTGGAAACGTCGTTGGTTACATAAATTATCTCACTATTTAGCCGTTTTTGGTATAAAGTCGGCACGCCACGTCTGTACAGCTTTTACTTCCACATCCACGTAGTAGACTGGAATTACAGTAATCGTAAAAAAATTAAAGAAAAATGTTTTGTTGAAATAGGTTTAGAATGTCACGAAACGACGAGATTTTAAATTTGAGTGGAAAATAAATTTTGTCTGTCGCACAGTGATCCAAAAAAAAGTTCTTTTTGTTCAAAATTATCTAGAGCTCGTATTTTACAACCAATTGGGATATACAGTATGTCTCACTTTTCGTTACTCCCATATCACAGCTCTTTTCACAATGTGATTTTTTTTACATTCGGGTGGAAGGTACTTACTCATCAGGAGATTGTGTCACGATAAAATATTTTGTCCACGACTATTAAATAATGTCCTCATTATGTATGTGTTTCCTCAAGGATAATGCTATCCATTATTTCCTGCAGTGAATAATGATTTTATTATTCACTGATTGCAGTGAATAATGAGGACAGTCAGTTGTTTATTAAAAATTACGTTAGTGACTTTTTACTAAAAATTTAAAATGTCAAAATTGCAGCAACCAGAAGACAGGTGTTGTTTCTCTAAGTTTTCTAGGAAGCACTCAAATGGTACATGCCGAAGAGGTACTTTAATGAACACTCAAAAACTACATTAGTAAGTTTTTTTCAAAGCATCATCAATTGGCAACACGCGGAATCCCTAACATTGTTTTTTAAAACCATTTATCGACGTGCCTACAAACTGTATTATTTTATTGGTAAGCCATGACAATGTGTCAAAGCGTAATTCTGTAATTGATTTGAAACGTCAAAATTTGTGCGATTTCAACGCCAACGTTATTTACAATAATTTTACATATTAGGTATTCAAAAAGAGTAATATAATTAGATAAAATGGATACTGACAGTGAAAATGAGATTTCTTTGGCACTGCGAGTAATAATGGAAGCTACAGAAATCGACTCATTAAACTTGTTGCCTGAAAAATATCGATAAAATAATATATGATATCATATGAATCTTTGATTTACGACACTCGCCTCACCTTCGTGAATAATAGCCATCATTATATGCTCGTTGAATAATATACTATTAAAATCCAACAGTGGCCTCCGTCGTTATGAAGAAAAACGTACCTAATTTTTAACTGTAAAACAACCTCATAATCGTATTCGTTGTTATCAGGAACTCACTACAACCGAATTTTAATAATATAGTGTACTTGGTGTTCACGTAATAGGCAAATAAAAATTTCGTTATTAAAGTATTAATTATTACAGTAGTTACTTTATTTTCGGACGTAATTATAAGTTAATTAAACTGGAGGAAGACAGACTTTCCATTTAGAATTAATCACGTGACGACAATCAGTTTACTTAACAGTCAAAATCTCACAATAATCGACTTGGAAATAAAAAAGTTCAATTTTAGACAAATTTGATTCACGATCAATACAATATTCAATAAATAAATAAATTGACGTAGATAAGTAAATCACAGTTTGCTCAACATATCACATGATTAATTCTAAATGGAACAACTCTTCCTTGAGCTTATCCGAAAATAAAGTTATGACTAATATACCTAATTGGTATTTGAAAAAGACAAATTTTATTTTCTGATCTTATTGAAATTCGGTATTAGTAATTTTTTGTTAAAACGAATAAGATTATGAGATTCTTTTACAGTGAAAACATTACCTAATATAGTTTTTTGGAAAGTTAAGTCCATTTTTCTTCACAACAACGAACGCTGCTGGTGGATTCTTCAATATTTTACCGTGATAATATCCTGCTGGGTAAGTACCTTCCACCATTTTTTTTAATCGCGTTGTTAATAATGGAGCTGTGATATGGAAGCCATGAAAAGTGAAACATCCTGTACATTTTTTTAATATTCGTGATATAAATAGGAAAAAATCTGTCATGGACGCTTTTTGAAATATGGAAACCTGAAGATGGTTAATGTGCTTAAATGGACATTTTTATTAAAATCTTACAGAAACATTTTCTTTTTTACCAGTTTAAATAAATCTTACCACTCGGAGGTTTTCGAGGTCGCCGATCACGAATTTGATATCTATATTGTCGTGACCAACCTGCAAGATGGCAGTATCAATATGGAGGCTATAAAATGCTAAGAAATGATAAAAATAATATATTTTCGTTAATGGGACTGAATTGCTTATTTATGATCGATAATTAATAAATAGCAGCCATTTTCAATTTCCAAATTTTACAATCCTGCTTAAAAGTAGCTTCTTTAGAACAATGCATTTGTTTAATTTTTTGTTTTCCATTTTGGATCCGCCATCTTGAATTTCTTACTGGAACGTAAAACTGAGACAATTTGAATTCAAAAATACTAATCCGTAGGATTTTTATAAAAAATGATCATTTAGACACATTAATCGTCTCCAGTTTTTCATATTTCAAAAATCGGCCGTAACGGATTTTTTCGTAATTAAATCACGAATATTTTTTATTTATTTATTTATATATTTAATTGCCACTTAACCAGGACGGCGAAATGAGATACGGTCACCCATCCAAGTAAAAATGGACTCGACTGACGTGACTTAACTTCGCCGATCGAGATCTCGCCACTAAAACCGAAACCATACCTCAAAAAAATATGTTCTCATCGGTTGCAATATAAGAGCTCTAGACAATTTTGAACGAAAAAACTTTTTTCTGGACCACTGTGTGTCGGTCAGTCAGTCTGCCTGTAACTTTTCTTATGTGCACGATTACTCTGGAAATTGATGAAATTTGATACACCTATAATGCGATGTAACATTAAATTATATTTTGAGCTTATTTCGATTAAGACTTGGGGGTAAATAGAGATAAATATGTAAAGCAAGTTAATAAGAGTCCAGAAACTTGGGATTTGGCGCATATACTGGAAGTCAGGACCTCTAATTCTTTGATGACATCTGCCATCACACCACCAACTCCACTACATTATTAAATGGGTAAACAAAATAAAATCAAAGTATTGACTCGAAGTTTGGTACACATATACCGGGTGGTCACAAGTCAATGTACGCCCCCAATATTTTGGTTGTTTTTGTATTTACAAATTTGGTTTTTGGTACAAATAAATTAGACAATAATAGGCTACTTTTAGACTAGCAGGAATGAAAATATCAACTTTTTTTTCTTAAATAAAATGGCTATATTTTTTTTATGGTTTCTCATTAGCATAAATTTCTAAGTGCCGCAGTTTTTTTCAGATGTAAAAAATTCCAAAAACTAAGTGAGATACGAACAATTTTTTAATTTTTTCAAAATGGCCGCGTCAGATACTAAGTAGGCTATGGAAATTATTAGTAAGGTTGGAGACTTGTCTGTAAAGCAGAAAATAGTTGTTTGAATTACTGATAGGTACCAGTATGTCTAGTTTTTTTTTTTTACGGAATTTCATTTTCATTTTTATTTCCGTAGGGATCCTATGGAATTTTTTTTAATGGAACTGTGCTATTTCTTTTATTAATCAGAAATAATGATTCATAAACTATAATTTTTTCGCCATTAATAATTTCTTAACGATATCCTCCGTAATAATAGAAGTATTTTTAATAAGTAAACACAAATTAAACAAGAAGTCATTTTAATAGGTATAACGTTACAATCATGAATAAACAACAAAATAACAAAACTATTTAAAACCTAAATTATAATAAACCATTATAAAAATTGTTCAAACTGTTCACCGTTATGATTAATACACAGATTAGCGCGACTTATCGTTGCACGTCTAACATTCTGTAATTGTTGAGGTGTTGTTTGTGCAATTTCGTGTCGAACTCTTTCTTTCAGATCATGCCTTGTGGTTGGAGCAATTATGTAGACTCTATTTTTCAAATGCGCCGAAATAAAAAAATCGAGTGAGGTTAAGCAAGGCGACCTTGCAGGCCAGACTGGACCATGGGTCCCAATCCAACGATCTGAAAATAACTGATTTAAGTAATCCCTAATGATAATAGCATTGTGTGGTCCAGCCCCGTCTTGTTGGAAGTAAATCTCGTCAATATTGGTATTGGAAATTTGATTAATCTGTGGAACTCTTATATTTTGGAGAAATTCTAGATATCTTGGTCCAGTTAGAGTTTCGATAAAAATTATTGGACCTATGATATGGTCGCCCAGTACGCCTAACCAAACATTGAAGCCAAACCGCTCCTGAATCCGCCCTTGTCTCATAATGTGAGAATTATCAATTGCCCAATATCGAGTGTTGTTTCGATTAAATAACCCAAGGTTTGTAAATCTCGATTCATCAGTAAACAAAATGTTTTTGATAAAATTCTCATTTCTTAACTGGCGTAACTGTAACCAATTACAAAAGGTTATTCTTCACTAAAGCTGATACACAATAAATCTTTCTTCAATTTCTACGTTAGGCTCAGTTCTAAATTGTTGCTCCAACAGGGCGAAATAGTTTCTCGGAGTTTGTCTTCTTTCTGGATATCTCCGTCCATACAGACTTTGTGCTCTAGTTGCATTACGTCGAGTCTCTCCATAAATAATGAGCATGTCAACTTTTTCATCTCTTGAATAATTTTCAGCCATTTTATATTAATTTTCTTGTTTATAACAACTTTAATACACTTGCTTCAGAAAATTAGTGAGTAAGTCAAGACTAATTCAATTGTTGCGAATGTCTGTCATTGTCATTGCTATCTGCAATTTTGGATTTAAATGTAGAAAGGTACCTTATTATTAAAATGATTTGTTGACGCTTAGTTTTTAAAAATACTTCTATTATTACGAAGGATATCGTTAAGAAATGATTAATGGCGAAAAAATTATAGTTTATGAATCATTATTTCTGATTAATAAAAGAAATAACACACAGTGCCATCAAAAAAAATTCCATAGGACCCCTACGGAAATGAAAATGAAAATGAAATTCCGTTATTGTGAAAAAAAAACTAAAAATACTGGTACCTATCAGTAATTCAAACAACTATTTTCCTCTTTACAGACAAGTCTACAGCCTCACTAATAATTTCCA
The DNA here is from genome assembly GCA_963583905.1 of Stenurella melanura. Taxonomy (NCBI): domain Eukaryota; kingdom Metazoa; phylum Arthropoda; class Insecta; order Coleoptera; family Cerambycidae; genus Stenurella; species Stenurella melanura. The sequence goes on from OY757312.1 coordinate 103,975,009, forward strand.
TAGCCTACTTAGTAATTTTCTTACATCACATTCATCTGACGCGGCCATTTTAAAAAAATTTAAAAATTGTTCATATCTCACTTATTTTTTGGAATTTTTTACATTTGAAAAAACTGCTGCACTTAGAAATTTATGCTTAATGAGAAACCATCAAAAAATTATAGCCATTCTATTTAAGAAAAAAAAAGTTGATGTCACTTCCGGTTCAACCGGAAGTGATATTTTCATTCCTGTTAGCCTAAAAGTAGCTTATTATTGTCTAATTTATGTGTACCAAGAACCAAATTTTTAAATACAAAAACAACCAAAATATTGGGGGCGTACATTGACTCGTTTCCACCCGGTATATTGTAACTAAATCTGGAATTGGATTATATTTTGAGCTTATTTCGTTGGAGGGTTGGGGGTGATGAGAGATAAATAATTAAAGCAAGCTAATACGTGTCCAGAAACAAAATTTTTCATGACATCTGCCACCCCACCACCATCTCCATTATTAAGGAGGTTCGCAATATAATATTAGGATTTAGTGTGTGTACTATCGCAAAAGTTCTCCAAACTATTTTTACCATCAGCAGCCCCTTTGCACCTTGGGGCAGACGATTTCAAATATTATATTAGTTCGACATACTAGAGTGAGAATATAGTAGCAAAATGTTTTCCTTTAAAGAAACTCAGATGCAAAATCTAAATGTGGAAATAGCGATTCTTTAGGCGGCGAGTGTTATCCTATTTTTCCTGTTCCTAGAAAATAGAGTATATTTTATGAAGAATCATACGATATTGTGTAGCCTTATAAAAATTTAAGAGGGTCAAGAAATAAATTCAACATATTGCACGTTTCCAGTTAAACGGATTTTAAATGGATATATGCGTGTACTGGATCGTATGGGGTCCAAAGGAGGAAATCGTGGGTAGATCAAATATCATAATAATTCACATTTATAATAAAAGTAAAGTACCTAATATTATATCTGCTATGTAATGAAATATGTTATTACATAACAGATTACATTTATTTTCTTACTATAAAATGAAATAATCCAGTTCACTTTAATCATGTGATTATTTCTGAAATTATAGTTTCTTCCAAGGAATATTGGTTTTAAATGTTTTATTTGAATTTGTATTATGCTTGAATAAATTTTCAACGTATTCATACGATTCTGTTTAATAACTTTTAAAAGTAACACATAAATCTATTTTGAATAATGTCTTTTAAATACGGAGATCATTATTTGATATAAGTTAGTGGCTGACAACAAATATAATGCTGTCATTTCATGCTGAACTAACGAAGATAAATGTATGGTTAACCCATTGTTAAGATTTTATTTTAAGAGTGAACTTCGTTTATCGATTTAACTGTGCATTACATTTCGACACTGCTAATTACTAATTCGACGTAACTTTAGAGTAAAATTAATTTAATTCTATTTCGTAGATTTTCATATATACTCATAGTCTTGCTCTAAATATTATATAGTGAATATATTGTTGTGACAACAAGTTAGTCACATCCCAAGGAATTGTACAGATTGTTAAAAATTTGATTTCACAGAGAAAACTGAAAAATCCACTACAAAATGGCCAAATTAAATTATAAAAACCTATGCGTTAGATGTAAAACATTACTGAAATATTTGAGCAATAACAGCATGATATTTTAAACTGGATAACAAACCTAAGTTCTAATGAAACACAACCAAAAGTATTAAATTATTCTAAACGAAACGTGAAAGGTCAAATGACCAAAAATAATATTTAAATGTATCAAACCCGAATATTTTGTATAACATAATATGTACAGGACTTTAAAAATGGTTTAATATCTATTAAGTTACGTCATCATGAACTATAACATGTAGATATAAGTAAGGACTTGACCCATGGTCAACATAAGCAGGATAGTAGTGGGAATATAGATGAAAATTAACAAAAATCTATTTAAAAGTGAAATAAAAACATTATTTGTAGTGAAATTTTCAATAAGTACTCATGAGTGAGCTATAAACACTAAAAGACTTGATAAACGTATATCCAAAATCATGGATACAAAAAACATTATTAGTAAGAACGGTAGACTCCACCGCAGAAGTGAAAAGTGATAAAAACTGTAGAATTTCACATCGTATTGACTTTAAAGTAATGAATATGGTAGATACTTACTATATTTCACTAAAGAACGTGAAAGTTCTAGAATACCTGGACTATTAGAGGTCTCAAGATCCATTAATTAAAATAAGGGTGCATAACATTACATATTTCCGACTGTATCTCACAAAAGAGAAAATTTATGTTGATAAAACACAGACATGGTGTTGAAGGGAACTTTTCCCAGTAGTTTTCATAAGTTGTATGTTAAAATTTCATCAAGGTAGATAAGTTGTAAGCCAATCAAGAAAACCAATGACAGTTTGCGGTACCCTAAAAAGGCAAAAAATGCTTTGGTCATTATTTTGATGTAAAATATAGTAAGATAAGTGTTATTAGTATAGAATTGTTCAGAGAGGATTGCTAATCAATTTACATAATAGTTATATTAGCATAAGATAGTTTTTAGTTGAATATTTGTAAAAATAGTTGGTAATAGAAAAATTTTAAATATTGACAAAAACATATAGTATGGCATATCAGAAAACGCAGAATAAGCTCTAGTAAATGAATATGAAATTAGTTTTATCATTTTCAATCCACAAAAAGAATTATATTAAAATAAAGTTTTTCATAATAAAATGACAGAAGTCAAGTAGTCTGTTTTGTAATATAAATGTCAAACTAGGCTTGTGTGGGCCAATAGAATTCCACAAATTCAAATTTAGTATGTTTTTGGTATTGAAAGCGTAAGCACGCTAAATTTAAGAGGAAAAATTAACCTCACTTTTATAAAAATAAAATATAAAGTATGTTTTGAACGTCGAGAGCGTAAGCACGCAAAAATTAAGAGGAAAAATTAACCTCACTTTTATAAAAATAAAATATAAAGTATGTATTTGGTATCGAGAGCGTAAGCACGCTAAATTTAAGAGGAAAAAAATAACCTCACTTTTATAAAATTATGAATAAATAATGAAACCAGCATACTCACAGTAATAAGTAAACCAGGCTGAAGATAAAATTTAAAATATTTGATATCCAAGTGGATAAATACATGCTGAACAAGCAAAAGTTCCGTTCCTGAAAGAAATCATAATTTAAAATAAAATTTCTATAACCAAGGATATCATCAAGTTTTGTTTATGAATGAGAAGAAGTAATTTAAAGGTAATAATTTGTGCAACGCATATTTTGAAGTGCAAGTAATCAGGTAAATACTTACCTAGATTTAATAATAAATCCAGTGATATTTTAAACAAAGTGAATTTCATCGAAACGCCAAGAGCTCCGTCAAAACAGTGCTGCCATCGCATAAAGGAAACGACAATTTGAAAGCTGAACGTGCGTACGCAGAAGAATAAGGAGCACCGATCGATAGACTCAAGGTAACATCTAAATAAACAAACAAATAAAACCCTAGGTAATTGAAATCATACAGATGATTATTTTTCGACTAAATAAAGGCCAATTTGTAATTTTATTTTAGTTTTAAGTTGTAAACATTATAAAATTTTATACTCGTTTGTCACATTTCATTTTTATTTTTAAATTGATTAGCTTATTAAAATTTTATATAAAACCAGTGGTTGTGTGTTTCATTGGAACCTACAGTTTGCTGAGGAGAAAGAAACGTGCAATTTTGAGCAATTGAATCCACTCTTGGCCCTGAAAGAGTCAATAATCTCATGCTATAAATTATACTGTTTATAAAAAGAAATAAAATCGGTTTGGCAACAAACCTGGCGCTCAACAAAATTCAAAATTTTATATAAAAAAAATAATATTATAAAAAAATAAAACAGTATAATATAATAGTTTTTCGGCATAAATCACGAATCTCGGCTAAATGCCACAGAGAAAATGTTTCATGAAAATTGACAACTTGAACAGATAAATATTTATTTTTCACAAACTAGACGTCGCAAATTGGTAAAATCACAAGTTTCATTTAATTGAATATATCGGGCCGGGCAAAAATTTTGAATAATCATTACAGATTTCCTTTTCAGAAATCTGTTTCATAATACATTGAATTTAATATTGAATAAAAATGCCTACTTAATGTTTGATTAGTCAGACAAATGAACAGAGACATATAAGATATCCAAACCTAGATTAGTTGACAAATCAATTTTACTACAAAATGTTATAATAAGATATTATTAATAAGATCGTTACGAAACAGGAGTTTCAGTTGGATGCTGCCGACTGGCAACCGTATTTGTAAATAAAAAATAAAAAATAGAAATTAAATAGAATAAACGTTATAGTTTTCGCCGATTTATTGAGTACTCTTCACGGTTTCTTGTAAATGATTTATTTATTTATTTATTTAATAGGTGTTAACCCAATTACAGAATGGGTACAAAAGTAATACAACCAAAATATACAATTTACAAAGTAATTCGATATTATGTGAACATAAACATAAGTGACATATAAGTAACAATTAAAAATAAAAATAAGCAAGAAAGCAGCTTATGACAGTTTTTTTATGGAGGCTACACTGCAGTTGAATATGTCAATTCTATCTTGAATTTTATGATATTTGTCGCATATTTGATTAATAGGAGAAAACTTTTTGATGTTTGTTCTCGGCGTCGGCAAATGAAAAGTTAGTGAATGCCTAGAGGTAATTCTAGGTACCTGAAAGTTAATACGATGAAGAATATCACTGCAGTCTATTTTACTGTTCAGTAGCTTATATAAGAAGATTATTTGTGATTTCGTACGCCTATTCTCGAGACTTTCGATGGATAACCTGTTCTCCATTCGATCATTAAGAAAACCAATAGCGGAATATACACCATCTTCTCTATAGCAGGCATACTTTAAGAATCTTCTTTGTACGTTTTCTACAGTATTCACATGGAGGTCATAATAGGGACAGCATATTACTGAAGCGTATTCAACACGAGATCTTACAAACGAGATATATAGCAACTTCAATGTACTAGTATTAGTGAAGTCCTAACGATAAAGCCTAGCGTCTTATAGGATTCTGATGTTAGATTATTAATATGATTTTTGAAAGTGAGTTTATCATCGAAAGTGACTCCCAGGTCTCAGATGGTGTCAGGTCGAGATAGCGTTGTTTGATTTATTGAGTAGTTGTAATTTATTTTATGCAATTTATTTGTGAAAGACATAACATGACATTTTTGAACATTTAATGGTAATTTGTTTTCTGAACACCATAGATTTATCTTGAGAAGATTTTTTTGTAAATTATCGCAGTCAGCTGCGTTATTGATAGTGGAATAGATTATCATATCATCAGCGTAGAGCATAAACGACACATTTAAGTCAGATCCAATATCATTTATATATATGTTAAACAATAGTGGACCCAGGTTGGAGCCCTGTGGAACTCCAGAGGTAGAGGCTATTTCAACAGACTGGTAACCACACCATTGCACGAGTTGTTTTCTGTCGGTAAGATAAGACTTGAAAAATTTAAGGAGTATTGGAGAAAATTAATTATTAGCAAGTTTTTTCAGTAGGATGTTATGATCCAGTCTATCGAAGGCCTTGGAGAAATCTGTATAGATTACGTCTGTCTGTATGCCAGCATCTAATGAGTCAGCTTGAGTTTGAGTAATAGATAAGAGATTAGTAACAGTTGACCTGCCACGCGTGAAGCCATGTTGATAAGGACTGATGCGATTTTTCATATAATTAGAAGTATGTTCATGAAGAAGCATTTCAAGAATTTTGGCAAAGTTTTTTATAATAGTGATAGGTCTGTAATTCTGGACGTTATTGCGATCACCTTTTTTAAAAATTGGTGTAATTCTAGACATTTTCCAAGTACTTGGAAATGTTTGTGTTTTTAGAGCTAAATTATAGATTATGGTCAACGGATGTGTAAATACATTAGCGCAGTCTCTTATTATAAATGCGGGTATATTATCAAGCCCCGATATTGTCTTCGGCTTTAATTTTTTTATGCAATCATATACTTCTGACTCTGTAAAACTTTCAACATGAAATGAGTCTGTTACAGAGCTATCTTCTGTTGGGTCAGCCAGGTCATCGCTCGGTATATGAGTCCTGAAAGTGGGAGGCAAATGCGTTAACAATGCTTCCTTGATCCTTATACTCCTCGTTATTGAGAATCATATAGTTAGGTATAGTGGATGTATTTCGCTTAGCGTTAACAAATTGCCAGAATTTGTTGGGGTTGTTGAAAATATTTTGTTCAATATTATTGCAGTAGTTTTTGTACGAAATATCTATACTTTCTTTTATGGTTCACCTGAGAATTCTGAATTCTTCTAGTGTTGTTGGGTCATTATTTCTTTTATATTCTTTCCATCGAATTTGTTTCAGTCGAATATTTTTTATTATTTCTGAGGTGAACCAAGGTGGACACGTTCTATGTCGAGGTTTTGTTTTAGGAACAAACAAATCAAAGGACTGATATATTTTGTCATAGAAGTAATCGCAAGCCAAATTAACATCAGAGAAATCATTTAGGCAATCCCAATTTATTTCGGTCAGCTCACGATACAGGTTGATATAGTCGGCTTTGCGAAAATTATGGAAGACAGTGTTAATTTTTTGTTTATTATTTCTTGGATTAAAATTGATATTGAATGATAATAACAAAGCTGGATCATAAACATCTTCCTTTGTAATGATATCTGTTGCTTTTTCGACGGTGATATTTTTATTAGATAGTACCAAGTCCAGTAGGCGATTGTCAGAGTTTTCTATGTTATTGCATTGATTTACGTCTAGGAAATTAATTAAATTTATCAGTGGTATTACCTTCCCCCTAGCATGCGAATTAGACAGATATGAGGAATACTCAGAGATATTGAAGACTCCGAGAATTATTATATCGCAGTTATATATAAATTCACGTGAGCTGATACTGTCAAATATAGCCTCATATGTGTCCACAGGAATGTTAGGCGGGATGTGAAGCAAAAATATGTACACAATCTGGCTCCTCATTATTACCTTTACTCCAATAATATCTATACTTTTTAGGTGACTGAACTGTTATTTAATGTATTTAATGATTTAGACAATTTTTAATTTAAATTTAAAGGTTAAAAATAAGTTGCTTATTTTTCAATTTTACTTATGTATACCAATTTTCAAACTTCTAATAAAATCTTTTCTTGCAATTTTTTTTACCTAATAAATTTTTAACTTTCACCGAATTTAAACAAACTTATATAAAATCATTTAGCTTTACAAAAGTCTTCGCCTAAATGCGTTTTATGAATATATCGTTTTGAATACTTTTTCTTTGTGAAAATAAAACTGCATATTTTTATTTCAAAGACAATACTGAGAAATCTGCCCCTTACGATGACCCCTCTGTATGACTTAAATGGTCCAAACTGAAGAACATACATCATAAACAATAATTTCCTTTGACAAATAGAAATTATTAAACATAAATATGGAACTAGCTACAAAGGCACGCTCACTCATGTTAGACCACTTTCAGACGAGGATACTGAATGTGAGATGCAATATCTGGGAAACCAAGTCGCGGTCGAATTTTACCTGGCTACTATATCGGATACACAGACCTTCAATTCAGTTAGTGCGAAAGAAATCGCAAGAAAGTGCCGTCATGGATGTTGGAAGAGTACATTATGCTGTGACATAATTTAAATAAAATGAGAGAAGGAAAAAAAAGACGTTCCTTGTGGGTCAAATCCTATAGTAAAATTAATCAAGGTTTATTGCAATACCTACCGAATTTTTTAAATTATTGTCGGATGTCTATTCAGGTGATTGAAGAACTTCATAGGTAATAGTTTGGAAAGTAAATTAACTAAAATAGATACCGCAATTGCCAAAAGTATTCATTATTGCACTGTAGTAAGGTGCTCATTTACTACTGCTAAATATAAATAATAATAAACAAAACTCTGTGCCTATGATGTGATGAATTCTCCATCAAAGAAGAAGTTTGTATGTCTGAATAGCTCCATATGATACAATGATAATTCAGTATGCGGGATACACAGGCTGTCTCCGCGGTGCGCCGCACAGTGTGGCAAAAAGGACAAAATTCGCTCTAAGACTTCATTTTTGCGATATCGACTTGAATTTTTTTTTAAATACTCCGAAAGGCGTCTGAAATAGTAGTGAGTCACTGCGGCTTTTTGAAATTTGTTGTTTTTTCTTATATCCATACCATGTAATTGTTGGCACCATTCACAAGTGGTCTTATGAACTGAAATATTCAGGATATTACTTTTTGATAAAGGAAATTTGGCACCCGTAGAGATTAAAAATAACGATATTAAAAAATATATACAGGTTGATTCAAGTAGGCCGTTCATTAAAAGTTTTTCAACTTACATGGATTACAAACTTGAAACTTGGTATGCAGATATAATCGATAAAGCCAGTTCTACCTAAAATATTTTCAATCTTTTAGCTATACAGGGTGTACCAGAAGTCGGTACCAACTTGCTTATTGACCCTATGTAATGACCATAAAATTCTGAGTCAATATGTAGCACATTCTATATCTAAACCTAGCAGTTTCGGATGTCTTTGACATTTTATAAAAAAGTTGACAGGTGCAACAGTTTGCAAAAACCGTTATAACTTTCTTCGTGTAGAAGATTCTCATTTGCCCTTTGACACGTAGAAAGAACATAATATGAGCTAGTCTCAACAATAAAGATAAATTCTATATTAGTATACCAAGTGTTCTTTTTTCACGTTATATTTTGTCAAATTCAAACCTCAAGAACTTTGTTATTTCAAATGGAACTCCTGTATTTTTACATCCCTTTTTTAGTATGGACATTGTAGAGATTACAGTTACAACTTCTTGAAATATTGGTGATTTTCTTAAGATATTCAAGAATTTTTATAAAAATTGCCATCAACTTAGCCATGATTAAGTACAATCCTTAATGTAAGTCATTCTCTTATGTTAAGAAATGCCAGCACATAGGGTTTCTGATTTCCCGACTTTTTTTCATTCCCGGGAATCGAAAAATAGAATTTGCCGTTCCCGGGAATCCCGGGATTCCCGGGAAACAATAAATTTTTCATATATTTCTTGAAAAACACAAATTTTTTTTTCAAAATGTCACACCCTTCAAATATTCATTTTTTAATGTTTGTTTTCTTCCTTTGGTCAGTTTTGTTCTGCTTTATTTACAATTAAAAAGACACAACAATACTAACTACAGGAAATAATACAATAACGAAATAAAACATAAATGCCGTCCGACGCGCACGCTCGGTAAAATTTCGGAGCGCGCGCACTCTTCCACGTCTCCGGTTCACTCGTTGCAGTTGTTGCAGAGTCGATTTATGTGATGAGAGCAGGAAATTTAATATTTTTAAAACTTATTTTTATTTCCAAGAGTCCGGGAAATCCCGACTGTTATTTCCCGGGAACGGGAACGATAATAAATTACATAATTCCCGGGAATTCCCGGGACAGAAACACTACCAGCACATTAAAACTATACCCCCGAAGGCTTTTTAGATTTATTTATTATTTATGGAGAATATGATAAGGTAATATCAAGAACATGTTACACATTTGCTACTCGATACCCACAAGAACAGAAATCATCACCATACACTGTAAAACGCATATTGGAAAGCTTTAGAATGTTTGCCTCTATCAAGGAGGGAAAATGGGAATTTAATATTACATAACTTGTAAAAAATACAGGGTGTTCCATTTGAAATAAAGAAGATTTTGAGGTTTGAATTTGACAAGATGTAACGTGAAAAATAGACCGCTCGGTATACTATTATGGAATTTATTTGTATTGTATAGACTAACCCATCTGGTATTATTTCTACATACCAAAGAGCAAATGAGGGTCTCCTACGCGAAGAAAGTTATAATGATTCTTGCAACCCGTTGCACCTGTCAAATTTTTCATGACACCTCGGTAAGTAATATGCTATTATTTCTGACCAGACTTCATTAAAAAAAACAGTCTTTAGGTATTTTGCAGAGAACTCTTATAGACTTCATCTAACATTTAATATGAGAAACAGCAAATTAATTATTCATTATCTGATAATCTACTTCTGCCCATGCAAGTACATTGCAAATGTCCACAAATAACATCATTCTGATTTATATTTATTGTTTTTCAGATAAAAATGTATTAGTATAATTTCAGAATGATGTCATTGGTTGACATTTGTATTGTAATTTCATGATCAAAAGTAAATCATCATTATATATAATAATATACAGTTTTTTGTTTCTCTTATTATACCAACTATCAACTATCAAGTATTTAATATTTATGTAATTCGTCTTCATTGCATTTCTCCTATTTAAAAAAGATTCGCATATCATCCGTTTCACTGTCAGTATCCATTTATTTAATTATATTACTCTTTTTGAGTACCTGATGTGTAAAATTATTGTAAATAACGTTGGCGTCAAAATCGCACAAATTTTGACGTTCCAAATCAATTAGAGAATTACGCTTTGACACATTGTCATTGCTTAATAAAATAATAGTTTGTAGGTACGTAGGTAAATGGTTTCAAAAACAATGTTGGAGATTGCCGCGTGTTGCTTATAGATAATGCTTTGAAAAAAAAATTACTAATGTAGTTTTTGAGTGTTCATTAAAGTAGCTCTTCGTCATGTACCATTTGAGTGCTTCCTAGAAAACTTAGAGAGACAACACTTGTCTTTTGCTTGCTGCAATTTTGACATTTAAAATTTTTTGTAAAAAGTCACTAATGTCATTTCTTATAAACAACTGACTGTTCTCATTATTCACTGCAGGGAATAATGGATAGCGTTATCCTTGAGGAAACACATACATAATGAGTACATTATTTAATAGTCGTGGACAAGAAATATAATTAAGTTGATCTAGTTTCAACAATTTATTTCAAAACCAACTTTAACTGTATTTTACTTTAAGTATATTTAAAATAAAACAGACACATCCATATAGACACAAAAAAATTAACAATCTATTTATTTAATGAAAAATCAGTTACACTGGGTTTTAGATTAAAGTTGATCAATTTTTATTAGCAAATTATTGTTCTTCGTAACATGAAATTATCTAAAGCAAGAATTAGGTACAAAGCGAATTTAGGACTTTAGTAAAGCTAAATGATTTTACAGGGGTTTGTTTAAATTAAGTTAAAAATGTAGTTGGATACAAAAATTGCTAAAAACTTATATAAAAAAATATTTTTAAGAAGAAGCTTTTATTTTAAAAGACTGCACTAAAACGTAAAAAATATTTTTCTGATATTCATACACCTGGAAACCAAAAGCTTCGGAAACGGTCATATAGCACTATTGCATAGTTACTTTGCTCAATTAACCGCCTCCAAAGCTTTTGGTTTCCAGGTGTATGAATTTAAAAAAAATGTGTTTCGTATAATTAATTTTTTTCGTTATAAGCGCACTTTTTGCCCTACCTTGTATACTATTTAACTTGAAGCCATTCTAAGTGCACCTAAAATGGTTATCGGACATGCAATAACTTTTGGGGGTATTTAAACTTTGGTTGTGCAACTAAAAAAAAAAATCCATTTATTGGACACTTAGTCTACCACACTGTATATCCTGAATGTAGAATCAGGTCATGCGTATCATAAACATACATTGTCATCGAAACTGAATCAACGTGTAAAATTTCAACTCCGTACGTTAAGAGGAAGTGGTTCTAATTCAGCGTACAAGATTAGACCTAAAGAAACTAACACACTAACATAAGTTAAATAGAAGCTTTTAAAAAGGTACTCCGCCATTCTAAGGCGTCCTCCATATTGAATTTAGAATGACGTTACATAGTTTAACGTATTTTACTCTTCAAACCCTTTCATTTGATATCCATATCAAGGTGGTTATGAAGAAGAAGATGATGCGCCATCTTGGGACGTCCGCCATGTTGGATTTAGAACGATAACAGATATGCTATATTACATTGTCACTCGACTTATACACGTGTGTCAAGTTTCAAAGCTCTAGATTAATTAGAACTAGTCGAAATTTAGATTGCAATATTTGACTTGTACAAACTAACATTGCAAGTTAAATAAAAGATTTACTAGAAGGTTGAATGTTAGTATACACATGTAAAACCGAAAAATACTTTCATGCGAACCTAAAAGACGCCTGTGGAGCTTGAAAATATTAGCGTTTCGTTCCGTGGCTACTCCGTGAACTCGTCGGTAAGGTTGGAGTAGCCACTGCCTTATACGCTTTTCTGACGAACTCAACATGGCCGTATCGTATACTTAGTGGGCCAAATGATGTGGAGGTGAGATGTAAGGGAAACGTCACATGCCACATCATTCTCCTACCAGTGACAAATTCACGAGAAACCTCATGGTAGAAGAAGAACGATGGATAAACTGGACAGGAAATAAGCGAGTCACTCTTTACTTGACCCACTCTACCTGCATCGACACAATCCTAGAAGAGGTGCTAAGCAATGCAATGCTCGAGGAGGAAATAGCTCATAAACTCGAACATCCTTGTGCGCGTGTCTCCGTAGGGCGTAGAGTACGCCGAAAGTCACGTTGCATGTTCAGATGACGTCGGGGTCACCAATTGTGGAGCTTGAAAATATTAGCGTTTGCAAGTTGACGGCAAAGACAATAAGAATAATAACGTGTAACAAAAAAAATCGAAAAATGCAGTTGGCTTTGACATACGCTATTGTGCAAAAATGAAAAATACATATCTCAAAGTAGGCCATGACGCCATTAATTCCGTTATTTTTTTCTCATTCCAACGATATAAAACATGTTACAGAAATTTTAACCGATAGTGTCAATATTTAATATTTTACGAATACCACAATTCATATAATTGAATCGTAACAATCAGCTGTGCCATAATAGTAAAAATTCACTTTATAATAATTATAATTCCGTAATTATTTATTACAATTTAATACAAACCAATAAATATCTCATAAATAAAAATACAAGTACAAAACGAGCATCCAAAGAAAGAAACGAAAAACTATGTATAACAGTACTACCTATTAAAAAGAAATTGTGTGTATTTATTTTTCTAACTACAAATGCTCAAATTGTGCACCATACATTCTGACACATAAACGTGCTCTACGAGACACGTCACGCATTACATTTTGGAGCATTTCAGGAGTAATTGCCTCACATGCGTTTCGAATTCTGGTTTTGATGTCCTCAATATTTTCAGGGGCAATTTGAAATACCTTGTTTTTAATGTAACCCCAGACGAAAAAATCCAAGGGAGTAATATCTGGTGATCGAGCTGGCCATAGAATGGGTCCATAGGTGCCTATCCAGCTATCTGGCATAAATTGATTTAAATAATTTGTACATATTACAGCAGTGTGAGGTGGAGCCCCATCTTGTTGAAAATATGAATAATTTAATCTTTCTGCCACTGTTAATTCATAAAGAAAATCTTGAAATTCGTTTTGCAGGAAATTAAGGTATCTACGAGCGGTTAATTTGCCATCATAAAAATAAGGTCCAATTACTTTAGTCAATAAAAGACCCAACCAAACATTCGTAGAAAATCTTTCTTGGAAAGCAGTCTCTCTGCACCAATGAGTATTTTCTCGTGTCCACTTACAATGCATATTTCTATTGAAAAATCCATTATTAGAAAATTTTGATTCGTCCGACCAAAGAATTTTGCTACATATCAGCGCGTCATTCCTTTTCTTATTTAATAACCATCTACAAAATCTTACTCTCCTTGGCTTATCTCCCTCATTTAAATGTTGAACTTTCCTCATTTTGTAGCATCGAAATCCGTTTTTTTTAAATATTTTTCTTGCACTGTCTTTTTTTATGCGACAGTTTCTCTGAATTTGTCTCAAAGAGGTTTCCTCATTTTGGTTAACATAATTCATTACTCTATTCACTTTTCTTACATTATCCGCAACATGCGCTCGCCTTACTACTTTTTTTGAAAATGAACCGTGCGTTTTTAGATTTTGAACTAACTTCCTAAACATAGTTCGATTTGGCTGCGGAGCATCTGGAAATCTATCTCCGTAAACCGTGACTGCCATCTCAGCGTCAAAATTGCACTGACAATAAATGCTAATCATATCGAATTTGTTATTATTGGTGTACACCATAATTACTGATATAAAATTTGTCTTAGAACTCGACAACGCAACATACAACAGTGACAATCTGTCAAATTTATTAATAACTGTATACATTGTTTTTCACTAATTATGGCACAGCTGATTGTTACGATTCAATTATATGAATTGTGGTATTCGTAAAATATTAAATATTGACACTATCGGTTAAAATTTCTGTGACATGTTTTATATCATTGGAATGAGAAAAAAATAACGGAATTAATGGCGTCATGGCCTACTTTGAGATACGTATTTTTCATTTTTGCACAATAGCGTATGTCAAAGCCAACTGCATTTTTCGATTTTTTTGTTACACGTTATTATTCTTATTGTCTTTGCCGTCAACTTTCATTCCTTTAACTTTTTTCGTATCTCCTCAAATAAGGAAGCTATAACCGTTTGTGGTTTTCCTATTTTTCAGGTTTTTGTAATATATCTCATAAAGTAGGCTATGGATTTCAAATTTCTTTTTACTGAAATATAGCTCACAAAAAATGGGATAACTGTTTCTAAAACTTTATTCTTCTACAATAGATATTAAGCGAGATATTTGGTGTGGCCCTCGTAAAATAGACAGTCTGTATACTTAGTGGGCCAAATGCGGTGAGATTTGAGAGAAACGTCACACGCCACAACACCGTTTATATTGCAAATATTTTAGGTTTAACTAATATTCTAATAAAATATACTTTATTAAAATATAACATTTAGGCAACATTTATGAAATATAACAGTTTACATTTCTCTGTCGATTGTGGGTATGCTTGATATAGCGGGGCTTCAATAGAGAATATTCTACCAAGCTGTTTTACACATGTGCCAAATTTGAAACGTACACGCCGCGACGCTTACATACATACACACATACATGTATAGTCACTGTACAAGAATACTACGATTACTAAAAAATGTTATGGAGTTGTAATATACCTATTTGACTAAATCAAATTCGACTGTTTACTTTCTAAATATCTAAAAGCACTTTTCTTTTCCAGAAGACTGGGGCTCGATGACGTACTGCTGCAAAGAGGATGGTTGTAACTCTGCACTGACAACGCAGGCATCCTTTGTAATATTAGTGATCTGCACGTTGGCTTCGATCATCGCAATGGCACACTGAGACCAAGAATAAAATCTGGAGTGAAACGAGAGGGAATTACCGGAATCACAGGAAAGGTGTTAGAGAGCATATTCCTCAATGATATTCTAAATCGTTTTCTATATAGTCTTCCTCGTTCATATGATTCCTTTTTACTTCATTAATCACAATCATCATAACAAAAAGGAGATCTTAAACACTTACATTTTGCATAAATTAATGTTGCATAATTATTACTTGACTTATTGTACTCGAAATATATTTTAATGTTTTAAATATATACTAGGTAAAAATTGCATAATTTATTTACTGATATAATTCATGAATTACATACGGAATTCAGTATTAAAATAGTGCAGTTATAAAAGAGAGCCATACCAGAAATTAAACACAAGTGTAAAAATGCTGCATTTAAAGCAAAGTATGACACATTTTTGTTTAAAATGCTTATTACGAACATAGCAATAGATTTCGTCTAAACGTCTTGCCACAGACTGAATTTCGTCGAACAATTACCTAAGAGGTAAAAGTAATTAGATACTGATTTGATATTATTTCATTTTTCTCCTATTCTTCAATATTTCGTACCAGAAAACTGAATAATATTAAATGTATTCAATAAATATATGCCTACAATGAATTTATAACGTTAACTAATAATTTACATTTTTTAACTCGCAATGCAAATTGCTCCTTTTATGTTTAATTGTATTGAAAAGCTTGTTTATATCTCGGGTGCTCTTTATAACAACCACACTTCCCAAAAAACATTTTCCATTATATATTATGATAATACATTTTATTGAATAAAATTAACTGTGATGAATCTTTAATACTAAGTTTAACTTCTCACTCTTGGGTTTTCGCAATTAATTTTATACCCAAAATCATAAATACTAAAACTGTTGACAAAAAGTATTTATATAATCACCAACATTATATAGTCTTTGTATTTGTCGATACACCATTGTGATGTATGGGAATTTGTCAAAATAAGTGACTCTGCGCTCAACTAACTCATAGCAGGTGTATACAGGGTGTTTGGCGTATACGCATAAATATTTCACAAGTTCTAGATTATCTTGCTACCTAAACCTCCCAACTTTGAATGGTCGTTGGATGAATAATGAGAGACAAGAAACGTAAATTAAATTTGCAATATAATAAAATAGTAATATAATAACTATATTATATTATTAACAAAATAAACAATACTACCAATTTTAAGTATTATTGCATATTAACGCAATTTGTCTTCTTCTGTGTATTATTCTGTCTAACCTGGAAAAAATACCTATATCTAAATGATATTAATTAAAATATTATGTTCGAGTTGAAAAACAAATAAATAACAATCTATTACTTCTTTTGGGTCAGCATATCATCATTCAAAATATATGTACGCATGCTACAGGTACCCTGTATATTATAAACGCAGCTGCTAATGCAAGACAATTGATAGATCTCGTATCGGCTAATGGATCGTGATTCATAAAAAATCAGCATAACCAACAATTTTTGCTGTGCAAACCGGCGTGGTTGAATAATTGTGGAATTCTATAAGCAAGATTTATAGTAGAAGACGCTTAGGTAAATTCCGACAGTAATTCTTATGTATTTCGACGTGGTGAACACGAATCTGATGTCTGTTTAGCTCCATCACCCATCAATTTTTTGTAAATAGTGAAAATAACCTAGAAAATTCAGGTTTTCTGTTGCTTTCGCGATTTACAAAGAAATGGTGGATGATGGAGCTAAAGGGACATCGAATTCGCGTTCAGCATGTCGAAATACATAGGAATTACTATGTCTGGCCCCGGTAACAGATCACTTTTTTTGTGTGCCTGTGTTATCATCAATGTGATTTAGCTATTACATTGTGGGTCTCTGAGTGAAAAACTCCTCTACTGGAGAAATTAAAGTTTCTAATGTTCGTTTCAAAGTGCCTAATCACTATGAATTTCTCGGACTACCGGTAACACCTACTTATTTGTAATTATAAAAAAGTGTTTCCAGAGAATCATTTAAACAAACCTACAGAATTCTTTGAAATAGTTAACGTACCGTCGCATTTAGTTTTATGTAAAATAATGGAACGAGTTTAAATGTAGATGACAATACTGTTTTCTATAATTTGCTAATATTATTATCTGTTGAACTCAATATTGAAGCGGTAAGTAAATGAAATGCAGAAAACTTAGGGCCCGCATTGCTGTTTACAATTTGTAGACACTGAGCCACTGCACCTCGAAAGTACGAATTCTAGAAAATGTACATTTATTCCAAGATATTTGTAGAAAAACGATGATTTTAATTTTATTTAAAACTTTTCCAAATTTATTTATTAGTTTTTTAAAAACTCAAATATTACACAATTGGTAAAATGAAACCAACGGAAAGCTGACCTTCTGCTATGCCCTGTAATATTAACAGTTTTCCATGAGTTTACATATAAATTGCTTTATCGAATCAAAGAGAGATTTGTAACAGATGTGCATTATTGTAAACCAGATCGATTAAAACTGCTTAATATTCTACGTGTAGTATAATGTACTATCTCCATTAGAGTTGCAACCAGTATTGTGATTTTTGATATTCATTAAATAATATAATCATATCAGTTTGGTGATTCATTTGAATAAGGCCGAAATAAAATGATGTATATCCAACAAAATACATGCAACAAGAAAGCTATGAAACATGAAGTAGCAGCATATAAATACTGTCTAAGATATCGTTACCATAACATGGAAGCAGCTGGAGCCTCTTCACTAATTAATTGTTTATAAAATTCCTTAATTCAGCTAGTAACCGGGCTTGTTACCGCTGAGCTGTGCTACAGCCTATAATTAAAGACCCGTCGTTGCAGGAATTGAAACTTGCGTATTCCGCAAGAATTAAGTTTTTAGCCATAATGGTAGGGGAGATCTCAAAAAAAATTTCACGGCGTGACTAAAGTCATAAAAAATGTTTAGTTCCAACCAAAATAAACAACTTTTTGCCTTGCAGCAAAGTCTCAAAGTGTCGCGAAAGGGGTGGAAATCCATGTGTTAACATTTTCAAATTACCGGCCGGGTAAGACAGGGGCCTGAAAAACTCTCACGTTTACACTATATTCAGGATATGAAAAAATTACCGAAAATTACATTAAAATAATTTCCTTATTTGTCGTCCGATTCCGCTGAAAATCGATTTTCACATTGCTGATTACGAATATGACATCGGAATTGAGAAAATGGGGGACGATTTTTATCATTTAAGGTCGCATTCCGCTGAAAATCGATATATATATTATTGCAGTAGTAGGTTAGTAGGGGAGATCTCGATCAAAGGTTCGTGTAATCACGGCGCGGCTAAAGTCATGAAAAATGTTCAGTTCCAACTAAAATAAATAACTTTTTTTCTCGCAACAAAGTCCCAAAGTGTCGCGAAAGGATTGGAAATTTATTTTCAGACGCTCTTATTCCGCGCAAAATTCACTAGACGTGTAAAAGATGCCCATTTTTTTTTTTTTTTTTCGTTCATGTCGAGCTGAATTTTCTATTTTGATCCTGCAATTTACGATGTTGATACATCGCCGATCTTCCTCTTTCAATATATACATAGAAAGAACTTCCTCTCGAAATATTTATTCTTTCCATAGAGCGGCATGCGCGCCCTCATACTCGACCCATTTATTTAGTTATGATTTTTCTTTTGTTTTTATGCCATATGTACTTTTAGCTTTTATCTTAACTCAAAAATAATAAAAAAAATTAAAAAAGTGCATCAATCCGGTGCCATGCTGAACACATCTTTTTCATTTAAAAGTAATATTTACCGATGTCTGCGTAACAGTTTTTTATATCTTGAGCAAAAACTAGACTAACCTTTAGCATATTGTACTGCTTGTCAAAATATTTATTTTATTTAAATTTTTAACCTTAAAGCTTTGACACTGACTTCAAACGACAGTAGGAGACTCTGGGTGGGTGGGTGTACCGTAGCCTACGTGGATGAAATGAAACATTTCCATTTGGGCGGAAAATGAACGGAAAAGAGTAAAATGAATCACACAGCTTTTAAGTGTATTTTTATCCTCTCGATCTGTATACATGTTCGTTCATTATTTGTACAATACCAGTAGTTTCAAATACCCCTTAATTTTTGTTCTTATAATAGTTACTTTTAATATTTCATAACGCTGGATGTTGTCGATGTCAATAAATATTATTATTCTTATTAACTATATTGATGTATGGATGTAAAAACTCTAATATATCTTTCAACGCTTAGAAAAGTACATTCTAAAAGAGAAATCTGCAAAAGTTGAAGCAATAATCACTCACAGTTTTCGGTGTTTTCGAGACAAATGCAAGCAGGGTATTGAAGAGCTGAGTGTGCTTGATGGATATTGGAATGCAGATCAGCGTTAAGTCCATCGCCTGCAGGCAATCTGTTAGTAAATGGGGACTATAAGAGCGTTTGAAATTGCAATAAACGCTATAAAATGAAGGTTTAACGGTTTTTCATTTCTTGCATTTATGAGCCAAGTTTATCAAACCCAAGGAATATACCATTCGAGATTCAAGATCACATATTATTTTAAACATTAAGTTTAAGTTCTATATACTTCCAGGTTTTTGTAAATAAGCCCCAGTTCACTTCCGACAAAATTTGAAGAGGTCTAATTTTTAGAATATGAAGTTAATGATAAATTTTAATATTGATCATTATCCTAACGTTAAGACATTTAGACGCATCAGAAGAAAGATGGAAATGCGTGTATTGGAAATAGTTTTATAGTTATCATTCTTTTTCTTTTCAAGGAACGTAAGGAGTGAACACGTGAACAGCCCTACACGTTAATAAGCTATTACGGATGGGAACTCCGACCGAACATACCATCGAATGCTCGGAGAATTATCGGAATTTAAACAAAAATTTGTAAATTGACTAGATTGGTAATAGCCCAGTAGAACTAATGGAGAAGAGAATAATTGACTCAAATAGGAATAAGTTTTTATCATGGACATTGTATGCTTATTTTCACATAATTTTACTCTGTTGATGCTGTTAGTTTTGCAAATGCGAAAATTAGGAAAAAATCTAAACCAGCTCTCATCTTATGGCGTTTTATATGGTGCTAACCAATATTTTATAAAAGTTTCCTGTAATATTCACAGGGAATTTTAACTGTTTTTTGAGGTTATGTTGAATTTACCGATTTCTTTATTGAAAATTTAATGCTTTGCGAGAAAGTTCGTGTGTAAACTGTCTCTATCTGGCTTCATCCCAGTAGAGTTTCCAGTCACACCTTATTTTGACATTTTTTTCAATTTCAATAGCTAACAATTCAGACGTCATACAATGCGAATGCACACTTGAACCTAATAATTTAGCGAGTAAGGTTGGTTGGTTTCATTCTACCTAAAATTACTCTGATTTGGAACCCTTAGAGAGAACTTCAGTTTACACACTGTCACTCCAGTTGCATTTATAGAATCTCAACAGTAATTTATTTGAAATTTCTGAATTTATCAGTTAACAAATATCAAGTTTAACTTAACTTTAACATAGTTTCTATGTAATGATGCATAGTTGCTATCGCGCAAACGAATAAAAATGCTGAGGGACAGTTTTGTAAATATTTTTATGGTCCTCAGTTTTAACAAATATTTTAATCATAAAACATAGAGACACGAATATATTTTTAAGAAATTGCACTGTAATAAATAATAAATCATGGGAAATTTTGACAAATAAAAGTCCGTACTAAAATTCTGCTGGCTTGGATTTTCCCGAGACAAAATCTGTACTAATTAGACTATATAGCTAAGTATAAGACTAGCTACTGTATTAACTGCGCCCCAAGGTTTTACTAAAGTTAAGCGTAGTAGAGATGCAGCTGTTTATACACCACAGACCTAAGCGGACATTATTGCATAGTTTATTCCTCCAGAGGAATTTAATCTTGCCCGTATTTATGAGGATCTGTCTTTATGAATAATTAAATATAACCCTTAATAGAGTTAAGGTGCCTAAGTGATACACTGTAAAGAAATTACCTACTAAGATGAAGGAAAATTTAATTTAACTAACATAGCAAACAAATTACAAGTGCCATTAAAATTAATAAACTTAAGCTGTAATAATGTTGGTCTAGTACGGAAAGCTCATAAATATTTCTTACCACATGCTACATATACAGAACAATGCAGAGCACAACATTACGAAATATGATTAAAGTAATATTTCTCTAAATATCTAGAAATAGAAAGAAACGACTATAAGTTTTAATAAAATATTACGGCTTGAATGTAAAATAATGTATATTTGGTCTCTTAATAATGATCCTAATCTTACCGCATCTTACGGAATATACAGAGTGTCCCAGAAGTGCAAGTGCAAGTGCAATGTTTCGAAAACATATAATTTGGTTCGACACACTAAAAGTACCTTAAAGGTTAAATTTCGAAAAGGTTTTTTGCTAGTGGCTTGTATACTGCTTTATCTAGTGTAATAAAGATTTAGACAGCATAGATAGAAAGTAGGTGTCCTTGATTCACAGGTATGGTGCCTTTCAAATGTTGTCTAGGAAGCCAGGGTTGAAGCAGCCCTAATGCCTTTCATCTTTAAATTTTGACATAAATTAATTTTTGAATTTGAGATTTGCGGTCACATTTTTAAATTCCTTAAACAATTTTCTAAAAAAGATTCTGTTGTTCCATATGAAGAAAGCGAGGAAAATGGATGTTAATAATAGATAACTACTGACATCTTCCTATTTGAGATAACTCTATTAGGAAAGTGGCCGTGATAAAACCATTCGGCTTCCAAATCTATTCTATAGATAAAACTCATCTTGTCATGTTTACCAGATAAAAAAATTGTTATGCCAATAAATCACTATTACACACCGAGATACTTACTATTCAGTTCTAATTTTCTTAAACTAATGAATTTGATTACTTTCTTAAGAAATAATGTCTATATCTCATTTACTAATTACTTATTATTTATCAAATTTGAGGTTTACATTTATTCAATTGTTTTCTCACAATTTGCATGCGGCTGTATTTCCTGGCATTTGTTAGTATTTCTTGGACCTTTATCAGTAAAACCACGTTTTCTTGAAAACAGGTCCCTTTATTGACGAATATCTTTGTTTTGGGAAATTGTTTAATGAATTTAAAAATGTCACCGCAAATTAATGTATGTCAAATTGTAGGCGTAAAATGCGTCAGGGGTGTTCCACCCCTGTCTTATCAGAATTACAAGCTATCAGCAAAAAACTGTCTTGAAGATTTAACCTTTAAAGGTGAATAATTTCAAAAGGGAACGCCGTAGGAAAAAAATTATATGCACTTTTAGGATTATCTGACTCAAACTATGCTCTCCCGAAGTATTACTTCATAGTTCTGGAACACCCTGTATAATGAATTCATACAAATACTATAGCGCAAAAAAATTAAGAAATACTTTCAAAACTATAGAAAACTGTTAATTTTGATGCCATTGGTATCTAATCGACTGTATTAAAATAAAACTGACTAGAACAGCTAAGAATATTGCATACCTAAACCTGACATAATAGTCTGGGGAGCTAAACTCATTGTTATATGCATTTTGTGTTAATTTTGAGTTAATTAATTTTATGGAATCATGACAAAATATACTTCTGTTATATGTCAGCCCGCCCGTTTAGTCATAGTTCGAGATATACTTTTTTTCGTAAAATCGTAAATTTTCTCGTTTCTAAATACGTGCAGAAATTATTCTAATGATAATTTAAACTTCAGGTGTATAATCATTATTCCAAAAACTTATAACAAATTATTAAAAATAAAAATGATACAATACATCTAAGACACGGTACAGTTAAGGGCGTGTAATACTATTGTTTACCACTATAACTTATTGGGAAGATTATTTTGTTGTTAAAGGGGCATATATTTACGTTTTTACGTTTTGGAACAGAAAAAACTTGTAACAATGAGTTTATAATTCTAAAATAAAATGTAGGTACAATAGAATTCTGAATTCTAAATTTGGAAACATTTTTCTTTCTGGCTAATTAACTGACCGGAGATTCTTTCTCTGAATATTTTTCTGTATTTAATATGTTTAAATAAATATTCTCAATCTGGAAAATATCTTATAACTTCTTGAGATGTTCCACCAGAAGCGGATTTTGTGAATTGTTATTCATGAAAGGATAAACATATCTGATAGAACATAAAACGATGACGTATCGAAATAAACCACTCAACTGGTAATACAACCTGCTTTTCAAATAAATTTAGAAGGATTTTAAAGACTTTAAAATCCTTCTGAAATGCTGAGCATGATCAGCGAAACGTCAAGTAAAATTCGACGACCACAGCAACATCCGGAAGAAACCAGTTCATTGGACATTGGCCGCGAAAGCTTGCATTCTACTAAATAAAATAAACGTCAAAAATACGCCCTATTATATTTTTGCTCTCAGGAAGTCATTTGAAAAGGAATTATTAATTATTCGTATCCTCTGAGCGATGGTTGATAGTATTTGCATACGAAAATATACAATGAAGTGTTTATTTTATTTGCTTGTAATTTTCTTGCATAATTATTATTCATTATTCCAGTTTCTGTTAACTTTTTTCAAGTTGTTTAAACACTTGTAATTTCTTTAAAGAATTATGTTTTGACATAAAATTTCTAACATTTTCATCATTATTAATTTCATAACTTACTTATTTAATTTCGTCGATTAAGACTTTGTTAGATAAACCAGAAAATTTAAACAATTCGTCATGCTTAATACCACCTTGTTTTATAACAAACATGAAGTTGTAATTTTCCTCAATTTTACCCATGTTTATAAAGTACAGAACATGTTTTAAACATCGTGTTTAAACATTTATAAGTTGCTCTTTATTTTAAATATGCAGAAGCCCATTTGAAAAGTTTTAGAATACTACTTTTAGCATTATCCTTAACAAAGATGCTAATTGCAGGTTTCACTAACAATTCTTGATCAACATTTCCACAACTATCGAAAATTTACAAAGCAATATCCTTCTCTCATTAGAAATACACGTGAAACTTTATAGGAACCGATTTGCTTAAAAATAACAAATATACCAAAATGTACTTATCTCAAATGGAATATATGAATAATAAATACGTAATTTATAATTTTACTCAAAACACAGCCTCTTGGATGTGATATACTTAGTTGAGTTTTGAAATAAAATGTTGGTGAAAAAAAGAGATCTAAAGTTCCATTAAATAAAATTTTAGCATATTACTTTCAGAAGTTTCCATCCCTTGGAAACCTCCCTTAATCTGTAGGTTCAAAAATTATAACAAGAGATAAACACTAACAATATTTATTCAAGAACTTACAGAAAACTTAACACCACAACCGTTTATTAATTACAGCACAGGTTTACTAAAGAAAAACTTTGTGTAAAAATATTAATGAAATATTTGTATTCTTTCGATAACCTAAATTCTGGTTATGCTAGCAAATTAAAAAAACGAATTTGTCTAATTTTTTATTCGACAATTCTCTTCTAACACTAGCGTCCACACAGTCCCCTACGTCCATGCAGATTAAACTAGTATATTAAAAATGAGAACAAAGGCTTAAAATGAATTTATTTATCTACCTTGTCTTAAAAAAATTTCATTCTAATGGATTACATTTTCATGAAATCTATCATTCTGTTTCTTGGAAAGACAAGGTAGATAAATAAATTCATTTCAGGTCTTTGTTCTCATTTTTAACCGAATTTTCATGATTGTAGGGGGTTACGTAGATAATAGTTTAATCTGCATGGCCGTTGGGGAACTGTCTGGATGCTAGTGTTAGAATGAGAATTGTCAAATAAGAAATTAGGCAAATTCAATTTAGGATTTTAATTTGCTAGCATAATCAGAATTCAGGTTATCGAAAGAATGCAAAGATTTCATTCATATTTTTACACATAGTTTTTCTTTTAGTTAGATAGTTATTTTTTCTGCTGATTGCAAAATCCTATAAGGAATATGTTTCAATACAATTATAAGCAAACAAATAATAATCCATTTTTAAACATCTAACAATGTTTGTTACTTGATATTTTCACTCTACTGTTCACTTTGTATCACTTCGGATTTATCTCAACTCCAACTCATTTAAAGAACTGTCTTCCCGAAGTAAATCGTTGCCTTAAATACCCTACAAAATGCATATAGACGCTTTCCAACATCCCTCCAACCCTCCATGTTTCTAGAACCATCTAGCAAGGACTAGATCTGTTTTCCAGAAAAGCCATCCTACTAGTGCCTCAGAGATGGCATACAGAGGTAACACATTACAGGTTTCTATAAAGTCAATAAATCCAGATGTAGAGACATGCTACTGATACTAACAGCACCTAGGAGGCACAAATGCGTAACAATATTCTTTATTGTATTTTTTACCTTGCTTTGCTAGCTCATCAGGTATTAAATAGACATTTCACATTTTTGTCATTTCCAAAGATGAGAATACCTTTGCCTATAAGAACTGAATTAAATTCAGTTAATATAGGTTTTAAGTTAGTTATTAGAATTACCAAACTTGCTACGTGATTTTAAATCTCCCTAACGTTTCCAAATAAGTTTATAGAAAGTCCAAAACTTAGTTCATGGTTAAACTTTAGATACCTAATATGATTAGTTTCACAAAGTCTACTTGTGGCCTGTTTGTAGTAAAGTGAGCTATTAAAAGCTCTGATGCATTGCGACACTTTTTGTATATATTAAGAAATAACAACAATAAAAGTCAGAAAGTAAACACTTATTACTAAATTTTCCGTATTTACCTAACAAACAATTTATAGAAAATAAACTGAAAACTAAAGTGGACCCATCTTAAAATTAGAATGATTTTAAACATTTATAACTAATGCAAATCTAAATCGATTCCAGTATATATCAAATTTCATTGGTTGGGACGCCAATATACTTATTCAGATTTATCTGGATTGTGAGGAATATAAAATATGAAACTTCAGGAAAGCACTGCTACTGGTACTTTTATTTCTAGTTTAGTAGTGTTTTCCGGTGACCTGCTTTATTTTGCCAGAATATGTTCTTTTTTAATTGCATATAATTTTCTCGTAATGCCAAACTTACTATTATTATTATTATTCTAACTGGTATTTATTCAAGCCGTTGCATTGTGTCTATGATTAAAGCCTTCGAATGATTTTTATTTCAACTAAGCTCGTGTGTTTCAGTGGGTGCATATTGAGAAATTGCATCTAAACAAAGAAATCAGTGAAATTTTCAGCTGAGAAAAAAATTATAGATGGAGTGTACTGTAAGGTTTTGTGTAACATAATAATCTGGTTATTGTTCACATTGGAACACATATCAACAAGAAATTAGTTGGTTCCTTTTGTATACGGTTGTCGTCATTTTTATACATAAACGTAGATCAACAGAAAAACAAGGATCATTCAAATTTTAAAATCGACATACCTCAATATATCCGTTCTTATCTAAGGACGTATTTTGTAATAATTATTTTGTCACAATAGAGTCAAAAACATCAATCGAGGATTTTACAACTTTTTAAATTTTTAACCCATTTGTGTACCTATAGTTATAGTCCAAGAGCTGGCGTCCAAAATATGCAAGAGTTTGCTCAAAACTGATTGTTTGATATTAGGTTACTTTTTAGTAACTGTAGAGTCAGCACTTACGGTACCGGGACACCTGGCTCTGGGACGCTCGCAAAGGTGTAATATTAATTAACGTCTCTGAACTGTTTTCTCAACGCTCAAAATTTATAGAAAACGAGCAAATGTAATATAAAACAAGAATCCAGTAGTCAGACAGCAAAATATAGGAACACGTGGCGTCAGTGCTACTTCATACCTGTCAAAAAAATAACGTGTGTCAAAGTGATTTCTCAAGGCTGAAATTCTCCAAAATATTAATTCAAACTATAAAGTTAATAAAAAAGACAGTCAGAATCATTTATGATAGGACCACGTCAGTCAGCAGTCAATAGATGTGAGAACGGTAACTGCGCGCATTAGTACGCCTTCTCTCAATAGATATAATTTATTTTATATAAAAAAATTGTTTTAATTGTTTCTTAATAATTGTAATTGTTTAGAATGAAAAATGATAAAAAATTGTATATGTGTCAATGTTTTCAAGTTAATGTTTAAAGCAGATTGTACTATGAAGTTATAATTTTTTTGTTCTTTATTACAGATGTCAGTTATTTTACACAAAAAACAAAATTAATCATTTTATAACAGAAAAAAAGAATCATTGAAAAAGAAACATATAATCGTCCAAATCACTGCCGTCGTCGTGTTCTTCGCCACTGTCTTTATCAGAATAAAACACGATTGCGCCATATTTTTCGGCGTCATCAGTGGTGGTTGTTTCCGAATTAAATTAAATTATATTAAAATTTAGCGTTAAGCAATACATTACATTAATAAGTAAGGTTTTGAATCACATTTACGAGTCGACTGGCAAAAACTACCTGCAGATGTATCATACGGTTGAATCAAAACGTCAGAAATGAAATTAGGTAGCTGATCGCCTTCGTATCAACTGAAATCATATCGGCCATCGATCAACTGCCAACCGTTTTCCTCTGGAATCATTGCAGTGGGCACTTTTCATCAGCATGACTCCAAATGTTCGATATATACGCAGCCCTTTGTATTTGTTTTTTCAATTTCGTCTTGCATCGACGTTTTTCGTGGCAAATTTGAAAGCGATGCATCCTGCTGTTTTCGATGATTTGAGTAGATTGTAACGTCGCTTTTTTCCTTTTCGAAAGAAAACCGGATTAAAGTCGCAACCGGTAAAAGCGTGAAAGCAGGAAGCGCAGCACAAAGAGATTCCCCCATTTTCTCAAATCCCTAATCTCGACCTAACAGTTCCATAACAAAGGTTCTAAAATTGGTATGCGTACTGTAGCGTACTCGCCTACATCATGTACTTCGGACAGTTGAAGTAAAGATCCGGGTATGCATTGACACGATTTAGTTTTTGTTTTTTGGTCATGGTAATAGAATAAATTGTTTTGAATAAATACAAATATTATATAATATTGATATATAGAACACGCATATACAATTGCCTTACAACATGGTACAATAACTTTAATGTTGAATAAATATTAACCACTTTTACTTTTTATTATTATGGATGACACTAAAGGAAGGTAAGTATCGCCATACCTACCTGGCCTTGGCCATCACGACTAAAGTATATATGCCTACAGTAACCCACATTCCCTTGAATTATAAAATAAATGATATCTATTCAGAAAAGGCGTCCTAATGCGCGCAGTTACCTCTATCGACTGCTGACTGACGTGGTCCTATCACAAACGAGTCTGACTGTCTTCTTTATTAACTTCATAGATTTAATTAGTGTTTTGGAGAATTTCAGCCTTGAGAAATCATTTTGACACACGTTATTCTTTTGACAGGTATGAAGTAGCGCTTACGCCACGTGTCCCTATATTTTGCTGTCTGACTGTTGGCTTCCTATTTTATATTATATTTGCTCGTTTTCTATAAATTTTGAGCTTTGAGAAAACAGTTTAGAGACGATAGTTAATATTACACCTTTGCGAGCGTTCCAGTGCCAGGTGTCCCGGTACCGGAAGTTCTGACTCTACAGTTACCTTCCATTAATAAAGAGTAACCTAATCTCAAAAAATTATCTTTGAGAAAACTCTTGCACATTTTGGACACAAGCTCCCCGACTATTAGAGAGTCTACCAGTCAGCAGAGAGAATAAATTATTAGGCCAGTCAAACTTGGCAGGAGATTGTTTTTTAGAACTAATTTCCACTAGAAGAAAAACATTAGGATCATATTCAGAATATGTGAAATATCTATTTTTAAACGAATGCATCCAAAAAAAAGTTGCAGAAATAAGCTGGAAGCCGTTTTACGTACGAAAAAATGTGAAAACGTCAGTTTTTCTTGTTTATCTGCGAATATAACTTTTTAATCGAAAAAAGTTTCAAGCAATAGTTGTAGGCATTTAAAGTACCTACAATGTGACGCCCGCTCAATGAAAATCCGATTGTTAGATTTCTAGGATGTTAAAAAAAATGTCGAAAAATGCATACCGAAGAAATATGCATCATTTTCAACGGCATTTTTAAGCATCTTAAGTGAGATATTTGACTTCGGCCTTGAGCTCAGTGATAGTACAACTCTTGAAGAGTAGGAAGATTTTTGCAAAATTGAAATCTGACCGCCTCATTTTGGGAAATTCAAATGTTACTAAGATCACTTTTTTAATAAACAATTAAATTTTTCGATTCATCGGTCGGAATTTGGTTTACGGCCATTTCTTAAGCACATTATGACACATATTCCCTGAATTGTTGATACCAAAAATTCATTATTGCAAGAGTTACTGCATAATTAAAGAAAGTCATTTTTCAACGTTTTTTTCAATTTCTGAGAAATCCAACAATCGGATTTTCATTCAGCGGGCGCCACTTTGTAGGTATTTTAATTGCCTACAACTATTGTTTTAAACTTATTTCAATGAAAAAGTTACATTCGCAGATAAACGAGAAAAACCGACTTTGTCACATTTCTTCGTGCGTAAAACATCTGCCATTTTGTTTCTGCAACTTTGTGTTAGATGCTCTGGTTTGAAAATTAATATTTCACATGTATTGAATATGATCCTAGCGTTTTTTCTTTTCTTTTTTTCTAGTGGGAATTATATTTAGAAATGTTCCTACTTTGACTGTTTTATATGTTTTTTTGGGAAGATAATAATCTCCTCTAAAAATTATTCTTATAAATGAAAGGCCCATACCGCTGCTGTAAGGCAGTGGGGTGCCTTAGATTTTGAAATTAAAAAAGAAACATGCAAACCGGGCGGCAGAATATGGTAATAGGATATTTGGGGAAAACAAAACGGGTCAAGAGTCAATTCGGTCACTGCCGCGAATTTTGAGAGCACTTCAAAAAGTCAGTTATCAGTTAGTTTTTATTTTTTGTCCCCCTCTCCTACCACCCCCAAGTAACTAGCCAACACTGAGAGTTTTTTTAAATTAATTCATATATTCTTAAAAAGACATAAAAGAAATCATTAAAATTCATTCACTTGTCGAGAACTTCGATATTCTGTTTTATTGACTACAATATTTGTTCAAATAGGATGGATTTGAATCAAATCATTAGAAATGTTTTAAACCATCACTGGTTTGATGACACTTCTTTCAACTTATTTATTTTCCAGATAATAATAATTTAACACTTCTATATAGGTACATAGAAGATATTTTGTGTTTCGAAAGTTTCAACTAAGTTAGGGCTTAAATGTACCCAAAGATAGGAAGCGTACGTGCAATCGTGAGGCTGAGATAGTAAGCAGGCCGTTTATCTTGTCTATGTCTGTCGTTTTGATAAACATTCTAAAACCTAACTCTGCGAAGCGTTTATGTTCTGCTTTAGACATCGTTTCAAATAAATGCGGTAATTCTGTATTTGAGAATGCAGTAAGGTGAAGTGGAGCGTAAAATTAGCTGCGAATAGCAACCACATCGTTTAGTCCGTCATTTTCAGTGGTCAGCGTAACGTCAACGTGAGAGTAAAATCCAGAATAAATAACTGCAAAACTGAATCAATATTTGACCATATACTATATACCTACAGTTTCGGCATTGAAGAAAAAACTTGATTTTTATTGTTTTCATATTGTCACTTAATGTTCCTCATATCGCACGTGACATTGAGATGTTTTTTTTTATATTTATTTTTTTTTATATTAGGCTGATATAGTTAGACAATGAAACCAAACTAATTTGTCACAAATTGAAACCTTCAGAACTCGAAAGTGTTAGTAACCTTAAATGACAGTTAAAAATGCTTCATCGATATCTCAAGTCGATCAACAAGAAACTGTCAAGAAATTTTACAATTTTGCATTTTTAATACTTTGAGGAAACTACTTCGTCGGCCTGTACGGAGTGACTCAGACTTATCCGAAAAATGTTAGTAATATACAACGGATCCACATAAACAAATCACAAAATAAAAGTAAAAAATCGAAATCATTAAAAATACTTACTTGCGCGCCGCTGATGGCATGTGACCGACGACTATACTGAAATAAAACCGAATAGATATACTGATAATAAATCTAAAGGTGCATCAACAGAATGTGAACAATGCACAAACGAATTCGATAGGGGCAAGACTAAAAACAAGAACTTGATCTGCATTTAAAATAAATAAAATATTAATTTCAAGTTTTACTGCTTTATAATTTTAAATTAATAAAACTTGGTAAATACCTGCTGCTGCTACAACAACTATTCAATGACAGTTGACCTGCTAACATGCTTGAACACGTCGCGTGCTATGTTCCAGGATATGGATAAAATTTCCATTAATTTTTTTATGCTTTAACAACTACAAATCCAGTTTAAATAATAAGCCAGCCTGCTGTGATCGCAAGAATGTTTCCAGATTTTGCTTCACGTTTAGAATAAACCGCTGTATTGAAAATTTTCAAGTTTCAAATTAGTTTTTTCTTAAAATACGTTTAGAATGTCTTGATGCATTGGGATTTGAAATTTGTGGGAAAAGAAATTTTTTCATTATCTATTCTATTTAGACGGCACATCCTGTATATT
Source organism: Stenurella melanura (assembly GCA_963583905.1). Taxonomy (NCBI): domain Eukaryota; kingdom Metazoa; phylum Arthropoda; class Insecta; order Coleoptera; family Cerambycidae; genus Stenurella; species Stenurella melanura. The sequence goes on from OY757312.1 coordinate 104,006,948, forward strand.
TTCCAGTGAAACTCTATCCATTTCTTCGCAGGCAGTAACATCAACTACCTACCAAATTTGACTGTTCCCGCCAAGTAATATTTCAGTTATAATGTCAACAAACAGACAACAGACCAACAGACAGACAGACTGACGGAATTCCAATTCATTCTCGATTTCCGCATGGTCTGAAACGCGGAACTCCGAAGAGATCTCGGTTCACGGTTACAATACTTCCCTTCCGTAAGCCAGAGAAATAAGAATAAGACTTATAATATATATTACGAGGAGTTGCTCCAGTGCAAAATGGTCAACATCATTTCATTTAAAAAAACCGCTGCCTAAGGAATCACTACTTCCACATCCAGATTCTTCATCCAAATCACTTTAAAGGAAACATCTTGACTATATTTGCACTCTAGTATGTGGAAATTATTGGTCATAGAATTTTAATATTTGGGGCAGATGTCATAGACAAGTTTGAGGAGTTGGTTTCTATCATATACGTTAAAAATGAAGTCTCTAGTTCACCCTACTTATTTTCCACTATTCACAACCTACCACCTCCCGCCCCTTCAATGCAGTCATCTCAATCAGATGTCACTACAATACATACGTGTACTAACTTTCAAGTGAATATCTCAATTTGATGTTATCAATCCCATTAATAATGAAGCGGAGGTGGTGGAGTTTGAAAAATATTAGAAAGAAATCTGAGGCCTTGGTTTCTAGTTATTACACCGAATCCCAAATTTCTGTACTCTTACCAGCTTGATTTACTTATTTTCCCCTAGTCCTCCTGTTAACCCCAACCCTTCTACGGAATCATCCCAAAATATAATCTAGTTCCAGATGTCGTTATAATACATACGTCTACCAAATTACAAGTGAATATCTCAATTTTATTTTATCAACCCCTCTAATAATGTGGTAAGACTAGTGGAAGGGTTGAAAAGTATTATTAAAAAATCTGAGGCCTTAGCTTCTAGGACATACACCGAATTTCAAGTTGCAGTACTCTTACCAACTTGCTTTACTTATTTTTCCCTATTTACCTCTACTTACCCCCACTCCTTCAACGCAATCTTGTCAAAATATAATCTAGTTTTAGATATAGTTATAATACATAAATGTACCAAATTTCAAGTGAAAATTTAAATTTAATTTTATCAACTCTTTTAATAAGCGAGTGGGGGTGGGGTGGTGGGGGGATGAAAAATACTAATAAAAAAATCTGAGACCTTCGCTTCTAGTATATACACCAAATCCCAAACTTCTGTACTTTTACCAGCTTGCTTTACTTATTTTCCCTTATATACCCCTATTTAACCCCCAACCCTTCAACGGAATCATCTCAAGATATAATCTAGTTCCAGATGTCGTTATAATACATATGCGTACTAAATTTCATGTGAATATCTCAATTTTATTTTATCAACCTCTTGAATAATGGAGTAGGGGTGGTGGGTGGCTGAAATATATTATTAAAAAATCTGAGGCCTTGGCTTCTAGTACATACACCGAATTTCAAGTTTCTGTACTCATACCAGCTTGCTTTACTTATTTCCCCCTATCTACCCCTAAATAACCCCCAACCCTTCAACGGAACTATCTCAAAGTATAATCTAGTTCCAGATGGCGTTATAATTCATACGTGTACCAAATTTCAAATGAATATCTCAATTTTATTTTATCAACCCTTTTAATAATGAAGTAGGGGTGGTGGGGGTTAAAAAACATTATAAATAATCTGAGACCTTGGCTTCTAGTACATACACCAAATTTCAAGTTTCTGTAGTCTTACCAGCTTGCTTTACTGTATTTTCCCCCCATTTACCCCTATTTAACCCCCAACCCTCCAACGGAATCATCTCAAAATATAATCTAGTTCCAGATGTCGTTATAATACATACGTGTACCAAATTTCAAATGAATATCTCAATTTCATTTTATCAGCCCCTTTTCATATTGGAGTAGGGGTGGTGGGGGTTGAAAAATATTTTTTAAAAATCTGACGCTTTGGCTTCTAGTACATACACCGAATTTCAAGTTTCTGTAGTATTACCAGCTTGCTTTACTTATTTTCCCCTATTTACCCCTATTTAACCCCCAACCCTTCAACGGAATCATCTCAAATTATAATCTAGTTCCAGATGTCGTTATAATACATACGTGTACCAAATTTCGAATGAATATCTCAATTTCATTTTATCAGCCCCTTTTCATATTGGAGTAGGGGTGGCGGGGGTTGAAAAATATTTTTAAAAAATCTGACGCTTTGGCTTCTAGTACATACACCGAATTTCAAGTTTCTGTAGTATTACCAGCTTGCTTTACTTATTTTCCCCTATATACCCCTATTTAACCCCCAACCCTTCAACGGAATCATCTCAAATTATAATCTAGTTCCAGATGTCGTTATAATACATACGTGTACCAAATTTCAAATGAATATCTCAATTTTATTTTATCAACCCTTTTCATATTGGAGTAGGGGTGGTGGGGGTTGAAAAATATTATAAAGAAAATCTGACGGTTTGGCTTCTAGTACATACACCGAATTTCAAGTTTCTGTACTCTTATCAACTTGTTTTACTTATATTCCCCTATTTACCCCAAATTAACCCCCAACCCTTCAACGGAATCATCTCAAAATATAATCTAATTCCGGACGTCGTTATAATACATACGTGTACGAAATTTCAAATGAATATCTCAACTTTATTTTATCAACCCCATTAATAGGGCAGGGGTGGTGGGGGGTTAAAAAATATTACAAAAAATATGAGGCCTTAACTTCTAGTACATACATCGAATTTCAAGTTTCTGTACTCTTAGAAGCTTGCTTTACTTATTTTTCCCTATTTACCCCTATTTAACCCCCAACCCTTCACCGGATATCCTCAAAAAACAATCCAGTTCCAGATCTCGTTATAATATATACGTGTACAAAATTTCAAGTCAATATCTTAAACCGTTCCGGAGAAAACGTGCGGACAAAAAAAGTTACAGACAGACAGACAGACAGACAGACCGACAGACAGACAGACAGACAGACAGAAATTTTTTTTTCGCTCAAATTTAAAATCTCGACGTTTCATGACATTCTAAACCTATTTCACGAATAAAAATTTTTGAAAATTTTTTTGCGATTACTATACTTCCAATCCACTACGTGGATGTGGAAGTAATAGCTAAGATATCAAGATGAATCCATGAATCGTATATATGTTTTCTGTTCTATAAATCAATCATATCCCATTTTAGTATCCCAGTTATTAATTTATCTCAAGTACATCATGAACATTTCAGCCTGCCAGTTAAAATACTTCACTCAGTTTTAAAATAAGTTAAAAGAACATTGTAAAGATAATAAATCGCCATACCTTTACAAAACATAATAAGCCAAGATTTAAAGATCTAATGAATTATTCATCAAACCATAAAAATGAAGTTGTAAACTTGATGGAGAGAACAATGTGTCAAAAATAAGAATCATGAATAACCGAATCACGCTGAAAACTTACTTTTAATATCATCTAGTTACTTCCAATGTACTTTTTAAAATTTATGTAGGCAATTTATAATAAATAGCGTACGGATCTTAATAGTTAATAAATAAAGGTGCGATCAATAGAAGTGTCAGAGTGTCACAGCGTAATTCCTGTGGTGATGTGGTAACTGTGTAGATTATCTAAATGATGGAATGCCGGATGTCTGAAATTCTTGTCTGCGCTAGATTTCATCTAGGCAACAACCTTGTCACAAAATAAGGCATGTAAAGTGAATAAATGTATAAGAATTGTCCCATATTTCACTCAGAATATTTATGTACAAAATACACTGTACCATTTGTGTCGCAATATAACTTTTGGGACAGATGATACAACATCATAAAAGTCGGAAAGATTTAAAGCTCACAACATCTCATAAAATTGAATATTTTATAATAATATATCAGTTTTTATATGAATAACATTCCCTAATGTTTTGAAATATGTTAACTTTCATTTTCAATATGAAACATGCTATCTACTTATCAAGAATATTGTACTTTATGATCCTTAAGATCCTGTTATGTGTTAAACGATGGAATAAATGTTTGTCAAATCGGTCTTCTCCGCATTATTTAACTATTAATCTAACTAGTAAAAATACAAAAGTGATAAACTGTGCAGGTCTTTCTATAGCCACTGAATAAGATATTTTAAAATTTCGAAAAGCTAACTTTTGGATTGTCGTTTTAGCTTCTAAATGATATACTTTTTCACCCCCTTTGTTGTATGATTATTTGTCTCTATATTTTCATCGAGGCAGGAAAACATACAAAGTTGACATTTTACACGATCATCTAATTTTATTACGTAGTGGAGTGGAAATATAGTAATCGTAAATTTTTTTAAATAATTTGTTTTCTTGAAATAGGTTTAGAATGTTATGAAACGTCGAGATTTTAAATTTGAGCAAAAAAAAATTTCATCGGTCTGTCTGTAACATTTTTATGCGCACGTTTTCTTTGGAATGGTTTAGGATATTAATTTGAAATTTGGTACACGTATGTATTGAAGAACCTTGGGATTTGTTGTATATATACTGGGAGCCAAGGTCTTAATTGCTCTATGACATATTCTCCAACATTTTAACTCTCTTATTAAAGGAATGAACAAAATTAAATTGCGATTTAGTATGTGTATTATATTTTTGGCTTCAGACACCCCATGACCAAATTGAAGCACAAGATTTCAAATATTATATTGTTAAAATTCTATACTGGAGCGCAAATAAAATATAAAGATCATTTCGTTTACAGAGACTTGGATGGAAAATCTAGATGTGGAAGTAGTGATTTCTTAAGCCGCGGTTATTAATAGTTAGGATCCAAATTACATTGCGATAGTAATTGTATTCATACCAGATTATTTTATGAAGTTTGATATTAGTTTCTGTTTATTAATTTAATTTATTAGCGTCAAAAAAAATTAGTGATTTATTATTCTTAAATCAGTTTCATGTCTTCCCTATGACTGCAAACTTTATTTAGAATGGGTTATATTTTCTTATTTTCACTGTAACTGTAAATCTCATGTTTACTTATTTTGTTTAAAGAATGATATTGCTCTTTTTTACTTCCCTCGCATACCGAAGGCAAGTATTGTATTCGAGAAAAAATCACCCTCCCAGATTTTTTCGGATTTTGACGTTTCAGAACACGTAGATTACGAAAATATAGGTTTTTCAAATCCGTCAGTCTGTCTGTCTGTCTGTCTTCTGTTGGTGCATTTACTAAAAAACTACTTGACGGAGAGCAGTCAAATTTGGTAGGTAGTTGACACTACTGTCAGCGAAGAAATGGTAGAAATTTCACTGGAAAATATACAGGGTGGACCGTCTAAAGGGAATAAATATTTAAAGAAAACTTTTTTTGCACAAATTTAAAATTTGCACGTTTCATGACACGCTTAACCTATTTCAGAAAAAAAAAATCGGTAAAGGTATTTACACAGAACTTCCCTCGTTATTTGTGCATGGCGATCACTAAAAAAATATTAAATACGAAATGACATTGAGAATAATAATGGAAATATAGTTATTGTAATTATTACAAAGAAATCCTGATAACTTTTGGTCAAAAAAATAGTGCTCATCCAACAGCAAAAGTTCAATACTAAATAACAGGTCTCCCATAAATTATTTCTTGGGATGACCACCCTGTATATTTTCCAATAAAAGTATAATAGCATATGTCAAATAGTATTTCCATTAAACAGTTCCACATTCACGCAGTGAAGTGGAAGTATAGTGGTGGTTAAAAATTAATTTTTTTTTTTTGAAATTTTTCAAAACTGTTGGATAAAAATGTTCACTCCTTTTTCTTCTGCAATAGGTTCAGAATGTCATGAAACATGGAAATTTTAAATTTGAGCAAAGAAAAAAAATTTTCCATCTGTTTTAGTGGTTCAAAATTTTTCAAAAATGTGTGAAAAAAATTTTCAAATTTTTTTTTTCTGAAATAGGTTTAGAATGTCATGAAACGTGAAAATTTTAAATTTCCACTAGAATACACACAAAAACAAATTTTTCCGTCTATTCTAATGGTAATTATTTTTCCAAAGTGGTATAAAAAAATTCATCTATTCTATAGTAAGTAGTAATAGTAGTATCAATTTTTTTATTTATTTGAATAGGTTTAGAATGCTATGGAAACGTTGAAATTTTAATTTCAAGAAGAAAAAAAAATAATTTTTTGAAATTTTTCCAAAATCTTGGTTAAAAAATTTTCAAAATTTTTTCTTCTGAAATAGGTTTAGAATGTCATGAAACGTGTATATTTTAAATTTGAGCAAAAAAAAAATTTCCATCTATTCTAGTGGTCATTTTTTTCCAAAATGGTAAAGACATGTTACAATTTTGTTTCTTCCGAAATAGGTTTGGAATGTCATGAAGCGTGGAAATTTTAAATTTGAGCAAACAAAATATTTTCTTCTATTCTATAGTAAGTACCTACTTAGTGATGAATACATAAATTTTTCCAAGAAAATGTTTCGGAAAAATTTTTAAATTTGTTTTAATACGTTTAGAATGCCATGGAAATGTGGAAATTATAAATTTGAACAAAAAAAAATTCCACCTGTTTCGGTGGTAAATTTTTTTTTAAAAATGTTGGTAAAGAAATTTTCAAAAAAATTTTTTTTTTGAAATACGTTTAGAATGCCATGAAACGTGAAAATTTTAAATTTAAAAATTTTTTTCACTATTTATTCCGTTTAGACGGTTCACCCTGTATATTTTCCAGTGAAATTTCTACCATGTCTTCGCTGACAGTAGCGTCAACTATCTACCAAATTTGACTGCTATCCTTCAAGTAGTTTTTTAGTAAATGCACCAACAGACAGACAGACAGACAGACAGACTGACGGAATTGAAAAACCTATATTTTCGTAATCTACGTGTTCTGAAACGTCAGATTCCGAAAAAATCTCGGAGGGTGATTTTTTCTCGAATACAATACTTCCCTTCGGTATGCGAGGGAAGTAAAAAATGAAAATTTTTTTCACCAATATTTTTGAAAATTTTTTTACCATGAAAAAAAATGTTGCTTTCTTCAAATTTAAAATTTCCACGATTCATGGCATTCTAAACCTATTCCAAAAAAAAAAAATTTGAATTTTTTTTTACCAACATTTTTGAAAAATTTTTTGCCGCTAAAATTGATGGAAATTTTTTTCTTTTTTCAAATTTAAAATTTTCATGTTCCATGGCATTCTAAACCTATTTAAGAAAACAACATTTTAGAAAATTCTCTTACAATTTTTCAAAAAGTTTTATCACTAAAATATATGGAAAAATTTTTTTTTGTTCAAATTTTAAATTTCCACGTTTCTATGGCATTCTAAACCTATTTGAACAAAAACAAATTTAAATATATTTTTGAAAATTTTTTTAAAAATTTTGAAGTTTTAATTTATTTATCACTACTATAGAATAGACGAAAAATTCGTTTTTGCTCAAAATTAAAATTTCCATGTTTCATGACGTTCCAAACCTATTTCGGAAAAAAAATATTGCAACGTCTTTTACCATCTTGGAAAAATATTTTACCACTAGAATAGATGGAAAAAAAATTCTTTTTGCACGAATTTAAAATTTCCACCTTTCATGACATTCTAAACATATTTCAGAACAACAAAATTATGACATTTTTGAACAATTTAAAACAAAAAAATTTTTGTAACCACCGCTATACTTCCACTCCACGTGAATGAGGAATTGAAACTGTGACAGATGGCAATAATATTTGGCATATGCACCTATTATACTTTTATTGAAAAATGTACAGGGTGGTCATCCCAAGAAATAATTCAACTGTGATGGACATTTGTAAAAGTATTTGCGCAACCATTCCATATTTGTCATCTGTCATTTAGTATTGAACTTTTGTTGTTGGATGAGCACTCTGTATATTTTTTTGACCAAAACTTATCAGGTTTTCTTTGTAATAATAGTGATAACTATATTCCGATTATTATTTTGAGTGTCATTTCGTAATTATTAATTTTTTAGAGTGACCGCCATCTACAAATAAAGAGGGAAGTTCTGTGTAAACACCTTTACCGATTTTTTCAGTATACTTGTAAACCTCATGCTTACTTAGATTTATTTCTTTAAAGAATTAAATTGCTCATATTTTGACTACAACTGTAAACCTCATATTTATTTCGGTTGAATTTTATTACATATTTAATATAATTATTATTTTCGAACTGGTAAATTATTGGAGAAAACAGAAAACGTTTAATGCGTTTATTTTACGGACAATTATCTCATAATACTTTGTATACAAATAAGTATTATTCTAATTGGGACAAATGATACATTTTACACAAACGAAATAAAATAAGATGAAGATATTTGTGAAAGACACTCACAATTTTTAGTAAATAGAGAATTCGTTGGGACAAATCGTCGCTCTTACGTCTAGAAAATGATCAGGTCAACAAGCAGGTAACAACAAAAAATAATGTTATTACAACAATAATTAGCACTAACATTGAAATGTTTATGGATGAATTTAGAACACATTAAATCTAACAATGCTCAGAGAAATTTGGCTTTTGTGTTTCATGTTAGAAACACAATAGTCGACCCATTATTTCGGCAATGGATATCGACAACTTCGTAAATCGTTCTAAAATATTATATCGATAACCGTAGAGATCTCTGATCTCGGCATTTTGAAGATAAGTGTAAGCAAAAAACGTTGATAATACACCTGACTAAATTCCCATAGAGAGTAGATTACCAACCAGTTGAATGGACAATCAACAAAATTTTGGTGTTTGCCCATAGAAATATCAAATTCTATTAATACACAATGGCAGGGACGGATCTACCAGTAGGTAATGTAGACTTCGGCCTAGGGTGTCAAATGTTGAGAAGCGGGAAATTTTGGCATCTTACGAAAAAAATATAAGCAAGTTGCTGATATTACAAAAAGTAGTGAACTACTATTAATTTATGACATCAAAACTGGATTTGTTAATTAAATTTCCATCAAAAATTGATTCTTTCAAATACGTATCATATACTATTAGTACAGTCATTTGGTGCTCAAAGAGGAGGTTACCTGGAAAGTTTTTCGGGAGTTTTGAAAATTGGTGATTTTGTAGATTTCGACATGCTCTTTCCGAATTTCTACTTTTCCACCTCGTATTTTTGCCGCTAGCGCTGCCATATTGGAGAAATGGCAACAAAAACAGTTTTTTTCATAATATCTCCTTTCCGACTCATTTTACTATGAAAATAGTTATGTAATAAATTAAACCATAGAAAATTTCCTGTAATTTTTTGTTTTTTCTAAAATGAATAGTTTTAGCGTACGAGCGGCGCAAAGTCTATTCCAACACGAGTTTTGGCCAAAAAACTAATTTCCACACAACCATGAGATAGAGTAGGTGGCGCTTTTTTTATCGTGGTATCCCCAGTAGGCCTAATCCACACACAATGCGCTATTACAGAATTTAGCACATTCTCCTTCGCTTCGCTATTCTTGATGGACCAGGTGTTGCGAATTCATCGTCTTCAGTACCAATCGAAATGTCACAGATAGAAATTTCTTCCACATCATCCGCGATGGAATTATCAGCTTCGTTGTAATCCTCTTCTTTCTCAATTTCATCATACGTTTGCTCGAGAACGACGAGAACAGTCTCCGTTTCTTCCTCTTCATCGCTATCTTGTGACGGAACTTGCAAATTATCACAGGTACCATTGCAATTCGTGCATATAACGGAGCACTTTAATTTAGACTTTCTGTATCCACAGGCTCTCCCACATCACTTTTTGCATTTGCAAGAAATAAGTTTTAGTAAGGTTTCTGGGGCTAAGGGCTCGAGTGAGGTGACGGGAACTAGCCCAAAGAAGCAATCTTTTCCATCCCCATCGTTCTGCATTTTGTTCTTAAATTATAAAAAAATTTCTCTTGCTTAATTTATTACATAACTATTTCCATCGCAAAATGAGTCGAAAAGGAGATATTATCAAATAACTGTTTTAGGCGCCATTTTTCCAATATGGCGGCGCAAACGACAAAAATACAAGTTGGTAAAATAGAAATTTGGAAAGATCATGTCGAAATCGATAAAATCACCAATTTTCAAAACTTCCGAAAAACTTTCCGGGTAAAAGTACCAAATGACTATATATGCATATTATTATGCTACAGTTTAACAAAACAAATTTGGGGTGGTAGATCATCCATTGCCTATGAGCGCAAAGGCTGTAAATTCGCCACCGCACAATGGGGCATAGATCAGACTTTATTATGTTTTTAAGTATTATATTTCTTAGCAGAGAATTTTCGAGGGCTACACTTGAAAGTCAATAATGCGAGTAAAGTGTAAATGAGTCAGAACTGTACACTACAGGCGGTACGAACAATTGCCGTTCAGAACAGCTATCAAAGTGCAACGTAAAGACAAGAAAACATTTTTTTTTGCAACACTAACTTTTAAAACATTAATATAAATTTAAACAGTTATCGTATTATATAATAGCAAATAAACATAAACAAATTATAAAAACAAACATTGCTGAGAAATGCACGAAAGTAACTACATATTGTCGCAAGTTGCACTTTGGTGACAACTTTTGTGAATTGCAAGACAGTGTACTTTTAGAACATGCGCATTTCTTCAACAGGCACTTCCGTTTTCAGGACTGCACTGCTTCGTGTTTAGATAATAAAATTGTTCATAGACTCATTAAATCTGCTCCGTTGAACCTAGATCTAATAGTACGGCAGCCCGTAACCAAAATTTTCGACTTATCGTCTAATGGGAAATTCCTACGCCACTGCTCATTTCCTTGAACAAGGACAAAAAAAGTTCAGAGCGACGGAAATTTTTAGCGTCGCGAAGGTATAAGGGGTTAAATACTGAAAACTGGGAACAGATGGAACTTCGTGTCATCGCCAAATGTCCGTTCCGACAATTCTCGTCTATTTCTGAAATTTTTCTACGACAAAAAAATTAAAACGGACTTTTTACTCGTTGCATATCATAGTACTTGCATTTCAATTCTGCGCCTCTTTTTAAGAAAATGTTGGTACTCCCCAATGTCCGTTCTCTATTCAAAATGATGTTTTATATAAAAATACATGTATAAAAAATATGGACGGACAATTTTCAACTTGATATCTTGAAAAAAATCCTTTTCCATCGCAATTCAATAACAAGAGCGCAAAGTGTCGTATGGTGGATACAGCTGCATAAACTTCTCTCTCTATGTTTCTTTGGGCGCTTAAGAGGAATGCCCTTAGTAGTTCCCCTGCGAAGTTTCAAGGATTACCGTTTAGTTTACCCCCGGCAACACCATTTGTAGGAGAAATAACTTTACATTTTATTTGCTAGTGAAGAGAGAACGGATACGTCTTCTCTTTCAACCGCAGGCGCAGTGAGAAGAGGGCAAGAGATTTATTTCATAGCATTATTACCTGAGAACTTATAATTTATATGATACGGATCACATTTGAAGTGAAAACCGTGTAAACAGATAATTACTGGACACGAACAGGTGGTGGGTCTGATGTAGCATCAGACTTTCAATCGCGAAGTGCCAAATTCAAAAAACTTGGTCAGTCACTCAAAAGTGCGAGTCCAAAAAATTTTCTGAAAGAGGCGTTCAAGAACAATTTTATTCATTTAATAAGATAGTTAACGTTATTGTGAGTGCGCGTCATTGAGGGAAACCTCCGGCGTGTCTTTAAAAGCCTTGAAAAAGGTAAAACTTTGAAAGTGACACTGACAATCACCTAACTAAAATAGTAAGATTTTTTACGGTGAGTACCTTCCCTCCTATCGGAGTTGAATAAAAATCGTGAAGTTAGCAACTTTTTAGCATTTTGACAAATCAGGCATACATCTTAATCTCTAAATTTACCAAATAATTCTTGACATTGTACATAACCCCTAAATTACTGACAGAAAAGATCTTTGAGAACAGATATCCCCAGCCGATTGGGCTGCAATCGGTTGAGGTTTTTTAAAATATAGACATTAACATCTCACTTAACAGAGAACTGTGCGCGAACAGACACATGCCGTCCACTTCTCATGGAGCAACGGACCCTGAAAGTGACAACTCCATTCTGTATTCAAATAGAGAAAGAAGCATAATTAAGGAAATAAAACAAATCAAAAGAAAAAATGAATCAATGAATGATTTAGAGTCAGAAACTAGTCAAGTCGGTCAGACAAGTGTCGTCGAAAAAATGGTGGAAGACGAGAAAAGCGATAATGAGATGGCAAAAGCATTCGAATTAAAAACAAAGAAGCGTAGAATCACGGACGATGGCGACAGCAGCTTCTCACACCCCGCAACTAAAGCAACAACCAAACAAACGTCAACAATAACCAGTACAAGTAATAAATTTGAAAAGGTAAACAAAATTATCACACAAGAGGATATGCATGTTACACCGAAAGAACAGGACGAAACAGCAGACAGACAAATAAAGAAACAGGCAAAAATTAGAGCACCACCACCAATAGTAATTCATGGTTTATTCAAGGATCACAAAATTTTAAATAACTTTTTGACGTCTAAATTAAAAGCAAAATTCTTTTGGAAGCATTCAGCCCAGACTACCATACTACAAGTCGCAACATATGAGGACTGGGTAGAGGCTAATAAAAAATTTGAATCGGGAAAATTAGAATTTCACACCTATACCCCTAAACAAGAAAAAACACACGCATTTGTTCTGAGAGGACTATACCACGAGGTAGATGTGGAGTTATTAAAAGAGGAATTAAGTGCTTCATATAATGTCCCAATTAAAGAGATTTACACCATGAAGGGAACAAAGTTTCAGACCTTCATGGTTGTAACCAATAATGATATTACGCTAAAGCATCTCGAGCAAAATGTAAAATATCTTGACTATACGGTCGTTCGATGGGAGAGACATAGTAATACAAAAAAAATAATACAGTGTCATAGATGTCAGATGTGGGGACACGCCACATCTAACTGCCACGCCTCTCCAAGATGTTTGAAGTGTGCACAACCACATTTAACAAGTCAATGTACAAAAATCAGGGAAGATCCCGCGAAATGTGTCAACTGTGGAGAGGCACACACAGCTAATAGCGTATCCTGTAAAATATACCAAGATAAAATTTGGCAGTTAGAAAAGAAAAATATGAGAACGCACCCACCATCTGAAATGAGGTATGTAGCAGCTCCTTCTCCTTCACAGAATGCCTGGGAAGTGAGAAAAAATCACCAGCAACAGAGACAACTGCAGGGAACTCTAATACAAGATCCCACCAACTTCCCTCCGTTACCACAAAGAAGAATGCAGCAAAGGGTTTCCACTCAGATATCCCAACCCGCAGCGACGCTGCTGAGGTCTTCAGGAGGTTCAACAGCGATGGATGAGATGCAGAAGCAGTTCGAAAGAGTAGGAGCTCTAGTTAACATCGAGCTGATGATAGAAAGGGTAAGATTACTAGCCGATCAACTCGAGCTTTGCAGTAGTGAGAGTGCTAAATTCCAAGTTTTTTACAAATTCATGACAAATTTAGATAGTACTCATTAATTTCAAACTCTCTTCGTGGAACGCTAATGGTATTGGTAACAAAATTCCTTTTCTTATTAATTATCTTTCGAGGCATAAAATTGATATTATGCTCTTAAACGAAACCAAATTAACCCAACGTGACAAGCTAAGCGTTCGAGGGTACATTACAATCAGACGAGATAGGGTAGCACAAAACAGAGGCGGTGGTGGGGCCGTGCTCATAAAATCTAACATAGCGCACACGCATCGCACTCTGCGGAATACCTCCGTGGAGAACGTGTGTGTGACGTTAGAGGATGGCATGAACATCGTTGCCGTGTATAATAGTCCTGCGAATGGATTCACAGCGGGTTGTCTTGAGAATTTGATGAATGCTGGCCCGCGCTGTTTGATGATCGGCGACCTTAACGCTAGACATAACGCATGGAACTGCCTCCACAATAACGCAAACGGTGGCACCTTGTTTCAATATGTTAATAATCATAATGTCATTCTGCAGTATCCGAATGATCCGACACACTTTCCCAGTAATGGCGGTACACCATCAACCATTGACATAGTGGTCAATAAGGGAGTGACTAACTCTACGCTACCTATTGCGTTAGAGGAACTCACGTCTGATCATAACCCAATTCAGATTGAATTAAAAGATATGTCAATGGAAGATATTACTCGAAAAATCACCTCTTATAGAGATGCGGATTGGCGCCTCTATAGGACCCACATCAATACATATCTAACACTCACTAACACGATTGACACAGCCGCTAACCTGGAGGGTGCAGTCGAGGAGTTCACAAGAGTGCTGCAGAATGCCAAACAAGGTGTCGCAACTACCATAACGATAGATCCTTACAGAGACCGACTCGACGAAGCGGTCAAACAAGATATTAGGGACAAAAACAGGTTGAGACGGCGTTGGCAGCAAAATCGTGATGTCGACGCTAAGTTTGAGATGATCAGATTGCAACGGCGGATTCAAGCTGCCATAACCACCTGGATAAACAGGAAATGGAGTGAGAAGCTAGAAGCCTTAAATTCTCGGGACAACTCGCTGTGGAAATTCACCAAGGCACTGAAAACTACACGGCAAGCCATGCCTGCTTTGACCAAGACCAACGGACAGACGGCTATGACAGACTCACAAAAGGCGAATGAATTAGCTGACAACTTTGAACGAATTCACAATTTAAACATACCCAACAATTTAGATCATGACCGCATTGAAAATGACGCCAACGATGTTATTGGCCATGACATCCAATTAACTAGACGGGAATTTTTAAAAGTCATGGTCAAACCCTCTGAACTAGCAAAGCTGATAAAGACTTTACCTAATAATAAAGCTCCGGGGAAAGATGGTATCGAATACAAGCTGCTTAAATATCTGCCAAGGAAAGGTATTGTGCAACTCACGTACATCGTTAACGCAATTCTGCGGCTGCAACACTGGCCTAGCATGTGGAAGTGTGCTGTGGTTGTTCCCATCCTCAAACCGAACAAGAATGCTAAGATCGCAGGCAGTTATCGACCAATCTCGTTGCTGTCAGTGATTTCAAAGTTGGTGGAGAAGGTCATCCTGGACAGACTAAACGCTATCCAGGATGAACTTCACATTAACGATGAGCACCAGTTCGGGTTCAGGAAGGGAAGAAGCACAGTGCAACAAGTTGTCAGAATCGTTAACGACGTGAAAGTGCAATATAACCTTGGTAAGAATACTACCATGGTACTTTTAGATATTGAGAAAGCCTTCGATACCGTCTGGATCCCGAGGTTAATTTCAAAGATGATCAATTACCGCTTTCCACAACACATCGTTAAACTCATTCACTCGTATCTGACTGGCAGAAGGCTCCAGGTGCGAGTGAATAACAAACTGTCAACATTGCGGGACATTCGCGCGGGTGTTCCTCAGGGGTCGGTCCTTGGTCCAAAACTGTACAACTTGTACGTATCCGACTTCCCCATTTTCCCTAATACTAAACTTGCTAAGTACGCTGATGACACAGCCATGTACGCACATAGTCATAATGCACAAGCGGCTAACATGCTTCTAAAAGCCTACATGGCTCGTGCCACAGAATATTACGACAAGTGGAAGATTCGGGTAAATGCGGAGAAGTCAGAATCTATAGTCTTCACGCGCAGATTTACAGAAAATAAGATTTTAACACCAATTTTGATAAGGGGAAACAAAATTCCAGAAAGGGCGTGCGTGAAGTATTTGGGCATACGACTGGACAAGCGACTGACGTTCAACCGACATATTAACGAAACTGTACGGACAGTCTATTCCATGTCCAGGAGTCTGTATCCGCTCCTGGCCAGGAATAGTAGACTCAGCAGACAGAATAAAAAATTAATTTACACTGTTATTGTGAGACCGGCTCTAACATATGCGGCTCCGGTATGGTGCAGTATACCGGACACGACAATGAATAAACTAAGAGTTCTGGAACATAAATTTATGCGCCTCATTTCAAATTCTTCACGATACATCTCCTTAAGAGACCTTTATGCACGTTGCCACGACATAACGCCACTAGTGGACTACATCAAAGTTACATCGGAAAAATTCTATCAATTTAAACTTGGTAATAGCCCACTAACAAACAACATCACGCGAATCAGAGAGCATAATGCACCTTTTCGCATCAAACACAAATTACCATACCAGGCGTTGCCCATCTTTCGGCAACATATCTAACCACACCCACTTTCTCTATTCAATTATAAAAATTCTCAAACACAATTTCCGATATTTATCTTTTCTCTTCGTTTCCTTTTTGTATTTTTGTTTGTTTTGTCGCTCTAAATTATTTCTTCCAAACAATATTTATTCCTTTAATATTATTATTAAATTCTTTAGAAAGCAAACATTTTAAATTATAAATTATGCGGTCTGATATAGCCGCTCGCTCTTGCTGCATTGCTTGGAACGGGTTTTTTGGATAGTAATTTTCCCGTGCCGAACTATCATATATATCTGTGATATTTTGTCTACACCAGCGTCTTTTGCATTGCATATATCAATTGTTTTAAGTTTAAATTTTTTTTTACATGTTCTATCTTATACACTTTTTAATTCGCCGATCCCGCGAAAGGAGATAGTGATTATTATTTAAGTTTACTTTTAATCCAACCTAGCCTCGCTCTGTCCATCCCTTCAATTACCATGGCGATTAGTGCTGTGGATGTTTGGCTGGCTCCGGACGAGTGCTTAGGTAGGACAATTATGTATTATTAATTTAAAATAAATTTGTTTTGATTGATTGATTGACTTTCAATCGCGGGGTTCTGGGTTCAAAACCTAGTGCCTTCTGCTTTTTTTCTTATTTGTTTGTGGAAAAGTTATAGGCATTTATATATAAAAAAAACATTATGGGTATTTATGTAAGATATAAAATACTATAAAGAATTTTTTTAGTAAATTTGACGAAAGTTTACCGTATTGCCAGATACTAACTTTTATATTTTATTCAGTATCCTGAAATACATCATTCTATAAATATTTGTTTGTTTTATACCTATTATTGAACAAAAACCAGAATTGAGTAGCATTCCCCCATTTAAATATTTTATTGCATGAATATCAAAATTTTTACAAATTACCCGGAAATTTGCTTTTATAGTTATGAAAAAGAATGTTAACATTTTCCTACCAACATATTATACAGTTATACACCTACCAGGACAGGTGGCAGCAAAAACAGGGACGTCCTCACTTATGCATTTATTTTTTAAGAAATTACGTACAGGACGTATTTGATTTAAACATTCATTTTTTCGTAATCTTGTTAAAAAAAAGTGTAATATGTACTTAGCAAATGTCCAGTATTTTTATCCTAAATGTATTTTTAAATTCTTTTTACCCAAAACAAATGTCAGTTTTCGCAATTTAATTAATTTATTACCGTTTTCTTAAATGTTTTTTATATTTCAAATAAGCCGCCGGACATTACTTAAATTGCCAAAGCTCACATTTGCATTTAGTGATAAATATTAAAAAATATCTCTCAAAAAAAATACTGCCTTAACATATTTTATTCAATAATTAAAATATACAACATTGCCGGAGCCAACCGCACAACCACGTCGCACAGCGTCGTAGTGTTAGTGCGGTTGGGCGGTTGACTAATTATATTCCATTGCATTTTTATAAGGTTATTTCTAGTTTGATTTTCATTAAAATGAAAGTATTGGTAAATCAAACAAGGTAGTCTTGTTGTCATATGGTATTTAATATATCCATACCTATTGTTATTAAAATTAGAATATTACAGAAACGACGCTAGATGTCGGTCGACGTCGAAACGAAAAAATGAAAGAATATGATTCTCAGTATTAAAATTTATCAAATTCAGAAGGTTCACAACAATGACGTTAGGCGTCGGTCGGCGCTGAGACGTAAAAATGCAAGAAAATGAATCTAGGAATCGAAATTTGTCAAATACACGAGTTTTACAAAAACGACGCTAGGCGTCGGTCGGTGTCGAGACGTAAAAATGCAAGAACATAGATTTAGATACACAAGTTTTACAACAACGACGTTAGGCATCAGTCAGCGTCGAGACGTAAGAATATGAATGTAGGAATTAAAATTTATCAAATACACGAGTTTTACAAAAATGACGGCGTTGGTCGGCGTCGAGGCGTAAAAATGCGAGAACATAGATTTAGATATCAGATGAAAAATATTATAAAGAAATCTGAGGGCTTGGCTTCCCGTATAGGTGCGCACCAAACCTCAAGTATTTATACTCTACACAGCTTGCTTTTACACATTTTCCCCTATTCATATACCTATACTTACATCGCCACCCCTTCAACGGAATCATCTCAAAATATGATTTAGTTCCAATTGTCGTTATAATACAGATGTACCAAATTTCAAGCGAATAACTCAATTTCATTGTATCAACCTCTTTAATAATGGAGTAGGGGGGGAGGGGGGTTAAAAAATATTATAAAAAAATCTCAGGCCTTGGCTCCAAATACATACACCGTACTTCAAGTTTCTGTACTCTTATCAGCTTGCTTTAATTATTTTCCCCTATTTACCCCTATTTAACCCCAACCCTTCAACGGAATAAACTAAAAATATAATTTAGTTCCAGATGTCATTATAATATATACGTGTACCAAATTTCAAGTGAATAAGTCAATTTTATTTTATCAACCCCTTTAATAATGGAGTAGGGGTGGTGGGGGGGTTGAAATTTGTTTTAAAAAAATCTGAGGCCTCGGCTTCTAAATATAAAAAATTGGAGGCCTTGGCTGCTAGTATACATACACCAAATTTCAAGTTTCTGTACTCTTACCAGCTTGCTTTACCTATTTCCCCCCATTTATCCCTAATTACCCCCAACCCTTCATCGGATATGTTCAAAAAACAATCCAGTCCAGATCTCGTTATAATATATAGGTGTACAAAATTTCAAGACAATGTCTTAAACCGTTCCGGAGAAAATGTGCTGACAAAAAAAAAAATTACAGACAGACAGACCGACAAACAGAAATTTTTTTTCGCTGAAATTTAAAATCTCGACGTTTTATGAAGTTCTAAACCTATTTCAAGAAATAAAATTTGATTTTTTTTACGATTGCTGTACTTCCAATCCACTACGTGGATGTGGAAGTAATTCCTCTTTTTTTTCTTGTACCATATTGATACACTTTGCGCCTTTAACTATTGTTTATACCCATTACGCGATTAAATGTGTTCCGGTAAAAATTGAATTAAAATAGGTACGCAACAAGCTCAGTTTATATATTTCTCTACTGTAGTAAGCCAAAGCCTAGAGAATGAGAAGTCTCAAGTTAGACAAAGATCCTATGCGTATATGATCCGCCTCTCTGGCTAGGTGGAGATGGAAAACATGCCCAAACAATTATTAAATTACATGCGTAATTGCCCTGAAGTATAACTCATTAAAAAATTGACATTTTTTAATTATTTTTAAACGAATGTGTAAACAAAAGATGATAGAATTATCTGACCGATGCTTTTTTGAGAATGATATCTAGAAGTATGTGAAAATTAAATAAATATCAGACAATCAAATGATAAAGTTTGTGATTTTTTTTCTTAAGATTGGTTCACCGGATTTGAAAAAGCAATGGTCACATTGTAGAACTAGTAGCTAACTTCTTCTAAAAAAAAAATGAGTGTGATACTTGTAAAAATAAAGCTGCTAGAGCTCAGCGCGTTTGTTATATTTCACGTATATTTCCCGCATGCGAGGATTCCTCTTAACAGTAGTCTCAGTACGCCTCATCCTTACCGGATGATCTCCTGTGAGTAAAAAAGCAGCATTGAAACAAGAATTTCATTAATGTCGAAGTACAAACTGATTTTTTGATCTTAATATACAACGCGGAATTATTTTTTCAACTAAAAAGAAACCGATGCGAGTTTTGATATTAATAAAAATCCCGTTTTAGGAGACTTTTTTGCCGATGCCATCGGTTGGTGGAGGGAACTGTTGATAGGGAAGTTTTTATCATTTCTTTGGGTTCTACTCGTGTTAGAAAACTGAAAATATTAACACTGTTAGAAACGGGTAATTTTATACTACCTTGAACGTCCTAGGCTGCGATTGTTGGTTGTATATGCAAAAACGGCCGCTTGTATGCACTCCTGCTTTTATTATAATGACAATTTACAGGTTCAGGGCATATATGAGGAATAAACGAGGGCTTTTTCGTATAAAATATAAGAAATATCAGTATTATCCAATTTATTTTAATCACTGACGAGTTCTCTTCAATAGCAACAGCATAGGAAATCTCCGTTCACTTTTTCTCAGATTATTTGAACCATATTTCATTTAAAAAAGGTTTCAGCCATTAGGGAGAAACTTTTTTATACCATTTTCTTATATAATTTTGATTTTTATTATTGAAATTATGCAACATATAGAACTTTCGTTCTGCATTGACTCTTGTTTTATTCGACATCTATAATAAGAATTCATCGCGAACGGACATTATAGGATAAAAATATAACGTCTTTTTTTTAACGGACGGGAAATCGCTTTCCCGGCTACTGCAACGTTATGGGAGTTTTTTTCAGGGGAAAATCGGTTTTGTATTGTAATAAACTATAAGCCGGTGATCGAAATTAGCATTAGGTGATAGCAGTTGATTTTGGTCACGGGCTGCCGTACTATAATCCATCCAGCTGAACATCCATAGTAATGATACGTAAAAATTATATATCAGAAGTGCTTCTGTCAATTTTATCCGCATTTAAAAGGACACAAAAATTAATTTTTAAATATCAACGTCTTAACCGTATTTGACAGCATCTTCTCTGCTGTCCGTTTCTGACCTCTGACTTGAATCATTTCTGTTTTCTTGCGACTATGTTTCAGTTCGATATCACATACATTTTCATCCATTTGTGGGACATATCTAAATTGTCTTGGATATTTGATTTTCGTGTATTCGTTATTTCTATGAGAGAATTTATAACACGTACAACCTCACCCGTTCACACCGATCAGAATTGGAGTTATTAACGGTGGTTTCAGCAATAATTTCAGAAATTTTGTTCTGTTTCACCTATCTCTTCATCTACGGCATACGGCCAAATAATGTTGTGGTAAGAACTATTCTTCTGGAACTGAACAAACAATATAAAATACCAGCGACCAAATTATCGAGTTATAATGAGGCGTCTAAGCCCTTCACATATTTTTCACGTCTTGCTTGCCTCTTTCTACGGCTCCTTGGATATTTTGGCGTATGACGAATCTATAATTTCGAGTTGAGAATATTCATATGCTGAATGTAATTTTATTTCAATGTCATACTGTTTGTTTATAAGCTGAAAGTTTCAACATTACCACTTGGTGGCATGGCAAGAGATACTTAGATAAAGTATGCACCTCTGGGGTAAAGCGTCACTAAAGCGGATTTTCAACGTACATAAGAGCTGACTGCTATTGCTCTCGACTACTTCTCGGGCAACAAATTTCATACTCAAGCCAAGAAGAACTACTTTACATCTTGGGTGCACAAATAACTGCTATTATCTACACATAAATTTGAATATTTTCAGTGCCAAAATGCAGATTTCTATTATATATTTCGTCAACACGTGAGACATTTTATTATATAATCTTAGTTACTTATGCTCCTGAGGACAAGAAATCAATTAATGTAGCTATCTATTGAGTAATTAGCTACATTAACGAAATACCAGTTTTCTTCGCCGCTATTGCTTCTTTTTCTCTCCAAACGGTCCGTTTAATAATGCACCGTTATCCCACACGCTTTCACAAATTTTTAACTTCGCAGTTTCTGCTTTTCCGGCATAATTTTCTCATTCGGCAAACTTTACATTTATTCATATACAGAGTGGTACGTCACTCGATATTATCGCTCAGTTTTACCATAGGAAAAAACTTCCAAAGATGCTCTAACTAACTTTACCGATACAAAAAACATTTGAAGTATATCCTTTCATAAAGGCTTTGAAGCGGTCTCATAACATATAAATCATATTTTTCTACTACAAAAATGTCGCAATTTCTCGTTTAAAATATTATATCACCAGATGAATACAAAGTACTTGTCCCACATGCTTCAGCTAATCTCTAAAGACCAAATCCAGCTTACAAAGAACCTACTGAGTTTAAATACACAACTATTCTTAAATACGTTATGAATTGGAACACAAGAATATACATTATCCGAGATTTTTGTCGAGAACGCCGAGGGAACTAACACGTTTATTTGGTTTGCGGTAATGTTTGTAGTTCATTTTTTGTTTATTTAGGTTTATTCGCGTTCTGTGTTTTGTGTACAAAAGGGTTGTCTGAAAAGTTACAGTTTACGGTTCTTACAACAGTAATATTTCACTGTTAGCGGATATTAAGAAAAAATGTATGAAATATACAGCTTACAATAAAGCTATAAAGGATTCTTTTAGGGAAGGACAGATACAACATAATGCTGTTAGTGCAGGAAATGTGATATAGATATCGATGAAAAAGTACACGGTATAGGTATTTTCTAACAAAAAATACCCGCAAAGAATTTCAAATAAAAATATTCATCCATGAAAATCACATATACGGAGAAGAATGTAGATTAAATGTTTGTGTTTTATGTTAACTGTTCCAAATCGAGTTTAGTTGATTCAAGAATTATGTATTCGGAAGGGTGGTGGTTATATAAGGCTCATTTTTGGCCCGGCAGGACTAATAGAAATTTTCTAAAATATTTTCACTTTTGGTAAAATTTAGGAATTAAATTTCTATGATTGTTTTTTGTCTGACGACCGTTTTAATATGTTACAGAAGATCTGAATCATAGGTTATTTAGCAAATTTTGATTTATTTCGATATGTTTTTAATCAATTTGATTTTTTTTTTTAATAAGAAGCGATGATAACACCATCGCAGTTTTTACATATGTTAATGTTTGAATAATAAAGAGAAACATGTAAAAATTAGGCTGGTGTTATAAGCGTTTCTTACCGAAAAATAATCCAGTTGAAGAAAAATGTATCGATATAGATTAATATTTGATAAATAACCTATGTTTCAGATCTTGGATAATATATTAAAATAGTCTTCTGATAAAATAACAATCATAAAACTAGTAAATAAAGATGGTAAAGTTTATCAAAACAGTCAAATCATTCTAGAAAAAAATATACTTTTTTAATCCTGCCAGGGGCCAACAATGAGTCTTATCTACCCACCTTCTTTTTTAAGGAATGTAAAAGGGATACAAATGCGATAACGCAGAAGCAGCGAAAAAGAAATTTTTTAAACAATTTAAAAATATTTACTGGCCCCCCACTGGGACTGGGATAAGTACTTGCGCAACAAGGTAGAAAAAGTGAATTCTTTTCGCATTAGGTGGAGGATTTTTGGTTGAGGCGATAGCGGATATTGAGAATTCACGATGTATGGAAGGTACACCTTTTCTATATGTTGCATTCATGATTTGTTCCATTAGTATGTGAAAAATAGTTAAACAGAAATATTCCTATTAATTTTTAAATTTTATATTTATATATTAGTGTTTTTTTTTAGATTTATTATCCAACAATCGATTCCGATGATAAACACTTGTTCAAAAATTGAATTGTCTTTGTGAGTGCGTTGGTGAATGAAAATGCCAATTCGGGATGCACATATTTTGCCACAATTGAGACGTAGAAATTGCCCTCTGCATGTGCTTGAGGTTATTCTCCACCATTGTGTTCTATCCGTCGTAAGTTTCTTCCAGTTAGTTTGGACTTCTAGATGTTTAAGGTCTTTGTGAATAACATCTGTATATGTTTTCTCTATCCTCATTGTTATCTACGACCTTCAATCGGTTCTTCCTAAAAAAGATACTTATGAAGACGATTGTCTTTCGTGCGTGTTATATGCCCAAGCCAACGCAGTTGGGCTTCTATTATTGATGCCTCCATACTTTCCATCCTAACTTTCTTATGAACTTCAGAGTTGATTACTCAATAATACCATCTAGTTCAATTCCCATGAGTGGTCTTAACTATATTGAAATTTCTCCACTTGTCTTACATATCGTCTATACGAAACCCACGACTCGCATCCATACAGGAACTGACGTATAGTTGAACAATGAGCAACATGCCTGAATTTTAGAAATGTAATAATTTATTATTTTTTCGTTATATATGTTATATAAGTTGAGAAAGTAATGAAGAAAAGGTTTAAAAAAAATGTGTAGCCTAAATAAACGACTTTGAAATTCAAAATTTTATGGGAACATATCCACGTGACTGAAAACACCACGCAATTGGTCTGACGTCATTCGGTATAATGTCTAATGGTCGTCTATCTGCCAAGGGGTTAAATCGTAAATTGTTTTGTGTTTTGTAAATGTGTATTGATATTTTCATAAAAGAAATCATTCATTTATTTATTTATTTTAATTATTAAGTGGTAAAAATGACGGACAGTGGGTTTTTACGTGGCCAGAGTGACAATTTGCCTGTTGTTGATGTGTTTATGATGACAAACTTTTTTGCTACTAATACTGATTTTATTAGTGCAGAAATTGGAAGTACTAAAGCAACAAGGTATGTGTCATTCATTATTCTAAACATTAATTCAATTGTCCCCATTTTTATCCTTTTACTGTTAAATATAACAAATTATTTATGTACCCAACCTCAAAATAGGTAAACAAGGCAATGTTTTAATGTTATATTAATTAATATTTTTCATCTTAGAATGCTTTACTTTTTTATATAATAAATACCTCCCGTAGGTATATATAAACCGCCTGTTTTTTTATTCTTTGATGAGTAATGCGTTTTAATCGAAAATTCATTCTATCTTTGTCTATCCTTAAGAATAAAAAAAGATACAATGAATTTTCGATGAAAGCGCACGACTCATCGATGAATAAAAGAACACGGGGAAATATATAACTGGATAATATGTAGAATGTCGAGAAGTTACATTATTCCCACCGTTCTTATACCTACATTTATACATTTTAATTCAAGGTTCCTATTAACAGAAGTTCGTAAACTTTCGTATTCCTATAATTAGGAAAGTGACCAAATTCACCATGACATGTAAACAAATTATCACAATAATATTAGGGCTAGGTACATATTTTCATAATATTATTATAAAATAATTAGTTTTAATGGGTAAATTTACATCAAAACGATCCTGGCAGCAATATAATCTTGAGGATGACGATAATTCTGCATTTCGGTCGTCTCGTCTCATAGCTCTGCACCATTTTTTCCTAACTTTATCGCGTCTAGGCACATTAAAAAATAACTTTTTTGAGTTTTTATTGTAGTATTTGTACATTTGGGCACAATACAATATTTACAGCTACTTTTCTTTGTATTTTCCATAACACAACATAAATAATGTGTACACATTCGCAATCACAATACGTTTTCCGTCAGTGCGATGTGCCCTATGACGTCACACACAAGTAGCGCGGAAACTTCTCCATTTAAACGCAGTTAAATTGACAGCTGCAGTAAATAATTTTTTTAACCTTTAATTAGAACATAAAACAAAAATAAAATACTGGAAAAATAATGTTTTTTAATGATCTATTTATCTGTGATGTTTAAAAAAATTATGCATTTTGCTCATTCAGCAATACCAACGTAAACAACATTTGCAGATTTCGTTTGATAGTACAATGGTTATTTAAATTTATCTACATTTTTTTACTATTCCTCAATTCAATTTTTCACGATACACAAATATGTGTATGCATATACATACTAATATATTTTGCCTTAGAGGTATTTCATGATGCTGTGACTTGCAATATACTTATTTATCTTTATTACCTATTTCAAGAAGTGTATTTTAAATTATGATAAATGCGGCACGTAGAGTATTAAAGGTGTAAACTAATGCACAGAGATGAATAATGCCTTCTGTATATCCACGTAAACCAATAAAAATATTCATAGTGGCATTATTTTTGCATCTCTCTCTTTGATATAAACTCTCTAGATAATAATAAACGTATTTATTATTGTATATTTTATTACATTCCTATAAAACGGATGTCTTTTAACAATTTATTGCAGATTTGACATTTGTTATAGATAACAATTATTTGATATACCAGAAGAATCGAGCAGTATTTTCTACAACCTACTTTCATTGGTGACATAATTCTTGCGGATTAATATCTGAATATTTTTATATTATTTTAAAATGCTCTACACTGCTCTACCGTTACCGTGTTTGCAAGTTTATTATACTCATTGTACAATAACTCAAGAATGAAACAAGCTAAACAACTCCCTCAATTGAGAATTTCCTTCATTTTCATGAGGATTGCTTTATACTTAGATAATTTTCGTATTATCATCTTGGGTTATCGGATGAATATTTTTTACAAAAAGACCACTATTTTCTGTTAAGATTGTCACGCCTACGGCGCTGCGTGCTGAATAGAATAATCTTATTACTCTATTGAAGCATCTGAAAGAGAAGGTACTACACACCCGACAAGTCATAAGCAGAAACAACATTTATTTAATTCTTAAGTCGCAATATGAAATAACTAAAATATAAAAATAAAGGAAATATGTATTCCTACAGCGTGCTATTTAAGGATGCCCTTCAATAGGGCAGCATCTCCAGTCCATTTCCGGATCCTGGGTAAGATTTCCCAACTAATTCACTTCGTTATTTAACCAATCTCGACCACGTAAGATAAATTATGGCATCAGCACTTTGTAAATGCAAGTAAAGTTAATATTTACAAACAATAACCGATTAAAGGGCATAGCCGGATAAGTAGGGTGAAACGGCCCCCGGCCCTATCTTCATTGAGGGAGGGAATATAGCTAGCAATAAGTGAAGGGAACAATTTTGCAAAATATTAACGCAAAAGGATGGCGCGTTTCACGGGGTGACGAGGGGGATGAAATCCAAAGGACCAATTTTTTGTGCCAAAACGCAGCAACCGAAAATTTTGGAAAAAATATATGTTGGGCACGTATTGGAGGGGATTCTCAGAAAAAAATGTCACTCAATTTGGGAAAGAACTAAGGGCGAGGAGACATCGGTATACTTTTCAAATATTTCTAAGGGTAACTTCCCCTCGTTGCACCACATTCAAAATTTTTTTGTGGCGTCTACTTTCATCCCTATATAACATATTTTTTTCACAGCGTGGTCGGAACATTACGTCATAGTGAAAAAAAATCACGTCCGTGGTCTTCTGAGACTAGTGGCATACATACGCGTATTAACCATATGATGTGAACTGTTCGCATAAAAATAGCACGTATAAGTTGAGAAAATGAAACATTTAGAGCCGCAGCGACCATTTCGAAATACTAGTTGTTAAATATAAACCAGCGTAAGGAATTAATTGTAGCGCCACATTAGTGACTTGTCGATGAGAAAGTCCTACTATTTACACGTATATACAGTTCTCACTAGTGATGAGCATCACTGTCACGATGCTTTCATTTAATAGTCATACGATGAAACTATAATTGTTTTTACAGCCGCTAGTCTTCATCATTGCCATTGGACCAACGCACCTTAGTCAAAAACGAGACTCATTCGCTTCACTGGTGGTTAATTGTTTTCGCTTTCCTTTAAAAGAAGACACAAAAATTCGATACCTTTTAGCTTCTAGCGACTCTGGCATCTCGAAATCCTCAGTCTAGGAAGAAAATGTCTCCTGCCTGCAGCAATCTTTGGAGACCATTAGGTCCGTCTATAACGTGAAGCATAATTGCGGCATCATTCTGTGTGACTAGAAATGGACCAAGCATATCAAGGATATACCCATCGGTGGTACAAATCGTAAATAGTTTACACAGGGGCACTTTCTTTTGTCCTGAAACTGACTTTCGCTGATATTTATTGTTGCAACTTATTTGATGTTGAGCATATGTTCCGTCGCATATTAGGACTAGCTGATCTTCAAGATTATACAGATCTTTTGCGATCACCGTGTATGTCTGTCGATCAGATCGCTCTTGTTAATGCGTGTAAGCCAAACCGCTTGGGTAGTACATCCATTTGAAATGCTGCCAACACTGATGCTGAATATTCTGACACAAGCTGTTCTCCTTCCAACAGAAGAATTGAAGCAATTATCGCATTAGTTGCCAGCTCGAAGTTTGAACAGAAACACCACAATTGCTTACGTCACCAACCGACTAGAATTGTTACGCATCGACGGCATTATATCTGCTAGTTCTAGTATATTTTCCCATGTGAATTCCGTAAAAGTCCGCATTTACTCTTCTGGAAGCCCCGTCGTTCCTATTCTATTGAATATTGGAGTATCAGATTGCTCCATTATCTGACTAACTTCACTTTCCTTCAGTGATGTGTAATTGGAATACACTTCCAAAGAGCTGACATCATCTTCATAAAAGTAGTTTTTTATTGCATAGGTACGACAGCATCTGTTACCTTTGGGGATATAAATTCTCCTCTTTATGAAAGATTGCATACGGGCTTCGTCAGGTATTACCATCAATGCCTTCGTATTGTAACAAATACAACAGCGTTTTTGTATGGCGACAGTTCTCTTAATGGGAAGTTCCATATACTCAACATCCTCCTGTGTTTTTAACTGAACGTGCATTTGCATGGTCGCATCACCTGCACTTGATGACGATGAGGACGTGTCTTCTATTTGTGGCTGTACAGTCGAAGAGCACCCTGGAAGATTTTCTTTTTCCAGCTCTTCAGTAGAGATGTGTTGTGGTTGGACGTAATCTCCTTCAGTCTTTAGCTTTCTGTAGTATTTAAGAGGACACAAATTACACACGATATCACTAATGTTTACAGATCGCCTAATGGTCTCCAAAGATTGCTGCAGACAGGAGATATTTTCGTCCTAGACCGAGAATTTCGAGATGCCAAAGAGTCGATAGAAGCTAAAGGGTATCAAATTTGTATGCCTTCTTTTAAAGGAAAGCGAAAACAAATAGTCACCATTGAAGTGAATGAGCCTCGTTTTGTGACTGAGGTGCGTTGGTCCGTTGACAGTGATGAAGACTAGCGCCTGTAAAAACAATTATAGTTTCATCGTGTGACTAATAATTGAAAGCATCGTGACAGTGACGCACATCACTAGTGAGAACTGTATATACGTGCAAATAGTAGGACTTTCTCATCGACAAGGCACTAATGTGGCGCTACATTTAATTCCTTACGCTGGTGTATATTTAACAACTAGCATTTCGAAATAGTTGCTGCGGTTTTAAATGTCTCATTTTCTCAACTTATACGTGCTATTTTTATGCGAACAGTTCACATCATACGGCTAATACTCGTATGTATACCACTGGTCTCAGAAGACCACAGACGTGATTTTTTTCACTATGACGTAATGTTCCGACCACGCTGTGAAAAAAATATGTTATATGGGGATGAAAGTAGATGCTACGAAAAAATTTTGAATGTGGTGCAACGAGGGGAAGTTACCCTTAGAAATATTTGAAAAGTATACCGATGTCTCCACGCCCTTAGTTCTTTCCCAAATTGAGTGACATTTTTTTCTGAGAATCCCCTCCAATACGTGCCCAACATATATTTTTTCCAAAATTTTCGGTTGCTGCGTTTTGGCACAAAAAATTGGTCCTTTGGATTTCATCCCCCTCGTCACCCCGTGAAACGCGTCATCCTTTTGCGTTAATATTTTGCAAAATTGTTCCCTTCACTTATTGCTAACTATATTCCTTCTCTCAATGAAGATAGGGCCGGGGGCCGTTTCACCATACTTATCCGGCTATGCCCTTTCCTTATATTGTTAAATTTGTGTCATTATAAACATAATTGAATCATATTATTAAAAAACAATAATTTCTAATGACAAAATATTGAACATTTTGGTATTAAATTTAGGTATGACTTGGTTCAATTTTTACAGTAATAAATTCATGAAGTGAATGGTGCCTTAAGTTTAAAAGAGATCTGTGGTTATAAGTCTATAAAAAAATAAGTAGGTCAATACCGGTAGGATGTGTGTCTCCACTGCTTGACTCCCCAAATAATATAAGGCTATATTTTTATTATTTAATTTAAATAGCAGCAATATCAACTATATTGATGCCGCGCTATACAGGGTTATTCGCGGAAAAAGGGTATTAGACGTTTCTTTGGATGTGTTCAGTTTAGAAATTTGAAAATTTGGCTAAGGGGGTTTTTGGACATGGCGGATCTAAGGAAAATAATTTCATGCACCGAATGTAGCACCTAACTTCGTTATATTAAATGGAACTCCATATGTTTTATTTCAAATTTGGATTCCTCTTAAAATTTTAACTTGGATTTAGGTGCCATAATATGCTCCTACAACCTACCAATATTTTTGGAGGATTTTTATGGTTCCTATCTTCCGAAAAAGAATCGATGTATTCTATCATGTGGCCGATTTAGAGACTTTCTTTTCAAACACATACAAGTACATCATACTATGATCTAACTAAAAATTGTCATATATTTTAGAATATCATCCAGGGTATTTCATTTTCAGTCGAACATTCTTTTAGCTCAAAGGTCCAAAAGTCAATTTTTTCAAATTGTGTTTTAAATTCTGCATCAATTGATATTCCTATTCCCTATACCTATCTCTCTTTGTTCTTTCATGAAGGACGAATTTTTGTAAAATGTACATGCAGAGTCCGTACTCTCTGTTAGTAGCCAATCACAAACAAGAATAATAATGTAGATAATTGATAATATAATTATTTGTTTATTATTAAGATAATAACATAAAAAACAAGAGACAATTTTATATTAAATTCATAACAAATGCTTTGGAACAAAACTTACAAAATAAATGAACACATTGAATATAAATATTATCGCGTATTTTTACCCCTGAACCACCCTTCAGGATTCATTGGTTCCAAAATAATTTCAACACGGGGTAACCATTAACACCTTATTTAATAGCTTACTGAAACTACTCAATATTTTCCTTAAATAAAGTACGCTTTTACTAAAATAAGCATTAACAATGTTCACTACTTTGTATTTCTATCACCTCGGATTTCTAACCTCTCACTTGTCACTTTTCAACTTCTTCTTCTGCTTATATACTCTAAAGATACTTCCAGAGTCATCTAGAACCAAATCGAGAATCTTCTCCCACCACACTCCAGAATGCTCGATATCTTTTAACAAATTTCTAGAACAGTCACTATTATTCATAGGCGTATCAGTCTCCACTTTCCAGGGGGTGTAATGTATAACAATACTTAATGGAACAACTGTTCAAAATTCCATCCACTTTGCTGCTTACAAGTCAATATCCTGAAATTCACGTCATTTACACTGGCTCAGTGAATTTATTTGCTGAAATGCAGCTCGTACTCTGTTCTTCAGAACTTCTTTGGTAGTAGTCGGGGTGGCATATACAATATTTTTGATATTATCACAAAGGAAAAAGTCCAAGGGGATCAAATCAGGTGACCTTGCTGGCCATCTCCTCGGTAGCCAAGCCACCTGAATTCGAACGATGCTACTAATACGTCATACACGTCCCATGTATTATGTGGACCGCAACCATCCATTTGATAATACATAGAATTATAAATATTTAGGGACACATTATCAATAAAAATAACAACTACTCTTCACAAAATTTCCACGTATTTATTACCATTTAAATTCGTCTAGTAGATATGATACTTATACTTGTTATCTACTAATAAGCAGAAAACGTTAAAACTAAATTTGTCCTGGAAATTTGATTCTCGCACGCCCAGTGGCGAACATTTTGCCTGTTTTTTAACAGAAGGAATTTGTATTCCTTCTTTGAAAAAGTTCGCTTCATCAGTTTAAATAATTCTTTTAAAAAAATTATGATTCTCTTAAAGACGTACGATCACACGCTTACAGATATCTATTCTAAGTGAACAAATACTACGTAGCGGTACTATCACTACAACTCGGCAATACTAACACGGTGTTTATATCGATAGAACAAACATTCTGAAATTTTTCATTGCCTACCATGTATGTACGTAGCTGTAACAGTCCTGATTGTATATCTACATTTTACAAAACTTCGTCCATAATAAAAAAACCGAGGGTGATAGGTATAGGGAATGCTAATATCAATCGAAGCACAATTAGGTGTTTTCACAAATTTTATGTTCACTTTCACTGTGAAGATAATGCTTTATTATAGTTAAAAACACTTGAATTTTGATAAACAGTCCAATAATACCTTAAAATAAGCCGTTTTAATTTTGCATTGAAATTTTTTCTACTAAAACTTCATGTTATTTATTTGTTGAAATTTTAATTTGATGGACGATAGAATGGTGTTTAAATATCAATAAGTTCTTTAGTATAACAAGTACTTCATTTTAATAATATCAAAAAAGCAAATTTTCACGTAGTGAAAACCCCTAATTCGACACTCTATTAAATTCCTCGAAAATACAGAGGGGTTCTATTTGAAACAAATGACTTTTGGACGTTGTTTATAAGAGTTTAAAAAGAAAGTCTGTGGCCGATCCACATGATAGAAGTTGTCGATTTTTTTTTTTTCTTCGGAAAGGTAGAAACCGTCCAAAATCTCCAAAAATATGAATTATCTCGAAAACTGGTAGGTTTAAGAGCATAAACCCCCAAGCCATTTTATGAGGTATCCAAATATGAAATAAAATATAGGGTGTTCCATTTAAAATAACAGAGTTAGGGGCTACATCCCATTGTAAGTGGAAGTAACACATGCATAAAAATATTTTCGTTAGATCCACCATATCCAAAAACCCCCTTCGTCCGATTTTCAAGTTTCAAAACTGAACAGATCCCAAGAAACGTCTAATATCGGCTTTCCGTGAATAACCATATGAATGAACATTCAGTACAGAACATTACAGAACATTCAGAACATTCAGAACATTCAGTAAATCAAGTGAATTTTATCATACTATTCATCTAAAGTCTGACGATAGACGTGTTTATTTTTCCAACTCGATGTATAAAGATACTATTTTAAGATTATCTCTA
The DNA here is from genome assembly GCA_963583905.1 of Stenurella melanura. NCBI lineage: Eukaryota > Metazoa > Arthropoda > Insecta > Coleoptera > Cerambycidae > Stenurella > Stenurella melanura. Next base: position 104,039,999 of record OY757312.1, read on the forward strand.
TTGTGCTGCTTTATTGCAACAGAATTATTACATTTTCCTTTTCAATTCTTTGGGACTTCCTACCACATGTATTTTTTTTTCTCTTTTTAAGCGGTGCTCAGGGAATCTACAAAATATCTCAATTAACCAGTATGTTTATAGTAAATAACCTCTACGCCTGTGACTTTTACGTCAAGAGATCAATTAAATTTTGCTTTTTTTAAATAAATAGCACAAATAAGTATAAAAACTTGAAATTAAATATTTCGCTGATGTTTCGGAAATCTAATTTGTTTCTTTTTTCAAGGCCTTTTTGAAAAATGTTTTTTGCTGTGTATGATAAATATACATCTCTAAGAATGTTTGTTATATTCAGTATTCATAGATACTTACTATTTACATAGAACTGTTGATACAGTTAACGGTTTTTTTTAATTTTTATACAATGTTAAGTTTGTGAAGTTCTTTTAACATTGGCAACCAAGTTGTATAGACATCTACGCAGCAATTCGACACGCATATATCCTCATTATTAATTACCAAATTAAAATAGAGTAGCAAATAAATTCTTAGAAAATGATTCCTTGACGTCGTTAACACAGTGAAGCTTTTTAAAAATTCCGTATTTTAAAATTATTCATAGTACATTTTTTCCAATCCTCAACTCGTCTAATGCTTTTTTTTAGTACTTTTTGTTGGACTTTGTGATTAAGAAGATAAATAAATCCGCCGAATTGTCTATAAAATTACATAACTTGAAAGGTAAGGGCCATTCTCGCAAGATGTTTGTCATAAAACTACGGTTCATTTACGTAAACAAAAATGTTAGCAACTAATTTGAGTGTACACATTTAGGGCATGTATTTTTTTTAAACTTGTAAGTTCCTCTGGAGACAAAAGGAAACAGATTAGATTTCCGAAACGTCGGCGAAATATTTAATTTCAAGTTTTTATACTTATTTGTGTTGTTTATTTATAAAAACCAACCTTTAACTGATCCTTTGACGTAAACGCCAAAGGCGTAGAGGTTTTTTACCAGTAACGTACTGGTTAATTGTGATATATTTTGTAGACTCCCCTAGCACCGCTTAAAAGAAAACATACATGTGGCAGGAAGTCCCAAAGAATTGAAGAAGGAAAAAAACTCAAATATTCTTCAACACAACACTCGACGAGCATTTCGCTCACCAGCATCATTATAATAGGATTAAGACTAAAATACAACGAAGAAAATGCTTGTAATTGTACTAAAATATTTGTATGGTTAAGGCAGCGTCCCTGCAGGACCAATAAAAAGTAAACTATAGGAAATATTGGGAAACTCTTGAAACAAAAAGGAGCAAAATGGGACAAATATTATTTTTAGGGATCAGAAGGAGGAGAAATGCGTGTTTGACAAATATCTTGAAACAGAGGATTTCTTTTGTAAATCTGTAAAGTTTATCCAAATTAGATGTAGTAAGAGTCAAATTAATGGAAACGTAAATTTTAAAAAAGAACTCTTCACATGTTTCACATAACTGCTTATTTTTCAGATATCAACAAAAAAGTCAAAAGTCAAACAAAAAATTGGTTACAAATAATGCAAAATAAGACTGTATATGTATATCTTAAAATAACAAGTTTTACTGCGATTTCGTATTTAATTACAAAATAGGAAAAATTTGTGTGTTCTCATATATCGCTTAAATGTTTCATTTCGCATATTTTTTTAATTTATGATAGTATACAATACTATTTGGATTATATTATGCTGCATTAGATTTATGAATTGTGTAAGTGTTTAAGAAACAAAAATCGGCATTTAATCCATTTCATCTAACCCGTTATTCCTATTCCAAATCTTTATTTATCATGATATATCTCACTAAAATATGTTTGCTTTATTCTGAAAAAAACTTGCGGACTGAACTAATAAAAAGGTTGTTTGTTCTGTAGGGATTTCTTTTGCCGAGTAAACATTTTTTATTAAGTGACCATCTCAGTGATTTTTACTAGAATAAAATCCAGTGGACGCAACTTTAACATTAACATTTTTATAGAACTTATATCGAGTAGGTCGTTTAACGTATGGTAGTGATCTTTTTAAATAAACTCAAATGATATTTGAACTTCCTGTTAAATAAACCAAACCAGAAATTTTTAAATATAATTTCGTACACGATGGTTGTGTTTTTAAGGCCTACCAGGAGTGTTCCTTGAAATTTTAAATAAAATAGTGTGTATGCACATACATTATAATTAAATATGCACGATAATTATACAGCCACACAAAAAAAAAGTTCTGTACTGCAATCCAAAATATGTGGATTTGGTGCATTTTTCGACACTGAATCCGAATCCGTAGTCCAAAAAAGAATCTACAGTGTCAATTTTGTTTTTAGTCAAAAATATCCCTGAAAAAGTTGCAAAAACATAGGTAACTCTTAATGAAGTGTAAAAAATGGTACATGTTTTGTAGTCTAGGGTGGAGGATAAAAACTCGCGCCACAGTAAGCTATATCTATAAATTAAACCAAAATCCGACCTTATGGGGGGTGAAAACTACTAAAACTCAAAAGACGTAGGTGAGTGTGAATAACATGTACAAAGGCCAAATTTTTGTATCTCTCCAAAGGTTGAGACTCACTCCTATGGAGAGTTGAAACTACCCTCCCACCGCCACCGACGAAGGAATCTCATAAGTTTGAAAACGAGAAAAAAAATGAGGCTTCTGTAGTTTTAGGCAGGGTGGACAAATATGGAGTTAATTCGATCCAACCACCGATACAGGACTAGAGACTACCCTTAATGGTGGTCTATGCTCAAATGATGCATATGTGTGCCACTGAAATTGAAAAAGGGTCAAATATTTGTAGCTCATTGTGCCAAATATATAAATCTGGTACGGCATCCATCCAATATTCTTAATAAGTTTGAAAATTGGGGGGGCATAAAAACTACCCCAACAGACGGACGAATCTCATTAAGAGATAGGTAAGTTGATAATTGTTAAGACAATCAGTTGAATAAACAGGATGGTACAATAAATGAAACACAACTGGTTGTGGTTAATGCTTAATTAGTGAACTTACTCCATATTTGTCTTCCCTACCTATAACCACAAATGCCTGCATTTTTATTCTGAGATGTTAGAACTAATGAGATCAGTCAGTCTGTGGGGGTAGTTTTTATGCCCTCAACCCTTTGAGAGTAATGGCTGGTTGTCGCACCGGTGTCAGATATTTTGCACTAAGAGATAAAAATTTGGCCTTTGTACATGTTATTCACACTCACCTGCGCCTTATTAGTTTTAGGAGTAGTTTTCACCCCCCATAAGGGCGGATTTTGGTTTAATTTATAGAAATAGCTTAGTGTGGCTCTCTACTATAGATTACAAAACATGTGCTATTTTTCACAATTAGTTAGCAGTTACTACATTATTTCTAAGATTTCACACCATTTTCAGGGCTGTCTTTGACTAAAAAAAATTGATATCATAGATCCTTTTTTGGGCTATGGATTCAAATTCAGCGTCGAAAAATGCACCAAATCCATATATTTTGGTTTGCAGTACAGAACATTTATTTTGTGCGTGGCTGTGTTATCTTTCACGTATAACACTGTTTTTAAAATTCTTGTTTCTAGTAACTGATTGCCAATTATTATTGATCGGAAAATTTGAGCCGCTTTTAAAAAAAATTATGATATAAAATTCCACCGCCGCGCGCCGCCAAGTTACGTAATATAGATTTTGAGGTCGGTAGAAATTCGTTCGATTTTGTTCTTTCTTATACCGATCTCAAAGTCTGTATTAGGTAATACGATTCAATTAACTGAGCGAAGGTTAAGTTTTATTTCATAGTTTTTAGTGACAGTTTTTTTAAGACAGTACAACTAAAAAAATAACCTCTTTAGTGGCATGATTTGATGCAAATTTGGAAAAGCTATGCAATTATAGAAGCCTTATTGAATCCACCATTTTGAATCTTTAATTTTTAACATCAGACACACTAACGGCTTCTCTAAAAATATCAAATTACTAATTCTTGACGTCTTGACCCGAGAGTTTTCAAAAACGAAAAATTGCTTTCCTCTTTGTACTCACCTTATAGTAGACGTAGTTTGGTTAAACTAATAAAGGACCACCGCTGAGCAATACTCTACATAATCCAAGCGGTAGGTAAATTATTGTGACAAGATCACCTACCTCACTGATTTTTTGCATCCATTTTAAGCCCTCCTCAAGTATCTCAAATGCACAAAATTCTATATTTTTAAAGTCCCGGGGGTGGACGGGGGAGCCTAACAGGTGCAAAAATTGTTTTTCAATTATCTCGGTTTCTATTGGAGCTACGACAAAAGCGATGATACCAGCGTAGAGGGCGCTCCGACCACAAATACTTTGCTCCTTTGCAACGGTTATCGGGAGTGGGGCAAAATTTTTCGGAGCAACAATTTTCTTTTATGAAATTGTTTATTTCCAACGTGCTATTGCTATTTTAACCATCCTGTGATCATTGTATCACTTTATATCGTTAGTAATTAATTGCTAATGTGGACTCGAGCCAGTTAGCACAAAGGAAAAGGCAGCGTCCGAAGAATTGCTGAAATTAGTATCATATAAATGCACTGGAAAATGTAGAAAATCTTGTGGATACAGAAATGCGGGCATAAAATGCTCAGCTGTTTGCAAGCACTGTGCGGGGGGAGAAACATGCGAAAACACATCAACAATTTCATGTACAGAGGTCAACGAAGATAAATACGAAGACGATTACGTGTTCAGTTTCAATATCAACTACTGCAAATAACGAGTGAACCGAAGAAACCAGGATGAATGAGAAGATACGCAAATGGACAACATCGAACGGAGACCAAAACCAACTCGAAGATCGCAGTAAAAAATCACAAAGTAGCAGCAGCAAAAGAATCGTGGAATATACCTCCTGGGGACACCACGTAAAAAAATGCGATTGGGACTGTACCTCTATGGTGGTGTGGAAAAGAGTCTACAGAAATGTATATTGTATTTTAATGTGTGAGTAATATGTATGTATATTGAAATGTAACAAAATAAAAAAGCTGAATAAAGTTAATATACTAGCACGGAATTGTTAAATATGTATTTGCAAAATAATAAAAGCAGGTTGCAAATAAGCGATTTCATTAAAAAAAATGTTGCTCCGAAAAAGTTTGCCCACTCTCCAATTGATAACCATTGCAGTTATGACGTCAAGAGGAGCAAAGTTGTATTGGTCGAAGCGCCCTCCACGCTGGTATCGCTTTTATCGTTGCTACAATAGAAGCCAAGATAATTGAAAAACAATTTTTACACCTGTTAGGCGACCACCTCCTTTCCCCAGGACTTAAAAAATATAGAATTTTGTGCATTTGGGATACTTAAGGGGCGCTTAAAACATATGCAAGAAATCTGCGAGGTAGGTGATCTTGTCACAACAACATAGTAAAATTCTCCCTGCCGCCTGGACTAACAGTTTGTAGAAGATTTCGTAGAAATTGCTTAAATAGTCCCAGAGAAATCAGTGCACAAATAAATATGAACAGAAACAAACGGTCGAATTGAAAATTTTCTTTTCAAAATTTTAAAAAAGTCGGTTAAAAAGAGGCGACTTGCCTCTTACCTTGTTTTTACTTGGTCTAATGCAATGTACAGAAAATTGGTGTTCCCTCATCTGCCTACGATAAATAAAAAGCAAAAAGCACGAGAGTGATTTAAAAAACGTACTTTTGTCGTTTTCGCTAATTACGCCATTTCACCACTTCGTATATCAAAAATGCATTTAGAATGGGGAAAGAAGGTGAGCCCAGGTTCACGGACCTACGATAGATAGCACAGGTCTACAAAAATAAATTGTCTGTCTTTGCAATCAGACCCATCATTTCCTAAATACTTTGATGTGCTGAAATCAAATTTGGCAAAAAAGAAATTTTTACCACGTCAATTTTTCTTTACACTTCCATAAACTTTTATAGAGGATATTCTTTGAAAAAAAAATCTCCTATATAAAGGTTTATGAGGATTATATGGGAGTGAAGAGAAAAATTGACGCGATAAAAACAGTTTCTTTTGCCAAATCTGGTTTCGGCGCATGAAAATATTTAGGAAATGATAGGTCTGATTGCAAAGGCAGACATTTTTTTGTAGACCTGTGTAGTTTGATCAGCAATACCTAAAAGTGCAATTTTTCTTCCATATGTCCATTTTTAACCGATTTCAAAACTTGTTGAAAACAGGAGGTTTTCAGTTCGATCTGTATGTTTGTTTTTTTATTTTTGTTCAATTGTTATTCTGGAATAACTCAAGGGATTTCTATTAAATCTTTTGCAAACTCTGAAATATGTCTAGATGGTGTGGTGGTCTCGTTTCATCAAGCTACATCTACTGTAAGGTGGGCAAAAATTGTAAAGTTTGTATGTTATCAGCATAACTGCCAATTTCGTAAATGCACTTATAAGGCAACTTAGGATTCGCTTTAAAATAATGGGCTTGTTCGGCATTTTTTTTTATTTCATAAATCGAAAGTGCAAGTATGAATTAATGGATCTGCAAAAAATCAGAATCTTATTCGCACGTTTAGTATCTTAAAAACTATTACAAATTTCCATCTCGCGAAAATGGGGCGTGGCCAGGCGCTACGTCACTATACGCATAGACTCGACGATCTCAATAGGCTTGATGCTCCTTATTGGTTATAATTATAAGTGTTTTCGAAGTATTGTTTGTTTTGCTTACTACTTGACAGTAGGGGAGTACAATTTTGTGAAATGTCAAAAAATTACAATTTCCTCTCGCTCCTGCCGGAACGAATTTTCGATTTCAACCCCGCAATTTACGATTAGAATTCATCGCCGACCTTCTCCTTTCCGTAGACACATAGAACAAACTTCTACTCGACGTATTTATTTAGTTACCAGCGTTTAAAAATTCCATGTTTTTCGACTTTTCAGGTTAAATTTGAAAGGTCCCAGAAAGTCATTTTTTTACGTCACTTGCGTATAGTGACGTCACAAATGAGCGCTCGGTTTTTGCAACTATTACTAATTTCAACTTCTTATATCTCGAGAACGGAAAAAGTTAGTAATACGAAATTTTAAGTGTATAATGAGAATATCGAGTACTATATGAAAAATTATAAAAACCATATAAAAAGAATATCATGGAACAAGCCCATTATATTTTTTTCTAACTGTCACCTCGGCGGTACTTCCATTTTAGTTTTTCTATCAAGCTACGTCCAGTGCACGGTGGACTAGACTCAGACTGGGAAAGATTCAATTTTCATCAGTATTGCGTTGACATGGGTATATACCTATTTTCGGAGATTAAAAATAAAAAGGCATCAAATTTACCAACTCAGATATAGTGCCACAATTGGACATAGACGTATATCTACTCAGTTGCATAATGTTTTAGGGATTTTTGATACACAATCTGTTGGAAATGTTGTTGATCCAATATGGCTACTATAATTTAAAAATGTGGTCAGATTTGTGTGAAACTGATCACAGTAATTTCACCGACTACTTAACTGATCTGAATTAAAATTCAAAAATCAAAGTGACATAAAATATATTGACTGTGAGAAAAAAATGAGTTGAATTTTACCACACCATGTTGGATAATTTTTTAAATTTTTAAATTATATTCATTATATATTAATAGTAAATATTAAAATTTTATATTATACAGGGCTCTTAATAACAATAGCGAAAAAATGTTTTGTACATAATTGAACCATTTTCAAGATAACTGAAAATCAAACGCTCTTCCTAAATTAGAAATATTTGGGCTGACTTAAAATTTATAGAATGTGGTAATACATCGATTTGTCGATAGTAACTGAAACGTGTAGATCTTTCTAAAACCGACTTCTTAGTTTCATATTTACCATTTTTCGTGAAAGCTGTTTTGTAATACTATATTTCATCCTTAGAGTAACTTGACAATAAACCCGTATTATCAACATATTTCAACCAACTAAAGTTACATTTAATTAAACATTGAATTGATAAATAAATTATTCCGTAATATTTTCTGTACAAATGTTTTAAGTCATGAGTTTTTTAATTTCTGAAGTTTGCCCTGTTTTGTTGGAAATTTGCCCTGCCTTATCGTGTGCCTTCACACGATACAATGTGTTTCAGGCATTTTCAAAAATTCACAACCATTAGCTTGTACGAAAAATATAAGGAACGATTTGTTTGGAGAATGAACTAAGTTTTATAAAAGAAATGTATATTGGCAATATATATCATTTAAACAAATTATTATAACAATTGAAAGATCTGTGTTGTTTAAATGATTGTAGTGGCCTATAACATAGTCAGAAAGATGTATTAAATAAAAGTGCTTCTCAATTCAGTCTTTCCTCAGTTATACAGACAAGCATAGAAATAAAAAATGTGCAGGCCAAACTGAAAATCTCCTTCTGGGTAAGTCGATTATAAATAACATATTTCGCTTTTTCCTCATTAACTAGATTTATTCTCTCTAGAGACTGATCTAGGTCGAAATTGAAAGAAATTTCATGTCAGGATGACTGGATGAAAAGTTTAATTCAATTATATCATTTCTCCCATAGAATTAACTTTAGTAATTTCAAACTTTAATTAAGTCTAACTTGAACTGCTAATTTGAATAATATAATTTCGTTAAGACAATATTTTGATATAAACTGATTGCACTCAAAATGGCTCAAATGTGTTTTGTCTAATAGTACATGAGCCAGCGTGTGATTACCTGACACATTTGTAGCAGATAGAAATATTGTTAATCCTGTTCCTTAAAGCTTGGCAGGCAAGGAAAGTGATATGAGAAATACTCCTAATGATGCAAACTCCTCTGAATAACTCAAAGTGTATTTTACAATTTGTACAAGTATTTGTATGAATGGAATATTGTTTTATAGATTACTTACCACAATACATAGATACATTGGCATACATTCCTGTTAGTGGAGATTACGCGACTGAGACTCTAAATCTGCAAGCTACGTCACTGGTCATGGCAAAGAAGTGTCGAGCTGATTTTTCTGTTGTCGATTAATTATCACATAGTTAGTACAAAAAAATGATCGGCATACATCCCGGTTAGTAGAGATCCAAAAGCAAGCATACATCTCGGTTAGTGAAGCTACAACGTCAGATATTTTGAACCTGCAAGGTATCTCCTTTTAGGCCTTGGTTAGTAAATATCAACCTATTTCTTTTAATAATTGGTTCGATTTATAAATGAAGTTTGCATCACTAAGACAAATTCCCACATCACATTTCTTGTCTACTATGCTCTAACGCAAGGGAGTAATTATAGCTGTTACAAAAGTGTCAACTAGTTACACGCTGGCTCCTATTCTATAAAGTTTCCATTGACAACTTTGTTCCAATTAAAAATTAAATCTTGGTTTTTCTTTGCATGAAAATTGCATTACATAATGTATTTAGTTTCTATTAACCGATAAGATGATACCATCCATCTACTTGAGGTTATAACAGTTTTCACTACGAAGATGAAACGATGCTCCGCCTCGCAGAACAGACAAATATTTCGCGCTGCTAGTGGAAATAAAATAATATCACACTAAGCGAAGGCGTTTGATGAAGTGGTTATCGATTTTATAAAATACACGATTTCAATAAACTGGCACGACATAAACAATATATGATTACTATAAAGACGACAATTTGGTCGTTATTAATTACTTCAAAATATGCAGATATAAGATGAAATGTGTTAAATTGTATTTATTATAATGCGATATGTACAATGTTTTTAATTCGTCCACTAATAACAAGCTACTTTTTTTACAAATTTTACAAAATAGATATCTACCCTAAATGTACCAAGTAGCAAATCTTGAATTAGTGGGTTCATAGTGATGCATATTTATCGTATAAAATTAGTGAATATTTATTAGAATTTAAACAATAACCCGATCGAGTGTGTATATGCACTATTTAAATTAGTATACGGGATATACCAGGAATTCATGTAAAAAATGTAGGAGAAAGTTGACGGGAATCATAATAGTATCAATGTGTCATAGATTTTTTCGTTGCGGCCCTCAGTCACTAAGGTATATGCCCTTAAGTTAGCTGAAAATTACTTTCTATTAATAACTTTTAAACTAGAATTTGCATCGAAGACACTGACTCTGAACATATATTGATATTATCATCTTGTTGCTATTGTGCCCAGTTTTTTTACTTTTTAATAAGGTAAACTGGCCACTTGCTGGCATTTCTAGAGACCCGTATCAATTTAAAAGAAGACATTTTAGTAAACGTTGAATTTCTTGGCATTGTGCTTCATGCTATACTGATTGTTCATGACACTCGATGGATGTTTCGGCAACCCCGTTAGCATTATTTTTAGATGATTAAAACCGAAATACAATTAATAATGTGTCTATATTTTTATTGAATAGATTAACGAATTCAGCAAATTCTGTCATCCCTACCTAAGCTCACATGGATGAACGAACCCTGACAATGATAGGCCATATATTTTTTAAATCCTATATTTATCGATTTGATATACTGAATTATAACAAATCGATCCTGCAATAAAAAGTACGACCCTCTAATATTGTTAATGAAGTATTTTGACTTCAGTTTATTATATTCTTTGCCAAGAGGGTGCAATTTTAACAATATCAAAACAACTTAATTTTTTTTGCAATAAATGTAATATGAATGAGCTCAAATCATGAGTCCATAGTATACTCAAGTGTGTGTGTGTGTTTCAGGTTTGTTGACTACGGTTACAAAGACCATTCGCCAAGTCTCCGAGTATAATAATTATTTTTTAAAATTTTATTTCTTATCACATTATTCCTTGGTTACCAATGTGTACACTTTTTTTTTTAACTACATATTTTTCTATTGTATATAACAAGCATATAAGTATTTACGTAAACGAATAAGTACACACATACAAACATATATCTTTTTTTTTGTGATATTTTTTTCAGTTTTTTTTTTAATATGTATTCCTTTTTTTTAATATATGTATTTTTTTTCAAAAATTTTTTTTTCGTGTATTTTTTTTTTAATTTCATTTAATAATTTTTTATCTTTTTTTTTTCTTTTTTTTTTTCAACTTATAATTGGGAACTGACAGTGATACAGGTACGTCTATGGGTCCGTATAGACGATTTTCACACATACTGACTAGACCTCGGATAACATGGATTAACATTGAAGGAAAGACGATAGGAAACTTATTTCTAAATACAAGTTACAAATATTACATATTTATTATATTTTTAATTTTATTTTTTTTATATGGCATACTAAATGGTTATATATAAAAATGTTTCTTGATGCTAGCAATTGCATCAAATTAAACGGAGTATACTCAAGTAAAAATTTAAATTGTATACTTCTGCTCCATTTATGCACAGATTCATAAAGTAACAAACAAACAAAATATTGTAAAGAAGTTGATACTGAAATTAGTTATTACACATGAATATTAATCCGGTTATCACGATTTCTCGATGGATTGTGATAATCAATTGCTGATACGATTAGCTAACAATTACTTCATGTTGCTTCTATGTCTGATGATACTTATTTGGTAGCACATATAATCTCCAAATAACATCAGCTGCTTACTTACTGTCTCATACAAGACACCAAATTCAACCAATCAGTGAACTGTATGCCTTTAACCTCCCGCCAATACAACTGTGGCATCCTTTCTTTACGTCTCTTTAGGCTTTCTTTCTGTTTTGGGTTACGGAAGATGCATCCTTCAATTCCTTGTTATCTTTATATAAGCTAACATCATCTTCTATATATTTCAGTTTATCTGATAAGTTCATTTCTTCTACATCAACAACTATTTCTTCAGTTGTTACTTTAGGAAATTCAGTCATTGTCTCTGAAAATATAATGAGTTGCTGTTGTCTTCTTAAAGTTGCATGTTGGATATACTAACAATATCCACATGAACACCAGCTTCAATGTTGTTAGTGGTTGTTGTTGCGCTCTATGGGTATCTTTCAACGTTCCCATGGTTCAAATCCCTTTTCTTTTTAGAGTATCTTCTTCATAATAGACTAAAATTTTCTACAATTGGGACTGTATATCAGCACGCTTTGTTGTAGAGTTATCGTCGTTAACGGCGTTAACGCATTTGAATTTTTACTGTAGTTTCATTCCCAACAACCTCACAAAATTGCGGATAACTTAAATATCATCATGATTAACCGCAATGTCAGTCTTTTGGCTGTGGGCTAAATAGTCAGGGATCTTAAAATTAAAATTAAAAGTCAGGGTGATGACAGGGAATTTCGAAAATAGAAAGTCAAGCATTTTCACTAATTACCTGGAAATGTGAAAAAATAATTTTGTCTATTATACTATTATACTACATAAATATTTATTTACTATGTAAAACACAAAATTTGAGTTGGTTAAATTTGATATTGTAGTTTAAAAGCTATTAATGAAAAAGTCCATGTTCAATCCATAAGTTTACGGCCCGTAACTCAAAAACGAACGGCAATATATTGGTACTTTAAAAGAGAATTATTATTTGTTTGCTTATAATTGTATTGAAACATATTCTATAAAGAATATGTTTCATATTGGTACTGTTTTGTCAAATCTACATGCTCCTGAATGAGTCACATGAACCCCTAAGAAACTTGTATGTGCATTTTACAAAGTTTGGTTTCATCTGCTTTGGCTCATTTAATATTATTTAGGCTTAAAAATTCCCCTTAAAAACACAACATATGTATGGGAATTACAAGCAGTTTATATAAACAAACTAATAACTAAAAGGGTAGTGAACAACGTTTATTTAAGAAGACCAACACTACACTACATTATCAGAAGAAAATTAAATTAATATTTATAAAGGTTACTTAGATAAGCGTAATTGTAAGAATAATATTCTAAAGATTAATATATCTAGGAATAAGTTACTATAATAGGATTTATTGATATAAAAAAGTTTAGGCAGCATACGCCGAAACTACGCATATGGTTTCCAGCAATCCTAAAAAACACTAGTTCGACTAGCCAAGAAGATAGTTACTACGTATATGTTTTTGCAATGTAATATGGAATTTAATAGAAAGACCACTTTAATAGAAACTTAAAAAATATATTTTTAAAACACAATTATGATGGTAGTTTGGTAATTTTGCATTTTAAATAAGGCTTAATTTAACTTTCAACTTTTTATTTTACATATACCAAATTTATTAGTTATATAAATCTGCAAAGGGAATTGTCAATGCATTATAAAAATTTCTATCTACTGTTTGCTACAATTTTTTGTGCGACGCAGTTTGTTATTAGAAATTTCTATATTCAAAATGGTTATCTAGGGTTCATGTATAAATAAGTAAGTTTTAATGGGCACTTAAAAGGGTAGACTAATGTTTTGCAAATAATCTTAGACACTTCATAATTACTTGTTTTAATTTTGTTGTTGATTGTTTATTGCCTCTTTCATTAAAAATATTATACCGTTTAAATCATTTGATATCTATTCATTTATATTACAAAGGCAATGTATTATAATATGGAAATATATACGGTAGCATAAACATGGAAATATTCTTCACAATTGTAATAGTGTCATATTTATCTTGAGAGAGGTACTTACTTAGATCACTATGAATAAATTAACTATATTGCCTAGATTATTTATAGAAGTTCTTTTGTGTAATGTCTCAAAGGAGAGTGCAATTTTACTTTGAATTGTTTTAGAAATAAAATAAATAATTGCTTTTTAAATAATAATCTAACCCATTTCTCTTATTTACGTCTTCTTCCCTACATGCTTTGACTTTAAATATAATACTAGAAAAATAATTAAGATTATATGTTGAAAGCGATTCACTCCTTTAGTAATTTAGATAGTCACATTATTGTAAACATCAAAGTTCTGGCAGTTTATTATTTGTAAGAATATTAATACGGATTGAAGTGAACATGCATATCAAGGTATAAACCACCGTGGGTGCTGTATATATTTTAGACAGTCTCTCGGTTATCAAATCGGCAATTACAACAGTCGCCCAGGCGCGGTAATTTAATTGGTGGTTGCCACAGACGCAGCAGTCTAGTCGGCAGTCTCGTAGCTGTGGCAGTCAAGGCAGTCTCTTTAGCAGTCTTGGCAGAAATTTTTACAGGTGATTGATTCTTAGGTTCATATTTGTTTTGTAATAGATGAAAAAGCGGTTTCGATAAATATGCTCAAATTGTAATATTATGTTATGTTCTTATTTTGGTGTGTCTGAACCACAAAAGACAGGACCTACACAGAAGCGAAAGATAACCTTTGCGGCGGGACCAAGTGTGTTTATAGTCGCCCTGGTTATAATCCATATTACTGTCAAAACATAAGCCAACTGATGATGGTTTTCTCAGTGTATAGGTACTGGAAGCCTAAGATGGTTGAATTTTGTCTATACAAGCCACTTGTCTGAGTGTATAACACATATTACTGTCACTTCTAGGTTACAGCAACCCGACTCTCCGACATCAAAGGTATCGCGACAAGCTTTCATTTCTGTATAGTTCCCCCTCTTCTATGGATCCTAACCGAAATCTCAGTGAACATGCCCTTCGAAAATAGACAGTTTTTGACACACAGCTTGTCAAAATTTCTGGTGTTATTAAATTATCCTGTTGCTTTTAAGGGAACAGTGCTGGAATCAAGAATTATTTATCTTAGTCCAGTAAAGCTTAGGGAATTTTCAGAATTTGTTATGAACTTTTTATGCTTTAGAAAAAAATAGTTGACGTACTTTAGTAAAAGCTGATAAAAAAATTCGAAAAAATTCTATCATTTTTGGGCTATATCACCTATCCAATGATAGGTGATAGAAAGAAGAATACTATTTATTTTTAACTGTAAATTTCTTGTCTTTCATACATTTGAGAACTAACTGAAGAACTTCAATCTTATGAAATATTTTTAAACTTTTGTCTTAGTTCATAAATGACAAGTCTTGTAATTGGCTTTTGTATTTCTGAAAAGCTTATAACAAAAGCAAAAAACGTTTCAAGGATTGAGCATTTCTAAGAGACGTTCTGATAGACAATCCTTCAAAGTTAGCCGTTTTGAATATAATAGATTGAGACAAGTTTTGTGAATGTATTTAGTATAGAGCACTTTGATCGCTAACACAACCAAATGTGGGTTGTGAGACGAATACAAAGATTGATATTGATATTTTAGGCTGGGTTATCACGTTTCTCCTTATTAGATAGATATTTTGTAGATGAATTTATTTTAGAATGAGTTCTAGCATAACCAGAACCTACATTCTGGTTATACCAAAATAATGCAAATATTAGAAATTTTCATAGACAAATTTTCTTTTTACTTTTCAAAGAATTCTTTTATGCTGTTTGCAAAATTCTATAAAGAATCTGTTTAACTATATACTAAAAAATAATAATTCACAAAATAAAACTTGTTCAGAATTTCCCAAAAATAACTTAAATCCGGAAAATATTGAAATGTTGTATAAAGAAATCAATGTAGACCTTCATACGTTCCATATGTGAGTAATATTGAGTTCAAATTGAACAAAAACTTGAAGTTATAAGGGTGGTATACTCTGTATAATCATTCAAACATCCTTCAACGAGGTATATTGTTTTAAAAGTGTAGCGAGATGAAGTGAAACAAGAAATAGATAATCAATTAATTATAAACTTGTATTTTAAAAATTGTACTACACTTTGCTATACGTAATACAAGTTATTTCGTATAGTTATATCACTGATTAAAATATTTTGAGAGACACAAGGAGGAATGAAAAAATCACAGGTAAACAAAAATGACGTTTTTTTGATATGGGTAAAACGTATCTTATGTAATATTGCGCAGAAATCCGAAAATGATCTTAAGTTTTTTCCACCTTATATCAATTTTTTATGTTATAAAATATTCTCGCCTTGTAAGGAAACATAATAATATACGTAAGTTATGAACGTTACACCCACCTCAGAATTGCTGTTGATGTTTTACGGTGATGATATTCTATTTTTGGGACATCCCTGATTAATTTCCAGTGGTAACCAGTAAGTAAACTAAGGCTTCAATTAACTTGGTGTTTCTTTTCTATGACAGAGATGTCTTAGTGGAACCCTTCCTTGCCCATGTATCTCGTCTAGTGCACCCAAATTTTCCGACAAAAATCGACGTCCAGAAAGTGTACTTTTAACAATGTGCGACATTTACTTATGAGTATTAACTAGTACATTCACAATGTTTTGGCAATTTTCAACTCTGAAAATACCAAATTCGAGATAAGAGTTTCATAAGTCGTTTGTGGGACGAAATTACATTTTTGTAGTACTACAAATACATAACCAGCGGTAGTCTTATTTAATTACGTTTCTACTAATGTGATGGATATCAGCTAAAAAAGATAATGGGGTATATTGTCATTACGATCACAAAATAGCGGGATAGGCATGAAAGAGAAATACAAATAAAAGGATTTGAGTATGTACCGGCTCCTCCGCCATTTCTTCAAATGTACGTAATTACAAAATAAACTGACTCTAATGAGGTATTATGTAGGCTTTTAGGGATATTTATGTCAGAAGTTCTCAATCTTTTACAATTAGAAATTATTAAACCTGGTTTTAAAGAAAGTTCCAAAGGAAAGTTCACCAAAAACTACAAATTATAATTTCACTGATCGGGTTAATAAATTTGATATTGATACCGGAAAATGAATCGTGGTCACAACGTAAAAATGATCAGTTTCATAAACGATATTACAATATCTTACCCTGCTAAAGTGAATTAATCTTTGTTCACTTATGGTTATAGTGAACATATTTCTTTATACGATTTTGCAAAGTGTTCTTATTCACAATATCTTGTCAGGCATTTGAGATCTCTGAATTTTTCTACTTGGCCCCCGTTTATTGTATGGTACGTCTGACTGCGTCTCACCATCTGTCGCGATGTTAGATGCACAGTCTCACCAAAGCTCTTTCTCATTATCCCTTTGCTGACATCAGTCCAATGTTTTAAAAAACATCCTCTGCCATTTCCATCAGGTTTTCCCTGAAGTATCATCCGCTTTATGTTATTCTCTCCCCGATTGACGAGACAAAATAATGATAGTATTGACTAGAATACAATGTTGGAGAGAGATTACGCGACTTTTCATCATCATCATATCACTCCGACCTGCGACATTTGAACCGCCAAACTCAACCCACGGCATCTTAACTCTCACCCATTTCAACCCCCCATCATCATCATAACATATTTATTTAAATTAATAAGATACAAACATTGCCTCCCAGATCGCGATCCGGAGCCAACCAGACAACCACCTCACGCAGCGTCGTGGTGTATGCAGGGAAAGGGCGGATCCCGACCGGTTCGGCTCGATAAGATTAATATAAAAAGTTAAAACTCCTGCCGCCGGTGCCGCCTTAAAACAAAACAAGCAATATGTAAGAAAATATGTATTGATGAATGTAGCACTGACACATACATCTTTACATGTCAACTATCGATCATTGGGGTAAAAGTATACGATTAGTATTTATTATAAATATGTTAAAATTTCGACATATTTCAATATGTATGGATTCCTACAATGAAAAATATCGATGTATCTAGTTGAAGTAGAAAACCTTTTTAACGGCGACCGGCAGCACGTTTATGTTTTGTTCTGAAAAATCAACATATCGTCATAAAACGTGACAAATTCGAGATTGTGCTTTACACCTCTTTTAAGTTTGTGCTTTGACGTCTTGCTGCTCTGTTTCTTTCAAATTTTTCCAGCGGCAGTCTTCTGCTAAACCTAATCTATTATAATTAATGACAAACGAATGTGTAGTACTTTTCGTCTCATAATGGTTTCAAAATCAATCGATTGCATTAAATCAGTTATAGTTTTTCTAGTACTTAGATGCATTCTAGTGTCGGAATATTGAAAAAATCTCACTCATTAGACCTAGTGAGGCATTCTTTTATGTAAGATTTTTGCAGTTTTACTTTCTAACAGAAGAAGATATTGACGTGGATGCTATCACACATCACACTGGCAACCAGCTGTGGAACCCACAACAAAGAGGGCAAAATCGTGAGCCGCTGACGAAACTCGGACATAGAATTTCTTGAATTCTCTTTTTCTCACTCTTTTATCAAGGGAATGGACACCACGCGTTCCTTTTCAGCAAAAATCATGCGACCACGTTTTCTCATCTCTCACTCACGCTTCCTCTATATCTATATATTTCTCTTTCTGTACACCTGTTTGATACTGATGGAAAGATGGTCACGTCAACAATGTCTTATCATACATATGGCCGCAAAATATAAATTAAAATAATTAAATAACCCAGAAGTGAACATATTTGCTAGCTTCCCGTCACAGGCATTAGTTGTTTCATCCACACAAACCCAAACATATTTTTCATTTACCTCAGTAAATATGTTGTGTTTAACAATGTGACAAGTCGACATTTTTCTCAGTGTTGGTTCCTTCAACACTTCAATGTTCTTGTATCAACCTACTTCCGTAAAAACTTGAAATTCCGTTGAATGTCACTGTCGCTACCACATATATACACTTTTTATGATTTTCCGGTGAAATATATTTCATGACGTCCGACTTGTGTTTCCATGAAACAGTTTTTATACAGCTTATGTAGAAAATTTCACCGCCACTAAACCGCAATTCCGGAAAATCTTTGATCCACGAGAGTGCTATATGGTTGGAAGAAACAGGTTGGGACGGTTGAATAATTAACGATACTTGCCCATTCATCACGGGCGTAATGAATACTGTGTGTACTGCGACATGTTGATCGCAATGAACTGCGAATTAAGAGGTGCAGGTTCGTCGAATATCGTTGGCAAATAAAATAAGTCATTACGTCATTTTAGATGTTTATGTTGTGTTACATTTACTAGTAGGTCTTGCAAATATTAATGAAGACGAACTAATTCTATTTTACACAGTGCAAAAGAAATGTTTACTGAATATTAGTAAATCAAATTTACCAACCTTAAATCTATATCTGTACGTCCGTCTCTGGAATGACGATCCAGAAACCACTCTGCTTATTACCTAATATTGATATTGATGTCGGTTAAAAATACGTTTGACTGAGTTTCATTTTTATTTTTATACCGAGTTCAATATCAATGTTGTTCAGGCCATCGAACGACTGCTTGAAATTTTATTTCATACTTTTTAGTAAGCTTTTATCCTTTAACATTCCTTGGTAATGTACATTTTAGATTTAACAAACAGAAATAAACTTGTCTTAACACATTATATTTGCCACTGCAGATGTTCTGCATTCATTAAGACAGTATGAAAGTGTTGCCCTCTTATTCACAACATGTTTGCAGACGTTTTATGATTCACAAATGATTCTAGTTGGCCTCCATTTGCTGTATAGCACTACTGAGGACATCAGGACATCTGGCAGGGTTGGTGCTATGTGCACGGCCTCACCAAATCCTCTTCCTATTAGTCCATATGCACTGATATATTCAGACCAAGCCACAAAGAGGTAGTTAAAGTAGCAGATGGAACACTCCACCTTTGATCTTTCCTCACACACTTTTGCGACTTAGAAACAATAATCCAACACATTTAGACGGAAATAATGTAAAGTTTTTGCAAATATGCACGAATCGATATAGTAGAATCTAAAACCAAAAAGTCGGGGCTGTACCTGCTGGCTTCCAGCGCCATCTTGGGAAACGTGAATGACGTTGTACCTCCATTTCTGTTCGTTTTTTCGGAAAAATTATGAGAACTGAAGTTGTAAATAATCATTTTATCTTTCATTTTCAATTTAATTTTTCTTGGTAGGATATTGTAAAAGCAGCTGTCGATTTTTTTAGGAAAAGTAGGAACCGTCAAAAATCTCCAGAAATATTATATATCTCGAAGACTGATAGGTTTAAGAGTATTTTATGGTACATAAATCTAAGCTAAATTGTATGAGGAATCCAAATATGAAATAAAATATAAGGTGTTCCATTGAAAACAAGCTAACCATTATACTCTTCGCCAATTTACTGCACTTTTTATATAACTGTTGCATATTCTATAGAATACTCTTCTTAGTTAGCTGTTGCACATTCTATAGGATACTCTTCGCAGTTCTTTTATAAATAATATTAGTTTTAGACATTTTTAGTTTGATTACAAAACTTTAAAAAGAAATTTTTTAATTTAAAAAATTAATAACTTTTTATTCATTGAGAGCTTTTGTTCAAAAACAATAGGGTCCTTCCTCTAGCTAAAAGTAACTTACTGTCCAAATTTCAATACAATCGGACTTTCCATTCTTAAGTTATCCTGCTTACAAAAAACGCGACGGACACAGACAGACAAACATACAGATGGACAATAGGGTGGAGCGAAAATGGCGAAAAAATTTTGTTTCGAATTTGATTCCTCTATATGTGGAAAAGTGGCTACATGTAGGGTCAATTTACTGTGAGAAAACTGAGCCTCATACGATTACGTTCTCCGGTGCCCCAGGCTCTTCAAATTTATGACTTTTTTCTAAATAAGTGAAACTATTAAAACTTATGATTTATGCAGCTCTTCGCTTGGTTTAATATAAAAAAAACAACCCAGAACTCATCACGTGGAGGTGGCTGCATGGCCAAATCCTCCGACATGTTACCCTTCGATATAGACAAACTCATGTTATACAAATATTTTTGGTCTGTGCTTAACACTTGTAAGTCAATTTCGGGAAGTTCTGTGGTAATCTTTTGAAACTCTGTGACTGGTATAGATTCGCAAGATTGTAATGCTTTTCCGATTTCGCCAGAAAACCCAGAAGGGCCAGTAGTTTCCCCATCTAAATGTTTTATTAAATGACGCAAAGGTAATTCATTTTCTTGTAACATACAAATGAACCACTGTAGTGGCCTTCCAATATGCATTTCTAACTTTCTATTTACACCATTATGAATTCCTATATTGATAGCGGTCCCATCACATCCAATAGCCACTAAGTTCGTCAAATCCATAAGTTGCTGCAGAAAGTGTATCAAATTTTCGGAAATTTCCTCTGCTGTGCCACATAAAACAGCGATAAGTCCAAAATATTTAGATCCGGGTTCTGAAACAATCCCAATAAGTTCTTCGCTAATTGTAGTTCTGTGATTTTTATTACCAATTGAATGCTGAACGAGGGTATTATCTTTTCGTCCATCGAAATAAATGGCTTGTAAAAAATCCTTGTCTTGCTTGGTTCTTAAAATGTTTCGTCTTCTTTTTCTCTCTCTTCTTATCTTATTTCTATCAATTATTTTACAAGTTTCTTCTTTGGTTACCAGCAGACGCAATAATAGCAGCGGATCTATCAGAAACACCTGTGCGATCGCACGCTTGTGTGAGACTTGATTTGATAAGTTAATAGGCATTTGTTTAGATCGTTGGCGTTGTAATTTTTGGCTAGCCTCCTGCATTGCATTAGAACTGCCATCAATATCATATGTCTCTTCACCATCTGACAGTTCCATCACATTGGAAGCACATTGGAAGTAGAAGTTGAAGGTAGCGATCTTATTTCCAAGACTCTTCGATGTAAGGATCGCTGATTGTTTCGCGTAGCTACTGGATTAATTGTGCCAATAAACATTTTTCTCTCAGTTCTCTGGTCTACTAGAAATTCTCTTTTTCTAATTGGCACTTTGTTTTTATATTTACACAATGAAAAATTCGCGTACTTGCAGGACGAAATATCGAAAAGGTTTGTTTCTGCAATTTCTCTAAATTTTTTCACTTTTTGTCCAAGAGCATCATTCAATCGGGATTTTAGAGGTTTCTTAAGGTTTCTCAATTTTTCGTGATATTGTCTTATCATATGTAAAATTTTTTGATCTGTCACCATTAGACCAAACACGTTCAGCTCTGCAATCAAAATCTCTGCAATGTTACTTAAGGTCGGTTCTGCTTTATTTTGAGCTGGATTAATTAAGGTTTGACGTATATATGCATAGTTTCCCATCACATCCGCATATGTAGGTAACGCATTTTTCCTAAACATGGACGGAACCCCAAATATAGGGCAGGCAATATCTTTTCTAGTTTTTGGCATATTTCACGAAAAAACTCGAATATCAAAATTCACTAAATAACAACCAAAGTAACCGAGATACAATTATGCGGTTGTAAAAATATTTTCGAATGAATATCGGCAGCTTAAATGCTTACTCACTTAACGACAGTCGCTGGAGAAATAATTGAATCGGCTTTGTTTCTGGCAGTCGGCGACAAATTTTGAAAGTGGTGGCGGCACCGGTAAACGTCATCCAATCGACTCCAGGTTTTGCAAGGAATTAATATTACTTAGCCCACCACTTTTCCGCATATAGGCGTTCAGAAACTAAAATGTTAGATTTTTCACTCCACCCTAATGGACAACGAACGGACGCACTGACGGAGATTTTGAAAGTTGTTCAGAATTCGATCACCAACACAGTGATCTGAGAATGTTTTCTTTACGTTCAATATTACCGGTTTTAGAAATGTGCGGGTCGAATGCAATATACTCTCGTTTTGTATTTGCGAAGAGTATAACAACAAGGTTAGGTGATACATCCGGTATAAGCGGAAGTAGTACATGCACGAAAATATTTTCGTTAGATCCGCCATATCCATATATATCCCTTTTAAAATTTATAAACTCAACAGATCTCATGAAATGTCTAATACCCGTTTTCCATGAATAGCCCTGTATGTACGACATATATAATATATATAAATATAAAGTACAATATATAAGAAATATAATATAATATATAATATAAAGTACACCATAAATATATGGAATGTTGAAAATTCTTTAGAAGTACGTGCGTAGTATAATACTTCTCAGTACAGAATAATAAAACTGGCAGTTTTCGAGTTGAAATTGAGTTCACGTTACCGTAAGCAATCATACATGGACAAGGCGGAGCAAGATACGAGGCACGCACAGTCGGCGAAATCTGCGGGGCCGAATTCGCGTGTCCACGACTTTAAAATTATTAGTCACAGAAACTTTGTTAAGTATTTAAGTCAAAGGTAATTACGTCTCCTATAATCTTTATTTCATACAATTTTTCAACTAGTAAATAAAAGTTATTCAGTAGTTGAAACATTTATAAGAAAAAAATTTTTTTTGAACGGCTGTAACTTTTCCAATATCAATCCTACAAGAAAAGTTAAATTAAAAATGAAAGATGAAATGATTTTCTACAACTTTAGTTCTCATAAAACGGACGGGAGGAAATACAACGTCGCGTTTACCAAGATGGCGACCGGAAGGTACAGTCCCGACTTTTTGATTCTTAGACCCCTTTCAACTTTTGGCAAAAATCTCGATTCGTGCATTTTTTCAAGAACTTAATTCTAAATGCGTTATGCTTCAGCTGGGCACTTTAATTAGGAATATGTTATAGACACAAGCATGCCTCTGCATTCACAATTCATTAGCGACTCGTTAAAATGGAATACCACACAATCATAATACGATATATTATATCCTGTCTTCAAGGCGTTGCCGTGTTTGTGTATTTACCTACGGCTGTGGTTCTGTGCCTCTAAGGATAAGTGGAATGAAGCATTTTCTTTCTGTTTAGCTTACTTAGCTTACGGTCATAAGCTAAAAGAAAACTTAAGTTGTCTCCTGATTATCTGAAAATATCGAACTAATTCTTTTACAGTTTCTAATATCTCAACCAACGATATGTAGTAGCGCATTAATACGCAGAAAAATAAATGTGAAAATAAATTCGTGGTTGAAAATGACTAACGATACAACGATACTAGTAATAGCAGTAGGGCAATTAACGCACAGCCAAAATCACACCAGAAACTGAGTATATATATGGGCATTGAAGTATCTTCTCCTTGACGTCAGATATTGAAGTAATTATTCCTCACAGTTTTAATATCTCTGCCTACGCTACTCAGTAATACGAATTACTACATCCATGTACATCCTTTCAGCCTACAGAAACATATTGAAGACCTAAAAACATACATCTCATAACTCGGAAGTTAGTTAACTGAAGAAGTGTGTAAAAATAAGTGAAATGCTTACGTAACCTCAGTATTGCATTCAAGATGTCACTTTCGAGTTTTATTTCAAACATCGAGAAATTTTTATTCTTAGCTTTCTCTGGATTTCATTTGGAAGTCAGTTTGAACGTTAAGGAAACTATTAAACTAATATAAGTAATAGGTTACACCGATGGAAAATGTTTACACAACAACCCCTTTTCTATTTCAGCCCCAATTCATGGTTCGACTTACGTTTGCTTTTAATAACTTTCTATTTTGAAGGGTATTGCTAGGTTATGGACTCATCAAAAATAAAATCAAGCTTCAACCTCTTTTGCAAGGTGTTAAAACGTGACAGCTGACTCTTCTTATGCTCGTTATAGTGGATTCGAGTTTTCCCAATTTTTCTCACCAACCCAGCCAAGGCATGTCTGTAGAGAATTTCAGGTCTGTAGGTGATCAAGAAATATCAAGTGCCGAACATTTTTTGCTTACATACAAAACCATGCGTCAGGGATTTTATTTTATGAATTTACAGCATTATCGCTATGAGTGTTGAAATAATAGAATGCGGTTATAGTGCAGCAGTTACTGTGGTAGCAATCAGTGTCGTCGGCACGTTTGCAGCTTAATTTGGCAACATCGAAAATATGTAGACGTTTAAACTGGAGTCGTTTCTGTCTTCCTCTTAAATCAGTCTTTTTCGTATCTCTGAACATTTTAATGCGTGTTTTTGTTATTTTATAGAATTATACTTATTCTGCTCACCATCGTTCTACTTGTTATTATTGCTTTATGGTCTGAAACGCTGTTCTTTCTTGAACAATGAAGGGATTCTCCATTTGTTTTGGTTTTATTTTCAGAATAAGGAACAGAGGATTTATCCCCTTTAAAATAATTGCACAGTTTTCACTGAATAAAAAGAAATAAATCACCAAATTTCGCTAATACTCTTTATGACATATCTTATAGACTCAGAGTCCTCCTATAATATCGTAAGATCTCCCCGTGTCACACAGAATTTTGAAGTTTGCATTAGGGTAGGTTGAGTGATATTGAATTTGGATAATTAACGAAAAAACAAAAAATGTTATTTTTTGTTTATCTCAAACATACAGTAAGCCAGTAAACAAATGAAAGAACATTGAAATTCTTAATCTGACGTACTAACCTATCGAACCCATTCGATTAGTCAATCATCACTGTGAGTTCCTTGTCGTGATCCAAACATACATAGGGCGGGTTACAACGACCAAGTTTAAACCAAAATCAACTTGATTAAAAATCAAGATTCATAGTTAAAATTTTTAAAACAATAGTGACCTTAGTTTTTGATCTCTGATCAAGCTGATTTTAATTTAAACTGAATCTGCTGATGCAAGTTGGGCACTCATTCTTTTTGGGCAACTTTTTCTTTACTCCACAGTCACTATACAATAAGTTTGATGATACTGATGATCAAATGCGAATTCATTCTAAATAACATAGGTTGCTTATACCGTGTGTGTAGCGGCGGGCTAAGAATGAACATGCATGTAGTATGAGGGATATGGCAACCAAGAAACAGCAAAGTCGCTCGATGCGACGGCACACGGCCAGGCTGCCACTGAAATATCCCAGCTGTAGTTATTCAATGCTGACTGGCACACACGATGTTGCAATTCTTACTCCCTAAACCTAGCCCGTCGCTACACACAAGGTAGCTACGCGGACTCTGTGGTCGCTAATTGAGCTTTTCTGTCTGAAAGATATCAGGAAACCGTTTGACCTATACCCTCGATACTTTCCTCCCAATGCCAGCATTTCTTGAATTAGCCGTTATTAACTACTACTCTCAATTGTTGGCCAAATCCCGTTTGGTGAAACCTAATTCCAATTTCTACATATTAATATTTAATTTTAATTTATAATAATAATATATACAATGGCAATTTAAATGTATTTATGGTATTAAATTTGCAATTCATAATTCTGAATTTTAAAACCGTTGAATAGACATGATGAATACGTTGCCAAATCTTCTTTATACGTTTGCATTTCCGTAAGGCTATAATTATTTCATTACAATAATTTTTATTGATAAAATCTTCATCACGGTTACTTAGGTACTGGATATTCGATATTTAGTTGCATTTTCCGATGAAATAGTTGGCCTCGCCAAAAACTTATACTATACTCTTTGAAAATATTTTCTAAATACTTGATTTACTTCAAATAAGTTTTTATGAACATTGCCGGTAGATACCTTGGATTTCAAGGAATGAGCGATCAAACTAGGTAGAGAAACCCCGATATGTTCAAGCTTTACATAGTTTTATCAGTGTCGTCCACGAGCGTAGTATATGGGACTGAAATTACACAGCAAAGTTTTCTCCTCACTCGCCTTTGAAAACTGAACATTACGGCGTCTATCGCACCATTTTTGAGGTACAGCTGTTAGTGCGCTTTTAAAAATAGTGTCCACTGGAATTGTTTTATTGATTACTCAGTATCAATGTCCACAATGCCCATGTCAGAATTCGTATAACTCTATCCCCAAAAATGTCTGCATATGGTCGTGTAACTCAACCTCACATTTGTAAATCGCTTAATACCTCTGTAGTATATCAGGTAACAGGGCGTTATTAATTTTCTGCCGGCACCATAACTGTGGCTGCACAAATTTATCAGCGCCATGTTTGAACTTAAAAGGGAGTGCTGGCGTGTAGAATCTAAATGTAGGAGGTAGTCTCGAAAGAGCTACGGCGCTATTTCCTTGCCCGACAGAATTGTTGAATGATGCATATCCCTGCTCATTCCGATTCTTCAATTGTGTAGCAGTGTAGAGAGATGAACCGTTCTCCAATTTCATCAAGTTTGTAAAAGCGTTGTAAAAAAACTTCATCAGCCTTATGCATCTATTTTCTTCTATTATGAAGTTTTATCGATAGCAACTATTGACAAGAGATGTAATATAGAAATAAGGTACAAGGATCTATCTATCCAAAAGTTCATTTGGCCTCACATGCGAGGCACGCCCATCAGCACCCAATGTGCTAATATGATTGCTCATTGCCTAAAAACCATTGCGCCTCTCGGAGTTATGCATAGGATCTTATTTGTAATATACAGAATAGTATCAATGAGTATAAAATTTTCTAAGGGTCCAACTATTTTACGGAAAAATGCGAGAATCCGAGGCATGGCGTATTAGGGATATTTTTTTTGCCATAAGGTGACGAATTTTGAAAACTAGTCATCTTGCACATTGAATTCCAAACCACAAAATATTATTAATTTATTTCCTCTATTTTTTTCTAATGGACAACACCTATTTTGAGAGATAAGTTTGAATTATCCGCTCGATTGCATCAAGCGTCCTTTCTCACCCAGCTACAATAAAAAAATAAAATGTCACTTCTTGTTAAACCAGAAGTGATTTTGACTTTCTGATTTTACATGGCACCCTGTACCTGTAAGACAATGTTTATGACAGCTATTTAATATCCCTTTGCTAAAACTTTTTCAGATTTAAAACCGATTCACAAATTGCTTTTGAATATTTGTTAAATTAAAATTAAAATAATTCTTGCTTTGTTTTCTCTTATGCAGATGACACAAAATATGTATTAAATTAATCACTTAATTTTTTTTTCAACTTATAAAAACTTTCCTTTCACATTTCACAACACGGAATATAAAATATTTACGTAATTACATCCCTACAAAGCTCCAACTCATAAGAGTACAGGATATACCTAAGAACGCCAAAAATGCTAGCCTTTCAGGCAAACAATTGTTGTACAAAGGGATAAAACACGCGTCTAAAGGGAGAGAACTTTGTATAAAAGCCTCAAGACATGTCGAAAAATTGCTATATTTCATTTAGTCACATATAAAGGTGTCTTAACGAGGTAACGACATCGTGAATGTTTCTGGAAGTAACCCAAATCGTTTTATGTCCCTTGTAATTGTAATTTATTTTTTGTACAAAGATTAAATTTGTTTTTCTTTATTTCTCTCGATTATAGCTTCTTGATGGAAGTCTTTCTCCTCTTCTCTCATATACTTTCATTAATTATTTATTATTAAATTACGAACTTACATTTTCAACAAATGACGAGTTCAAATATTTTCTAGCACGATATGTCATACTGAAATGCATATTAGAAAAAGTACTAAAATGCGCAAGAAAGTACAAAATGTTAACGAACGATTTCAAATCATCTTACAGAATAGAAATTTAAATGGAGAAATCATAAAGACCACTTTATGAGTACCGTTTCCTTACATTTGATACTAACTGTCTCTAAATTTGAGTACATTTTTTTCTTATTTAGAAAATACCCTACCCACTATACGAAAACTGATTTTCACGACCTAGATTGCATAAGACACAGGCCTTTAATGCCACCTCTTTAATTATTTTTTCACAATTAAAAAAATTACCCGCTCTCAAACATTGGCTCCCCTGGATCGTGACCTACATATATTTCTAATACATGAGTAGTATTTTAAACTTCCAGAATTTGGTACCTAATTTTGATAAAAAACAGATATCTTGGAAGGTAATAAGTATATAAATTTCATAAGTTATAATGAAATACAAATAGTACTTACGGTGTTTTATATTCCATATCCGGCATGATTCGAAGCAATCATAACTTTCGTACTATCCAGATAATCATCTTAGCTCCCAGGGAAAGAATAGCTACAAAAGCTGGGAAAAATAATCCTTATAATGACTATTGATTTTTGATACGTTTTTAGTAGTACAGAAGTATTTCAAAAAGTTATTAAGGACACTGTGGGCCGAACATAAAACAATATGGCGCCAATCTTAAAAAAATACGTTTTTTATATACTTAACTTTTAAAATACGAAAAATGCAAAAACTATCGTGATGTGAAAATTGAAGAGCACTGGATTCTATGAAAAGAATGCCTTTACAAAAAATATCGTACATGCAACAGTTCTCGCGTAAAATTAGAATTAAACTAGGTGAGCCAACGCAACAACGCCCTTTTCCTTGCGTTTCGGTAAAATAGCTTTGATAACTTTTGAGGAAATAATCCGATGGTAATAAAGAAAAATATGTTTTAAGGGGCAAAGATGCAGCTATCATTACTATTTCATAATACATATTTTAATTGTAACAATAGGTTTCTTATAGTGAAAAACAAATTAATAAGTTCAGTTATTTCTGTGATCTTCAATGTTCTCTTCTGAACAGAAAATATGGAGAAGAGTTGACTTGACATTTTTTGTAATTTTCGTGTATTTTGCAATTTGTAAAATTATGATTTCAAATTACTTCCAAATGACGAAAAATTAACTCTGACAACAAGAAACGCAAATTATAGCTAATGGATATATTCATTTTGTCATTCTGTGTCTTAGAATCCAAGATTTTTTTATAAATATATTTTCAGTATTGCATACTCACATTTTTTTAAAACGCGAAACGGTGAATGAAAGATAAGTATCAGTTCAATTTTATACAGTGAAATATTTGTAGCTGTCAAGATATACAATGAGCAGATACAAAACTAGAAAATGTGTGCTTCTAAGAGCCGCTCGAGGCTCTTGTTTTCTTTAGTCATTGTACAGTACAATGTTGAAATTATTTTACCACCGATCATTTTTCCAAGGGTTATTAAAATTTCTGTGCCGATACGCACGGAAAACGTTAATTAATTGTTATTATCATTTTTAGCATCTTTTTTTCGTTTTAGTAATATTCATTGATAAGTAAGTTACTACTAAAAAAAATTTAGACTTTTTACTTCAGTAGACGTTAGTGAAAATTATTGATCGAAGAAAATAATTTGTGACCTCTCATGAATCCTCTCAGATTGCGATGATGTTTTCTTTTAAACAGTTTACCAAGTCTAACTTGTATAACAGAAACTTCTACACACAATGGGCTTTCAGAAACTAAAAATAGAATATCTACATACTTCATAGGAAAATATAGAAAGTTATTCACAATTCAACCGATAGAGGTGAAATTTCAAAGTAATTTCTATATTTACTACACTGACACTCATTTATTCTTAAATAAATATCTGATATAAAAAAGAACATAACAGGTCAGAAATTATTTTTTTATTATTTTTCACTAACTTCACTGAAGTGAACAATCTAATTGTTTCTTACTTGTAAATTACTTATCAATGAATATACTGGAATAAAAAAAAGATGCCAAAAATAATAATGATTTAAAGAACATTGTAATGAAGAAAGGAACCATAAAAAATCAGAGGAACTTGAATATTTCGAGAGCGATAGATAATCGGACAACTCGTATGGGAGTTGTTATTCTGATAGGTATTGATGTCCTCTATTTATTTTTTTATTATTGGCGTATACCGTCGAGTCACCCTCTATACAAAATTTTCTGTAATAGGTACGTTTAATTTTAAAATTTGCTCTTTAACTTTCATCTCTATGATCGTTTTATATTTTTCTTATTTTAAAAGTTATTTTCAGAAGAAAGTGTTTTTAAGACTGACGCCATTTTCTATTATGGTCCGCCCACGGTGGCCTTGAGTATTTTTTAAAATACTTTCCTACACAAAAAAAAATCAAAAGTTGTCATAAGGAATATTTAATTCTAGTTTAAGTCCCCCCGAGAACTGAGCTAAATATCAATTTTATAAAATAAGAAAACAGACCATATAGCAAAATTTCATTGTGTTGCATTACTAGATCGTTTAAGCTTAAATGCATTTGGAAATAACTTTAAACTCATATACCTCTCTTATCCTCTCGAGTTATCCTTTAATGTTATAATAAGATATACCCTGCAGACTGAACATAGCAAATGTTCTTCTATTTTGAGACATTTAACAAAAGATATTTCTAGTTTTCTGGACAAAATATTATTAAAACTTAAGTGCACATATATTTTACTAGTACATTGTAAATTAATTATATCAGTGTATATAAGAAATGATCATTAGCTTAATTAATTAATTAATTGTAAGTGCTTTTCGTACAAACTTACCAACGTCACATTTACCTATGTCACACGCTGTAACGATTTATGTAACGAAGATGTTATGAAAATAAATTATCTATAAAACTAAGGAATTTTATTTGCCAGATCCACTTTAAAAATATCAGAACTTTGTTCAAGCAATCGTAAACTATTTCTAAAGTGAACACAGGAAAGGTAATAACTCACAGACATTTATTATCTTGATGCAGAGGATTGTTGAAGAATAAAAATTACGTAATATTTAGAGATTATCAAACTAGAAATTTATATATAAAACGAGTAAACATGGAAACAATGTTCCTATCTTATACTCATAATGTATGAATATAGATGCATGACCAATCGCAGAAGACCCATATTTAGAAGTGGGGAGCTCAAAAGGTCAGTAAATAATATAATAGCAACTAACTTTCTAAACCTTTTCCTATGTGTGTAAATATATCTGTCTAATCTTTAACAATACACTGGGTGTCAAAGAATCACTTTCCCGTCTCCATGTTTTAATTTTTTAACGGACCGAGATGAAACTTTTGTTTTCTAATTCTTTGGGACTTCCTCACACATGTACCTTTTTTCTTTTTAACCGGTGCTCGGTGAATCTACAAAATATCACAATTAACCAGTATGTTAGTGGTAAATAACCTCTACGCCTGTGACTTTTACGTCAAAGGATCAATTAGAGGATGCTTTTTTTAAACAAATAACACAAAAAAGTATAAAAACTTGAAATTAAATATTTCTCCGACGAAACAAATTAGATTTCCGGAACGTCGGCGAAATATTTAATGTCAAGTTTTTATACTTATTTGCGTCATTTGTTTTTAAAAAAGGCAACCTCTAACTGATCCTTTGACGTAAAAGCCACAGGCGTAGAGGTTATTTACCATTAACATATTGGTTAATTGTGATATTTTGTAGATTCCCCGGTTAAAAAAAAATACGTGGCAGGAAGTCCCAAAGAATTAGAAAAAATGAAGATAATGCCACAAATTACATTTAGACAATATCGAGATGAAACCTAGCATGCTAAATTTCTGCGATTTCCATTATTATTCATTTGTTTTATTTTGTTCTGCCAAGGCATACATGATACGTTTTAAGATTTTAAATCTAATAAATCCAGTAATTGCAGAGAAAAACAATAAAGAATATTGTATTGAGACACTTCGAACAAATTTTGACTAATTCCGAAAAAAGTGATTTTATCAACTTTGGAGCTTTCTGTCAGAAATAAACGACAAAAGTATAGCAGTCATATAATTAGTGCAGTCGTGTATAGAGCAACATCTAGATTCCAGAGATGCAGAGATATACAGGATGTCACAGTTAATAACCAGTTACTTCCAGTGGAACCGGATATTGTAAAAATTTGAGAGATCAAATAATGTCATTATGATAATATATGTGCCAATTTACATCGCGATGCGGTAGAAATCAAAGAAGTGGCAGCCGGAAAGTGATATCGTTATCACCCAGTATAATATGTACACACAATATATTTTTCTATTTCATCATATCTTGTACTTTTCAATTTTTAATTTTTTTAAAATTCGTTTATTATTTAATTTTTTTTTTATTATCTGTGTTTTCTTGCTTTTTGTTTTTGTATTGTTGTATTGTTTCTAACAGACGTTGTAATTTTTCAGGAATTAATGGGGAGTATTTGTTTGCCAAGGGCTCCGTGATGGCGTCTACATCATAACACTGGATCACTACTTATTTTAAAAATTGCAGCATTGGGTTATATTATACAGGGTGTCCTGAGATTCCTGCATTTCCCGTTGGGAACTACATTCAAAAATAAAAAAACTCATTTTGAATCTAAGGGAACCACGGCCCGCTGAGGCCCTAAATAGAACATTTAATTGATTGACTATCTCGTAAGTACTGTGGTACAATTTGATTCGCGATTTTTCCTTATTAAGAACTATTCTTGTACGGTATAGGCTTCTCCAAGGAAAAGTAGTTTAAATTAAATATTGATGATACGTTTATCAATACTGGTTATTAGAAAAATTTAGAAGCAAAAGTTAACTATCCCTCATTTCTACGCTAAGGGATAAAATTAGTCTTGGATACTATATACTGTACAAACATAAGCCTTAATAACTCCAATTCCTGAACCAAGTCTCATGTAATTGCTCCAAGATATTTCCGAGATAATCGGTAAATCTTTAGGCGCCATCTTCAGAGGGCCGTAGCTTCCTTAGGAGGCATTTCTGAACACATGTCTGTAAGAAGTTTTCTTATCATCTTTTGCATGTAGAATCAACCCTAAAAGGGAAAAGAAATTTCAACGTAGAATTTATTCATTTATCCGAATAGTAGCCGAGGGAGTTAACTAGATTTTCACTTTCATTTCCCCCCTATAAAAAAAAGTAGGAGTAGGGCGAGTCAGGCATCATACGAAGAGATAACTTTATCCAGAAAACACGGTATTTAGTCTATTTAGGTACACACCCCGAGAAAAGTGGCGAATCATACAATAATCTCACAATAGCATGTAGTTATAACGATAAACGAGTGGTCGACCGCATTCAAAACTAAATATGTACTGCATGTATGTATCAACTAAATAAAAGTTACTTTCGGCACCGACGACAGAAGTTGTTATTGGCAAATCTAGTTTAAGCATAGTTTCACATTGTTTTTCTTTCCTGTTGTGAAAGTTGTCCTTACTTGAGATTCATATACTCGAACGACTAATTTTTAGTCTGCCCTTATTTTCTCTCCGAGCACAATGGATTTTGAGTGATGGTAGTACGCACAGTATGCACGGTTATTAGTGTCCTTATGGGCCTAGTTTCATCATAAAGTTATTTACGAAACACGAGGAAATGGGCATAAAGTCATTGATGCATTTTCATACGATTCATTGATTTACGCTTTGACAAAAAAACGCACTGTATGTTACAGATCTGCACCAATATCTTTGCGCAAAATGTACATTTACATGGCAGAGACCAAAATGTACTCATAACTTAACGCTGTAGGCCAGAATCAGATTCGTAAGTGGTGGGTATGTTTCATCATCAACTTCTTCCATAATTCCGATAAAGCTTGGGCTTTTGATAGGTCTTCCTCAATAACCTTTCCTTGTCCATGCTGGCGAGTGCCTTGCTCTTCTGGTGCTCTTCACTTCAATCCTATTTCTTCATCAGATAGCTGCTTCCAAGACCGTCATTGATCGTAAATGCGGTGTCTGGCGCCGTTTATTCATATAAGAATTAGAACTGTATGGTTGATAATCGTGTGGAGCCATCGTCAGCCTTGATTGATGGTGATGAGCTGAATAGTCTGAAAATGTGTCTGCTTCTTTCATTGCTTTGAGCGAATACGCCTAGAGACAGACGTTGTCGGTCAACGTCCGCGGCTTATCGCCCGAGGATCAAATAGTGAAGAATATGGATATGTCGTGTTTTCATCTGTTCTTCCTTGAACAGGGACTTATTTGTAATCATAGAATATGCGTAGATAAAAGGTATTTAGCAGTTAGTCAACTACAAATCAATTTACCAACAGTGTTTTCTACTAATATAATCGAAAATTCATTTAAGACACTCCTAAACTTCTTCGTATGCCTCGGAGCATCCACAAGATCATAGTCCATGACTAGAGGATAATTAGTGTGTAGCCTATTAGCCTACCTGGATGATCCTCTTGACTATAGCGAATCCGTCTTTGAAGATGATGATGTTTCAAACAAGCCATGGTGCATCCATGACATATTCAAATCCACCATTCTTCACGTCCCGCATTGGCTTTAGATGTGTATTCGCTGCTTACCCCACAGGCTACTGACGCATACGTCAGCTGTGGCCTCATTATTTTCTTGATAAGCATGAACTTTTTTCGCAGGTTGAGATCCTTCTAGCCGGAGCCTGGCTTTCACCAGCTTTCTTGCTCATGTCATTGGTATTTGGATTTTGTATCAATGCTTTATCTAGTGTCACCCCTAGATACCGTACAGTTTTGCTCCACTGAATATCCTTGGCGTTCATGGTGACGTATTCTGCGAGAGTACTTGCTCCTTTTGGCATATATTTGTATCTTCCATCTATTGCATCATTTTTCTAATTGAGATGCTACCTTGTGAAGGTATTCTGAGGCATGTCAGTCTTGCTATGAGAGCCTAGACATCGGCGTACAGAACCTGGATCATGCTGGATCAAGCTGGATCATAAGTAGGTTAGAGGTGTAGATATTGAACAGATGTGAAGAGAGTGGACTATCTTGTGGTATTTTGGCCTCCATGAGTCTATAATAGTATATATGCATATTAATTAAAGTAATCAAGGAATAGCTGCATGTATGTTTTCTACCTTAACAGGGAGCCGTCTGCGCGAATCCAGATCAGCACTTCATCCTAAGTAATCCACATTTATATCTAGCAGTAATCGAATGCCTCTAAACATCACGTGTGTCTAAATTATAAATTGGATTTCATTTTGTATCACATTGTACTTTTATTAAAGTACATGCCTAACAAAATTTAGTTAAAATGGTCTTTGTACATATAGACAATATAAAAATAATTGCTATATTGCTGAAATCTAATAGATTTAAAATAAAGACACATTTTCTAAAATCTTAAAATGCTTAAACCATTTACAATCTCTATAAGATTTACCTTAGCAACTATAATTTCGTATATATCGTAGAGTATTTTACACAGAACTTGAGTTTGTTGTTTAGTTTTTCAGCTACCTAGTTGTAACATGTGTAAAATTCACCAAGTATCTTGTAACTTTAGTTCTAAGAAAACTATTTTACAGAATTAAACAAGTAGGAAAAGCCAAATAAGACTAAATAAATCTCAATCGTTTAGCTCTAGCACTCAATGAAAAGTAGTGTTTCAAAAGATAATTATATCATTGAAAGTTGCAATGTTAATTAAAGGAATCTGATGCTCTCTGAATGTTTGTAAAATAGTAAAAAAGGTCTTCGACTTCTTACAACTTAGCTTCTAAAGAAAATGTATAATATATTTTATAATGTAAACAATAACTTCGTATGCAGTAATAAAATATACTTAAAAATATACTCAATCAAGTGTCCGCTGTGAAATAAATTCCAAGGACTTGCATTTTCAAATGTCTTTTAATAAGTTACCGCTAAGGATATGGGTGAACTGTCATAGTAAATCCTTCCGTCGTGGTTGGTACATTATGTGATAATAACGATGGTTAGTAATAAATTGTCGTATTACTAATTGTTGAATTTTCTTATTCAACATAATTGGAGATAAATCAATTGTTTTTATTTTAATTTTAGAAAAAAATCATAATTTAGAATTATTTAATTATTAAATTTAGTTTTTAAATTTACACAAAACACTAAAACGGGGATACTATCACTATTTACATAGTGTACTTATCTGTCTAAAGAAGATGATTTTTTGAATGTGTATTATAAAATAAATGTTACAATCTATAATTTGATCTTGAAAAAAATCTAAGTTTAAACAATTTCAAACATTTCTTTCCTTTAAACTGAAATAAAACTTATAAACTTATAGGTAATATATGTTTTTATCTTTTTTAGACGTATTCTCAATGTTATGGGTAAGGATTCGTTGACGCATATTCTTTCTCTAAATTTAATTTTGGTGGGAAAAATACATACTTTTAGAATTATTTTTTGTAAGACTATAAAACAAAAATACATATTTTTATGTCGCATTTAAAGTAAACGTGGAATAATGAATAAAGCTTTATTTTTTTAATAAAATAAGGTTAATTACAGGGAATGAACAAAGTCGACGTTTTCAATTATAATTTCATTTAGGAATAGTACTGAAAGAAATTAATCTAAAATTTGAAGTGAATTTAAATTATTCTATTAGTGAGATTAATATTTATTTTATATATTCCGTTATATTTTCTGTGATGGATCATGTTTAAATATAGCACTATTTTTATTTTCTTTCAAAATATATTTTAGCCCTCTGCAAATCTCTTGAAATTCTCCCTGAACAACTGTAAAACCTGCTCAGTTTTAGGAATGAACGAAATGAAAAGAAAACAAAGTATGGTATTTCCTTTCAAAATACCAAGTTTTGATAACACCTATATAATGGAATAACAAAGGTAAGTACTTAAGTAGACTTTGTTTGCAGCTATGCTTTGTATTTTCAACGGAGCTTGTCAAAAAATAAACCCGCAATGTTATTTTTATTTCTCTTGCTTACCGAAGGGAAATATTGCAAACGTGAAAAAATAACTATCGGAGATTTCGGATTTTCATGTTTCGTGTGATGCATATTACGAAACTTAAAATCTTTTAATTCTATTAGTTTGTTTGTCTGTATTCTGTCAGTCTGTATGTCAGTGTGTTTGTTGGTTCTATGTCGATAGTTTGTTCGACGGAGGAAAGTAATGTTTAGCAAGTAGTTGACGCTATTTCTAGGGAAGAACCTAATTTACTTTTAATAAGAAATATGGAGGGTAGACAGCTTAAAAAAGTAAATAATAAAACATGCGCGATAATATTTGGCATATAGTTAACACTACTTACAGACAAGAAATCTGCTCTACTTTTAACAAAATATTTACAAGTTTGTCACCATAATTAATTAAGAAAGTACAAGGAAAACTACTATTTATAATGTAGCTGACAGCATTACCAACAAAGAGTACCTGATATATTATTAGTAAAAATATATGAAGAGCGTTGACAAAATAGAAAAAATAAATTCATAATTATTAAAAGGTGCCATACGGCGACGAAAGTTTTGTACTTTTCAAATTATTATATTGTTAGATAGTTGCATTCCTAGATACTCTTACATAATGTCACTATTGACGTACTATGTGAATTTCAAATACGTAAAATGTATAAGCAAGTATAATCGTAGCTTTTAACCAATCAGAGGGCTTGTTTTTTGTTAAATTACCACAGCAACCCAAAACATTTTCGGAAATTTTTATCCTTCCTAAGCGAAAATAATAAGTGGAAATTTCTCTGTCAAATTTGACGTTTGATTTTGCATCAAAATACATATTTAGGTGTGAAATTTTCTTACCGAATACCCACGAGCTTAAATTAATGTCCGAAAATTTAAGCACTAGGAATATTATACGTGAAAATTTCACACCATCATTTTGTAACTAATCAGAGATTTGTTTTTTGTTAAGTTACTGTAGCAACCCAAAAAATTCCCGGAATTCTTTATCCTCCCTGAGCGAAATTTATAAGTGGAAATTCCTCTGTCAAATTTGACATTTGATTTTACATCGGAATACATATTTAGGTGTGAAATTTTCTTACCGAATATCCTACGAGCTTAAATTAATGTCCGAAAATTTAAGCACTAGGAATATTATAAGTGAAAATTTCACACCATCATGTTTTAACCAAACAGACCTTTGTTTTCTGTTAAGTTACTATAGCTGGGGTTCAAAGTGTGTTAAGTTCGGTGATAGACGCATGTTTCGTGGCTCCTACGGGATATCGAGATAAATCCGGATAAAGCGGTAACAAAACGCCGAAATTGTACTGAATTGAAGCGTGAACAATTCTGCACCAATTGATATAAATTAGCGCAAGTATGGCTGTTTCATATAGTTGATATTTGATTAAATTATGTTGGTTGAATAAAGGAACACAAAATAGTGTATATAAACAACGCGAGAAAAGTGGACTGCTTGAGTACTTGACTGTAAAATATATACCTGGATTCGTCCCTTCTTGAAGTGGGTGATATAAAATAAGCAACAGCCAGCCAGATGTGTGAATGAAACAGATAAGTTTCTGTTTATATAGCATTAACATTGGTTTATTTATGTCTTTATTAAATTTTAAACAAGAATTGGAGATCAATTGAAACCGATTGTTTCAAGGAAACAACATACAGGGTGAGCAAACTATCCCTTCGGACCTCTTTTCTCACAACGCGCAAAAAAAAATATTGTTACCGCGAGATAGGGCCCTTCCCGGCAACTCCACCGTAGATGGATATTTACTTGTGGAGCGGTTAATAAATAAAAAAAGATAGGGAAAAGGGGAAGAAATACAAAAATAAAATAAAAAATAAAAGCTGCCGGATTCAGAGACGCAAGAAGTAGAAAACTTAGAAGAAGAAAAATAAGGAGATGACGAACGATAGATGGAAACTTAAAAGAAGCATGCAAACTGAAAATAAGCATCTCGTAAACAACTGCACCACACCCCAGCCGATGATGACAAATGGAAACTTAATAGAATCATGGAAACTTAAAAGAAGCATCTCTCAAACACCTACGCTTCCCATCCTATATTCCCACCCCATGCGTCATGCGGCTCTCGCTGCTGACAACAGGCATGTCCAATGCCCAACCCGGCGTATGCAGCCGGTCCGGCGGTATATAAAACATACGAGATTTGGTTCCGGCACGCGGTTTGGCCGTCCGTTGGGCGTGTTCGACGGACGACCAAGCTGCGTGTTGAAACGAACCTCCATGGATGCCCGGAATTGGCAGCAATGCCCACCATACGCTGGCAAATCAATCAATCAATGAATCAAGTTAGTATAGCAACCCAAAAAACTTCCGGAATTTTTTATCCTCTCTGAGCGAAATTTGTAAGTGGAAAGTTCTCTGTCAAATTTGACATTTGGTTTTACATAAAAATGCATATTTAGGTGTGAAATTTTCTTACCGAATATCCCACGAGCTTAAATTAATGTCCGAAAATTTAAGCACTAGGGATATTATAAGTGGAAATTTCACACCATCATTTTTTAACCAATCAGAGGTTTGTTTTTTGTTAAGTTACTATAGCAACCCAGAAAATTTCCGTAATGTTTTATCCTCTCTGGGCGAAATTTATAAGTGGAAATTTCTCTGTCAAATTTGACATTTGGTTTTACATCAAAATACATATTTAGGTGTGTAATTTTCTTACCAAATATCCCACGAACTTAAATTAATATCCGGAAATTTTTCCTCGTTCATGAATATTTTAAGAAAATAATTTTCAAAATATTCACGACCTCGAAAAAATTTCCGGAAATAATTTAAGCACTGGAGATATTATAAGCGGATGTTGCAAAACTTTTAAAAATGTTTAAGGATATGAAATTGGGATGATGTTTATAAAATGCAGTAGTATAAAAGATAGCTATGATATCTTCATTAATATAATAAAGTCATTCATTCGTTCACCACAAACATAATTGTAAAAACCGCTGCCTAAGGAATCACTACTTCCACATCCAGATTTCCCATCCGAGTATCTTTAAAGGAAACTAGTTTGACTACATTTGCACTCTAGTATAATACTAATCACGAATGTTGTCTATGACGTTATCATTTAATTTCCGAATTTCGTACTGTTCATCTCTAAAACGCATCGCTACGCTTTGAACTTCTGTCGTAGCCCCATCAGACGTTACTTTGTGTTATTTACATTCTAATGCGGTAGTATTTAAGCTAACAAAAATCTCATTACTTTGATAAAAATATAAATTGATAACGTAAATGACAACATTCATAATTAGTATATTATGTGGAAACAATTAGTCGTAGACTTTTACTAATATAATATTTGATCCAGATGTCATCAGAAAAATTGAGACATTAGATTCTAGCATATACGCCAAAAAATGAAGTTTTTGGATTCTTATTAGCCCGTTTTACTTATTTTCCCCTAGTTGCCCCCACCCTTACCCCTTCAACGGAATCATCTCAATCAAATGACATCACAAGACATGCGTGTACCAAATTTCAAGTAAATATCTCAATTTTATTTCATTTCCTTTAAAAATTGTAAAATTAGTAAAATAAATCCATGAGGACTAATAAATTCTATTCAGAAAAGAGAATATGAAGAAACAATTATTAAGAAATTTTTCACAGGAATTAGCTAAACAAGCAATAATTGCTATATGAAAACACATAATATAATTAAATAAGAGAACAAAACATTATTTTTATAGCAACAAACTAAAACAGGTAAATGGCGATTACAGGAAAATATGGAAAATAATAAATAAAGCAACAAGCAGTAAGACTATAGTAAAACAAACTTCAAGTAACATTAATATAAACGACGAAAGTGGAAAACGATAAATAATATCACTAAAGCTAAATATATAAACGAATATGCAAAGACAATAAAGAAACACTGGGAGCCCTGGGATCATTTTTGACGATAAGAAAAGTACATTCAAGTTTATTTCTTCGTCCACAGAACATGAACTTAAGTTGATTATCTCAAATCTAATAATAATCTGCTGCAGATCTAGCATATCGAGTAAAATAATAAAATTTCTCAGACAGAATAATAAATTTTGAGCATTATCGTCGACAGAAAAGAATAGAGCATAGTATTGTTATAGGTTATCCATAATATATTCATCCAACGTAGTATACGAAGAAGCACTAGTCAAGTAGGAAACCTAAAAAATTAAGAAAGTAGTTCATCTGATCTCACCATTCACTCAAGCTAAAGAGAAAGTTTTCAATACATTATAGTGGAGTAAATCTAAGGGTCTAAATTGTCTAGAAATGAATTCTCTTACTATAGCATTTTTTGCTGAAACTTATTGTAAGCATTACAAGAAGTGTAGTAAAAAGTACTGCATTAAATCCGAGTGGTGGAAAGTTTTTATTTAAACAAAAGAATGTTCAAAATCCTATTTCTTCGCAATTTTTCCTAATTACCTCTTGTTGCAATACCGGTATCCCAATAAAGAGAGAGACACAAATTATTCACAACGAAATTGCGAAGAAAACTAGATTTGTCCGAAACTTTTCCGTCAATGTGCCAAGTCGCAGAACATGAAGACATTTCAGGGAGGCCATTTTGAAAAAATTGATGATAACTTGCACATATTCTAACGAAACTTTAGAAGAATAGACCCCTTGTGGAGTTAAATCATCAAGCCACGTTTCAAATTGAAATTGCAAACTCGAAAATCGAATCGTCGACTGTTTAGGAGCATCAAATAGTACATCAAAAATTTCATTTCAGATTACAGTTGTTTCTATGTTTTTTGTGGTGGTATACACAAAAATTAAATTATAAACTGTTAAAGCCGAAAAAATGTTCAAATCATTATGTCTTTTAGCTTGCTTATAAATCCCAATTGGTGTAGTTAAATTTTCTTTAATACTTCGTGTTTTATGTACTTTTAATATGTACCAGTATTTTTTTTTGTAAAGTATTGATGAATAAAATTCATTTGTTTTAAAAAAAGGAAAATAGGAGAATTAAATAAAATTGGTTTTATAAAAATTATAATTTATTTCTTTTTATACCACCACAAAGAACATAATAACAACTATAATCTGAAATACAATTTTTTTATGTAAGACTTGATGCCCCTAAATAATCGACGATTTGATTTTCGTCTTTGCAATTGTTTTTTAGGAGTTATATTGTAAACATTTTAACTTAAAACTTGGTTTGATGGTTTAACTCCACAAGGGGGTATATTCTAAAGTTTACTTAAAATATGTGCATTATTGTTCGAGTTACTAACAATTGTTTGAAAATGGCCTCCTTAGAATGTCTTCATGTTTTTCGACTTGCTATATTGACCAAAAAGTTAAGGGCAAATCTAGTTTTCTTCTCAATTTCATTATGAATAATTTCGGTCTGTTTCTCCATTGCGATACAGGTTATACAACCATAGATATTTAGAACAAACTGCGAAGAAACAGAATTCTGAATATTCTTTTGCTTAAACAAAAGCTTTCCACCGCACGGATTTAATCCAAGACAATTTACTACTGAAATGCTTTCAACAAGTTCCGGTAAAAAAATTGCTATAGTAAGACAGTACCCTAGAGACTTTAGTTTTACTCCACTATTATTCATTAAATAATTCAAAATGACATCAACTGAAGAAAGTTTGTAAAAGCGTTTACATAAAACTTCCCTATTTTATCTAATAATTGTTTTTTCCTTTGCATGACCACCCTGTACATTTTTTACAAAAAGCATAACGTGTTTTTTCTCGATAATGGCGTCAACTGCATTTCAAACATTATTTTACAAGATGTCTTTACAAGAAAGTATAAAATCTGTGTTAAATATGTGAGGACAACAATTGGCAAAATATTGAAATAATTGTTAATATATGGAGAAAGTGTTTTATAGTGAATACAAAAACATCACTTGTGGATAATTCAAAAACTTTTACGTCTATTAAATTTCTAACAGTAACAATCGTAATTTTTTTAAAATATTGTGGTTTATGAAGATGTTTTGTAAGGGATGAATAATTTTTATTTATTTTTGACAGTACAGCAGAATAAAATTTATTGTATTACTATCAATGTCATTTTGGGTTGAAAAATTTTCGTCTGTGGATAGCCATAGGTTTCTTTTTTTTATTAGGTGCTGGAGGAGCTATCAATTCGAAGATATGAAAACTGAATTTTTATTTTACCTTACATGACAATTCTCTAATGGTGGAAATTGAGATATCCGATTCATTTAGAAAGTAAAGAAAATGAAATATTTGCTTCATTTCTGGATTTTCGCAACTTTCTTCGCGTATTATTTCTTCTAAATAATTGTATATCTTTATTTATTTTTACCTCCAATAATATAGGGAATTCATAAACTCGGTCGTCCATGATCTGACCCATATGCATGTAGAGTGTCATTACATTCAACTGATTTGTAAAAAATAAACAGTAGGCAAGTATGTTTTTCTTTTTAAATATTTGTTCGATCATTACTTTGCTTAAAAGATTTCTATAAAATCTATCGCGAACCAAAGAGTGGTACCATATTAGTTATTTCAAGCTATATCTAGTATAAAGTGAGCAGAATTCGGAGAAAGTTTTTCTATTTGAAATTATAATAATTTAAAACTATTTCATTGTAAACTTCGGATAAATTTCAGATATCATTGAAATTGCATTAAAATTGGCGGTTAAGTAATTTCTAAGTAGCTGGTACTAAATCTAATGTCAAAGTTAATAATTCTAAATGGCGTAACTATACGGCTGCCGTAATTCCAATACTGACTCTGATGTTGACTTAAAAATCAACACGATGGACGGAAATTTTCTTTTACTATGTAGAATCGCCTTTAGAACAAATATGGGCGAACAGCCGGACAAACAGACGGACAGGCAGACAGACGGACGTACAGAAGAACGGACATTTTGAAAGTTGTTCAGAATTCGATCACAGCGATATTACCGGTTTAAGAAATTTGCCGATCAAATACAATATACTCTTCGTTTTGTATTTGTAAAGAGTATAATAACAACATTTCCCGTGTTATATAGGCATTAGGCTTAGCTGTGGTACTAAATTCACAACTCGTGCCTTTCGGGATAAGTTTGTACCTTTTAAAGCTCAACGTTAAATTAAGCGTCCAATCATATTACATGCATTTTCGCTCAACCAAACTTAATTAATATCTAAATTATTTAACAACATTTTAGTGAATATTAAAATGGTAGGTAATTAACTTACCTGAATATTGTTCATTCATAATTCAAGATAAGATAGAAACTTAATCTACAGTGTAAATATCTACTTTAAAATACCGACTGAGATACTCTCTCTCCTCACAGCAATAAAGTTGTTTCGTTCGAAGGATGAACTCAAATATTTATGTTTTAAAAAGTTTCTACAAGAATACTTAAATAATCCTACTTTTATAATTCATAGACATTCTTTGAAACAGTATTCTTCACCTTGATAATAGCGTCATCCCGCATATATAAATCGAGATATTCTGATGCATGTGGAGATCAGCTTAGAGGTTCTAATTAATAAATATAGCACCAAAGTTTTAATTTGTTGTCTATCAGTATTATATTTTAAAGTTTGAAGTACGTAGTCTCATTTCTAAAAATCACTCTCGAGTCAGTCCGATATTAATGGTCGATGTTTGGTTGTCAACCAGGGTTAGGTCTA
The DNA here is from genome assembly GCA_963583905.1 of Stenurella melanura. NCBI lineage: Eukaryota > Metazoa > Arthropoda > Insecta > Coleoptera > Cerambycidae > Stenurella > Stenurella melanura. The sequence continues at coordinate 104,084,864 of OY757312.1, forward strand.
GATGATAGGTCATCGCATAAACATTTTTTTTTTCGTACAGGTCGGTCCAGTCAAATACGAATATGGACGCAATAAGTCCAGTTGACTATCGTCCACTGACTTGTCGAATCGAGATACGATGATTTCTGATGCACAACTAGCTCGTGTTCATAACGGATCGTACTGAAGCTGAATAAGTGCATTGCACTTCAGACAATGATACAATCCACGTTTTGCAAAAATACCTTTAACGAACAAGCGTCAGTTGGTATAATTTCTTCGCATATACATAAGTGTTCACAAGGTTCATATTACGACGGACCGACCTATATATGAGAGAATATTGATATTAGCAAAGATTAGAGAATTAACAAGACAAAACTGTCGGACAGAGAAGACGAAATAGATGAAGATTATTATTAACTTCAAGTTAAAGGATACGGCATCCGGCGAAAACGGTTTTGAGATTTGTCGGGTATGCATTAAATTAATTCACCAAGCTTACTAAAAGACTGACAGCCACGTGTGACTGTTTATTCTTCATTTTATATAGATACCTAACATATGAACATAGAAATACTTTATGTGACGTATGTTACGAAGAAACCTGTTTCTTTAGTGACCTAGGACTCTGACAGTCAGCTGAGTTCGGTTGTTCTATTAGGGCAGTGTGGTCGCTTTTTCACTATTGGCCTCTCTCTCTCTCTCTCTCTCTCTAATTTTACCTTTTCCGTGTGATTGACACATTATGGTAACTGCTCTATAACTCCAATGTAAATGTCGAAGTCAATGGCGCCATTGCTAAAAGATCAAATGTTTTTCGCCGACTGTCCTATCTTGTTAATTCTTTAATCTTTGACATTGCCTTGGACATTTTTGGACCCTCCACAGGGTACGACTTGATCTAACATTATTTCGTGGAATTAAGAATGGTCTTGCGAAACGTGTATCAAAGAACTTGCCAAAAGTGGATTTAAGTATGATAGACGACTTTCATATTAACAATTTAATTACCCTTTCATAAAACGCGTGACGTGTTTAGGGAGGGGACGGGGTTCATCAAAATATTATAAAATTTAACTATCTATAAAACTTCTAGAAGTACCAAATCGTAAGATAGAACCTGAAACTAAATCAATTCAATCGAAGGTCAACCAAGGATGAACAAAAAACGTGAACTTATTCCCTCATGCATATACCCGCTCCGAGTTGTCAGGGGTAAAAATTAAATGAAGTGGGGAATCAAAAAGCTCTGGACAGATGATGAATTAGAAACAAGCTAACCATTTACTGCAATTTTTTTATAATTGTTGCATATTGTATGGGATACTCTTCGCAGATTTTTTGTAAATAATATTAGTTTTACACATTTTTTGTTTAAATACAAAACATAAAAATACATATTTTTTAAATTCAAATAATTAGTAACTTTAGTATTTATTGGTCTATTTCATTAAAAAACAAAGGAGCTCCTTCACTAGCTAACACTAACTTACTGTCAAATTATTAATACAATTGATTCATTCGTTCTTAAGTTATCGTGCTTAAAAGAATCGTGACGGACGGACAGACGGAAAGACGAACAGACAGACAGGCAGACACACACAGACGGACATGCGGACGGACGGATATTTTGAAATTTGTTCAGAATTCGACCACCAATACAGTGATATGACATTTTTTTCTCTACGAGCAATGTTACCAGTTTTACAAATGCTCTTTGTTTTGTATTTGCGAAGAGTACATTAAGCAAGAAGTGTGTAGGTACATAAATTCAATGATTCAAGATTTTCACAAAAACATTCAGCTTCGATGGCCCTTAAGACTTTTAAAATTGTACTGCAAGTAGTTGAAAATACATAAACAAAAAACATTGAACATGTCGTTGGCCCCATTACATATAACACTGTACGAATTATACAGGACACGACGGACAAGATGAGACAAGGGAATGAAATATTACTAATATGTATTCCTTTCATCATTTTTTAGGGTTTCGTAGGTATGTCCGTCTGTCTCTCTGCTATTATATCTCATATTTATGCCTATTGAGATGAAAGCTGGTATACAGATATAAATCGATGTCCCAAAAACGGCAATGAGGAGAATTCCGAAAACAATATTCTCCCATAAAGTGGAACGTGAATCCAACAAAGTTTACACTTACCCCATCAAGTGGGACATCGTTGGATATATTTCCTAAGATTCAACAAAAAATATTTTGCGACTTTATAATTTTAACCCTTTAGTCACATTCAAATGCGTTTTTAACACACTCCCTCAAATTTCTAAACTATCGATGTAAAAAATCTGAAAAAATTGTCGAATGTAGCTTTTACTCAGTACTTTCAATGATGATTATAACAGACGCTGCAGCAACTAATTTTTACCCGGCCTATTTTAAGGCAAACCCAGTTTCGCCGGTAACATACTAGTACCCGTTCGGGTTCCAGCTAGTAAAGAAATAAAGGTAGTCATTTTTTTAAAGATTTCATTCATAAATTTAAATCAAAAGGAATATGCAATACACATACCCAAGGAGATTTTGTCGTTATTTCAATTTTTAACGTATATTATATACTTTTTATAACAAACATAGCGCATAAAACAAACAACAAACCAATAAAATCTTCAATAAATATTACAAAAAAATAACGAGATTTTTTTTTAAATAAAATAGAAATTCTTACTTATGTAATAAATACGGCACAAAGTGTGCGTGTCCGCAACCGTTTTAAATTTTTAAAACTGTCTCAATATCATATGTAATACACAAACTAAACAAAAAAATGCATATTTAAATTGTTAATAGCAAAATGATTTAATAAGTATTTAATAACATAACTAAATGTTTGTTATTTCTACTAAGGCACCATTTAATCTAATATACTTTTCTACTATTTTTTTTATGATTTAGAATTCTGCGTAATTCTACTGGTGTCACCTCTCGACAATCTTCTCATATAATTCTTGTCTGTTTCTGGGACGGGTTTTGTAAACGCGGTTTTTAATTACTCCCCAAAAATAAAAGTCCATTGGCGTGATATCTGGGGACCGCGGGGGCCACTCATGTAATGAACTATTCCTTTCAATCCACATTTAAGGAAAATTAAGGTTTAGCGAATTTCTAACAACAATTGAATCGTGAGCCGGCGCCCCATCTAAATGGAAAATTAAATTTACCATTTGCAACAGTGGAAGGTCCATTAAAAATACATCAAGATAATAATTATTTAAGAGGTTGAGAAAAGTTTCGGCATTTAAATTTTCCAAAAAAAAAACGGGACCCAACATTTTATTATTCAATATGCCACACCAGACATTGACTTTGACTACATATTGGTCCTTACAATTTATTACCCAATGCGGGTCCAGCTGCCCAATTACGAGTGTTCTGTGACGACACAACCCCATTAGTTGAAAATGTGGCTTCGTCAGTGAAGATGATGTTTTCAATAAAATTCTTATCATCTAAATATTCCCCTTGTAACCACAAACAATAATTCTAGCCTTCTTTCCTCGTCGCCATCTTTTAGAGTGTGTAAAAATTTCGGCTTGAAAGCTATTAGTCTGTTTCTTGTTAGACAACGCCAAACTTTATTTTTACTAACGTTTAAAATGCGAACAACTGAGCGAATACTAGATGTTGGGTCATTTCTGAATGCCGCTATGATTCGTGGATCGTCAGCATATCTATCATTTAATATTTGATTTTTTTTCTTGTCTATGCTTCTTGTACAGCCAGTCTCATTAAAGGGTCTATTAATACTACATACAGTTTTTGCTGGCACGGGATTTCTTCGATCTAGATGTCCTGCATTGAAAATTCCGGCCGCTCTCCTTTATGAAATTATATTTTCACCCATTATCCTAATTAATTCGACTTTATCAGCTACAGAAAGATATTCCATTTTAAATAAGAAACTAAATAATAATTAAACAACAAATAATGACACAAGTAGACTACAAAGGCTGTCATTACTGTCAAATTAATAATTTTGTTTACGATTTCAAAGGTGACTAGATTTAAAACAAGTAAACGGTATGAGTACGAAGATATTTTTGATTATTACTTTAAATTTGTAGGAAAAAATGTGAAATAACGTTGTTTCTAAATTCACCCCGTTCCGAGTAAAAGACCATTGATTCTTGACAAAACATCATATCTACCTGTTTATACCTCTAAAACTACTAGAGATATTTAACAAAATTTGGCACAAAGGGGTTTTAAAGGATGCCCTATGAGAGTATGGTAATCGTTTAAAAAAAATCCTTAATACAATTTACCTGAAAATTTACCCAATTTTCACCCGCTTAGTCCACACGTCTATGCAATAAATTAAATAGTTATATGCGCTTTACCTTCAAGAGGCGTATAACTTAACAAGGTTTAAAATAAATCGATTTATTAATAACTGAGCTATGTAGGTGTTAGCGTGAAAAGTGGGACACACTGTATAATATTGCCAACGTGCTCTAATTTTGAGAGCTTCAATTTGTCGAAAGTTTTAAAGAAATATGAGATTTAAATGTATTTCTTTGCCACTAAAAGTTCAAGCCCCCACATTTGTACTGTCATATTTCCGACATTATTGATTCTACAAATATTTTAAAAAACAAATTAATATATTGCGTCTTAAGCTTTATTTTTCTCTACTGTCACATTTTCCTTTAATGTAATTGTTTTGGAGTTATATACAAAAAAGGAATTTTTCAGCAAAATCGTAAAATTTTTCTTAATAAAGCAAGTAGGTATATTTTTTAAAACGACTACTTTATAAATGCTAAAAAATTAAACCATGTTGATAATGCTATATATTAATAAAAACGTACAGATTTTTTGAATTTCCATTATTTGGCCAACGACAACAGGAAAATCCTAAATTTTTAATTTAAAAATTTACAAAGCACTCATTGTTTTCCACATGACAACATGGTTGTTTTTCAAATTATATGGATAAAATCAAATCAACGATGCCTTTAATTTCTATTATATTGTTACGTATTTTCCACTTTGCATGCACCAAGGCTTCACTACTACTTTTATGTCAGGATAGCCTGAGGACTCGCCTGATCTCCTCGTCCCTTATCCCGTCTAGGAATGCCCCAACTGCCAATTGCTCTTTAAATTCGCAATTTCAGCTGGGTCTGGTATACTTGAGCAAGGTGTTGATCGCCATATCGTAAATCTAAGGCAGCTTCTAAAACTCCAAAGTTCCGTTGTTGGTCTACCGGAATTATCTGGAGCAATTAAAACGCTTGGCCTCTTAAAGCTACGATTAATGCCTTAGCCTTCTCTTCGTCATTCCAGTTGTTTGCACTTGCTGCTGCCTCAAACTGTGTCTTGTAAGTCATCCACGAACTTTTACCATCTAAGGAGGGAATTTTTAATCGCTGGCCTGATGACACCACTTGCTGGTTTCCTCTTTCCCTCAACTGTCTTTTAAGCCGGTCAATCTCTCATTTGACTTCTTCTTCGAACTAGTTTACTTTTTTCTCGACCTTATCTCTTTTTCCTTCAACCCGATCAACTTTTTCTTTGACTTCACTTATTTCCTCCTCGACCTTGTCCATTTTTACTTCGATCTTATTTTTGAGTTCTTCAGCAACTGTAAACAAGGCATTCTGTTGCATCTCTATTGTCTTTCTTAATTCATCATTGTCCTTTTTACGTCGTTTCTCCTCTTCTTGTTTTTCCTCTTGACGTCTTTGTTCGTGATCCTCAAAAATTTGTCTTAATTCTTCTTGACGTTTTTGTTCTTTTCTTTCCTGTTCCTCTTTCTCTTCGTGGCGCTTTCTTTCCTGTTCTTCTTTCTCTTCCTGGCATTTCTTTTCTTGATCCATCATCATCTTTTGCATTTATGCGAATAAGTCCAGTATTTGTTTTTCGGATGCCATGCTTCTGGTCGTTACCGGCATACAATTACGTTGAAATCAAATAAATTTAATAATTACGTCACTATCGGTAATGGGACTGTCCAGAAAAACCTCAAAACCGCACACAAAAAAAAGTCTTATCTAGAGTCTTTGTCACTTAACCACTAATGTCCAACAAAAATGTTCTACAATGTCTAAAAACGCACTTGACACTATCTTCCTGTTCGAAAATAATCCTCGAACAATGTCCAGTAAATTAGTCCTCCCTGTGTTAGCACAAACTCCGAGAATACTGTCCCAGTCTTCTCAACATTTCCGAAAAATCCTCTTGTTAAAATTCCACGTCTGACACCAATGTTACGTATTTTCCACCTTTTAGGAAACACCCTGTATGAATCCGTGGGTTCTAAATAATTTCAACAAGAGATAAACACCACTAACACTTTATTTAATAATTTACTGACTATACAATACTTCAAACATTCAAAATAACCTTTACACTTTATTTAACCTCACTTTTTACAGAACGTGTCACTTCTAAAATAAACTTCTTCTTCCGCGCTGGTAATCGCGCCTTATATACCCCGAATTTGACACTCTAGGTCCATCTAGAAGCAATCAGGAATATTCTCTTACCACATTCCAAAAAAGTCCATTTCTTTCTGCTAGCTTCCTGTCACAATTAGTAGGTATAGGCGTATCATCTCCAGTCCCAAGGGGGTGTAATTCATAACAATATGTATTTTTAATAACATACTGATTGTTTCTGATATATTTGAGATTTAACCATTATATCTCGACTGATAAACGTTCGAGCGCCATTTTTAAACTATCATATTTTGAATTATCCATTGTACAAAAATAGACTAAAAACAAAATAATTGTAATTTCATAATCTTATTTTTTTGTACCATGCCACTTTCTCCATAAATCTAAGACTTTTGAATTATTTATGAAAAACAGTCTCAAGGTACCAGTTTGTTAAAGCTAAAATCGTAATCTTCAAATCGTTATAACTGGAAAAATATAAATTGTCATGAAAAATTGTACACCACCTTTTTCTCTTACAATATGATTCTATATCAGATTCGGTGGTTACTATTTCACTTTTTTTGCTCATCCCTCCAGAAGGGGTGGAAACCACCCACAAATAAAAAGCGGCAATTTTTAAAAGGTAGACTTTTTTGTACTCAGTATCAAAAATCATTCAATTCAATTCATTATAACTGGGTTCCGTTGTTTTTCACTTTTAATTACTAATTGCACTGCACTATTTACGTTGTAAATTAATGGTCCAATATGACAGTTCCTCGACATGCTTATTATACTGTGTATTAAGATTATTATACTGTGCATTAGGAACCATTTTTCACACACCTGATATTTTTCATTAACAAAACAATAATCTTAAAAATAAGATTTTAACTATTTTCTCGGAATAAACTAATTTTATTTGACTAAACCTTACCAGGAGTGTTCAAAAAAATATATCAAGAAAACGAAGTCTATATTAATTTCAAGAATAATCCGGTGGAGGTTTATTCAATTTATGAACAACGCAAATACTTGGCTTACAAAGGCTCCTCTGTAGTTAAGATTAAAACAAAACCGAGAATAACCACAGGAAACTGAATAGCTTAAACAAAATTTCATTAAACGTAACTCTCTTGAAACCTTTGTTTAGCAATAATAAACTTAAACGTATTGTACAATTCGCATAAGTTTTGTATTTTATTTTGTTCTGCCCTAAAATTCTACACGGCCGATGTTTAGATTTTGCAAATCAATATGCCAAACTCCTCAAACTTTTCAAATAAGCAATGTCGGTTTTAGAATCTGTACGCTTTGTTGTTAATTTAAAATCACAGAGCTTATGGATTCTCGGACTGAAGTTGCTAATTACAACAAGAAGGTGCGAGCTTAAATAGAGATAAATGATTATTGGGAAGACATGAGGTAAGAGTATATTAGAAATATTACAAATTATGTAAAATAATAAAGACTGTGTCTTTTATTGGCTATCAAATATTATTAAATCGTTTTATTTTGCCTGATTGTCATTTCTTGAAAGAAAGAGAGATGATTGGTACTTTTGGTTACATACAATATGTCTATTTATAATCGCTTACATGTACATACCTATCTATAATGCATTTAGTGAAATTTAGTTTCTCGTTGCAGGTACATTATTTTAAAAGTACATTGGCCCTTAAGTATCCCAGAAATATTTTAGGTTCATATTTCAAATAATAATTGAGTCATAGCACTTCAATATTTAAATGACTGCTTTATGTGTGATGCCAAGTCCTTCCCATGCTATACCGGGTGAGTCACGAATTGGGCTCGCCCCGATATTTCCTAAAATATTTGGAATAGAAAATTGAAATTTGGTGGCCTTATTACACGACTAAAATGCCATCTTTTCAATAAAAAATCAAGTTTGGTGCACATCCAGTTTGACCGGAAATGCCCACAACTTTCGATTTTTAAATGGAACACCCTATATATTTTTACATTTTTGGACTCTAGAGGAAATTTTGAATACAATGCATCCATTTTGGTCACTTTTTGATAAACATTAAATATTTTATTAAAAAATCTATTTCTGAATCCAGAGTGCTGTGGTGCCCAAAATATATTTTAGTTTGGGTGCTACGTTATTATAAAAATAAAAAGAGCAATATAATTGCATTACTTAATTCTCTAGAGGCGTTTAAAATTTTTAAATGTGATTTTTACCCACTAACTCGGTTTTTTTAAATGGGAATTTGATCATTCGCCAACATTTTTAAATACCGCATCTTCATACGAATCTAATGATACCAAAATTTTGAAAATCCACTCAAAAATATTTGAGATTTCAGCCAAAATACAATGCAACCATGCTTTTTGAAACATGCGGCTAATAGACAATAGATTAGTGGGCTTTGGAAACTAAAATGGCACATTTCTGTGTAAATCTGGTAACCTAATAACATTTGAAAAATCATAGTAGCCATTGAATGTAATAAAACAATATCAGCTGTCAGACAGATACAAAATAAAGCGTTGCGGAAATCTCTTTGAGTAAAAATTAAAGAAAATGAATAATTTTAGTACTGGTTCTTAAATGCAGTACAACAAAACCCAGGTTTTCATTTTCATATTTTATATTCAGATGAAAGTAGATTTACGAACCAAGGTATGTTTAACAGAAATAATACTAGGTACTGGGCTCAAGAAAATCCGAGGTTGGTAGGGCGGGGGAATATTCAGGAAAGATTTGGGTTTAACTGTTGGCTTGGAGTACTTGGAGATCGAATAATTGGACCCATATTTTTTTATGGAACACTTACTGGCGAACGATATTTATTCTTTTTACAAAACCAGACAGCAGAATTTCTTGACTTACTTCCTCTTGCCTATTTACAAAATCTGTTTTTCCAACAAAATGATGCTCCCACATAATTCCAGAAGAGTGATGGAATATTTAAACAACTTGCATGGTGAACGCCTTATCGCAAATCAAGGTCATATCAGGTGGCCTCCTAGGTCACCTGACTTAACACCCCTCGACTATTATTTATGGGGCACTCTCAGAAATAAAGTTTATAAAACTTCTTCAAATACCCGTGAAGAGCTGCGAAATAAAGTTGTATGGGCTCTTAATGAAATAACGCCGGCTGAATTGCGTAGAGCCATTCAAGCAACTGTACGCAAAGCCGAATTTTGTATAGAAAAAAATGGTGGACATTTTGAACAATATCTATGAATGTCAATTTATGGTTTAATTATATTAATTATTTTAAAGATACCTACTGTTACCTAGTTTAAGTTTAATTGTTCAAACGGAATTGATTTTTATTTATTTATAGGCCCGATATTTATGTTCATTTAAATAAAACTCTGAAAACCGAACTGATGTCGCATTCTATTGCAAACGTCCTTGTGGATGTAATTGTGTTTACCTCCACATACCTATGCTAAACTTAATTGTAACGTTCTTTGCGCTCACAATAATTAAATGTTTGATAGCTCAAGATTGCCTATAACTACACCAGTCTGTTTGACAGCTGATATTGTTTTATTACATTCAATGGCTACTATGATTTTTCCAATGTTATTAGGTTACCAAATTTACACAGAAATGTGCCATTTTAGTTTCCAAAGCCCACTAATCTATTATCTATTAGCCGCATGTTTCTAAAAGCTTGGTTGCATTGTATTTTGGCTGAAATCTCAAATATTTCTGAGCGGATTTTCAAAATATTGGTATTATTAGATTCGTATGAAAATAAGGTATTTAAAAATGTTGGTGAACGATTAAATTCCCATTTAAAAAATCCGAGTTAGTGGGTAAAAATCACATTTAAAAATTTTAAACGCCTCTAGAGAATTAAGTAATGCAATCGGATTGCTCTTTTTATTTTTATAGTAACATAGCACACAAACTAAAATATATTTTGGGCACCACAGCACTCTGGATTCAGAAATAGATTTTTTAATAAAATTTTTAATGTTTATCAAGAAGTGACCAAAATGGATGTATTATATTCAAAATTTCCTATAGATTCCAAAAATGTAAAAATATATAGGGTGTTCCATTTAAAAATCGAAAGTTGTGGGCATTTCCGGTCAAACCGGATGTGCACCAAACTTGATTTTTTATTGAAAAGATGGCATTTTAGTCTTGTAATAAGGCCTCCAAATTTCAATTTTCTATTCCAAATATTTTAGGAAATATCAGGGCGAGCGCAATTCGTGACTCACCCGGTATAATGCATGGTCTCATTTACTGAAATTTAGTTTCTCGTTGCAGGTACATTATTTTAAAAGTACATTGTCTCTTAAGTATCCCAGGAATATTTTAGGTTCATATTTCAATTAATAATTGAGTCATAGCACTTCAACGTTTAAAACTGACTGCGTTATGTGTGACGCCAAGTCCTTCCCATGGTATATACTATATTTTTAAAATTAAGCTTTCCTGGCATTTTTTCGTGTTTATACTAACCTCTCTTTTTCAATTCCATTATTTACCTCATATGGAGATGTATTTCTAAAGTGACTAATCCAGTAAAAAACGAAGTATGCACAAATAAATAACAATTGCAATCTAGAATACAACATAGCGTTAAAGTCATCGGCATGTACTATACCGAGTGTAACAGGATTATGGTATACCCCCCTTTTCTCCTGTACTTTTGAAGATAATTGATTGAAATTTAGGATATAAGCGGCACTATTTGACATTCCATTGATTTTTTTTACTTCCGGTTTCGTCGGAAGTGACAGTAACTTTAGATTTTTAAATGGAACATCCTATATATTATTGCATTTTTTAATTTTGCATAATTTTTTGAATCCAACGATGCCAAATAAGTGACATTTCAAGCATTAATTTTTTTTTTATAATAAAATTTTGTTTTCCATTTAAGTGTGCCATGGCAGTTCCGATTTATTCTAAATGACCCGTGTAATGCCACAAAAATCGGAATCCCGTTAAAAGCACTAAATTAGGTGATTTATGATCAAATAAAGTTCACCAAAATTGTTTTTGGGGCAAAACTCTTTTTTTTTTTTCAAATGGAACCATATCTGTACCGTGGTACCATTTATTAGTAGGTACTATTAATAAAGAATTTATTCATATGTCGTATTAAAATGTGCGATAAATACAAACTATATTACAGATAAATGAAAATAAGAAAATACAATTTTGTTCTAATTAAATGTTGAGAAGTAACTAAGGTGGCTTTAAAAACTGAAATATTTAGCTTGTCAAACATGTGTTGGTTTAACGGTGTTTTTATTGTTTCTTTAAAAATTGTTTAAAATTCTTGTTAATTTTGTTCAGAATACCGCAAATTTATACAAGAGATGGAAAAGTGGACATGTTAGTTATTTATAAGGAAAGTAAAAAAAATGCAGTTGCAGCTATGGACCTTTATGACCGACGATATCCTGATAGACAATGTCCAGCGAAAAATTATTTTATGATCCCGAAGAAAACTTCATTATTGACGAAGGAAAGGAAATTAATGTTTTGGCTCGAATGGAAGTTGATAAGACTGTTTCTTTAAGGAAAGTTGGGTTTGAATTAAACATCAGTCACCAAACAGTAAGCCAAATTTTGCACAAACACCACTATCAATCTTTTAAATACCAATTACACCAGCATTTGTACGAAAGTGATTACGAACGTAGGATATAATATTGCAATTGGATTTTGTATGATGACGTGCAGCCAAATGATTTTTTGGGGCTGATTTTATTTTCGAACAAGTTATGGTTTACAAATTCGGGATTATTTAACCGACAAAATACAAAATATTGGTCACAAGAAAATCAAAATTTATTACGGGAGGGTAACTTTCAAGTGCGCTTCGATTTCAATGTTTGGCTTGAAATAATCGATAGTAGAATCATTGGTCCAATAATATTTGAAGGACCTCTGACTGGTGCCAGATACTTGAGATTCCTGGAAAATGATATTGAGGACATTTCAGAAGAGTTACCTTTAGATCTAGGACAGGGAATGTATTTCCAACAAGATGGCGCTCCTCCCCATAATTCAAGAATAGTAATTGATTACCTTTAAAGTAGATTCGGAGAAAACGTAATTTCGACGAATGATCCTGTGAAGTGACCTCCAAGGTCACCTGATATCACTCCCCTTGATTTTTTTATCTGAGGTTATTTAAAAAATATTGTCTATGCAACCCCCTACAACCCGTGAAGACCTGGAGCGAGTAAGACGAGCAATTAATAGCATAACGGTCCAGCAATTGACGAACGTTCTTCGAGAAGCAGCTGTGTGAGTTCAGAAGTGCATTGACGTTAATGGACAGCATTTTGAACAATTGTTGTAATGTATTGTGTTAATTTTTTGTATTCCAAAACCACCTTATATGTAACAATGTAATTAGAATAAAATTGTATTTTCTTATTTTCTTTTAGCTGTAATTTTGTTTGTATTTATCGCACATTTTAATACGACATATGAATAAATTCCTCATTAATAGTACTAATAAATGGTACCACGAGTAAATCGGCACACTTAAATGGAAAAATAAAAATTCTATTATAAACAAAATTGATGTTTGAAGTATCCCTTATTTGGCATCGTTGGATTCAGAAAGTTATGCAGAATTAAAAAATGCAACAATATATATGGCGTTTCGTTTAAAAATAGAAAGTTAGTATCATGTAAATTCAGTTAAAAATGAGAAGAAAGGCCTGAAAATTAATTTATTTACGTACCTTGTCTTTAAATTTTTTTTTTTATTCTAATTCTGGAAGTTCCAAAAAACACAAAAATAAAAATTTCATTGGACAGCACCTCTCAAATAGTCCCGCTTCGATTCGCCCTCGTGCAATATTTCATTGGGGCCACCAATTTATAGTACCATTTGACTATAATAAATTTTAATAAGAATGTATCTGAAGGGATATTGGTCGAAGGTATAAACATTTCAACCATGGTCTAATACCGAGTGTAACAGGATCATGGTATACCTCCTTTTCTCCTTTGGTTTTGAAGATAATTGATTGAATGAAACATATTCTTTATACGATTTTGCAAACAGTGGAAAGAAGAGCTATCTATGAGAACTAAAGGAAAAACTATATATAAAAATATTAATGAAATATTTGCATTCTTTCGATAACCTGACCTCTGGTTATGCTAACAAGTAAAAATTCTTATCTGCCATTCTCATTTTAACACTAGCATCCAACCTAGTCCCCTACGGCTAAGCCGGCTAAACCAGTATCTACATGATCCCCTACGATATGTAAATTCAGTTAAAAATGAGAACAAAGGCCTGAAAATTAATTTATTTACGTACCTTGTACGTACCTTAAATTTAATTTTTTTTATTCTAATGAATTACATTTTCATAAAATCTCATTCAGTTTCTTGGAAATGCATAGCCTTTGAAACGTTTTTCGTCCTTATTGTGGACTCATCAGAAAAGCCTAAAGCTACTCATAACGATGTTCCATTCCAAGAAACTGAATGAGATTTTATGAAAATGTAATTCATTAGAATAAAAAAAAATAATTTAAAGACAAGGTACGTAAATAAATTAATTTTCAGGCCTTTGTTCTCATTTTTAACTGAATTTACATATCGTAGGGGATCATGTAGATACTGGTTTAGCCGGCTTAGCCGTAGGGGACTAGGTTGGATGCTAGTGTTAAAATGAGAATGGCAGATAAGAATTTTTACTTGTTAGCATAACCAGAAGTCAGGTTATCGAAAGAATGCAAAGATTTCATTAATATTTTTATATATAGTTTTTTCTTTAGTTCTCATAGATAGCTCTTCTTTCCACTGTTTGCAAAATCCTATAAAGAATATGTTTCATTACTATAAGCAAACAAATAATAAATAATTCACTTTTAAACATGCATAGAGTATATAGGCTCCAATACTAGTTAGCTAATAGATAGGTGAAGATCTGTTGTTTTTTATCAGTCAATGTCAATTATAATTATTTTATACATATTCATGGATATTGTCTTAGTTTTGAATGGAACATCGTTATGAGTGGCTTTAGGCTTTTCTGATGAGTCCACAATAAGGACGAAAAACGTTTCAAAGGCTAAGCATTTCCAAGAAACTGAATGAGATTTTATGAAAATGTAATTCATTAGAATAAAAAAAAACAATTTAAAGACAAGGTACGTAAATAAATTAATTTTCAGGCCTTTGTTCTCATTTTTAACTGAATTTACATATCGTAGGGGATCATGTAGATACTGGTTTAGCCGGCTTAGCCGTAGGGGACTAGGTTGGATGCTAGTGTTAAAATGAGAATGGCAGATAAGAATTTTTACTTGTTAGCATAACCAGAAGTCAGGTTATCGAAAGAATGCAAAGATTTCATTAATATTTTTATATATAGTTTTTCCTTTAGTTCTCATAGATAGCTCTTCTTTCCACTGTTTGCAAAATCCTATAAAGAATATGTTTCATTCAATCAATTATCTTCAAAACCAAAGGAGAAAAGGAGGTATACCATGATCCTGTTACTCTCGGTATTAGACCATGGTTGAAATGTTTATACCTTCGACCAATATCCCTTCAGATACATTCTTATTAAAATTTATTATAGTCAAATGGTACTATAAATTGGTGGCCCCAATGAAATATTGCACGAGGGCGAATCGAAGCGGGACTATTTGAGAGGTGCTGTCCAATGAAATTTTTATTTTTGTGTTTTGGAACTTCCAGAATTTAAATATTTGGTTTTATTTTCGAAAATTGACATCGTTGGAAACCGGATTGTCAACATAATATTATTATTACGTGAATAATGATATTGTCATCGTTAGAGATTGGATTGCCTTCTTAAAAAACCATATTGTCACTTTTACCTACAATTTTATTGTATGCGGTAAGTGGGTTGTCATTTCATTCCTGTTTTAAGATAGTCGATCAGCAAGCATGGCTTCCCCGGCGGCGGATGATGTTACACGTGTTGATCAGCCGAGATTCAATCATGATCAATATGCCGCCTCACTGAAACTTCCTCCTTTCTGGGTTTCGAAATCAGAGATTTGGTTCGCACAAATCGAATCTCAGTTTGCCGTAGCAGGGGTAACTAATGATCGAAAAAAATAAGATCAGGTTGTTGCCAATCTCCCTTTGGAAGTCATTAATAATGTGTATGATGTAATTGCTAGTCCTCCCGATACTGATTTGTATTTAAATCTTAAGTCTGTTTTTAGTTCCAGCCTCACTTCTAGCGAGGAGAAGGGGCTTGATAATCTGCTTTCTGGTTCCCATATGGGAGACCTCAAACCATCCGAATTTTATCGGTCCATGTTAAGTATGCCAGTGAGTCAGGATTTACTAATCAAGCTGTGGAAACGACGCCTGCCTCAAACAGTTTATATTGCGATAGCGGCCTCGGGTAAAACAGACATAAAGGACACCATTCACATTGCAGACAAAATCTGGGAATCTTGTAGAAATTCTGTAGTTGCGGCAGTGTCTAACACACATTTTAATGAAGAATCTTCATCTTCAGTATCAGATTTGGCAACTACTTTGAAACATTTTCTACTCAAGTTTTGTGTCAGCAGGAATTGTTCGCTGCTCAGTTAACTTCTATAGAAACCAAAGTTTCCGCATATACTCCTACTGCTCCAGTCAGTATCTGCTTCATTTTGTGATAATTGCAGAGGTAGAAATGCTTCCAGGAATAGAGGTGATTCCTCTAGGAATCGTACCCCTATTTGTGCTAACCATCGCAATAAACTTGATCCTACTAACAACACAGACTTGATGCCAGTAACACTCTGTTACTAGATATTCCAGACATCCAGCATTATTTACGACAGTTAATGGTGCCATGGTTACAAGTTTAATAATAAAGCCTATTCAATCTCTCTTTTCAATTTAAGACATTTAAAAGTTAAGTTGAACTTGTTTAGTTAAGCAGATAATACCCTGAAAGAGTGCTGTTTGCTGCAAATAGTTGTAATTAACGGTGCAACGTGCAACAGTGCAAGTTTTGATTTTCGAATTACTAATCCATTGTTCCATTTGTGAGCTAGACCTAGTTAAGTGAGAAAGTAATTGCCTTCCTATTTATAAATACTTAAAACAATAATAATAGTAATAATAATAATTAACATAAAATTAATATTATTATTATTATTTGTCTAATAAACGCCGAGACGAGATAAATGGTCCATGAAAATGGTGTTGTATAATTATTAATAATTAAACTAGGTATTATGCTCCTATTCTGATAGTAAACGAAGAGATTTAAAAACATTCAAGTTGATCCGTTCCTATTGCACACACACCGATTTTGGACGGCTGCTAAAAAGTCGACCGATATTTTACCGGAACATGAAACGTTTCACACAGACCGTTATTTTCCGGTGGTGTTCATCAGTTGTCTTGTTGACACCACTGGGTTATAATGGATAGCGCAAAAATTCTCACAGTGTGGTTGTACTATCTCGTAAAAAAAAGATGCTTTGTTCGCCTTCATTGCGTCCATCCTATAAATGAAAGAAGAGAGCAAGTTTGATTATTCTACACGTTGTGTTTGAAGATCTGAGAAATGATGGACATAAATTCTTCGACTATTTTCGCATGTCCATTGCCTCATTTGATGAGCTACGCATAAGACTCTATGATGTTTTTTAATGTCAAAATACGAAGACGTGTAGCAATTAGAACTTAATAAACGTTCAAAGCAATGTTAACATGGTACATTTTTTTAAATAGAATCTGCCCTCTTCAAGAAGTTATAACTAATATCGATTTCTTGCCGAATTAACGATTAGAAAGCACTTTTAATAGCGAAATTGAAAGCTGTCGCACTGGACGAGAATAGAACACAACCCAGTAGAGTGTGCGAATGTACTGCGTACTTCCATCCATTGAATATATTTGGCGCGTGATATGTCAACCTAAAATTAAATCTGAGTACAGGAACTGAAGTGTACATATTTGATAAGTTTCTATTATTCAACACCAGAGTATTTTAGAAAGCATGTGTTCTTTTATCAGCAAATTTGAATATTTTATCTGGAAGTATTTCCAAGGACATTTTTAGGGTAGGCGAGTTCTGGCTTTATGTGGAAAAAGCCTATAAATTTTTATTACCCACAGCGACGCCGAGGGCCCACGACACCTTACTGTAGGTGTTATTTTTCTATCCAGTTGCATTATTTAGTATTGTGAGTTTTATAAATTCAAATATTGTGTAACACTAATAGTAGAGAATCAGCGTATAATTGCCACACTGTATTTGGATGACACATTTGAATCAACTAGAGACATGACTATTCCTTTGCCTTAGATACTGATAGACAACGAAAATAATATTAGAATTTTTCTTAAAAATACCCATTAAACACAATAACCTCTGTTAGACTTAATTTGTTTAAACAAACATTTTCAAATACTACCTATTGAAATTGGATGATACAGGCTGATCGCCAGAGGCGTGTAAACTGTCATGTTGAATATGTGCTAGGTTTTATTATAATTTTAGATCAAGCTGTTACTAAGGCTTCTCATTAAGTCTGCAAAAATATAATTCGTCGTGTCAAGATAGCAAAATAGTTCTGATTTTTCTTAGACATTACCGATTTTCATAGTTTTTTTGCAGTGTTTAGAAACACTTATTAATCAAGTTTGACGTGTATTTGGGACCCGTTTTTCATTTTCCCCATTACTTATTTAACAATTGGCTAATTTTTATTAACAATTAATAAACAAATTACGGATCTCGGAAAATAATCAACAGAATTAGGCCAGGATCTATACTCGGAGGTTTTCGAGGTAACTGATCACGATTTTGAAATAAAGATTGGAAAATTCAAAATGGCGGATCCGAAATAGCCAATATTTCAGGTTAATCTGATTTTTTAACGACGATAATCATAAAATTTGACCAAAAGCTATACTCGGGGGTTTTCGAGGTCGCTGATCACGATTTTGAAGTAATATTTGTAACGCTCACGTTTTGAAACACACTATAGGTTAATTTGCAAATTTCAATTATGTGTGCCAATACGATAAAGCGCGCGATTATTCTATTTATTAATTAAATTTGAATTATACGTGTTTAAATCTTATCAGCTAATCATGACAGATGCTTGACCAATAGCGTGGTAGCTTGTACGACCAAGTTTAGCCAATAGTAAACGGAGATATTCATACGCCAACTCGGAAGGAGACGCTGAAAAAGATGGCGTAGAGGCGGTTGGCCGTGTAGGCTGTAAGAATTAAAAAGCAGCCATATATTTGTAAATATCTGTATATATTGATTAATAACTACGAATAGAGTCAGTAAAGTAGTAATTTTAGTTTATATGTTCTGTGTTATTGTGTACCATTGCCCATAGCTACAGCAGGGCAATGTTTTCGTCGAATCAACTGTAAGTACAACAGACTTTTATATTATGTATGCCTCTCGTGATGCTAATGTTACTGTTTGAAGCCGATTGAGAGAATGCAGAATTACTGATGACTTTAATATCTCATTCCACGTTTGGCCAGTAATATTTCCTATTGTATCCAGTGTTCGATTAAGACCCCATGACAAGATAATAGTGCGTGAATAACCTCGTTTTGGTGGCGTAGCTATACCGTCCCGTTATTTTGATATCTCCCGTGTATTTTGGGCATAAAAACATAGTGTTCAACTGCCAACCAGTTTATGTCGAAATTATTAATTGTCGGGCCTTTTTTTGTTATTAATTTTACGTACAGTCTGTAGTATTTCCTTTTTTGTGATCTTATGTAATTTAATTGAGCCCTTTTTTATGTTAACGTTAAAAATTTTTGGCCAGATCGTGTTTAGTTTAGTTTCATTATTTACTGTATACGGATCTTAATTGTGTACCATTTTGCTTTGTATTACTTCCACATCCACGTAGTGGATTGGAAGTATAGTAATCGCAAAACAAATTTCAAAAATTTTTATTCGTGAAATAGGTTTAGAATGTCATGAAACGTCGAGATTTTAAATTTGAGCGAAAAAAAATTTTCTGTCTGTCGGTCTGTCGGTCTGTCTGTCTGTCTGTCTGTCTGTAACTTTTTTTTTGTCCGCACGTTTTCTCCGGAACGGTTTAAGATATTGACTTGAAATTTTGTACACGTATATATATAACGAGATCTGGAACTGGATTGTTTTTTGAGGATATCCGGTGAAGGGTTGGGGGTTAAATAGGGGTAAATAGGGGAAAATAAGTAAAGCAAGCTTGTAAGAGTACAGAAACATGAAATTCGGTGTACGTACTAGAAGTTAAGACCTAAGATTTTTATATAATATTTTTCAACCCCCCACCACCCCTACCCCATTAATGGGGTTGATAAAATAAAGTTGAGATTTTCATTTGAAATTTCGTACACTTATGTATTATAGCGACGTCTCAAATTAGATTATATTTTGAGATGATTCCGTTGAAGGGTTGGGGGTTAATTTGGGGTAAATAGGCGAATATAAGTAAAATAAGTTGGTAAGAGTACAGAAACTTGAAATTCGGTGTATGTACTAGAAGCCTAAGCGTCAGATTTTTTTATAATATTTTTCAACCCCCACCACCCCTACTCCAATATGAAAAGGGTTGATAAAATAAAATTGAGATATTCATTTGAAATTTGGCACACGTATGTATTATAACGACATCTGTAACTGGATTATATTTTGAGATGATTCCGTTGAAGGGTTGGGGGTTAAATAGGGGTAAATAGGGAAAAATAAGTAAAGCAAGCTGGTAAGACTACAGAAACTTGAAATTCGGTGTATGTACTAGAAGCCAAGGTCTCAGATTATTTACAATATGTTTCAACCCCCACCACCCCTACTTCATTATTAAAAGGGTTGATAAAATAAAATTGAGATATTCATTTGTAATTTGGTAGACGTATGTATTATAACGACATCTGGAACTAGATTATATTTTGGGATGATTCCGTAGAAGGGTTGGGGTTAACAGGAGTGACTAGGGGAAAATAAGTAAATCAAGCTGATAAGAGTACAGAAATTTGGGATTCGGTGTATATACTAAAAACCAAGGCCTCAGATTTCTTTCTAATATTTTTCAAACTCCACCACCTCCGCTTCATTATTAATGGGATTGATAACATCAAATTGAGATATTCACTTGAAAATTAGTACACGTATGTATTGTAGTGACATCTGATTGAGATGACTCCATTGAAGGGTTGGGAGGTGGTAAGTTGTGAATAGTAGAAAATAAGTAGGGTGAACTAGAAACTTCATTTTTAACGTATATGGTAGAAACCAACTCCTCAAACTTTTCTATAACATCTTCCCAAAATATTATTAAAATTCTATGACCAATAATTTCCACATCTAGAGTGCAAAGATAGTCAAGATGTTTCCTTTAAAGGGACTTGGATGAAGAATCTGGATGTGGAAGTAGTGATTCCTTAGGCAGCGGTTTTTTGCTATATGTCAGAAGGACTTTTAATGATTGGTTTACATGATTATTCTGACGAAAGTTTTTGTAAAATTTACTCACACCCTAATGTCAATTACTCTATTTGTGTATTTTTCAGTAAACCATTAAAGTAAGTTTTCTACTTAGAAAATTTACCGTATCATAGTTAAGAGTGGGTATGCCGTCCAGAAATCATAAATAAAATGGTCTAAAACGTCGTACCGTGCTCGACAGATTATAATTAGACCATTACAATTAAGAGATTTGTACAAGCGAAAAACAAAAGAAAACATGTATATTTTTAATGTTATATTATACATTTTTTAAACACACAAACGAAAAATAAAAAATATTTGTTTCTTAAAACATTACATATTTGGAAAACTGATTATTTTTATTAGTATTACAGGCAATAAATTATTGTACATAAACGCATATATTGAATGTTTTAATTAAATATGTCGATTTTTTTATAACACCACCTACTTAGAGATTTTGTTCATTTCTGTTATTTATTTATCATTTCATTAAAAATATCAGATTAACCTGAAATATCGGCTATTTTGGATCCGCCATTTTAAATTATCCAACTTTTACTTCAAAATCATGATCAGCAACCTCGAAAACCCCCGAGTATAGTTTTTGGTCTAATTCTGTTGATTATTTTCCGAGATCTGTAATTTGTTTATTAATTGTTAATAAAATTTAGCCAATTGTTAAATAAATAATGGGAAAATGAAAAGCGGGTGTTAAGTACATGTCAAATTTGAATATAATAAGTGTTTCTGAATACTTTGCAAAAAAAAATAAAAATCGGTAATGTCTATGTAATGAGAAATTAGAACTTTTTCGATTTTTCAGGCTATCTTGATACGGAAATAGGACTGAAGAACCGGCCGTAAATGTACAAGATATCGAAATTGCAATATACACTACAGTGTCTCTCAGATTTGAACGAACTTTATGTAAATCAGAAAACATAACAATGTAACTTTAATATGTTAATGAAGTATGTTTAATAAGGCCCTTTTGAAACGAGTGAAAGTTATAATTAGATGTTGCCGAATGAAAATACCCAACAAAAACGATAACTCTTTTAAACCTAAAATTCTTATTTCGCACTTCTTTATTAGATCATGAAAATTGAAGTATTTCAATTTCATCATTCTGTTTGTCTATCTATCTGTAGGTTGGTCTAGTGTTCCTCTTTTACTGAAAGGGAAATTATACACCGTGGTCACCCAAGAGAAAATACTAGGATGTACAAGATACCAGAACTACAATACACTGTGTATCTCATATTTAGAAGAGCTTTACGTAGACTAGATCATATACCTACCAATGTTGTTATGTAGAATGCATTTTTAACCAAATTATTACCAATCAAGTAAAAATTGCAATAGGGCGTTATCAATTGCAGATACGTCTTTGAAGGATAAAAATAAAATATTTGACTATGTATGTAGTATCTCGCGTCTGAGGGACACGACAGAAATTTATAAGAAACAGGCGCCAGCCATGCTGTCGCAACGATATCTACCTAGATCCAAGGGGGAATTCCAGTAACTCTTAAGACCCCCTAAGACGAAAGTAAATAAAATTATACTTACTGTGATTGCTACAGTCCGCTCTCCGTCGTACTCTGATGTCTAGCGGTGCACTTCTGACCAGATCTTATAAACTAACACTTGAGAAACGCTTCTTAGACTATTAAGGCCGTTGATCGATTCTGTGAGTATTCAAATCGCTATACAAACTTGACGGGATCAAAGTTGACCCGTGGTAAGCAGTTGTCCTATTCACGTCACAGAATCACATGCAAGTCGTCAATCTTAGATCTAGTGAACCAATAAAGAATCGAATTCAAAGGATATTTCCATTTATTGAAATAAAATTCAACAAATACAGCTAAGCTAATTGTATAATATACAACTTGTCAGAGAGCACCATCCTTGGGAAGGCATTACGTTCCGAGAGATCGTAACTCATACAGCAACCTGCTAGAGTATTATAACAATGTACAAAAAGATTCAGACTCCCAGTCAGTTATGATAGTAAAATATATGTCGAACTTTTTGAAAAATTGTTCGCTTTTAATTTTGCACTGAAATTTTCAAATTGCCTGTAATCTTTGTCAGGATGCTTCGAGAAGCTCTTTATATGAGTTCAATGGTTTTTCAGCTTGAAAACACGTATTAATATCACTGAATCCAAATATACAGTTATGGCGTCAAGTCGCCCTCGTGCGATCCCTATGGCGATGCCCGCCTAGGCGATTTTATGAGGTACTTTGGGTCCGTTGGTATCGATTCATCGACTATTTTTATTAGACGTTATTGTGGTTCGGACTTTGAGTATTCTCAACCACTTTCAGAATAGAAAAATCTGATGTACGGTTTTTATTTAAAAAACTGCTTTATTGACTTTTGCTTAAGATTTTGCCTTTTAAAATAACTACTCACTACATCCTGACAATGATTTCCGTCTGCAAATTTCTTCGCGATACTTTCGAAAAGTTCGAGTCCAGCTTTTGATACTTTCCAAAATAACGACGGTGCCTAAAGGCGTTTTTCCGCCGTTCGCGGTCTGAAAAATTTTCTGTTATTTTCAAAGGTATTCATTTTTAGTGAAATAATTTTCTATCGGGATTTCGACGTCAAAAGACGTTTTATCGCTCTTCCGTGAAGTGACAAAATTATCGTGTTAATTATTCCACATCCACGTAATGGATTGGAAGTATAGTAATTGTAAAAAAAATGTCATTTTTTTTTTTCTTGAAAAGGGTTTAGAATGTCATGAAACGTAGAGATTTTAAATTTGAACAAAAAAAAAATTTCTGTCTGTCTGTCGGCCAGTCTGTCTGTAAGTTTTCTTTTGTCCGCACGTTTTCTCCGAAACGGTTTAAGATATTGACTTGAAATTTTGTACACGTATATATTATAACGAGATCTGGCACTGGATTGTTCTTTGAACATATTCGGTGAAGGGTTGGGGGGTAAATAGGGGTAAATAGTGGGAAATAAGTAAAGCAAGCGGCTAAAAGTACAGAAACTTGAAATTATGTGTTTGTACTAGAAGTCAAGGCCTCAAAATTTTTTATAATATTTTCCATCCCTCCACCACCCCCCACTCCATTATTAAAGGGGTTGATAAAATAAAGTAGAGACATTCACTTAAAATTTGGTATACGTATATATTATAATGGCATCAGGAACTAGATTATATTTTGGTGTTATTCCGTTGAAGGGTTGGTGATTAATAGGGGTAAATAAGGGAAAATTAGTAAAGCAAGTTGGTAAGAGTACAGAAACTTGAAATTAGCTGTATGTATTAGAAGCTAAGGTCTCAGATTTTTTTTATAACATTTTTCAACACCCCACCATCCCTACTCCATTATTAATGGGGTTGATAAAATAAAATTGAGATACTCACTTGAAATTTGGTACAGGTTATAATATTTTTCAATCCCCATCAACCCTACTCCATTATTAAAGGGGTTGATAAAATAAAATTGAGATGCTCATTTGAAATTTTGTACACGTATGTATTATAACAACATCTAGAACTAGATTATATTTTGAGATGATTCCGTTGAAGGGTTAGGGTTAAATAGGTGTAAGTAAGGGAACATAAGTAAAGCAAGCTGGTAAGAGTATAGAAACTTGAAAGTTGGTGCATGTACTAGAAGCTAAGGCCTCAGATTTTTTTATAATATTTTTCAACCCCCCACCAACACTACCCAATTATTAAATGGGTTGATAAAATAAAATTCAGATACTCATTTGAAATTTTATACACGTATGTATTATAACGACATCTAGAACTAGATTATACTTTAAGATGATTCCGTTGAAGGATTGGAGGTTTAATAGAGGTAAGTAAGGAAAAATAAGTAATAGAAGCTGGTAATAGTACAAAAACTTGAAATTTGGTGTATGTACTAGAAGCCAAGCCCTCAAAATTTTTTAAAACATTTTCCATGAAATTTGGGATTTGGTAAACATACTAGTAGCGAAGGCCTCAGGTTTTTTTATAAGATTTTCTGTTTGGGCCATCTGGTTTGTTGGAATTATTATTATTCGTTTTCTTCCTAAACTCCTACTCACCAATTGAACTGCTGCTCAATAGATGTCATTCATAGAATGGAATGAAATATATTCATTTTTAAGTTCTTACAAAAAGTTGATATTTTTTACTTTTGGTATTATCTTTGATTTTAGTTAGACAGTTTAACATAATTTGAAATAATAGTAGTATAGTCATTCATATAGTAAACTCCGCATTAAATGAAAATTAGTTCATTATATTTATAGTATAGTGTTAAAGTTGGTTTAATTAAAGTACCGCAAAATTCCATTATCCCATCCCTCAAACCTGCCGGTACTTTGCATCATAGGAACCCAACACTACAACATATTGGTGAGTAAAATAATTTTTTAGTATACAGTTCCACTTAATTACTTTTTTGATAAAATTAGATTAGTAATTCGTAAATGTACAATACTTTTCCATATACTAGAGTGCAAATATAGTCAAAATATTTTCTTTAAAGTGACTGGACTAAAAAATCTGGATGTGGAAGTAGTGATTAGACAGCGGTTTTTTAATGGGAATTTGCTCTGAAATTTATTTTTCTCAAATATTTTTATTATTTTGGATGGAGCATTTTACGGGGTTGATCGACAATCTCACTGGTGCTACGCATAAGTAAATTAGGTCATATTTGAGTAAAATGATAATATAGAATCAAATACGAATACCTACGAATCTAATAAGATTCGGTCTCGCTCAACTGCAACATTTACTCGTTATTTATTATTAATGGGTAAATTTCAGTGCGCACTACTAACATGGATTAATTTTCTTGAATGCCGGCTAACGATATAGACCGTCCGCGTCCTTAAGGATTCTCGAAAATTTCATCCTACGCACATAATATACATTTATATGCCTGTAAAATTATCAAGGGAATCAAGCAGTCATAGAAACCGCGAAATTTATTACATTAAAAATGCATGACGCATCTTGTTGAAAGCAATCTTCCTCCTGGAAAGAATAGAAGCCGGGTGAATTTTCCCAAAGAGAATCATCTTTTGTTAAACCTAAAATTGAAATATGATGAAATATGTTATAAATACTATTAATACGGGAATTTTGCGACCTTCTTGTTAATTATGATGGATTTATTTTTATACAATAGTGGGTGCATACTGTGCACAGGTCCGGTCCGGTGAAATGGAAATTTTTTTACTTCCAATTCCACGTAGTGGATTGGAAGTATAGTAACCGCAACAAAAAAAAATCCAAATTGTATTTCCTTGAAATAGGTTCAAAATGTCATGAAACGTCGAGGTATTAAATTTGAGAGGAAAAAATTTCTGTGTGTCTGTCGGTCTGTCTGTCGGCCTGTCTGTCTGTCGGTCTGTCTGTAACTTTTTTTTTTTTGTTCGCACGTTTTCTCCGGAACGGTTTAAGATATTGACATGAAATTTTATACGCGTATATATTGAGGTGGTGTACGGTACCGGTTTCAGTGGCGAGATCTCGATCGGCGAAGCAAAGTCACGTCGATCGAGTTCATTACTTGGTTGGGTGACCGTATCTCATTTCGCCGTCCTGGTTAAGTGGTAGAGTAGCATTAGCTAAACTTCGCCAGGACGTTAAAATAAATAAAGCAATTAAATAAATAAATAAATCTAAAATAAATATTATAACGAGACCTGAAACTTTTTTATTATTATTTTTATTATTTATTTAACATATCCAGTGAAGGATTGGGGAGTAAAGAGGGGGAAATAAAAAAGCAAGCTGGTAAGAGTACAGAAACTTGAATTTTGGTGTATGTACTAGAAGCCAAGGCCTCAAAATTTGTTATAATATATTCCATTCCCCCACCACCCTAACTCCATTATTAAAGGGGTTTATAAAATAAAATTGAGACATGCACTTGAAATTTGGTACGCATATATATTATAATGACATCAGGAAGTAGATTATATTTTGGGATTATTCCGTTGAAGGGGTGGGGGTTAAATAGGGGATAGTAAGTAAAACAAGCTGGTAAGAGTACAGTAACTTGCAATTCGGTGTGTGTACTAGAATCCAGAGCCTAATATTTTCTTATAATATTTTTGAACCCCCTACCACCCCTACTCCATTATTAAACAGATTGATAAAATAATATTGAGATATTCACTTCAAATTTGGCCGATAAGGTCTCAGGTTTTTTAATGTTTTCCATCCCCCACCACCCCACTCCCTTATTAAAAGAGTTGATAAAATTAAATTGAGATTTTAACTTGAAATTTGGTACACGTATGTATTATAAGGACATCTGAAACTAGATTATATTTTGACATGATTTCGTCGAAGAAAAAATAAGGAAGGCAAGCTGGTAAGAGTACAGAAACTTGGAATTTGGTATACATACTAGAAACCAAGGCCTTCGATTTCTTTCTAATATTATTCAACCCACCCCACCCCCACCACCTGCAATCCAGTATTAAAGGGATTGATAACATAAAATTGAGATATTCACGTGAAAGTTAGTACACGTATGTATTGTAATGACATCTGATTGAGATGATTCCGTTGAAGGGGTGGAGGATGATGTGATGGGTGAAAATAAGTAAAGCAAGCTAGAAACTTCATTTTTAACGTATACGGTAGAAACCAACGACTCAAATTTTTCTATGATATCTGCCCCAAATATTATTATAACTCTACGACCCATAATTTCCAGATACCAGAGTGTAAACATGTTTCCTTTAAAGTGACTTGGATGAAAAATCTGGATGTGGAAGTAGTAATTCCTTAGGCAGCGGTTTTTTTTTTTTTAATTAAATGCCAACATTTCGATAAATTTATTTTTTCATCTTCAAAGGCTCAATATAAATTGTATGTAATAATTAGTTTTAAATACATTTAACGATTGCTTTAACACCCGATATAGGCCAATAAAGTTAGATAAATGACTCTCAGAAAACGAAACTATTTTGTTACAAGTTGACATCCTTATGAATCGATAGTGTTGGAGATCCTTGATAACTTAATAACAGACAATGATTTTCCGTCAATAATTTGTGCCCGTTATCAAAGAAAACATTTAAAAAAACTTATGATGATTTGGTTCCTTAATACATTCACATATTATGTATCTATAAATCGACCAAAGCTTTGATGAAGCTCTAGGCCTAATAGCTAACCGCCATAATACAGATGTTGTAAAGCATACCCTACGTCAATAATTAGAATAATGTATGGATCACAAGACGTCTATCTAGACGTCTAATTTATAAAAAAAAATGAATAATGCCAATATATATTTTTTTGGAAACTCACTTCATTTTTTTATGTACGGTGGAGTAAAACTAATTATAAAATAGATGAATACGAAAATCTGTTTTTGTAGTGATTTCATTGTTTTAACTTGTTTTTAGTGCGACAAGAAATTCAAACAATTTATCTTACAAAATTAAAATTTATTCGTTATTTTCTCCGGTCCTAGAAATCGTACCGCAACAGAAAACCAAATTGTTCGTAATCAAATTTTGAATAGCACAGAAGGCTTCGGACAGTTTCTTAACTTGCAAAAATATGTACCATTAAAAATGGTCCTTTTAGTATAATTTAAGTAGTGGGTGAAATTGTGCCTTTTATTAAATTCATAATAATTCATCTCTCATTCCAGAGCTTAAATATAAACTCTACTATTGGAGAAATGCACAATGACACAAAAGTATATAATTGGTTAGGATTTACGGGTTGCGGATTTAAAAGCATGATTTATTACTTATGATCCTGCAAATCAAAATTCAAATTTTTAGACCCATTATAAAGCTATTGAATGTATTGATTGCTACACCTCAGTTGAGAGCTTTAGATAGTTTGATTTAGAACTAAGATTGAGAATTGTTACTTCCACATCCACGCAGAGTGGAAAAATAAAGCCTTTTTTGGACAAACATCTGCCTACAAGTCAAATCTCAATCAATTTTGATCTACCTTGGCTTAAAATGTAGGTTATTAGCTACACTTTCAGAGTATACTGCCTAAATTTAAAACCCCGATTTTCTAACCTCAAAAAATGTATCAAATATGAGAGTAATCACTTTTTTCTATTTCTACAATTCAAATTGATCAATTTTTTCTGTATCATCTTTAATTGATTTTCTTCAAATTTAGATGTATCCCTAATGATATTTAGTATTAAATCTTTTTTTGTATATTTTTTTTATCACCGTTCCAAATAATTTCACACAATTTTTTCTTGATTTTATATTTCATTTTTGTAACAATGTTTAATTTATATAAAACAATTTAAAATTTAAATTTAAAGATTCTTTCTTCAAATATTTTTCTATAAATCAATACAATGTCAATATTAACAATTTTATAGATATAGTTAATAATTACATTCAGTGAAAAACGAGAATAACATCGGATCCATAATTTTTTATATTTGCACAAAATTAGAATATATTAACATATAAAATACAATTATTCAGATCTCTGCTTAATGTGATAAATCTTGCACCTTAATCTATAATAATAAATTTGATAAACTGATGGTATTATCATAATCTAGTTAACCTATCCAATATATCTTCAAGATTAATAACAATAAAATATTCGACTGGCTCTTTTAAATAGATCTTAGATATTAGATAGATATACTAATATTTAATTATTGTCTTCGATATATTTCCACAATTATTGTCAATAGAAGATTCGAGTTTTGTTATTTATAATATACATTTTTTTATTTTAATGATTTACAAAGCTCTTTTATTTGCAGGTAAAATTTTAATTCATTGGCTGGAAAAAAAATAAAATTATAAAAAAATGTCGTAATAACTGAAAGTAATTTATAAAATATGATAAAAAAATTTCGAGTAAGGTTTTGTTGAATTTTTTGATTTTAGGAAATCGGGGTTTGCAATTTAGGCAGTATACTCTGAATGTGTAGCCAATAACCTACATTTTAAGCCAAGGTAGATCAAAATTGATAAAGATTTGACTTGTAGAAATAGAAAAAAAGTGATTACTCTCATATTTGATAAATTTTTTGTGGTCAGAAAATCTGGGTTTGCAATTTAGGCAGTATGCTCTGAAAGTGTGGCCAATAATCTACATTTTAAGTCACGGTAGATTAAAATTGATTAAGATTTGACTTGTAGGCAGACTTTTGTCCAAAAAAGGCTTTCTTTCCACCGTGCCACGTAATGGAGTAGGTAATCGTACAAAAAAATTCCAAAATTTTTTTTCTTGAAATAGGTTTAGAATGTCATGAAACGTCTAGATTTTAAATTTGAGCGAAAAAAAAATTCTACCTGTCTGTCGGTCTGTCTGTCTGCAACTTTTTTTTTGTCCGCACGCTTTCTCCGGAACGGTTTAAGATATTGACTTGTAATTTTGTACACGTATATATTATAACGAGATCTGGAACTGGGATGTTTTTTGAAGATATCCGGTGAAGGGTTGGGAGGTAAATAGGGGTAAATATGGGGAAATATGTAAAGCAAGCTGGTAAGAGTACAGAAACTTGAAATTTGATGTATGTACTACCAGTTAAGGCCTCAGAATTTTTTATAATCTTTTTCAACCCCCCCGACCCCCCCCCAACACCCCTAGTCCATTATTAAAGGGGTTGATAAACTAAAATTGATTGATTTGAAATTTGGTTCACGTATGTATTATATCGGCATCTGGAACTGAATTATATTTTGATATGTTTCCGTTGAAGGGTTGGGGGTTTAATAGGGGTAAATAGAGGAAAATAAGTGAAACAAGCTGGTACAAACACAGAGACTTGAAATTCGGTGTACACACCAGAAGCCAAAGTTTCAGTTTTTCTATAACATTTTTCAACCCCCCACCACCCCTACTCCTTTATTAAAGGGGTTGATAAAATGAAATTGAGATATTCATTTGAAATTTGGTACACGTATGTACTATAACGATATCTGGAACTAGATTATATTTTGAGATGATTCCGTTGAAGGGTTGGGGTTTAAATAGAGGTAAATAGAGGATACAAGTAAGGCGAGTTGGTAAGAGTACAGAAACTGGAAATTCGGTGTATGTACTAGAGGCTAAAGACTCAAATTTTCTTATAATATTTTTCAACCCCCCACCACCTCTACTCCATTATTAAAGGGGTTGATAAAATAAAATTGAGATATTCATTTGAAATTTGGTACACGTATGTATTATAACGACATCTGGAACTATATTATATTTTGAGATGATTCCGTTGAAGGGTTGGGGGTTAAATAGAGATAGATAGGGGAAAATAAGTAAAGCAAGCTGGTAAGAGTAAAGAAATTTGGGATTTGGTGTATATACTAGAAGCGATGGCCTCAGCTTTTTTTGCAAAATTTTTCATCCCCCCCACCACCCCCACTCCCTTATTAAAAGTGTTAATAAAATTAAATTTAGACTTTCATTCGAAATTTGTTGCACGTATAACGATATCTTAAACTAGATTATATTTTGACATAATTGTGTTGAAGGAGTGGGGGTAATTGGTGGTAAATATGGAAAAATATGTAGGGCAAGCTGGTTAGAATACGGAAACTTGAAATTCGGTGTATGTCCTAGAAGCCAACGCCTCAATTTTTTTAGTAATGTTTTTCCACCCCCCACCACCCTTAATCCTTTATAAAGTGGTTGATAAAATGAAACTGAGATATTCACTTGAAATTTGGGACACGTATGTATTATAACGACATCTGGAACTAGATTATATTTTGAGATGATTCCGTTGAAGGGTTGAGGGTTAAATAGGAGTAAATAGGAGAAAATAAGTAAATCAAGCTGGTAAGAGTACAGAAATGTGGAATTTGGTGTATGTACTAGAAAGAAAGGCCTCAGATTTCTTAATATGTTTCAAACACCACCATCTCCGCTCCATTATTAATGGGTTTGATAACATAAAATTGAGATATTTACTTGAAAGTTAGTACACCTATGTATTGTATTGACATCTGATTGATATGATTCCATTGAAGGGGTGGGATGTGGTAGGTTGTGAATAGGGGAAAATAAGTAGGGTAAACTAAAAACTTCATTTTTAACGTATATGGTAGAAACCAACGTCTCAAACTCTTCTATGACATCTGCTCCAAATATTATTAAAATTCTATGACCAATAATTTCCACATACTAGAGTGCAAATATAGTCAAGATGTTTCCTTTAAAGTGACTTGGATGAAAAATCTAGATGTGGAGGTAGTGATTCTTTAGGCAGCGGTTTTTTTTTAAACTAAAACAATATACAGCGTACAAATAATAATAATCGTTGTAACATTTCAGGAGTGTCAAGTGAATCAAGTCAAAACTTTTAGACAAATTGTTAACTAAATGGCTAAATATTGGTGATTTGTTTTACTTCCATCCTAATAGTGTGGTTATAGAATCGATTACGCGCGATGTTGCATTATTACTATGTGAAATATGCCCGAGAAGGCAATGTATTTTTCAGCCTAATTTCATTTTGACCTGAGTTTCTAGAGAATTTTAGCAATTATTCACAATATCTTCTGCTTGTTTAATAGTGTCGCGTGTTTCCGCCCCTAGGAAACACACTGTAAAAATCCGTAGGTTCTAAATAATTTTAACAAGGGGTAACCACTAACACTTTATTTAATAATTTCTCAGAACTACACAATACTTTTTAATTAACTAAAATAACCTTTATACTTTGTTTACTGCTTGATATTTAACCTCACTTGTCACTTTTCAACTTCACTTTCAAAAAACTTATCTCTCTTCCGCCGTGAATCGCGCCTTATATACTCCAAAAACGTCATTAGAGCCATCTAGAAATCTTCTATACCCTCCTCGGCGGCGATCCAGAACAATTAGAAACTCGATCTTATTCTGTACATTTCTGGAATCATACTTCTACCAGTAGCGTATCAGCCTCCTTCCCAAGGGAGCGTACTGCGTAACAATATGTCATATTATGCACACATGCATATTGATCTACTGTTTTTATTAATACTGCTAGTTTTTTAGTTTTAACAAACAATGTCAGATAGCTACACCCGTAGACTTTATAGATAAAATCTAAGAGCTCATAAACCTGAATCGGCTAATATTTATGATTAAAATTGACCTTTGATCTTGGCAAATGAAGCTACCAGTAGAATAGGTACCTGAATCGCCGGATATAACATTGTTAGACTGTTATTTATAGGAAATGTTACAAAATTAAAAGTTCAGGCGTCATATTTGAACTGTCATAGTTCTGGAACTATTAATTTTAGACATTAAAAAAACATACTAAACATCACTTCAGAAGCTTTCATTTCATTCGCTTACTACACCAGTTTTCACTTATTTGCAGAGAAAGGAATTTTTTTCCAGTACAATCGGAAATTTTTCCTTAATTTAAAATATTATACATTCTAATAGTGCTCAAAAATACTTTTAATAATCGCTACCTAAGTAACCGCTACTACCACATCTAGATTTCCCTTTCAAGTCTTTTTAATCGAAAACACCTTACTATATATACTATATTTGCACTCTAGTAAGTGGAAATAATTGCTCATAGAATTTTAATAAAATAAAATTTGAAATCGTCGTCCCCGGGTTGGTATTGTGGGTGGCTGATGTCTAAAAATTATTTGACAACTTTTGTACTCATACACATACTAAAACACAATTTTATTCTGACAACCCCTCTAATAATTGAATTGAGATGTTAGAAGTTGTGGTGGGGGTGGTAGATGTCATAATGAAAATTTAGACGCTACACAGAGAA
Organism: Stenurella melanura; assembly: GCA_963583905.1. Lineage (NCBI taxonomy): Eukaryota > Metazoa > Arthropoda > Insecta > Coleoptera > Cerambycidae > Stenurella > Stenurella melanura. Next base: position 104,118,417 of record OY757312.1, read on the forward strand.
AAATGTGTATGATATTTTACCACAATTGTAGAAAATTGTACTCCAAATTGGTCTTAAAATGGTGACAGGAACAATTTGTGCAAATAAATAATACATTTTTGGGCCAATGATTTTGTACAGTTTATGCATTAACATTGTTTGAAATTTTTTAAAATCACATAAATTGAATTCTTTACAAATTTGAATTATGGTTGACATAAAAATACATAATTTTATTCCAGATGTGGAAGTTAGTTTCTACAATTTGTGTGAAATTTTTAAATATATTCTGAAGGTTTCCTAAACAAACATTCACATCTAAACCTCTTCATTTGTAAAACATATCTACAAAAAATTGTTCTCTTAAGTGACACAATGTTTACAGTTTTTGTGAATGTGTTTTAGTTTTCCACAATTTCTAAATGAAAAATCCTCAAATTGTATGTTTATTTTGTCAACTTTGTAATTCATTTTGCGCAATATATAAACTTAATTCAAAGAAGCTGTTCAGTAGTGTATAAACCGGGGTATCCACTTCATTTTAATTGTATTATTCTGTAACACAAATTGTGAAATATTATTTCCAAAATTGGAGGTATTCCTAAAGGATTTCAATAAAAAAAATTAAAGAATAAATATTTTATTTTAACAGAACAACAATACATAATAGAGCATGCATATTATCATATGGTAAATGAAAACATTTCTATTTTTTTAAATACAAATAAATTTTATATGCATCAAGTTCTAGTTGAAAAGAAGTAGGTGACTTACATTTAATAATTCTAATTTGGAAGGCTCCCAGAGCTTCTTCTTTTTAGCTTCTATTAACGCAGTTTGTTGTAATAAAGCTTATGTCGTAGTCACGTCATATTCTTAAAAAAAAATAACATTTATCAGTTCATCACCAAAATCAAATGTATTGCTTACCATCAGAATATCTTCAGTTTGAAACAGTTCTTTTACAAGTTTGCCTTTTGCGTTTAATAGTTTAGGAACAGCTTTCTGTCGCTTCGCATAAGAAAACGAAATTACTCTCAAGCTGTAAACGAAATCAAGTATTAGAAGATAGGTATGATGCATTCTTCGCATATAAACAAGAAACCGTTTTTATATTTATATGTTGACGAAGTTAATTTAAGAGAACATATACGCAAATCTGTAACTCTGTGTGAAGTACTTACCTCTGTGAATGCTGCATGGAATTACATCTAGGAAACCCCACTCGGTTAATAAGTTTTCAACAAATTTCATCACAAATGTAAGTACTTGTATAATTCGGAAGTGTACGTCTTCACTTAACGAAATATCACCTGGATCTGATGCGTAATCGCCTGCGCGTATATGCGTAGCATGGCCGCCGCAGGCAGTACAATTTTTAACCAATAAACTTTACGTGAAACAAATGAAACAATTATAAAAAAATTTAAAACAATATCACCAAACTGATTGTGAATAGTATGTCATTAAATTGTGCAATTTGTGCGGGCGGCATAGATTACTATTACTGTTCAGCGGAAATAAATATATTGGGACTCTTACTTTCACAAGTTTGTCAACAACCGTTTATAAAATAAAATCACACTTTTATGTTACACAAGTTGTGCAAATCCTTTAAACAATTACTTAAAACTAATTGTAAATAGAATGGCAACAAAATATATAGTTTGCGGATACTATCAACAATTAATTTAGTTAAATTGGCTATGATTTGTTGAGAAAAAATAAATACATTTAAGTTTTCAATAAATTCATCGTAACTAAATCTTTATATTGGATAAATAAAACGCACAAGAATTATGCACAATTAAAATGTGTAAAACTATATAACGTTGTGCCTTAAAATTTTACAATTGTTTAAAAAAATGCAACAAGACGTTGTTCCACAACATTGTGCAAAATGTTCCAAAGCGATTTCTCTCTGTGTAACTTCTAGTATATACACCAAATCCAAAGTTTCTGGACTATCACTAGTATGCTTTATTTATCTGCATATTTACATCTATTTACCCCCTAACCCTTCAATGGAATAAGCTCATAAAATAATCTAGTTCCAGATCTCGTTAATAAGTATGTGTACCAAATTTTAAGTCAATATCTTAATGTTATTTTGTTAACTCCTTTAATAATGGAATGGGGATGATGGTGGGTGTGGCATTTGTCATTGCAAAAGTTTTCTTTATCTCAAATTAAAGTACATAATGGGTATTGGATTTAGCAGAGATATGATTATTCATACTATTCTAAACTAGAGTTGAATATATTTTTAAAAGTGTATTGTTATTATATTTTTATATACATTCCACATGAGTGAAAGAAAATAAGAAGATACTTTAGACTGAACGCTAGCGATCCTTGATTAGAAAATTTATAGGTACACAATGAGATGAACATACAAAGCCAAAGATGCACAACTATAAGGATATACTTTGATGTGTAAAATAATATAACAAAATGAAGATTTCAAGAAACCTAATATTCTTGTACAGAATCTAAAAAAGGAAAGGAGAGCGTTTGTCTCGTCGCCGAGACCAAGAACGAGAGTGAGACTGAGGCTGTGTCCCAGAGAGTCTCGTTCGATATCGGTCTCGGTGCATTTCATTTTAAGTGGTTGTCAATCGTATATTTTCCTAACACTAAAATTGGGTAAATCAGATATGAACAGAATTTTACTGAGGAAACTATAGATATTTAGGGCATTCTTCAGTTTGAGTTGTATTGCCTATATTTATACATTGCTAGTCATTTTATCCCTATTCATGAAATAATCCCAATCCGGCAAGCGCTCACCAGCCCAATACAGTAAAAGTAGAAAAAGGGGGTGGTTTGTCTGTTTAAGGCTAGTTAGAGAAAAGTAGGAATTTCAATTTTGTCACCATCATTTTCCGCGCTCTTGAAAACGAGGGAAGGGGATATTTTTCAACGCATTTGCTGTGTCTTGGACGATACGGAAAAATCGGTTGTTTTTTTCGATTTAGCTGGTGTTCGAGAAAGGTAGGAAAAGAAATATTGTCGCCTGAACTACTATCCCAAATTAAGACATGACACTGTTTCAGTGCAATTATAAGCACATTTTTAGTAGTTCTAGGCATTTGATGATGCCAACGTGGTTGACGAAACGCTCGTCCAGTGTTAGTATTAAAGTGTTGTTCATGTTTGTTGTTTGTGGGATTGCTTCAGAGGCAGTGTCATAACGAAAGGTCCAACTTCCTCCAAAAACACAACTTCTGTTAGACTTGAAATTTGTATTCCTATAGTAAATAGGTTAAATAGCATTGTAAAGCACACCTTATTGAAATTACAAGCTGGTCGCCATAGGAGTGTAGAACCATCTAGAGCAAAGACAAGAACTTTCCGCGGCAATCTAGAATAATGTAGAAATCTCGATCCTCTTCTATAACTTTCCGGAACAGTCGCAGTGCTAGTACCTATCTTAAATATGGCGCACACTATAGGCTTGTACATAGATTTTACTTTAAAATGTTATTTTGATATTTTTCATGAGATAATTATGCAAAGAGTAAACGTAGTGATTAGCACCACGTAAAAGTAAATTGTGTCGCATTCAAGCAAAATATTAATCAAATAGGTATTCGCCGTCGACCACACCCTACTGTAACCTCTACTCATTATATCTGTTATAAATCATAGTCTAGCTATAATATCCCAATTAATATCCATACATATATCCCGATCGAATGCACTAATCAGTTTTCACATCACGACGAATTACTCTACGAAGAGTTTCATACAGCTTAATACTTTACAAAGTCGGCCATCTATCACACCTGAATTAATCCGTTTAAGTTTCATTTAAGATTAAGTACTAACGATGAAAGTGTTAAATGCAGTCACCAGTGCATGTAATTGCAGTTTCAAACTAGACCTGAAACCATCTGAAATGTTGCAAAGTTCAATTTTTAAACTTAAGTTAGGTACCTAATTTAATAGGTACAATAATTAATAGTGATCTCAAGAGATGGGAATAATTTAAAATTTGAATCCTTTGAAAACCTAAGGGTTCTTTTAATTTAAGTAATCTTAATTTATGTAATAGATTGTAATAATACATTCTCAAGTGCCTACTTTCCCCTTTATTTAGGAAAAATAAGTATTTAAACAATACGAGATATGGTGCTACTCCTCTTTAATAAAGAGATATTTTATTGTTAATCTTGACACTTAACGAATTAAATATTTGTTAATTATTATAATATAATATATTATAATTTATATAATTTAAGACTAATTTAATAATTCTAGTATACTTTTCAAGTGCAAAACAATGTGAAAGTATGTTAGGTGTTAGGTGTTAGGTGTATATGCGTATATGCTAAGTATCCTTTTTGTTTTTTTTTCTTTGTTGGAATTAGTTATTTTTTACATCAATTATTTTGTGAATATCTGCTCTATTTTTATGGTTTATGTTTTTTATTTTCTTTTGAATATTGTTAATTTTGTTTCATTTCTTATTTCAACAGGAAGCATGCCAAATAGCTTTGGTCCTAGAAAATTCATACATCTTTGTCCTATTGATCGAATAGAAATTGTATACTTAGTTTAATTTTCTGGTGTTACATATGTGGTCAATTTGTTTCAGGAGATGTTTAGTACTAAATTGTACTGACATATAGGAAGAAGAGTTCTCCTATATCTAGAATGTTAGATTCTTTAAATATTTTATCAGACGAATAAGAAGCCTCCTAACAAAGCATGATTTTTAAAAATCTCTTTTGTAGTGAGTGATTCGAGTTTTTCTATATAACAGTTTAAATCCCGTCCCCAGCTAATAATGCTGTATATTAAAGGAGACTTAACAAATTACTGATATATTCGCTTCATGTGTTTTATGTCTAGAAAATTTTGTAGTATACACTTAAATTTTCTTAGGATATATTGCACATGCGCATTTCTTGTAGTTTATGATCTATATAGACAATAATTATTTCATTTCTTTCTTAGGTTCCAAGGTGTAGCTAAAGTGGTTGCTTCCAATGGTCAAATTTAAGAATTGCGGTGCTTAAGTTTTTTTGTAATGAAAAGATAACTAGTGTGTTTTGCTGTAGTTTACCGTTAGTAGTTTAAAGTCGAACCAGCCTTTTAACCTCACAAAGTCACGTTCTACTATCGATTTTGAATCGTTCTAGGAGCTATCTTCATAAAATATTGCCGTGTGATCAGCGTACCTAATAATTTTACCTTTGCTTTAAATGAAGAACAGTTCGTTAACATATATTATAAATAACAGTGGACCAAGTAGTACGCCATATTTTATGGCCTTGAAATCGCTAATTGAGCAATTTATCCTGACACACTGTTTTCTATCTGTCAAGTAGCTACTGAATAGCTACTGAATATAGTCAATGTTTATATCTTTATGCACCAATCAATAAATGACAAATTAATGAGATCATTTGGGCATTAAAAAATGATAAATTATTTTTTACTCATAGGCACGCTGACGGCTAACCATTTACTTAATATATTAAATTCTCAGAATAACACAAGTTATTTGTAACAGTTTGCAAAAACATGCTTTTTACAGGAATAACAACAGAAGTTAAAGGCATAATCCTTGCAAAAAAAATTCAGTGTATACAGTATGTCCCCAGATGGGGTATCGCACACATATAAACTTACTTATGGTTGGTTTTTCCAGAGAATATTATACTTTATAAAAAGTTTTGTTTATTCTGGGAAGCCATGAGCTGTGGTCAGATTTGTCATAAAATATGCAGATTGTTAAAAAATGTAAGAAATGTAAAATTTTTATCAGGCAAAGTGCCTTTATTTTCTATTTTTTTTTTTTAACCTTTATTTAACATAATTGTTTGAACATTCAAGTAGTGCTAAAATACAGGGTTTGATAAAAAAGTATAAAAAACACAGTTCACGGGAAAGACAAAATTAATAAGAAACGATTCAACTTTAAATGGGTGCAGCTTTCCCATAAAAGCATTTTCACGATCTCTATGATCTTCTGCCAGTTAAAAACAACGGTGCTGTGAAAAGTTTTCTTTCCACAAAAATATAGTTAATTTTTAAGTGACGGAAGAAATATGTGTTAAATCTACAGCTTACCAATAAATGGACGATCAAACGAAGAAGAGTGATAGGAGAGGTAATTTCCAGTTGGTCATTTTCCCTGAAATCGTGTAGTGTGTCACTAAAAAATTAATTTAAAAAAATATAGGAGTTGTTCAGTTGCGTTTTTGCATTAGTAGGCTTAAACTGGGTACACTTTTATCATAGAAACATAATCACGAACGGTAAGTATTGCGAAAACTTTTATTTCACAAAAGAAATAAGCTCATTTTTAAATGACTCTGACAGAAAAACATATATTACAGGAAATTGACCAACTATTGCAGATTATGCTAGAATTAGGTCCTAGTATTTAATACAATTATATTATTTGTTTGTTTGTTCGCTTGTTTGTTTGTTTGTTTGTTATTTACTTTGACTATATTAGTATTATGTCCTAATGATTTATACAGTTATATTTTTGTCTACTATTTATATTTACATTTATATTTTTTCATTTTACCTATTTATGTTGACGTGTCAAAACACTACGGTGTATTTTTTTTAAATAACCAATAAATTATTATTATTATTATTATTATTATTAATAATAGCACAGTCTTAATTTTTGGATTATATGTACAATAAAACATATTCTTTCGAATGACATTAGAGTTTTTTAAATAGGTGTAGTATTTTTTGAATTTGTCTACATTATTCAAACACGTTCAGGAAATGCACAATTATAGAGTAAAATATGTACAACTTATTCTACAGGTTATTAACTACTTAAATCCCAGATATGATTCGTTTATTAATTTTTGAGAGGTTTTTACAACATTTTGCCTCCATTGCCTGTACTAATAATAAAATCAATAGATTTAAAACCATCAACGAGTTGGTTTGAAATAATTCTGCATGAATTTTACGTAAAATCAATCGTTATCCAGCAAAATGGACTAACAAGTCAATTTTCATAGGAGAGCTCGTAGTGGATCAAAACCGAAAATTAGCAATATTTTGTAATTGTAGTAATTTTACAAACAGCATTATTGAATAAAAATCTATAATTACACTCCTGTTATAAATAGTATTCCTGCAGTTTTTTTATAATACACGTATCTAAAAAATTTTATGACCTAAAATAATAAATATTTCTATATCCCCACAATGTAACAACTTTAATATTAAACTTATAAAATGTTAATAGAATTTGAGAAATACGCAATAAATTAATCAAAATCTGTTCGAGCAGATTTTGGCTGTAATTTGAATTTGGACGATTCTAAAAAGGGTAATCACGGCTTGAATATAAAGTAGAAAACAGGAAGACTTATTGAATTCAATTTAATGCAGGAGAAATATCTTATATTCAACATTGCTTAGTGGCTGAATTTCCTGACGATAAAGATCAAATAACATCGAGAGCATTGAAAGCAGAAGTATCCAGATGTGCATTTGCTTCCTCATTTATAGAATAACCCAAATTGCACTTGACGCCTGACCTGGTCATTTGGAAGTTCGCCAACACACGTTCAACGATGACATGGCAGTGGCGCGCGCCCTGCTGGATGTGTGTTTTAGATCAAAACACGAGCTTTTTAAATTGTTCTCTATTTTGCTGTTTATAGCAGATCAACTTGAGCCAAGAGATAAAAGTGTTTTACTTTTTATAAAGCAGGACAATGTCTTTTCACGCTTTTGTTTCACAGAATTGCAGCACGGACACTTCAAATAAATTGGCTGTTATCCTCGCCTTTATAAAAGGAAGTATTGATTGAATTTTAATAAAATGTTGAAAAATTTGTCCTAATTATCCAAAGATTTATTATGTATGTTTTATTTGTGTTACTAAAAATAAATGAGTTATTGATTTTTCTATTAACCTATATAGTTCGATCGTCGTAACTTTTATTTAGTCAGAAATTTAAAACAACTATTGACTATTCTTATGCGAAAAATTGCACTGAATACGACGATGACATTAAAAAAATTATAAAACACAGGCTTCATTGTTAAAAACAATGGTTTTTAGCGAAAATGTTTTTTGACTTTTTAACGAAATCGGTGCATTGAACAAAAGAGTTCAGATATGAAAAAAATAAGGATTTTGTCAATACACGTCGTTTGAGACTTGTAACAACCTCTTATCTTTGACCTTTCAATTGTTATAAACAAATTAAGTGTCCTAAATTAACAATTTTTTCATGTTCAATGAAAGGTCGGTCATACGGATATCTTATTGTAGACAAAATCTTGCATTTTGTTCATAGAATTTATAGCTGTTTTTATGTGTCGATATATCACGCATTTTGTAATTGTTTGAACAGATAAGCTAATTTGTTTATTAATGATTTGCGACTTTCCATGGCAGTTCTTGCACTCTCCACCCCCGGCAATCGATAAATGTTGATAAAAACTAGCATTTCTGTATGGTCTTGCCAATTTTTCTTTATTTTTACCCCCCGCCCCCGGCCAACGTTTTTTAAAAAATTGCTTAGTAAACAAATAGGAACGTCATATCGCAGTCGGAAAATGAAAGATAATAAAAAAAAAAAAGGAAAATTTTGAGCCTACATAGACCTCGGCCCGTTAACTAGAACTGGAGATATAGACCATTTTATATTTACGACTGTCAATTGTTTATTAATTAATTTTTTGAAGAAAATCTTGTGACAACGTAAAGTTAATATATTAAACTAACTTGTTTTCAATTGTCACACAAATCCATTGGCTTTTCATACATTTTATGGTTTTATAACAATTAATTGATGAACGCCGTACAACGTTCTTTAGTATTTACGCTCCGAGCGACTTGCGCAGTAACGACTTTGTATATATAAAACTCGAAGCGCGCTCAGTTTTAAATGGGCTATAAGTGATTTAAATTAGTTTAAAGAGTCATTGAAAGGTATTTATATCTTATTTTTTAATTTTTTAAAGTTCTTTTTTTGCACCGGGTGTTCCTTAATGCCGTGCTAATATTTCAGAATGTGTTTCCTTACTTCATTTTATGAAGAAAAGTTCATATGAACATATATATGTCCGCAACGGCTTAAATTTTTTGCTACGGAATGTTGAAAATGTTTCTTTTTAATGGTTATTTTTTAATATTTCAGAAAGTACTTTATATATTATTTTCAATTTTGGTATGTATAGGATATAAAACCACATATTATAATTGGAAAAGTTATTTTATTGCTACGCCAGTGGCGTCCCTGCGAACGTGTCTTCTGATTTTTTTATCAAAAGAGTGGTATGCCACTGACATCTTTTCATGTGTATCTTTTTCCTGACTAGCATGATCAATTCTTCATGAAAACGGTCTCTTACGATTTTCTCTTCAGGCACACAGTTCTTGATTGAAACAATTAAATTCAAATTGAAACTAACTACATAGGCACACACGGAGCGTAAACACTTAAAAATGTTGTACGGCGTTCATGAATTAATTGTATGAAAAACTACTGGATTTGTGTGACAATTGAAAACTAGTTAGTTTAATATACCTATTAACTTTATGTTATCACAAGATTTTTTCAATTGACAGTCGTAAATGCAAGATGGTCTATATCTCCGGTTCTAATTAATAAATCGAGGTCAATCTAGGCTCAAAATTTTCCTTTTCTTTATTATCTTTTATATTCTGACAATTGCACTTCGATAAGACGTTCCTGAGGTGAGATATTTCATTTGTTTATTAAGCATTTAAAACGTTGGCGGGGGGGGTGGTAAAAAAAGAGAAAAGAGGCAAGGCTACACAGAATTGGTAGCTTTTATCAATATTTATCGATTGCCGGGGGTGGAGAGTGCAAAAATTACATGGAGAGTCGCAAATCCTTAATAAATAAATTAGCTTATTTGTTGAAACAATTACAATATGCTCGAGATATCAATACAAAAAAAATATGTAAATGTGTATATGTAAATATGAACAACATTTTGACTACAATAAAATATCCGTATGACTTTTCGTTGAACAGGAAAATAATTGTTAATTTAGGTCCCTTAATTTGTTTATAACAATTGAATAGTCAAAGAGAACAGGTTGCTACAAGTCCCAAACGACGGGTATTGATAAAGTAATCATTTTCTTATATCTGAACTTTTTTTATCCGATGCACCGTTTTCGTCACAAAGTCAAAAAAACATCAAAAATTGAGAATTTTCACTAAAAACCATTGTTATTAAAATGATGCCTGTGTTTTATAATTTCTTTAATGTCACCATCGTATTCAGCGCAATTTTTCCTATAAGAATAGTCGATAAAATTGCTGTTTTAAATTTCTGACCAAAATGGATGATTTTGACTTTACAACGATCGGCCAATAGTCCAGACATTCAGAGGAAAAAGGTGCGACAACTTAGAAATTAAGGAATTTGAAGAAATCTGAAATGCTCTCTAAAAATGTCAACTTTAAAATGTACCTGTTAAAAAAGCATGCACATCAAGTACATTTTTTTTATTCACAAAAATATTAATTTAGCATTTTTAATTTTGATATTACACACTCAATGAGCATTGTTTTCACTATGTATAGTGATAGATTACTCAAAAGGTGTAAAGTTCCATAGATGGTATGTAAGATTCCTAAAAGATATTAGGACCTCGAGTTTTATAAAATGGCATAAACATTTTCATCACTTTACAACTTTTAGTAACTTTTACTATAGTTTACAGAGTCATAGAGTTTTTATCAAAATTGCAGTTACAAATTTATGAAACTAATAGCATTTGGTTCCTATATAGGAGTTGGCTATGATGAATATGAAACTTCGTGATCCCACAATAATAACCATAACTTTTATACAACTTTCTTGGCAACTTGCAAGTACAATTGATATTATAAAACCATTAGTAACATTCAGAAGCATTTCGTTACTATTTAGCATCTACCCAATGAATAATGTTTGTTTTGTAAAGGTACTCTGAATATCACCATCGCAATGAAAACTTTAGTATCGCAAATTGTCCATGAAAACTTTTCAATTACCACTTCACACCACTTAAAGAACTTAAATGACTCACTATTTATAGTAAGAAGTAATAGAAATGTAACTGTTACTCTTATAATCTTCCTTATAAACTTTAAATGCAGAACCTCTTCCTTCTTCTTCTTTCTTTCACCACAAACCTCTTTCGCTTTCTTTAGTTGTTAATCTTGAAATTATTACATCTTCCTTTCTAGCAATACGGCGGTTTTTACTCTTTATATGAAATATATTATACATCCTTCAATTATAAATATTATTATACCTGACTTTTATGGCAAATATACCTCTGAAATTTTCATTACTCTAAAACTGGAATTTGTACCTCAAAAAAATAAAGGCGCCACAGAAATTATACATATTTAAGAATTTGAAGTACCGTTTTGTTTTTTCAATTTCACTTTACTCATAACTTATGCTACATATTTATATTTACATAAAATGTGGTATCAACTGGGTATATCAAATTTTAAACCTGGTTTCCGACAGTTTTCTTAAAAGTATTGTAGCATTTGAAATTGCTACATTAATAATAATTTACAATTTATGTTTATTTATGTTAATTCGACTCGAATTAATTCATTTCTTGGAGTATAATGGTATGCAACCACACGTACTTTAATTGGTGCAGCGTGTCGCATATTTGCAAAGATGTTAACTTTTAGAAATCAAACATGTTTTCTTTAAAATAATTTGAGTTGGTGGTGTTAATGGTATATTCTTGTAGTTGAGGTATTACATAATATTTGTGAAATTCAGTCTTTTGATTATTAAGTCCTCTGTTGGTGCATTGTCATTGGTTGAAGCAAATGTTCTAAGAGTGCGCAGGTTGGCAACACTGAGGAAATGTTGGTCAGATTTCCTGTTTTGGGGTCTCTCGTTTTGACAGAGACACGAGGTAGGCGGACGGCGGTCCTGATTTTTCTGGAGGGTTTGGGATTCTACATCGCCATCACAGTTGTGGATTTGTGTTGGTGTCCCTCATCGACTCCTCACCGCCTTGCCGCAAGCGTTCTGTAAATTTCGAGAAGAAATTATTTTGGTTGCCGAAGTTTTGACACCACGTGCTCCTTAAGGTTACGTAATACTCTATAGATGAGAGTGATTGGACAGGCCTATATTTGAGTCAGACTATTTAGAATAGTAGTTATGCATGAGCCCAGCTGTTTGGTGGAGTCATTTTGGTTATATAAGGGAGCCTAGGATTTGGAGGAGTAATAGAAGGAAGTCTATTACTCAGATATTTGGTTACATGTGGGGTCTTGCTGACGTATAGAGAAGTTTCGAATTGGGGAGTTGTTCGCAGCAACCTCCAGGAGATTTATGCAGGAATTTTGGTGCAGTACGGAGTCATAGCAGTAGCCAACGCCAAGTACGTCTAGGAAGCGGTAACCAGTCACGCTGCATTAGTCAAGAAGAATGCCAAGGCTCGAAATAAGTTTTTTTTCATTTGGTTATATATACTTAAAGAAATTATTATAGATTTATTTAGTGATTTTTTGTTCATATATTAAAGTAAATTATACCACAATCTTACAACTATAAATTGAGCTCTAAGTTTATATATAGAGGAAATATTTAAGATTCTTACTGTGAAAGTAACGTATGGTACCATGTGATGCTGATTTACCTTCTACTGTCACACGTTAAATATTTTTAATAAAATATTTACTTATTTTATATCATTAATTAACATCCAAATTTGCACAGTGAATGCAGTAGTTATTGGCTCACAAATTATTGTATATTTATATCACATTTCAGTGATGAACAAATTTTATTTCTTAGTAATATTTTTAATTCGCTGTTGTAAACTATCACTCATTGTTGCGTAGAACATTACTCATAGTTGCGAGAGAATCTCATTCTTAAAGCGGTATTTAATCAGGTATAGTTTTGATTAGAAAAAAAACATATAGGATTTCTTTTAATGCGTATGAACCACGTTTGGGTAGTACCTGAAGTATTCATTTACTTTTTGTCGTACATCTCACTTTTGTTGTTGATAAATATTCATGTCTACACGTTTCTGTATTTCCTGCCAACGTTCCTGATATATGTTTGATATGTACCACGATCTTCAGTTTAAAGTATTATTTAGTGCAATATACATTTTAACGTTACTAGTAAACTTTAAAAATTACATCGCTTGATAGCTAGAAATATAATTTTGTTCCTTGGCTGGCAAGATTATTTAACCACATTTTATTATCAGCCCAGTGGCGCCATTTGAGTGTCCATGTTCTCCACCAAAAAAACTAGCTGCCATTCGCAGGTGAAACACTATTTTAATATTTAGGTATTAAGATTGTTACAGTATCAATATGACGTCCACTAACAGGGTAGAAAATATAGCATCCATATTGAAAATACTAAAAGCACACTATAAAACTGATAAGAAACTTCTTAAAGCGTTATTCTGTATAGGAAACACGAAACAGAAAAGTGTGTAATGGATTTTAAGCGAAAATATTCTACATCAGCAGCCCTTCATTTTTAAAATCGGAACGCGGGTATTCAAAAATATATGTATATGGAGAAGAAGATCAACAAGAGAAGATCAACAAGCTATGAACATATTAGTAATATTCGTTGAAATGGCAAAAAGATCATCGTGCATCTTCTGGACACCAGCAAACAGACAGGCAGATATGCTGCAGTTTCAAATGCTATGAAAGTATGTATTCATTTATAGCATGATGTCGAGGTTTAGTAAACACAGTGGCCAAGTGCAATATAAAAGTGCAGCTTTTAGATTGCATTAGTACGTAGATTGATTTAGATATCTTAGTTAAGCATTCAGTTTTGTGGTATGTGCATATGATATTCCATAGTTATACTTATCTCGATCATTACTTTTGGATAAAAGCAAGTTTTTAATTAAATAGTAGTAGTATACGAAAGTGTTCTTAAATGTTACTAATGGTTTTGTAAAAGTAACTATAATTGTATAAAAGTTACTGTCGTTATTGTGGAACTAGGAAGTTTAATATTCATCACAGTAAACCTCTTTATTGGAACTGACTTATAACTTTGTGATCACACCCTCTATAATAACTCTTTGTGTAAACCATAAGTAACAGTTACTAACTGTTTTAAAAGTTTGTGGTAGAAATGTTCCCATTGCCATTTTGTAAAACCTAAGGTAATAATATCTTTTAATAATTTTACATATCTTCTATGGAACTATGCATCTCTTTAGTAATTTAAAAACGACTTAGATCAATTCACAACCTTATTAAACCAATTATAAAAACCGCTGCCTAAGAAATCACTACTTCCACATCCAGATTTTTCATTCCAGTCACTTTAAAGAAAAGATTTTGCCTATATTTGTACTCTAGTATATGAAAAATCTTATAAAAAACCTGAGGCCTTCGCTACTAGTATGTTTACCAAATCCTAAATTTCCGTACTCTCACCTTACTTATTTTCCCTTATTTACTCTTATTTAACCCCGAACCCTTCAACGGAATCATCTCAAAATATAATCTAGTTCCAGATGTCGTTATAATACGTACGTATACCAAATTTCAAGTGAATATCTCAATTTCATTTTATCAATCCCGTTTAATAATAGAGTAGGGGTGGGGTTATTGGGGTTGGGTTGAAAAATGTTATAAAAAATCTGAGGCCCTATATGTTAGTACATATACCGAATTTCAAGTTTCTGTACAGTTTTACTAGCTTGCTTTACTTATTTTGCCCTATTTAACCTCCAACCCTTCAACGGAATAATCCCAAAATATAATATAGTTCCTGATATCATTATAATATATATGTATACCAAATTTCAAGTGAATATCTCAATTTTATTTTATCAACCCCGTTTAGTAATAGAGTGTGGGTAGTGTAGTTCAAGAAATCTAAGGCCTTGTCTTCTACTACATACGCCGAATTTCAAGTTTCTGTACTGCTACCAGCTTGCTTTACTTATCTTCCTCTATCTAACCCCCAACCCTTCAACGGAATAATCCCAAAATATAATATAGTTCCTGATGTAATTAAATTATATACGTATACCAAATTTCAAGTGAATGTCTCAATTTTATTTTATCAACCCCTTTAATAATGGAGTGGGGGGTGAAGGCATGGAAAATATTTTTTAAAAATTTGAGTGCTTGGCTTCTAGTACATACACCAAATTTCAAGTTTCTGTGCTCTTACCAGCCTTCTTTACTTATTTTTCCTTGCTTACCCCTATTTAACCCCAAGCCTTCAACGGAATCATCTTAAAATGTAATCTAGTTCTAGATGTCGTTATAATACATACGTGTACAAAATTTCAAATGAGTATCTCAATTTTATTTTATCAACCCCTTTAATAATGGAGTAGGGTTGGTGGGGGGTTGAAAAATATTATAAAAGACCTGAGGTACCCCTATTTAACCACCCTTCAACGGAATAACACCAAAATATAATCTAGTTCCTGATGTCATTATAATATATACGTATACCAAATTTCAAGTGAATATCTCTATTTTATTTTATCAATCCTTTAATAATGAAGTGGGGGTGTTGGGATATATTTCCAATCCACTACGTAGATGTGGAAGTAAAAAATAAGTTACTTCAGGTGACAAAAACTGTTCATTGGGTATGAACAATAGTCGAATTTTCACGGACATTTCAAGGCCGAATTTTGTAAATTATTGCTTTTTAATTACATTCAACTTACTTTTATCCGAAAGTAATGATCGAGATAAATGTAAGAATGGAATATCATATATTATATCATAATATCATATGCGCATAACACAAAACTTATATTATTATTAGTTCATATCTAAAATAAATAGATACTAATGCAATCTAAATGCCGCACTTTAAAATTACCCGCACAATGTTTTTAATTAAGTAAATCTAAATAAACCTGCACAGTCTATATTACGTGAATACATATTTTATAAGCATTTGAAATTGTAGCATATCTGTCTTACTGCCTGCTTTTCCTTTGAGGTATTTTGACGAGTATTACTTATATTTCATTGTTGTGTCATCTGATTGATTGGTCTTGCTTTGTACAATCCATAAAATGATATTTGCAGCAGACCTGCCGAGGATAAATATTTCTGTAGAAATCTTGAATCATCTTCTTTACGTACACACTTTATAATTGTTTTTTAACCATAATAAGTTTAGGGCTTTTTGATTTTCTGACTTTGGTACTATTAAACAGATATGAAAAAAATCTGTCTAACCTATGCATTATGTATAACTAACGTTCATTATCATTTATAATCGGCAATTGAAATCCATTGAAAACACTCTGCTGTTATGTGTATATAGAATGGGTGTAACTATTCATATCTAAAAATGTATGCTTTTTTTAGATGTAATACTTATTTCCTCTGGAAATGAATTATGATAATGTTGTTGAACATGTTGAGGGTTAAATGTGAATAAAACGTATTTAGTAAGAGTAAAATAAAAATTGATTTAAACCGTTGCGAAACAAATAATTAATACTTTAATCTATTTCTGAGTCGCGATAGTGGCCTAGAAATGAAAATAGAATCTAAATCTACCGTGAACGTCTGTAAGGACCTAGAAAAGCGGGAAGCAGTGGATAAATTTATTTTACTATTTTTCAGACCGTATTTGCTGTGTCTTCATATGAAATATCGCACTCTTGCAAACTTTTTTATTTTTGAGTTTTGTAAAAATCATGATTTCTAAAATTTTCTGTTCTCGGTCAATTCCGGCCAACTCGTTCAAAAAGTTGAACAAATAGTTCTTTGGCAAACTACTTCATTTTAATTTTCTTGCGATTTTTTATGAGAAATTTATAAAATAAAGTTGTTATAACTTAAGAGAACATATTGAAGACATGAAATTCGAAATTTAACATAAAGAATTACTGTTCACTAACAAATGCACTTGAGTACCCTAAATTTACACTTGATTTATTATAAGAAGTAATGATGAACTAGTTTAACAAAATAGATTCTACCAGAAACATCCATGTTACGTAGTATACGAATGAGATAGTTTGTCCTCAGAAGTTTGCATTCTAAAAATTATTATTAATTTTCATTACTATTATTAAATTAATCAGGTTAAGCTGATGTATTTTCTAATGGTTTAAAAACACTTTTAAAAGTTCCTGGTAGAGCGGATCTGGATTTGGAAGCCAACAATGGCATTGGAAATTTTCTTTTGCCATTCAAGTTTTTCTTGCAATTATTCTCTGTTTTAGTCAAGAACTGTGCGACTGACGAGGAAAATTCAAGACACAGTTTTCATGTTGAATTGATCGCATGGAAGAATGTCAGTGGCGTACCACTTTTTTGGTAAAAAATATCATAGGACATGTTTGCAGGGACGCCACTGGTGAAGCTATGAAATAACTTTTTTAACTAAAATATGTGGTTTTGTATCCTATTGACAAAAACCAGAATTGAAAATAATATCCAAAGTACTTTCTGATATCTTAAAAAATAATGAATAAAAGAAGATTTTCAACACCTTGTAGCAAAAAATTTAAGCCGTTGCGGACATATGTTCATATGAACTTTTCTTCATAAAATGACCTAAGGAATCACACCCTGAAATGTTAGCACATCATTAAGGAACACGCTGTATAACTCTCCGTTTCAGCCCGAAAATATTCTTTGATTTGATTTTCCTTTTAACACAAGTTGAATAGAGAGTTAAACTTCCCACCTTGACCACAATTAAGCTTTACACTTTCCCTACATCCACCAAAAGAGGTCCCTATCATCCCTAACATTCCTCTTTCCTGGAGAATTCATCGGTTTAACACTTGAAACCACCGACAAAAAACTTTTTCCGAGAATTCTTCAATTGCCCGTAACTCAAGATCTAATTCATATTTTTGGACAAAATTAAGCTCATGTTATGAATTTTCAAATTCTCTTTAACTCTGCATTAGACTTTTTTAATTTCCGAGTTATCGCCGGCCGAGGCAAGATAATCTCGAAAACGCTAAGAAATTTCGCGCCCATGGTATAAACACTATTTTTTATGCAACCGGCAATTATATTCAGTTCGATGCTGAAAATGACACAACCGTTTATGCTATATATAATTTTAGCGGTGACATGTCACAACGTTTCTATGTAAATGGTATATTCTGTTTGGATACAAAACTTTTTGACAATTCTTGAAAAATCGTGAAAATGTCTGACAGCGATAATGATATTTCAGTTTTTTGCACTACGCCAGAGCTAAAAGGTATCGCTTTCTGATTTTATACTTGGAAAATGGCATGGCGTTACTTCTGTACTCTTTCCAGCTTGATTTACTTATTTTTCCATATTTATCCCTATTTAACCTCCAACCCTTTAGCGGAATTATCTCGAAATATAATCTAATTGGAGACGTCGTTATAGTACATACATGTATCAAATTTAAAGTTAATATCTCAATTTGATTTCATCAACCCTTTTAATAATGGAGTGGAGATAAGTGGAGAGAATATAATAAAAAAATCTGAGGCCTTGGCTTCTAGTATGTAGACCAAATCCCAAGTTTGTGTACTCTTACCAGCTTGCTTCACATATTTTCCCCTATTTAACCCCCAACCCTTCAATGGGATCATCTCAAAATATAATCTAATTACGATGATGTCGATCTAATACATACATGTACTAAATTTCAAGTGAAAATCTCACTTTTATTTTATAAACCCTTTTAGAAGGGGTTGAAAAATGTTATAAAAAAATCTGGGTCCTTGCCTTCTGGTATATACACCAAATTCCAAGTTTCTGTACTCTTACCAGCTCGCTTTAGTTGTTTTACCCTATTTATCCCAGTTTGACCCCCATCCCTTCAACGGAATCACATCAAAATATAATCTATTTCCAGGTGTCGTTATAATATATGCGTGTTCCAAATTTCAAGTGAATACGTCAATTTTATTTTATCAACCCCTTTAATAATAGAGTGGGGTCGGTGGGAGATGGAAAATATTGTAAAAAATCTGAGGTTTTGGCTTCAAGTACATACACCAAATCCCAAGTTTCTTTATTTCTGTACTTTTACCAGCTTGCTTTACTTATTTTTCTATATTTGCCCCTATTTAACCCCCAACCATTCAACGGAATCATCTCAAATTATATTCTAATTACAGATGTCGTTACAGTACATACATGTACCAAATTTCAAGTGAAAATTTCAATTTTATTTCATCGACCTTTTAATTAATGGAGTGGGGAGGTTGAGGGGTTGAAAAATGTAATAAAAAATCTTAGACCTTGGCTTCTAGTATATACACCAAATCCCAAGTTTGCGCACTCTTATCCGCTTGCTTTATTTATTGTCCCCTATTTAACCGCCAACCCTTCATCGGTATCATCCTAAAACATAATATAATGTTTAATATATACGTCGTGTACTAAATTTCATGTGAATATCTCAATGTTGTTTTATCAACCAGTGTAATAATTTAGTGGGGGTGGTAGAAGGATGGAAAATATTATAAAGAAATCTGAGGCCTTGTGTTCTAGCATATACATCAACGTCCAAATCTTTATACTCTTACCAGCTTGCTTTAATTATTTTTCCCTATTTATCCCCAACCTTTCATCGCATAAGTTCAAAAATCCAGTTCCAAATGTCGTTATAATACATACGTGTATAAAATTTCAGGTCAATATTTCAAACTGTTCCAGAGAAAACGTGCGTACAAAAAAGTTACAAACAGACAAACATACTAACAGAAAATTTTGTTTCCACTCAAATTTAAAATCTCAACGTTTTATTTCATTATAAGCCTATTACAACAAAAATAAAATTTGAATTTTTTTTTACGATTACTATACTTCCAATCCACTATGTGGATGTGGAAGTAGTAACAATTTTTGGTTGTCATATTTTAGACATTTCAATTTTGAAGTGACGTAAACGTCAATTATGAAAGCATTTTAGTTTTTTGACCGTTACTAAGAGTAACGGCCGTGAAATTGATTTTCTCAGACACTTCTCGTAGGGCTGCACAAAAAAGTAATTTTTGCAAACTTTTTGTGCAAGTATCTCCCCCCTCTCGAGTATGAGACTTATGATTTTCAGAGAATAATTGGATGATACAAACTTAAAGAATGGCAAAGCAATATTCAAATTTCGTTCCTGCCAGATCCACTCTATATCGTCAGTCAAATTTAAAAAGATGCCTGGATTATAGCGTTATTCCTGGCGCATTCGCCATATTTCAAAATAAATAGCGCCGGTCAGTGCAATGAAAATTATCTAGATATATCAACAACAACTATAGTAAACAGCAAAACACTGAACACTTTACTACCACTAAGCAAGTTAGCATCATCTGTAAATGACTCATTTAAAGACATTATTGCCTACTCGCTCTGTCACTGTTAATGTTACATAAAACAATACTTTCCTTAGCTAGGCTTAGAAAATAGGAATCATCTTGAATATCCCTTCTATAGGTAAAGTCGTTGCACTCAAGAATTGAATAGTTAACTTTAGTGTTTAAAAATTAACTTGCTTTTAATTTGATAAAATGTGGTAATCGGGAGCTTTTGGAATTGTTAAACGCGAGTCTAAAGGTACTTTGTAACATTTTCAAAATCAATAGTATCGGTCAAAACAGTTTACATTGTAAATTATAGTCTCTTTCCGGTGTTCGCCAAAATTTTATTACACATTGACTTGTGTTATACTCAATTTTCACAAAATCTTCGAATAAATATGGACGCTAAAAATGGAAAACCAAAGATTTTAATCTATAAGAGATTATATATTCAGGCACGATTGTTGGGCTCGGTGAATAAGTAATAATTTTCAATGTTTTCATAATTCAAGATAATGGCAAACAATCAACTTTCTATAGAGTATGTGTTCCTGAAGTGTTTTTTGACTACAAATAATTAGATATGACTCTTTTATTTTAGTGCATTCTCAAACATAATAATTAGATATATGTTTTTGTTATTTGCTTTGGAAATCTAACTCCAAATTTGTATCTAACTTTCTCTGGTGTTACATGTTGTCCAATTCAAACCTACTTGAATTTTCTCTGTTCGCCATCATGAATTTTTGAAGTAATTCTAAATTATTGTTCACTTACCTAAAAAATTGCCGATTACTAATTTCAATCATTTGTTTCTAACGTTCGTAATCTAATTCTTCTGGTTTTGAGAGAGAAAGCGAAGCGAAAAATATCAACGCTTTGATTAATTTTTCTTTATACGGAGGCCTGTTGCATCTTGCAGAGGTATCGTCACCTATATATTATGCCATTCAGTGTCCCTTTGCTGTATAGCATGTCTGACAGAATCACTCCACCTGTCGTTCTTTTCTAGCAGTTAGTGGATGTTAACTCAATGGTATGCTAACTGTGAAATAATTTTAATTACGATATTATCCCCAAGAAGTGATTGGACTCCACTATGAACTGTATGACCTCATTCCCCTTTACCTAACAGAAAATCCCAGATTTTCGAGAAGTTAAGAAAACATAAAAAACATTATAAATTCCATTCTAACATCGATTCAACGTTTTGGAAGGAATCCTCTTCGCCCGTTACCAACTTATTCAATTAGTAATAGTTTTATAGTGTCCTCTGATCGGCTAACGTAGTCAAGAAGAAAAGCATAAGATATGAAATATGGTATTGTAGGGTCGCTTGTATTTTGGAGAATTGGTGCGATGTCGCAACAATGCACAGTGGCGTATTTGAACAAGCTATTACGCCAAAATTATTTCAGCTTTTAAATGAGGTCATATTGGGTAAATAATTTTGTTGGAGGGTCACTTTAGTCATTATGAGCTCAATTTGATGAAAATACGTAACTTTTTCTAAAATATCGTATTACAATATATCAATTTGCTTAGAAAATAATGACTTGATATTGATACGTATAATTAGTAATATGAAAAAATGTCTTCTTCATCTGAGGGGTATTTTCTTCATCCAACATTATGTCTTCGTCCGAGACCATGTCTTTCTCATCTGAATGTGCTTCGTCTGATCTTGAAAATGCACTTTCAAAGTCAACTTTAAGAAGCAGTACCTAATTTCCGTTGTTAATTACTTTCTTGAAGTTAACTTTCGGCCAGCCTGATGAGGCAAATACTCCACTGTGCAACTTCCTAAGATCCACATCTTCTACGATAATTGTAAAAAGTTTAAATTGTTTAAATAAATTGTAATTCTTTAAAAAGTTCACAGATCTTAAGCGTATTGAAAATACCAGATGCAACTATACTGTTCTTGGAGTCCAAGGATGGATGGCTAGGATGATAGGTATTTTCAGCATTTGCATTAGGTACCATTGCCGATTAGTGATAAAATAAAAAACATAAAAACTTTTATCAAGTTTAATAATATCACTTGGGTTCATTGTAATTGGACCCATGTTTATTGATAAAATTTTTATAGGTTAACCCAGCTATCATCTGTCAAATTTTGTCATACAGCTTGTATACTGCTTTTCTACTGTACTTTTTTATATCATACTTAGATGTGTTTGATAATTGTATTTACATAATTTTAAATATATTTGTCCATACTATCGAATTAAGCCAGTCCATGTTTTATTGGATTATTTTGTTTTTTAAATGTTAATTTGAAAGTGCCGGTGTTCTGTAAGAAATAACGCAAGTTATGCAAACTAAGTGACATGCGATATGGCAGTGTCGGCATGTATCATAAGAGACCATTAAGTTTAGGAGTGTTTATGTTTATATTTTAGTTTCGAGATACTGCTTGAATTGTTATTAAAACGTGATATCCCTAATAGCATGGCGTTGAGTGAACGGTACAGATCCAAGGCAGGCGTAGCGGCCTGGACAGAATCTGTCGCTCTCGATACGTTTTTCCAAAGATGGGTCCTATATCATGCACCCAGTAGTATTTTCCATACTAAAACGTTTAATCTTTAACTCAAACGAATTAATTATAATAATCTGAGCAAAGTAAACAGTAATTAACAAAAATATGCGATTCTCTACTTATGGGACCATTCTTAAGCCCTATAAAAAGATCTTGTGGGGATTCAATTTAAAAACGAATTATAATTCGTATTCTCTGGACAATTCTGAAGAGGGAACTTGTCTGCGATTTCTATTCACTGCATTTTAACAATTTTATCGCTAGTTTACAAATAAATTTCTTCTACCCATAAGAGTAGCTACGTGAGAGATTTTGGAGATCAAATTTCGAAATTTCGTTTACCCATAAGAATACTTGAGAGACTTTGGAGATCAAATCTGGGAATCACTTTTTTAGGATTGCCAACAAGTCTAGAGGTTGAGACGAAATGTTTTATAAACTTGATGTTTTGAGCCACCCTGATAAAGACATAGATTTAACTCAAGGGTTTCGTTGAATTCTTTCTCTTTGAAAACACCTCGTTCTATTCTGCTGGTTGGATCGGTAACAAATTTTATAATCTGTTCGTGGCTCTGGCTGCACTAGAGATACTAACGAGGTGAACTCTAAAAATGTTAGTATTAAGATATGTCAGAATAGTACATCGATACACATACAGTGAAGAGTGGCAGATTAGCAAGTTAAGGTAAGTAAAAGTTATCCTTTACCGTATATTCTAGGAATAAGATCATTAGTCGTCTTCTAAGAGATGTAACAAATCACTTTGAGAGTGGAAGAAACCGTCAAACGATATAGAAGGCACTGCTAGTGCCCTTATCATATAAATTTTTGTTGTTACCTTCAGACGCAAGGTAACATTGTCCACAAGCACATTGCATACATTTCGCTAGGAGGTTAAATTAGTTTTGATTGCCAAAGTTGCAAGTAGGTCAAATATTGTGAGCTTATATGATCCTTAAATTAGGTGAAAACTATTAGCTTTAATACAAAACATACACCTCTAATTTATGCATTAGATAAAATAATCCAGAAGTATATTATAACTATATTTAAATTTACCCCTGGAAAAGAAACCGACGCTTTCAATTTTCTGAAATTGCATCCAGTTTACGAAGTTACCCCAGCAAGCGCATTGCGACATATACCTTTATGATCGCTGAGCGGAATATGATATCAATATAATTTTAGTAGGAAAATGTAATATGGTTAAATTTAAAATTAAATTGTTTTAATAATATCATGCATATTATTATATGTACAGTTTGTAATTTATTTTAAATGAAATTTTATATTATAAAAATATAAACAAACAATATTGTGGATCTTGTCAGAACGTAACGTGATTGAAATCGGTTTGATTAAAAACTGATTTTAATAAGGCATATAACAAAATATCTGGTGCTTTCACTAATCAAATATCACGTTAGTAGCATCACTATAAGAGTGCAGCTAAATCATATTTTTAGAAGTAGACCAAGGCCTCAATTAAAGAAATAAAATAATTTTATCCAAAATCAATAACGCCCTTATAAGTGTATCAGACAATTTAACGTGATGTACATGTTTATGCTGTTTTTTAAGCACATTTGACGACAGGTAGAACCCCCGTACTCGTATGCGTGAAGCGAAAATGTACTTGTGTGTGCAGGATTGGAGATTTCTCGCACATATCTCGCAGAAACGCATATCTTGACTTCCAGATGTTCTTAGGTGCGAAACAAAGAGTGCTGCTCAATCAAATGCGGAGGCTTTGGAACGTTACGAAATTATTGAGAGATGATATCTGATACAAGAAGCTTTAATACTGGCAGAGAAGGGTAAAAAAGGCTCTGAAGGCCATTTTTTGGACTGAATCATTTTGTGATTTATTGAAAAGATACATAACTGAAGAGAATCTAGAATGGAAAAGAACAGAAAAAGTCCTATTGGAGGAACGCTCCAGAGGCCAAAGGCAAGCGAAAATAGTTCATAACTTATTCGACAAAGAGTGTATTGCTATATTTGTTAGTACAAGAAAGTTCATTAATATATTATACTTCTGTTTTGCGACTTGCAGGGGTTGTAGAAGTCACGAAAATATAGTTAGAGCTTTGTGTCTGTGGAGACTTTTGTTTGTAAGAGTTTAAAGAGTAACGTACTAAAATTTTTAATAATTTTGCCAAAAGGCAGTTTCCATAAGAAAAGTGCGGGGTCTTCTTCAGCACTTGTAGTATTTGTTTAAGGAGCTAATAGAGTATTTTTTTATTCGCATGTTCCTGATCCAAGAAAATTAATTTACCATTCAATATTCCTTCAAGAGTAGGATCCGACAAGCTAACGATAAGATTTCAAGAGCTAAACCTTTATTTCTTGACAAATTTGGAGTTACACAACTTATCCATACTTATTCTTATAATATCCTATACCTAGAATGTGCAACAATTATATAAAAAGTGCAGTAAATCGGTGAAGATTATAATGGTTACCTTGTTTCATTGTTACTACCATTTTTAATTTGCCTTGCGGCAAAAGGAGTTGTGGTTTTCATTGTTTTTTATACACTTTTGTTATGTTGTCCCAGACCTGCCACGCTCAGGCCTTCAATTGCCACAGCGCTACGCACCGTGGATGTTTGGCTGGCCACGTGCCGTGTACTCGGGAAGCATTTTTTATTCCAATTTAAATGAAGTTCTATTGATTTGAATACATTATTAATTTGCGTATGTCTCGTACGACTTCCTCGTTGAATTGACCTATATACGGGTTTTTCATTATTGTTTTGGCACTCCAGTGAGTTTATCCACTTCACTTTCTACTACTTCGACAGTCGTAATGTGATTGTTTATATACTCTCTCTTACATGTTCTTGTAAAATATAATCATGATTGTGTTGCCCTCCACTTATTTTCGTTCTAAAATAATTATAATCGAATGTTAACTCTTCCAGAAATATTGGCAGGGCAGTACCAAGTCATTATATATATATATATATATATATATATATATATATATATATATATATATATATATATATATATATATATATATATATATATATATATATATATATATATATATATATATAACATCGAATATTTTAAATAGAAATTTTAAAATTAAGTAATTATTTAAGTTTTTATTCTTTAATGTTGCTATTAAAGAGTAAGCTACTGCGTCGAAGCATTTATGGTCTGAAAACTTTTGCAACAAATTCATTTTGCGCATAAGTAGACGCGCAGACTCAAACGCACAGATGTCAAAAATTAAACTACGCATACGCAATGTTTTATAGTATGGGAGCTGGGAAACAAGAAAATGGTTGTCACTTGGTTGTCACTATTAACGAGTTGATTGTTAGCTGCAGCAACAGTGGATCGCAGTCGATTTAAAGTATCATTGGATTAATGAAACAGTGAATTTTGAATTTGTACTTGTGATTGGCCGGATATGCAGTGAATTATGAATCGATAATTCACTACAGTGAATTATAGGTAAGATTATACTAATGATTGTCATATAATTAAATGACTATAGAAAAACATTTAAAATAATGATATAGTATTAAATTATATACTATACTATTTTATTAAAACTGAAAGCGTTGAGCACAAAATGATGCTATAGGAGTTATTTCATATTCTATATTAATCAACTATTAAACTCAACGCTTTTAGTTTTAACAATCTGTATAAATTATTTTAAAATTTATAAGACCAGAAAGAAAAAAAAAATTTTCGACATTTATAAAAGCGTTAGTTTTAAAAGTATTTTTTAATATGCTTTATTAAACTCTTTTTAGTTTTAGTGATAAAATATTGAGTGTATTTTGAAGAAATAGCTAATCCACCATATTGAGACGTCCGCCACTTAGGATGACATCACATAATTTATCATATTTTACTCGTCAAACTCTTTCATTTGGTACCCATGTCAAGGGAATTGTGGGTATCCGTCTTCTTGGGGCGTCCGCCATATTGGATTTAGAATGATAATAAATATACTATATTCCATTATCATTGGACTTATGGACGTGCTCATAATTTCAAAGCTCTAGTTTAATTAGAACGAATCGAAATCTTGATTGCAATATTTGCCGGACAAAGGAAATGAGTTAATAAAGGCGTTGTGTCCGCCATATTGGATTTAGAACGATATTAGATATATAATATAGCATTTTCATCGGACTTATACACGTGTGCAAAATTTCAAGGCGAGTTTAATTAGAAGTAGTCGAAATTTTGATTGCAACATTTCCTCAAGAGAGAATTAATAGAGGCGTTATAAAAAAGACGTTTATCTTGAACTATTGCCAAAGTGATAGGATGACATATACCGTAAAGTCTATTTTGCCATGATTTATGTTCGATAGAATTAATTATCTCGCACAAAGCTCTTCTAATGATGAGTTTCCAAAAAGGCCACCTAGCTCCAGCTTATTTCAACGAAGATTTGCTATGATGTCCCATTGATTTCCTCTGATTTCTCCTTGATTTTCTTTGATTTCCTCTGATTTCCCCCTGATTTTCTCATGATATCCTATAATGTGTATATAAGATTTCCCATGTGGTTTGCCCCTCGCCCAAATCTATAAAAATTGCAAATATATTCTTCTTTCCAGCATGTAATTCCTGAAATGTTAAATTAAGTAGAAATTTTTTTAGACAACCAAAAAAGATATTTTCAAGAATTATAAATTTTTAAACTAACAAAGTAACCTAAATCAATTTACCTAATTTTATATTAAGACTTGAAGACTCTTATCTTCGTCAGTATGATTGTAACTAGGTGGTTATATCGTTACAATCTTTGCCCAATTTAAATCATAACTGACTGAACTAACAACAAAGCTCTATAACATATGAGTTCTGCCGCATGCTTCCTACGCTTCTTCCTGGTATTATTTATTAGGATTATGATACAGCCTACTCCCTACAATATTAGTTTTTGGAACTTTCTCAAACTAGATGGTGGAACTGCAACTTTAGGTAATGTTATTTAACAGAGAGATTTTGTTATTGCTCCTGTCTCATGTAGGAAGCAATTTGTACGTTTCTGTGCAATTTCTCGAATTAGTTTTGAAATAGTTTGAAAGTACAGGCGTAAAAGTTATTTCGTGGTATAATGTTAGAAATTGTTTCTAAAAGTGAATAAAGCAGAGCAGGCTGAAATCGCTTCAGCGAATAGCGTCAGTTGAATGAAGTTATATCACAAATTAATCTTAATCTAATTAGTAAAATATGAAAATTAAGATTTAATGAAATGCAGTCAATAATAAACAATTTTTTAATGTGATTTATAGATCAAATTTCATACCTTGTCCTCATTATTTTCATCAAAATTATTGTTATACACAGACAGCTATTTAAAAAATTTAAATTAAAGATATAAGTAGTCTGTTATTAGAGATAAATTTCCATCCTTAAGTATTATAGCGTGTCATCCTAGATCAAGTCAGTTTATGTAAAAATCGTCTGTACGATATGTTATGAAGTAGTTTCTTCCGGGTTTTGCCGCGGTCGTCGAACTTGACTTGACGTTTCGCTGATCATGCTCTTAGCTTCTTCAGAAGGGTTCCAAAGACTGAAGTTATCGACTCCAGTATAGGCTCCTTCTTAGGATGCTCTACGGCTTCCGCCTGTGCAGACCTCCCTCTTGTTCGGTCTCCATCGTAAACTTGATGTTTGGATGACGATTGTTTAAATGATCGAAGAAGATAGCTAACAACGAGAGAGGTTTGCCTTTCTTAGATGTATTGGTGAACCGTTCAAACAATGGTAAACTGGCCCATGGAGTTTATAGGAAGAAAACGCATACTGATCGTTACCTGCATGCTACATCACACCACCATCCACAACAAAAGAGGTCGCTGATAAGAACTTTGTTCCACAGAGCTGCAACAATATGTGACGAAAAGAGCAAACCCGAGGAACTTAAAAACGTCCAACAAGCACTAGAAAAGAATGGTTACAGGCAAAGAGATATGCAACGAATTATTAATAGACAGATAAGAACAATAACTGAAGAAAAGGAACAACCTACAACATATGCGTGCTTACCATTCGTCGCCGGAGTCACGGATAGGCTAAGAAGAATTCTATCAAAAAAGAAAATAGGTGTACGTTTTCGAACAGTGAAGAAAATACAACAGTTGCTTCCCTCAAACAAGGACCCAATCCCTAAACTGTTGACGAAAGGTGTTTGCCAGTTGGACTGTATATGCGGAAAAAGTTACATCGGACAAACAGGGCGAAGTATCCAGTGCAGAATCAAGGAACATCAGAGATATACTAGACTCGGATACACAGATAAGTCGGCTGTAGCAGAACATGTTCATTATAATGAGAACCATAAAATCAAATACGAGAACGTTAGAATATTGGACAGAAGTGCACGTTATTACCCAAGAATTATTAGGGAATCACTGGAAATTATGAAAAATAAGAACAATTTCAACAAAGAAGATGGGTATCGACTAAGCAATACATGGAGACTAGCTTTGCCAAGTACCAGTAATGTAATCGGTCACGATCAACGGAGCACGACGAATGTGCAACCAAGCGTAGCAGCGCCCAGGTATATAACGAGGAGCCGAACTCAACAACTTCAGTCTTTGGAACCCTTCTGAAGCTGACAGCATGATCAGCGAAACGTCAAGTCAAGTTCGACGACCGCGGCAAAACCCAGAAGAAACTACTTCATTGGACAACGGCCGTGAAAACCTGCATTGCACTATTGTACGATAATATGTTGGTTGTTGGTATCAGTTAGTTCCCAATTCTACTTTGAGAGAAAGAAAAAATTAAGGTATTACAGGAAGTAAAGTAAAAAAATATAAAAAAGTACATACAGGGTGGGGTATTTAATTTGGCAAACGCGAATTCCTTGAAAAAGATGAGTTTTCAGACAATAGTTTCATCATTTGAAAAGTGGCTAATGGCTATATTTTTTAAAGTTTGTTGGAGGACTTCAAGGTTATCCATAGATCAACTTTGGTTTTTTACCCTATTACCCCTATTTTTTTACAGATTCATATTCTGCTCTAAAAAACTTTTGCTTCTACCAGTTTTTTATTTGGATTCACTGTTTGCGAATAATTAAGCATTGAACGTGGAAGTAGCACATATATGTAACTGGGAAACAAAACATTTTATGGAATTATTTAAGGGTTAAAACTTTTTTACTATTGATTTTAGTGAAGAAACTCATCAGATGATTTAGCAGATCATTTTGTTCCAAATAATTTTCTCTCATCTTTTTAATTTAGTTTCTTTGAAGAGGTGTTAAGACGCTGCAAATGAATCAAACCAATACTCCATTCAAAACACGCGATACGGTGCAGGAAAGAATACGAAAATCGGGGTCACACAACCGTAAAAGTTGGAAACACCCCTAAAAACGCCACAAAGCACCACCTTTTAGAGGGTTCCTCGCGATAATTTTAATAAAAATCAAATAGGGTCCTATGAAATCCCCTTTTCTTAATATTAATTTGCAAGGGTGGTTAATTTTATACCACATATAGCCAAATTATATGATTAAAGATAATCAGATAGTGTTAAAAGCACCCCTATATTGACTTAAAATTGAAAAGAATTGGTAAGAAATATGTTTTCTTACTTTCTGCTTCAAATTTTGTTGAATGGGTACTGCCGGGCAAAAGTAATTTGTTCTCAACCCTTAAGGGGGTAAAATTATCCCCTCCTACCCCCAAATTGAAGCAGGCTTTGAAAGACGAGTTAACCTTTTGTTTGCATTTTACTAAAAAAATATTACTAAGAAATGTTTAATATTATTTTTTTATTTCGTTTTAGGGGTGGTTTAACCCTCCAAGAGCGTTAAAAAATAAACATTTTTGTTGATATTTCATCAAGAATAAACTGAAAATGCAAAAAAAAATCGTTTTTCGAAGCTGGCTTCAATTTAGGGGCAGGAGGGGACAGCTTTACCCCCTTAAAGAAAGAAAATATTTTTTGCAATTTTTTTTTAAATTTTAAGTCGATATAGGAGTGGTTTTAACCCTCTCTGATTATCCTCAAAAATATTATTTGGCTATATTTGGTGTAAATCAACTACCCTTGCAGACTAATATTTAAAAATGGGAATGGGGATTTCATAGGATCCTTTTTGATGTTTGTTAAAATTATCGCGAGAAACCCTCTAGAAGGGGTATTTTTGGCGATGTTAGGGGTGTTCCCCAACTTTTAG
Source organism: Stenurella melanura (assembly GCA_963583905.1). Classification (NCBI taxonomy): domain Eukaryota; kingdom Metazoa; phylum Arthropoda; class Insecta; order Coleoptera; family Cerambycidae; genus Stenurella; species Stenurella melanura. Next base: position 104,149,415 of record OY757312.1, read on the forward strand.
GATTGCGAGACTTCGATGTTCGTAAACGTATAGTCAAAGTAGTTTCAGACCAGGGTTCTCTCGTGCACCATTTCACGCATTTTGAATGGAGTGTTGGTACAAGCCCTTTGCAGCGTCCTAACACCTCTCCAAAGAAAATTAATTAAAACAATTTGCAGAAAAATTATTCGCAATAACATGATCTACAAAAAACATCTGATGAATAAAATCAATAGAAAAAAAGTTTTAACCATTACATAATATTTTTCTTGAACATTTTACTCTATTTTTAATTATAATTTTTTCATTTTCAATTTTACGATGAGAAGTATCTAAACCAAGATTGTAGAAAATTTAATTCGCTACAAAAAAGTCTTAGAATTTTTTTTTTATGAGACTTACGTTTCTCAATATATCGCGGAAATAGTGTTTACGCCCCCTTTTTCAAGATGGCGGCCAAATGGAGGGCTTTCAACCCCGAAAAGCTAGTTTTATACTCACACTGGACTCCCCTACACATCAAAAAATAATATATTGTCCTGTCCGAAATGCAAGGTTCGGCCTAAATTTTGTAACATTTCAATGGACTATAGATATTACAAGAATTAAAGTAAAAAATATAAAAAAGTATATACCAGATGGGGTATTTAAGTTGACAAACACGGATAACTTGAAAAAGAAAAATTTTCAGGAAAAATGTTTCAGACAATAGTTTCATCATTTGAAAAGTGGGACCCAATGGCTATATTTTTTTAAGTTTGTTGGAGAACTTCAAAGTCATACGAAGATCAACCTTGGTTTTTACCCTATTACCCCTATTTTTTTTACAGTTTATATTCTGCTCTAGAAAATAAAGGAGTTTTGCTTCTACCAGTTTTTTATTTGGTTTCACTGTTTGCGAGTAATTAAGCATTGAACGTGGAAATGACACATGTACAGGGTGTTTCAAAGTTAAAGGTACATACGTTACTTGTGGATAGAGGGCACTTTGGCGATTCCAATACCCGACATTAATGCATCCATCGTCCTTCTTTAGTGAGATACAGGATGTTTTATTGATTTTGGCCAAATCTTTCCTTGATCATAACTATTGAACCACCGTGTATAATCGGTTCATACTTAGATTATATGTTTCACTTGTATTTTTTGATAGAACTTCATAATAAAGCAAAAAGAAATCCAGGTCCAGCTTAATAAAAAATTGACAATAAATTGTATGTCAAAATCAACACCCTGTATGACAAAATTATGTAAATCTGTTTCGATATTCGAAAAGAGCGGAAAAAACTGAATAGGGTAGCTCATTTGTTTGCGCATTTCATTCATCAACCTTGATTAGTTGCTGTAAATCCAATTTCATTAATATAGTCCAGTTGGAACTTGAATATTTATATTTATTTCAGGCTTAATTAACAAAAAAATTTAACTTGCAGCAGTGACAATTCTTTCACTTCTAGACTAGATAAGTGAACTATTGTAAAATAATTTTGAAAACAATGTAGCTTTGCGGACATAAATCAAAATATTACTTAATTTTGTGAGTCTACATTTAAAAATAATATTATTTTTAATGCATGTATGTATAATAACAATAAATACGCAAAAGTAATAAACACATAACTGCAATAACTGTTCAAAGTGGCCTCCATTTCGTTGAATATATTTCCTTGCTCTAGTAGCAATATTTCTAATTGCACATCTAATCGTATCTATATTATTTTTAACGCGTTATTAACGCGTTCCAGATGTTCCTCTCTACCATTAATGGCTGCGTCATATACCTTTGCGTTTAAATGTCCCCAAAGGCAATAATCAACAGGATTGAAATTCGGTGACCTTGAAGGTCAACGATGAGGTCCATTTCGACCTATCCACATACTTGAAAAATTGTCATTTAGAAAATTTCTCGCGATATTCTTAAAATGGGGTGGAGCGCCATCATTCTGGTAATAGATTCCGCCCAATATTTTCATTTTCCAATAACACGGGAAAACAATTTTGCAAAAAGTCTAAATAAAGTTCACCTGATAATCTATCAGGGAGGATATGTGGCCCAATCAAATGATTGTTGAATACACCGCACCAAATATTAACAGCAAATCGATGTTGGGATTTATTCTGTCTTACAGCATGTGGATTCTCTTCGGTCCAAACATGTGAATTTCTTAAATTATATACACCATCTCTTGTAAATTGTATCTCATCTGTAAACAGACATCTGTTAAGAATTCTTCGATTCCGAATAATCCAGTTACTAGAATTTAACCGATGAACTTCATCCCCTTCCTCTAACCTTTAAACCTGTTGAACACGAAATGGATAGAGACTGTTTTTTTTTTAGTGTTCTCCAAACACTGACATGCGGAATACCTAAAGCATGACCCACTCTTCTTGTGCAAATTTGATTATTTGCAACAACATTTAGTATATTCTCTTCTACAGCTAAATGTTGCCTTACTTGATGCTCATTTAAGGTGGTTTACTGGGAAAACATTTTATGGAAAAGCAATTTAGGAATTATTGTAAGTCTCCAATCTGTAATGGCAGTAACAATTGAGAATTCTAATAGTACAAGAAATGAGACTTATGTTTATCAAGGTAATTGAGTTTTCGTTTTTGTTTCAGACATCCCCACACAAGAAATCTCGTGAAGTTAAGGCAGGTGATCGTGCGGGCCAGTGTACTGGACCACCTCGTCCAATCCACCGCTCAGATTTATTTCTGACAATAAAACTCAATTACTTGATAAATATGTGTTATTTCTTGCAATATTAGAATTCTCAACTATTACTGCCATTACACATTGGATATTTACAATTATTTCTAAATTACTTTTCCATAAAATGTTTTGTTTCCCAGTTACAGAGATCTGCTACTTCCGCGTTCAATGCTTAATTACTCGCAAGTGAGACCAACTAAAATAGGGGTAGAAACAAATGTTATGTATTATTTAGAGCAGAATACGAATATGTAAAAAAGAGTAGGAGTTTGCATATAAAAAAACAAAGTTGACCTTCGGATGACCTTAAAGCCCTCCACCAAACTTTAAAGAAATATGGCCATTAGATACCTATTTTCAAATGATGGAACTTTTCTCTAAAACATTTTTCTCGAAAATTCTTTATTTATACCACTCGGTATTAAATAACTTCAACTTGTACCTAAGGAATAAAATCAGCTCATAAACGATCAAGAAATAATAAATATTAGGCCATTCGGTGAATGATCTTTGCAACCGTAGTCAACACACACACGCATAACATACCTCAATAAAATTATAAAATTAAATTTATATCTCCTCAGGGCTATAGGCAGAAATAAATTACATGGGATGCCCATTGGATTTCAGGGAGGGGGACAATTCCTATAAACATAAATTTTACGAAAATATTAAAAATAGTTTCACCCAAGGAATCTTCAGCTTTCAGGCGAGGTACGAGCGTCTCATTCATTACAGTATTCAAGTTCCCCTTCGTATCACCCAAACAGATATGAGAAGATTTCCCGTCTTCATTATTAATTTCGAAAACAAGTCGAGTAAAAAAACTGACTCCATTTTGGTTCTATCGGGTTAAAAATGCAAAAATATGGGGTTAACCGTAAAACTGTATGTCGTTGAGCTTTAGCCATGCTATCAATCACATATTGTTTTGGGAAGTTTTGCTTCTTAACAATTTCCAAAAGATCTTTCTTTCTAAAATTTTCTTCAAATTGCAAATTATGCTTTCGGGGAAATTCTTGAATATCTTTTTTCTTTGTTCCCGTATTTGGTATTTTCTCAATTTGTCGCGAATGATACGAAGCATTGTCTAAAACAATTACGTTGTTTTCTTCTATATTTGGTAGCAATGAAGTCTGAAACCATGCTTCAAAGATATCCGCAGTCATGTTTTGGTGATAGTCAACGTTTGATTTTTCCGTTTTTTTTTTTTTTTTTCACTTAATTTGAGACCATTATGCACCCATCCATTTTCTGATCCACAATGTACAATTACTAATCTGGTTCCTTTATTGGCAGACATATCAACTTTACATTTCTTTGAACCATCTATCCAGCCTTTTTTCACTGTATCATGGGTATCATACCAAGTTTCATCTAAATAATAAATAGGTCGTTGTTCGTTTCGAATTTTTTTTATATTTTCCAAATATTCATTACACCACTGCACAATTCTGAAGCTTTCCATAATACCTGCCCTTTTATTAATAATCTTGAACCTAAATCCTATCTTTATTATCCAGCGCCGAAGTGTTGCTTGACTAACTGACACTGCATCATTTGTTTTCAGTTCCATATGTATTGATTCCACCGTTGGTACCTCATTTTCCATATACTTGCTATAAATTAAATCTCTTAACAATTTCGCCACAGACGAATCTAATGCTCGTGCTGCTCCTTTATCCGATCTAACTTTTCGATTAGGTACCACATCCTTAATTATTCTATAGATAGGCCGTTCTGAAATTTCTGTTAAGTAGGCCGTTTTTTCCACGGCTCCTTTTTCACCTTCACTTTCTTTTATATTTTTATAAACGTTTAAAACTACTTTTTAATATGTTCGCATAAATATTGTCTAGAACTTTTCTCTGTAATTTGCGAGCCATTACCATTTCCCATACCTTCGTTAAATTCTCTGCTGGTGCTAGGTTGATGATCTTCCCAAGGCCTGAACATTATCACAATATTATTTTACCACAGCCACTAAAAAACGGAAAACACTCGAATATTTTACCATCCGCCGGAATATTTTTACACAACTACATAAAATACGCTTAAACAAAGAGCAATTTCACTTATCTATTAAAGTATTATATATTCTAGGCACTCGCAATCAAAATAAAATGTAAACACTGAACCACACACTGTATTATTGTATGAAGCACATAACCTATATATTCTAAATATAATAACAAAACTCGTTCGAAATATCGCGGAAGACTGTGGGTCCGTCTCTGCTTAATACCTGTGCTGTTCTGCTTGTCCTTTTACAGCATTATGTATGTGTGTAAAAAATTAAGTAAACAGTAGTGACCGTTAGATCGTAAAATATTTTAGGAGTGAGTGGCGTAATTTATTAGAAATTATAACTAATACTGGCGAGTTTCCCTTAATTTCTTATTTTAATCCATGCCCCGCTCTATCCTAGTGGTAATAGGCGGCAAAGCTTTGAAATTTTTTATCTGACTTAGAAATATGAAGTTCAGGTACTTTACAAGCATGGAAATTTTAAACCTGTATAATCAACACATAGCTGTTTAACCCTACATACTATAGAATGTTATAGGACAATTTTGCAATATTGCATTAGCACAATTAAATTATGTAAATTGACATGGTGGATATCGAAGTCGATAACCAAGGACAGATTGCTACAATGATTTCCGTGAGTAATATTCTTCGATAAAACTCAAAGAACCTAGATTACCCGATTACAGTACACCTTTATTTGGCATCGTAGAAAAGGTACAGAATTATGCCAGTCACAATATGAAACGTATATCTAATAAAACCACAGCGTTGGAAATCAGATGCAATACGTGACCTAAATTCTAAGATGTCATCAATGTGCCTTGTAGATTTACTTGTTTCGTTTTGAAACGAACGTCACTATTACTTATATCTCAACCCTCGATTATAAAACAACGTATACGTCAACTGCCAAGGAAACATTTTAAAGCCACTTATTCTGCTGGAAAACTGAATTCTAACGTTCGTAATGTTTTTACAAAAGTATCGACAACTTCAACATCCACTGGCCTGTGATTTAAAGCAAAAAATTATACTGATGTCATCTTTACAAATATTTGTACACAGCGTTCTCGCTCCACCTTCTAACAGCTTGTATATCAGCTCATAAGTGGAAGGCATGTAACTTTAGGCGGGGTTTACATAGCAGATATACCATCCTTCGGAGAGGATATAAAGCAGTCGGTCAGTCTATTTAATGTTAGGCAAATAAAAAATCTTATTCGATAGAGAAGAGGTTCGGCAAAATTTTCATGTTGGGAGTAGCTCGTCTCCTGGCGCACAGTGGGGCCAATCCGAATTTTTTCAGACAAATTAACTCTTTCTGAAGGCACTTTATGGCCAAACGGGCTGATTTTTTTTTAGCTACTTAGAACCAAATTCATAATCGATCCCTCTAGGCGAAATTTTAATTTTCATTATAATATTCAGAATAAAAAGTGTTGGAGTTTCTTTCAAAAAATTTATTTTCTCAGGTAATATTTAACATTTTGTCTTGAAATTCTGAGCAATATTGATGCTAATTGACCTTCATCTTTCCTGCAAATTTTAAGGCAATGGAACCTATACTTCTTGAGACATGATGTCTTAAAAGTTTATCAACTTTTTTGTGGGCAAATTCCATGATTTTATATTTTGACAGCAGATTGACAGCAGTCTTAATATTTTATACTGACATTGAATTTTTTATCACAATTCTCAAGAGCTCCTAAGTAAGGTTTTTGTTCCTAACTCAGATACCATTGTTCGAAAAATACACAGATTTTGTATTTTTGGCCGTTCCGCCGATGCGCTGGCGTCGAAGTCAAAAGCAACCGATGGAGATAATATCAAAAGTTTAACACTGTGAATTGCGAGGTGAATTTTCATATAGTTAATTGGGCTATCGAGTGCACTTCTTGCCACAGGATTTTTCCAACAATTTTTTAAAAATATACACAAATTTCAATACCATTCGTCGGCATATGTCAACTTATACCTTGCATATATAAATATCTGCTAACATTAGCTTGTACACAAGTTATTGTGAAAGAGCTTTTTCGACATTAAATATAATAAACTGCTGCCTAAGGAATCACTACTTCCACATCCAGATTTTTCTTTCAAGTCACTTTAAAGAAAACATCTTGACTAGATTTGCACTCTAGTATGTGGAAATTATTGGTCAAAGAATTTTAATAATATTTGGGGCAGGTGTCATAGAAAAGTTTGAGGCGTTGGTTTGTACCATATACGTCAAAATAAAGTTTGTAGTTTATCCTACTTATCTTCTCCTATTCACAACCTACCACCTCCCACCGTTCAATAGAATCATCTCAATTAGATCTCATTACAATACATATATGTACAAACTTTCAAGTGAATATCTCAATTTTATTTCACCAATCTCATTAATAATGGAGCGGAGGTGGTGGGGTTTGAAAAATATCAGAAAGAAATCTGAGGCCTTGGTTTCTAGTACATACACCAAATTCAAAGTTTCTGTACTCATACCAGCTTGCTTTACTTATTTTCCCCAATCTACCCCTATTTACCCCCAACCCTTCAACGGAATCATCTCAAAATATAATCTAGTTCCAGATGTCGTTGTAATACATACGTGTACCAAATTTCAAGTGAATATCTCAATTTTATTTTATCAACCCCTCTAATAATGGAGTAAAGGTGGTTGATAAATATTAAAAATTAAAAAATCTGACGCCTTGGCTTTTAGGACATACACCGAGTTTCAAGTTTCTGTACTCTTACCAGCTTGCTTTACTTTTTACCTCTACTTACCCCCACTCCTTCAACGCAGTCGTGTCAAAATATAACGTAGTTTCAGATATCGGTATAATACATACATGTACCGTATTTCAAGTGAAAATCTAAATTTAATTTTATCACCTCTTTTAATAAGGGATGGGAGGATGGAAAATATTATTAAAAAGACTGAGGCCTTCGCTTCTAGTATATACACTAAATCCAAAATTTCTTTACTCTTACCAGCTTGCTTTACTTATTTTCCCCTATCTACCCCTATTTAACCCCCAACCCTTCAACGGAATCATCTCAAAATATAATCTAGTTCCAGATGTCGTTATAATACATACATGTACCAAATTTCAAGTGAATATCTCAATTTCATTTTATCAACCCTTTTAATAATGGAGTAGGGGTGGTGGGAGGTTGAAAAATATTATAAATAATCTGAGACCTTGACTTCTAGTACATACACCGAACTTCAAATTTCTGAACTCTTACCAGCTTGCTTTACTTATTTTCCCCTATAGGGGCCCTAATTTAACCCCAGCCCTTCAACGGAATCATCTCAAAATATAATCTAGTTCCAGATGTCGTTACAATACGTACGCGCACCAAATTTAAAATGAATATCTCAATTTCATTTTATCAACCCCTTTAATAATGGAGTAAAGGTAGTTGGGGGATGAAAAATCTGAGGCTTTGGCTTCTAGTACATACACCGAAATTCAAGATTCAGTACTCTTACCAACCTGCTTTACTTATATTCCCCTATTTACCGCTAAATAGCTCCCAACACTTCATCGGAATCATCTCTAAATATAATCTAATTCCAGATGTCGTTATAATACATACGTGTACCAAATTCGAATGTATATCTAAATATATCTAATTTATCAACCCCTTTAATAATGTTGGGTTAAAAAATATTATAAAAAATCTGAGGCTTTGGCTTCTAGTATATGCAACGAATTTCAAGTTTGAAGCAGAATATACCTGAAGCAGAATATGCCTAAACTTGTGGTTTTTTTTAGAGCCAGAAATTAACAGATATCAAATATTAGTTATTTTATTTTTTTTATTCAACAACACTTTCTTAGTTACGGAGCTAGTACAATCACAACAATAACTAATATATAAAAACAATGCAAACAACAAATAAATAAGTAAACAAATCTTCGTTTCCAACACTCCCCCTATTTGTTTACTGATTTAAAGGTACACAAAGTGAACTTCTATTTCTGATGAATTGTTCCTTTGGTAAAGCCTTCGTGAGAATATCAGCAAGTTGTTTTTTTAGATTCAACATAGACAGTTTCAATGAAACCCTTTTCTACTTGGTCACGTATATAATGGTATTTTATATCAATGTGTTTGGTCCTCTTATGGTGTTCTTGACTCTTGACTAACCGAATGGCACTTTGATTATCTACGAATAGCTTGGTAGGTTCGCATACATCTACATTAAGCTCCTGAAGTAATGTTCTCAACCAAATAACCTCTCTGGCTGTTTCTGAACCTGCCACGTATTCTGACTCTGTAGTAGAACGGGAAACGCACTTTTGAGACTGTGACGACCATGTAACCGGTGCCCCAGCTAACATAGTCAAATAACCAGTTGTTGACTTTCTAGAATCAATATCGTTTGCAAAGTCAGCATCGGAATATGCAACAAAATTTAAATCAGTTCCACAATACTTTATTCCATAGTTCTGGGTTCCTTTTAAATACTTGAATATCCTTTTTACTGCTATCCAATGCTCCAAAGCTGGACTACAAAGGTATTTACTCACTTGAGACACAGCGAACATGATATCTGGGCGTGTGACGACAGCGAGAAACATTAAACTTCCTACAGCTTCTCTATAGGGCACACTAAGCATCCTACTATCTCTTATAGATGCTTGGTTTGCATGAAGCACAACATTTGGATCGGCAGGAATTGCTTTGATGTTACAATTTACCATGTTAAATTTCTCCAAAATTTTGGCAACATACCCTTGCTGGCCCAAAAATATACTTCTTTGTTCTCTATTGCGACTGATTTCCAATCCAACATAACATTCTGCAGCACAAATGGTTATCTCGAATATTTTTCCAAGTTCTGTCAAAAATATGTCCATAACCTTTTTAGATTTACACATAATTAGACCATCATCAACGTACAACGCCAGGAATAGTTCATAATTTTCAAAGAGTGCATAAAAAATGCATTTTTCAGCATCTAACTGCTTGAAGCTGTATGAACTAAGAAATTCCACAAACTTCTTATTCCAACATCTCGGAGACTGCTTCAAACCATATAGGCTTTTGTTGAGTTTGCATACCAGAGTACAACCTTTTGTATTAAAGCCTTCCGGCTGCTTCATAAAGATTTCTTCTTGTAAATCTCCGTTCAGGAAAGCCGTCTTTACGTCAAACTGACAAATTTCTAAATCACTGACAGTTGCAATTGATAATAACGTTCTAACGGAATCATACCTTACAACTGGTGAAAATGTTTCAAAATAGTCTATGCCAGATTTTTGACTATAACCTTTTGCACAAAGTCTGGCCTTATATCTTTCAATTTTACCATCCGCTTTATATTTTATTTTAAACACCCATCTGCACCCAATTGCTTTGCGATCCGCTGGTAAAACTTGTAGTGACCACGTCTCATTTTTCATCAGCGACTTAATCTCATCTTCCATTGCTTTCTTCCATTCTTCTTTTTCTTCACTTTCCATAGCTTCTTCGTAGGTCTGAGGTTCACCTACTATTGCTGCACATGCTTCATACCAAATTGGTTTCTTAATATCTTTACGGTGTCTTAAATAATGGCCATTTTCTTCTGAAGCTTTATCCTTAGGCTGATTAATTTCTACTTCTATGTTTTCTGACGTTTGGTTTTCTTGATTAATTTCTACTTCTATGTTTTCTGACGTAGGCTGATTAATTTCTTCTTCTATGTTTTCTGACGTTTGGTTTTCTATTCTGCCTTCTGATTTGGTGTCTACGGACTCTTTTTGTAAATTATCTTCATCTTCCATCTCAAATATAACGTTGTTTTGACATGACATATTTCTACTGTCTTTATAAATACATCCATTGAAATTAACATGTTTCACGACGACAACTTTCCTGGCAGCCAATTCATACAATCTGTAATTGGAACTGTTGCCGTCATATCCCACTAATATTTGTTTCTTGGAATTTCTCTCGAACTTATTTCTGAACTGTTTAGGCACAAGTACGAATGCTTCAGATCCAAACCTTCGTAAATGGCTAAGATTTAATTGTTTTCCTGTCCATTTTTCGTAAGGAGTAACATGCTTATCTTGTGCACACAGGCGACGATTTAATAAGTATACGGCCATATTAATTGCTTCCGCCCAAAGATTCATCGGGAGAGCAGTACTATGCAACATACTTTTGGCACTATCAACTATAGATCTCAAATCTCTCTCTGCCCTTCCATTTTGCTCTGGTGTATATGGAGCACTGGTTTCATGTATTATTCCATGTTCTTTAAAAAGATCTTTAAAATGATGGTTAACAAATTCTGTTCCATTATCACTTCGGAATATTTTTATTTTATTACCAGTTTGTCTTTCTGACATTTTCTGAAATTCCAGAAATTTTGTGAAAACGTCACTTTTATGTCTTATGAAATAAACAAAACGATATGAAGTACAATCATCCTTGAATAAAACGAAATAATTAGCTCCTCCTAATGAAGTACTTGATATTCTACCGCAGACATCGGAATAAATGTATTCACCAGGTTTTTCAGCTCGTCTATTCAAATTAGCATTAAATGATTGCTTATGTTGTTTTCCATATTGACAACCCTCACACTGAATACGTGTGACTTCTTTATTTGAGATTTTGATATCAGGTATCATTCCTTTGTCAGACATGTCTTTCAAAGTACGAAAATTAACATGACCCAACCGTTCATGCCATAGCTGAACAATACTCGTTTCTGCGGAGTTTCCTTGAATTTGTGGGATTTCAAATAACATTTTATAGCATTGATTCTCCAGCTTCCTTCCAACAGCAACTACACCATTTTTATTTCTAACTTCTATGAATCTACTATTAAATTCGACCTGCAAACCTTTGCTCGTGGCTGCTCCCACTGAAAAAAGATTTTTCTTCAACTTTGGAACGTATAAGGTTTCTACCAATGTACGAGGAACTCTTCTACCATTCACAACAACCATTACACTAATTGAGCCAATTCCTTCAGCGGTAATAAAAGAGTTATCTCCAATTTGAACATCTTTGTTCTTTAGTGGTGTTATTTGTGAAAACCACTCTTTGTGCGACGTCATATGCTTTGATGCTGCACTATCAGCGAGCCAGATATCTTCACATCCATCAGCAACTATATTTTTCATCTCAGCACTAAGAGCTTGATTTCTGTAATTTGGATCACAGTTTTGCTTGCTGTAACCAGGTTGAAATTTACTAAGCCTTATTCTACATTCAGATTTGAAATGCCCCTTCTTGTTACAGTAGTAGCACGTTACATCTTTTTTAGAATACTTTGTATTAGGAATAAAATTACTTTTGGTATTAGAAACAAAATTCTTTTTGTTCGAACTATGAGGATACTTATTGAGTTTAACAGCAGCAAACGCAGTTGTTAGCTCGTCTGCCTGAGTAAGCCTCAATTCTTCTTTGAGAAGTCTTGTTGTAAGATTTTCAAATGTTTGTTTATCTTCGTCGTATGAGTCCCATGCAGTTACGAATGATCCATACTTGTGAGGTAAACTTTCTAAAGTTTTAGCTATTTTATCTATATCGCTTACTTTTTCTTCAACATCAGCTAGAGCTTGTGACATTGACTCTATGTTGCTAATATGCTGTGCAATACTGTCGGTTTCTGACATTTTATAACTGAAAAATTTTTGTTTAATCATCACTTTGTTCGCGGAGGACCTTTGTTCGTGAATTATTTTCAGCCTTGACCACATACTGGCGGCATTATCACACGTTATTACAGTCTGCAATTGACTAAACTCCATTGACATAGATATTAACATCATCCCTTTAGCATTTAAGTTTTCCCATGATTTCTTTACGTTTTCTTCATCTGTTATTACTGGTTGTTTTGCTTTACCATTAATTAAATCCAGCAAACCCTCTGCTCTAAATATTATTTCCATCTGGTATTTCCACAGTGAAAAATTCTTCCCATCGAATTTCTGAATATTAATATTCTTGAACTTGTCCATCTTATTACCTTTAGAATACCTTTAACTGGTATGTTAAATTTGATGTGACTTGACACGAAACTAGTTTTCTTCTATTACTAGAGAACCACTGACCCTTCTTATTGTACTGGGTGTACTGGGCCCATAACCTGAAGCAGAATATACCTGAAGCAGAATATGCCTAAACTTGTGGTTTTTTTTTAGAGCCAGAAATTAACAGATGTCAAATATAAGTTATTTTATTTTTTTTATTCAACAACACTTTCTTAGTTACGGAGCTAGTACAATCACAACAATAACTAATATATAAAAACAATGCAAACAACAAATAAATAAGTAAACAAATCTTCGTTTCCAACAAAGTTACTGTACTCTTACCAACTTGCTTTATTTATTTTCTCCTATTTACTACCCAACCCTTCAACGGAATCATCTCAAAATACAATCTAGTTCCAGATATCGTTATAATATATGCGTGTACCAAATTTCAAGTCAATATCTCAATTTTATTTTACCAACCCCTTCAATAATGAAGTGGTGGTGGTGGGAGGGTTGAAAATTGTTATAAAAAAACCTGAGACCTTGGCTTCTAGTACATACACCAAATTTCAAGTTTCTGTAGTCTTACCAGCTTGCTTTACTTATTTTCCCCTATTTACCCCTATTTAACCCAAAACCCTTCATCAGAATAATCCCAAAATATAATCTAGATCTGATGGCATTATAATATATACGTGTACCAAATTTCAAATGAATATCTCAATTTTATTTTATCAACCCCTTTAATAATTGAGTGAGGGGGGGGGGGAGATATGAAATTACCAGCTTACTTTACATATTTCCTCCTATATACGCCCCAACCCTTCACCGGATGTCTTCATAAAACAATCCAGTTCCAGATCTCATTATAATACATATGTGTACAAAATTTCAAGTCAGTGGTCTTAAACCGTTCCGGAGAAGACGAGGGGACAAGAAAATTAGACAGACCGACAGACAGAGAAATTTTTTTCGCTCAAATTTAAAATCTCGTCGTTTTATGACATTCTAGACCTATTTCAAGAAAAAAATATTTTGAATTTTTTTACGGTTACCTACTATACTTCCAATGCTCTACGTGGATGTGGAAGTAAAATTATGGAAATATGACGAAATTTCACTTAGAAAAAAAAGAGATAGAAGGAAATCTTTATCTAAATTTTTAAGAAGTGTTATAAAACTTTGGGAAACAAATTTACTTGAAAATATTTTCCTTTCAGAAAATATGCAACAAAACCCGTGTTTTTATTTGTAACTAAAATTGAATAATGCCATAGAAATGATCTTAGCAATTACGAGAAGTCCGGCAAAAGTTTGGGGAGAAACCATCTCCTTGCCATTGAGTTCAGCTCTTATCATATAGGATAGCAATATTTTAATACTAACAAACTAAAATTTTTGCGAAATACAAAATCGACATTGCGTAATGAGGCTCAATTTACCGGCAGAGTTCTTTTTTTCACCCTTTTTAGTGCTCTATTATGTAGTTTGGCGTAGATGATTGTCTAATATTACGAAAATTGAGATCTTTCAATTAAATTAGTCTATCTGTCTCTTGTTTACTTGTTTGCGCTATATAAAATGACAATAATATTTGGAATATATAGTTAAAACAATTGTCAAGAAAGACACCTGTTTGACACCTTTTAATAAAAGATACAGGATTGCCAACCTGAGAAATAAGTTGACTATTGTGGAAATCTGTAAAAGTAACTACGCAGAAGTTTCATATTTGCCATTTCTTATTTATTGTTTATTTTTTTGGTGTGGATGACAATGGTGACAACTTCGCTTCAAATATTGTTCTCCTCTGTCGTTTCTTAATTAAGTAGTTAATTTTTGGAGTGACCTCCTGTATAAAGTATATCAGGTTTTCTTTATGACAGTAGTGACAGCTATAATCTAAATATAATTTTCCTCGGTAGTTTTCCACTTTCCTTTAAAGTGACCACCGTTTTTTTTTTTTTGTAGAAAGTGTTGCAAGTTTCCTCCGTAATAATTGTGTCAACTACAAGCTAAATATTATTTTCCTTGGTAGAATTGTTTTTTAGACAATGCCAACCGAAAGACAATAGACAGACTCACGGAAAATAGTATTTAAAATGTAGTTCTCATTATTGTCTTAATAGAGACCCGATACACGTTTAGTTAAAAAAAATATGTCACATTGGTCGCCTTAGAAATTGTTAACTAAACGTTGGTGGCAAATATTATTTATGTTACTAAGGAGAACACGTGATATATTTTTAATTAGAAATATATACAGAGCTGTCATTCAACGGAAAATATAATTAATAAATACGAGTACCAAATAGGTAAGGAAGGAAATTCTGTAAATACTTTTACAACTTTCATGTTTTGCAATTATGGTAGTCCTGAATTTAATTTTCCGTTTTGAATTTTTGACTTTTGACATAAGATTTTGATCAGCTACTTCGAAAATACCTAACCATCTATTTTAATGCAATTTCACCCACCTTATACTGGACATACATTGACTTAAATTATTATGCAACTGCCACCGAGCCGTACTCTACATAGTTTGCAAGAGACCTCCTTGTCGTCTCAGTGGCACGGTGCTTACGTGTTCTACGACTACGGAGTTTCGGGTTCGAATCTCGGTCAGGTTATGGATGTTGAGTGGCGTTTTCAATGTGGTACCACGGCGGTAAAGGTGGGCTAGATCGCTGTTAAGTTCGTTTAAGCCATTTCACAGTAATAATTGAACATACAAATATTAAAAAAAATAAAAACATACACACGGGCTGAATTGAGAACCTCTCTAAAAACCTTTTAAAAATTTATAAAGTTAATTAATAAACACAAAATGACAAGTCCGGTAAGAAATTGCTTAAAACTTTAGTTTGCACGAATATTAAATTCATTAAATATGTAACCAATTAATAGATAAACTAGGTTTAAGGAGAAAATAACTTTATTGTGATATTAACAAACATTTGTTAATGTTATGTTTTATGCAACCCACCTCATTATAATGATTTTTCTTTTGGCTCACATCGTAAAATCCATAGGGGTACATTAAACGTGATGGCGTAAATAAAAAATAGGAGAATAGCGAGACCGCAATTATCAGATTAGTTTTTTGGGTGAAAGAAATTCTTTCGCGTCACGTAAACGACAAGGCGACAATAAACCCGGAAAGTTCATCGGGGCTTTTGTAGTATTTCATGCAAAGATTGCACCTTAGAGAATTCTCATCTCACGAAACACTTGCTAAAGTAGATTAACGAATAGACTAGAATTGATTTGTTGATATATTTCCGACCCTCCTGTTAGGATTATTATTTAAGTATTTAAGAGGGAAGTACCCAAGGTCTATTTGCCTAATTTATTTCCAGAAATTGAATTCTCCTCTCTGCGTATCTTGTTAGGTGTAAGTTAATGGATTTAAAAACTGCTGTAAATATTAGGTGCTAAAATGTCTACACGTACAGGGTGTCTGACATTCTTTCTGGATGAAGGATGAAACTTTCCTTTAATGCCCTATTTATCTTAACGTCCTGGTGGAGTTTAGCCATTTCTATTCCACCACTCAACCAAGACACGTACCCACAATAACCATTCCCTGCGACATGGCCATCTGCCTCAGCTCAGACTCGAACGCGAGATGTAACAGTTACTAGCCGTGTTGTGCCACACAACCGCGGTCTAGCCCACTGCTACCATCTCGATAACACATTTAGAATACGACTAAACATCCATACCCTGGCCAGGATTCGAACCTCGTCTTGAGCCTAACGCATAAACAACTGAGCGGCTAAGTTGGCATTTGTTATGAGACTGACGATAAATTAATTTTCACAAACACTAAGACACTGTCACTACACTCGAGTACTGAACTTGACACTTATTGCGCCAACCATGTCAGCATCATCTGGAACGAATTCAAATCTAACAGTGTATCCTATATTTTATAAGATCTATACAAAACTAGGTAGTGTGACAGTCAGACAAACCGAGTAGCCCGAGAGCTAACGACACCGAGGGTGAAAGAGCTTTCTAAAATCTAATAATATGTATTTATTAGTTTATTAAACAATAATGGTCAATCATTGAGATTGATATTCCACTGTGAGGAATGTCACCTCCCGCTCTTCAAAATTATATCGAAGAGCCTGGTAGTGTGTGGCCCGCATGTTACTACCCCCGGGCCCCGATTTTCTCTCAACGGTCCTGGTTATATAATTAATAATAATAGATAGTGTTGAATCAGGAGTACTAGCAATTATAATTATACCAATAGTAATAATAATAATGATAGTGGTATTAATAATAAAAATTACAACAATAATATGTATAAGAAATACAGGGTATAATTAGTTTCATGTCATTAAAAAAAACTGGTAATAGGGACCGACTAGACAAACAAAAAACCTGTATGGCTTTTTTCTCTAGGGACACTTTGAAAAAACTGACCTGGGTTTACATTTTTAATGTTAAGTTAGGAAACTTTTTGGGAACCACTGTTTTTCAGGGTCAATGGATCAATAGTTCCGAATATTAGAAACAATAAAAAACTGTAAAAGCTGACTTGTGTTCCCGCCGGTAGAAGTGCGGCACTTTCATGGGTTATTTCTACCGAACTTTTTATACCACTAATTATGAAAGTGTAAATAATTCGTTCTCTTTCGGCACAACGCAAGCATAGCATGGCCGCAGGGGTTTAAATAGGATTTGTTTACATGTGTTTTTTAATTTGGAACAAAGTTATTGTAGCTTTTATTGTCGTTTATAAGAATTTATAAAATTTAAAAGTGGTTTATTAACATTTGTAACATTGTGTTAAAAGCTTAAAAAATTAGTAATTATTTTATGAAATTGGAAAATGAACAGTTAGACGTCCGAGATACGATAACAGAAAATAGTTGTGTATTTTAAGTTAAGAAAAAATCTGATTTTTTTAACGGATTGAGCGCATAATTTTTCCCAATCAGGTATCGAAAACTAAAAATCGAGTCTTCGGTCTCTATGAAAATCAATGTAAACATTAATAAACAGATCAAAATAAGACACCGACTAATAATAATAATAATAATCATACCTTTAATGCCCAATAGGTAACACCCAATAACTGAACAATTCTTTTGAATTTTTCACAAAAATTGTTCGAAATGACCTCCATCTCCACGTATACACATTTCGGCACGTCGAACTAAGGACACACGCACTCCATTCAATACATTTGGTAAATTAGGATCACTTTTTATGGTTTCTATGCACATTAAAATACGTTGTTGCAATTGTTCTAAAGTGTCAATTGGATCACGGTAAACCAGAGATTTAAAATGCCCCCAAAAATAAAAGTCCATCGGATTTAAGTCGGGCGATCTAGCAGGCCATGGTACTGGTCCGCCACGTCCAATCCATCGTTGAGGAAACTTTCTGCTCAAAAAATTGCGAACAGCCAAACTAAAATGGACTAGCGCGCCATCGTGCAAATACCACATTCTTCTGCGCGTAGCCAAGGGTACATTTTCCAGAAAATTCGGCAATGTTCATTCCAAAAAATTTAAGTATACATCACCATTTATTCTAGCGGGTAATTCTATAGGTCCAATTATTTCATTACCGCAAATTCCTGCCCACAAATTAACGCTGAACCGTCGTTGAAAATGCGCCCTTCTTATTACACGTGGATTTACGTCTGCCCAATAGTGCATATTTTTAAAATTAAACACTCCATTTCTGGTAAAACACGACTCATCGGAGAAACACAGAACGTTTAAAAAATCCTCATTTGCCGCGTGTTTTCTTAAAATCCACCTACAAAATTGCATTCGCTCTGCAAAATCTTGAGGTTCTAGTGCTTGGACACGTTGATAGTGATAAGGATGTAAATTCATATCTCTCAATGTCCTCCATACCACAAAATGGGATACTTCCACACGGTTCGCGATATCGCGGGTGCTTAAAGTTGGATCCTCTTCTACAAGTTCCAAAATTTGAACCTCTGCGTCAATTACCCTTTCTTCACGGTGTGGACCTCGTTCTCCTCCATGTCCATCGAGAAGACCTGTTTCTCGAAGACGCTGGTCAATACCAACAAATGCACGAGCACAAGGATGACGTCGATTGGGGAACCTTAAACGATAAAGCTCTTCCGCACCAGCTCCATTTCCACCACTTTCTCCATACACCAAGTGCATATCCGCGAGCTCTGGATAAGTGTAATCTCCCATAATGTCCAAAATCTGCGTTTTAAAACACTACACTAAACTGTGATTTAACGTTATCAATAAAGAAAACAAAAAGAAAAACTTGGTCCAAAATCCAAAAAGTAACGCAAAAAGCACGAACGAGAAGTAGTGTCTTATATAACCAAGTACTAACGACTTGAACGATAAGTCAATAAAATAAATCTTAACATAAGTGGCACAAAGCCAAGAAACGGCTAGGTCGCGCGCCGTATGTGCGTTATTTACCAAGTAAGGACACAAACTGAAATTATTACTTGAGAATATTACAAGGGAGAGTATAGCACTCCCAGTAAGACAATTTGGCCGCGAAAAGCAAAAAACATGGCGGTGTCCTCTGTCGGTCGCCTTTAACTGCTTCGTCGGCATGCTTTTTGATGATCTCTTAGACGCACCATACTTATTTGCAGGAGTATGCCAGCAGTTCTCAAACTATGTTATTAATTATTTTATCAATTTTTGTTAATTTTTTTTCTCCAAAACTATGAGCTTTAGACCCCATGTTATATAAGGATTTTTTGTTCGTCTTTTCGTTCCCTACCACTAGTTTTTTTTTAATGACATGAAACTGATTACACCCTGTATAATGGAAATTAAATGTTTTTGTTGTAATGTGATTATTACTATTATTAATATAATTATAATTGCTGTTACTACTGCTCTAATTGTTATCTATTATTATTAATTATATAACCAATTTATACTGGAACACACACCTGTAGCACCACAAACCGAACGCTCTTGTTTCTTCAACTTTTAGATGCTGCTGACTAGGTCGGTTCTATGAAAATGAGAGCTGACTCTATTTTTCTTAATTTATCTTAAATAAATAAGCATTCTGTAAAATATCAAGTTTTACAAGGCACTTACATGGACTTCATTTTCACGGCGGTAACGCAGCGATGCTGACGCGGCTTGTTCTATTGGCGCGCAGACTTATCATTAGTTTTCAATAAGCTAATAAATAAATATTAGATTTTACACAGCGTTTTCACCCTCGGTGTCGTGAGCTTTCGGGCTAGTGACATGATTCAATCAATCAGGTCATCTCTACCTAAATTTGGTCACAGCTCAACGAATCGCGTCCCACTAATCAATAATAGTCTAGGAGGTTGCCTTGAGTTTCAAAAAGTCATTTCCTACCGACCGAAAATAACTGAAGACGTTAGTTATTCTACAGAAGAAAGTGAAACTCAGCTGGCCCACTAGTGGACCGTTTTAAGGGCAGGTAATGATGAAATCACAAAAAAAACCGTTACCTAAGGAATCACTACTTTCACATCCAGATTTTTCTTCCAAGTCTCTTTAAAGGCAAACTTCTTGGCTATATTTGCACTTTAGCATGTGGAAATAATTAGTTAATAATATTTAGGGCAGAGGTCATAAAAAAATTTACAGAAGTTGCAATTCAGCAAGCTTCGTTAAGACATTGAAAATGAACTTGGCTAACTTTCAAACCTGACATGATATTTACAAGGGGATAGAAATAAAAAAAAGTTTTAGAAATATTCAAATTTTTATTAAGCTGCAGATAAAAAATTAAAGAATTACATAACTCGAAGTAATTGTAATAGGCTTTACATTAATATATATTCCACAAAAAATGGGTTTCGTAAATATACGAGGACATGACTCTAGATATCAAAATTTTATCAAATACACAAGTTTTACAAAAACGATGCGAGGCGTCGGTAGGCGTCGAGATGTAGAAATGCAAGAATATGAATTTAGATATCAATTTCAAAATCGTCGGTCGGCGTCGAGACGTAAAAATGCAGGAATGTGAATCTAGGTATCAATATGTAACAAATACACAAATTTTACAAAAACGGCGCTAGGCGTCGGTCGGCGTCGAAACGCAAATGCAAGTACGTAAATTGAGGCGCCGATCGGCCTCGAGACGACAAAGTGGAAGGAAATTTGGATCTTTCAAAATGTATCCGATGTAACAGCACCAAACGCGTTCGTATCCATGAAAAAACAGCCGAATTTCCAAGCATTACACAAATCGCTACTGGACCCCCGTATTACCGTTACATCTTCGATTTGTTAAACATTTTCAATGTTAAAAATTAAGTCGTTGGTTTCTAGCACATACGCCAGAAATGAAGTTTCTGGACTCTTACTAGCTTGCTCAACTGATTTTTCTCCATTACACACCCCCCTCCACCCCTTCAACGAAAATACATGCGTGTACCAAATATCAAGTGAATATCTCAAGTTTATTTCAACAACCCCTTTATTAATGGAGTGGTGGTGATGGGAGGTTGAAGAATATTATACAAAAATTTGAGGCTTGATTTCTAGTACATACACCGAATTTCAAGTTTCTGTATTCTTACCAGCTTACTTTACTTATTTTCCCCTATTTAACCCCCAACCCTTCAACGAAATAATCCCAAAATATAATCTAGTTCCTGTTGTCATTATAATATATACATATACCAAATTTCAAGTGAATATCTCAATTTTATTTTATCAACCCTTTTAATAATGGAGTGGGTTGTGGTGGGGGGATGGAAAATGTTATAAAAAATTTTGAGGTCGTGGCTTCTAGTACATACACCAAATTTCAAGTTTCTGTACTCCTACCAGCTTGCTTTACTTATTTCCCCCTATTTAACCCCCAACCCTTCAAACGGAATCATCTCAAAATATAATTTAGTTCCAGATGTCGTTATAATACATACGTGTACCAAATTTCAAGTGAATATATTAATTTTTTGTATCAACCCCTTTAATAATGGACTAGGAGTGATGGGGTATTGAAAAATATTATAAAAAATCTGAGGCCATTATAATATATACACGTATTCCAAATTTCAAGTGAATATCTTAATTTTATTTTATCAACCCCTTTAATAATTGAGTGGGAGGAGGAGGTGGGGGGATGGAAATTATTATAAAGAATTTCGAGGCCTTCACCTCTAGTACATATACCAAATTTCAAGTGTTTGTACTCTTACCAGCTTGCTTTACTTATTTTCCCTTATTTACCCCTATTTACCCCCCAACCCATCACCCGATGTGTTCAAAAAACAATCCAGTTTCAGATCTCGTTATAATATATACGTGTACAAAATTTCAAGACAGTGTCTTAATCCGTTCCGGAGATAACCTGCGGACAAGAAAAATTACAGACAGACCGACAGACAAAAAATTTTTTTTCGCTCAAATTTAAAATCTCGACGTTTCATGACATTCTAAACCTGTTTCAAGAAAAAGAAAATGAAATTTTTTTTTATGGTTACTATACTTCCAATCCACTACGTGGATGTGGAAGTAAAATAAATAAAAATTCCAAGCCATTTCCTACCTGCTCAATTTTTTGCAAATAGCTGACGTTGCGAATGAACAGAAAAAAGCTTCAGCTGTGTCGAGAAAGGCCCGAAATGCTTCAACTGTACTCTCGAAGTGTACAGAAAAAAAAATTAAGTGATTTCCGACCATACCAACTTGAAATATGTGATAGCTGATGTCATAAAATGTCTGAAAAACAATTAGATCAGCTGAAGATGTTTAGCCCAGGATACGATCAGCTGAAGTTTTTTTTTCGTGAAATACACACTAAAAACGATTGCTTTGAATCAAGAAAATTTTGTTTGGATATACGCAAGTAAAAAGAATTCTTCATGTAAGACAATTATTTTTGTATCAAGAAATAAATATACATATAATAAATAAGATGCTTACAACAAACCTTTTATCTCTTGCTATAATAGCATTTGTTTTATATGAAGATTTTTTTTATTTATATCCAAACAAAATTTTCTTGATTTAAAACAATCGCTTTTAGTATGATAGATAATTAGTCAAGAAAATATTCAAAATATCAAGGGGTAGGGTATCACTTCCACGTATCTGCAGCGCAATGATCCTCCAGAAATCGTTCCATGAAGGTAAGAACTAGATTGTGTATTTGCAGAGAATTTAAATAAAATTATTCATTTTTTGCAATAATATTTATTTTCTTGCAATTATAAAAACATCGAAAATTTTTCGCTTCAATTGATAATATTAATAATTAACATTCTTGACTAATTATCTATTTCACGAAAAAGAACTTCCGCTGATCGTACCCTGGGCCAAGCTTCTTCAGCTGATCTAATTTTTCCGAGCGGAGCTCGAAGTCAATATCTCAAGCGGAATCTTCATAGTACCTGCTGAAGCACTTTAGTCCATTAAGCATGCAGCTGAATATTTTTCTCGCACTATTTATGATATCAGCTATCATATATTTCAAGTTGATGCGGTAGACAATCACTTGAAAACATTTTTCTTTCTGTACGCTTCGAGGCTACAGCCGAAGTATTTCGGCCTTTTCACGACGAAGCTGAAGCTTTTTTCTGTTCATTTGCAACGTCAACTGCTGTGCAAAAGTGCAGTGTAAATAATAACAGATCGTAACACGTGTTATTGAAGAAAAGACGTATATGCCTATACCCATTGAAATGGGTTGACTCAATGGAGCACGTCATATTTTTGCATATTTCTGGGGTTATTTTTCAAACAATACTTATAAATTTGAATATCGCTGGATTCAGCTAAATTTCTGCACATTTTTCAAATATTATCAAAGATGTGATGTTTTGAAAAATCCGCCTAGTCGCCATCTTGAAATGTGGATTACTGGAGAAAAATCCATTTTCAGAAATGCCAACAAGGCATTTAGTGATCCCGTTGGCTTATATTTTCATAAAATAAAGCGTATTAAAACTTGACAAGACATCGACGCGAGCGGCCGTTTATGAGCCCTATGATAATTGACTATTATGCCAAAGGTGGTTTTACACATTTCGAGCTATGAAATTTTAGTGCAGCTTCGAAGTAATATTTATTGTTGATTTTCGACGAAAGACAGCACCCGAAGGTTTTTGACGTTGGAAAAAGTTTTTGTGCATTTTCGAAAAATTATTTCTTCTAAGTTTGCTTGAATCTTTATCTTTGGAAACCTTTCCTGAGTTTCATAACAATGTTACTAGCTGATGAGAGAAAACTTTGGTGAGGCGGTACGCTTAACAGAAAACTACGACAGCTGGCATGATGGTGTCAGACGTAATATGCAACAAAGCGAAGTTAACTAGAATAATGTATGAACTACAAAAGTCTATCAAGATGTTTTGAATAAGGACATTTCTTCTAGTATTACTTGTTTAAATATTCTATACAAAAAATTTAAGTCAGAGTTATATGATTGTTACTTATAACACTGTACGTTGGAAATGAAATTTCTTTTGTCAATTATTGTGTGCCGCATGTGTCGCAAATCAAATCAAGGAATAGTTATTATACAAATATTACAATGATAAAAATTTCTATGCATATAAATGCGAAAGGCGATATTTATCAGTTTTATGGCCTAAGCTCTAAGCCATACTTGGCATGATTGTATGGGTGTAAAAAAAGCCATAAAACTCGGCCATAAAAGTGTCAAACCCGACGTAATTTATTGCGGCTCAGGACCGTACTTAAAATTATTGTGCCGTGAGTTACAATCTAATAATTTAATGTATGGTTGATAAATAAATAGTTATTTGTTACAGTGATAATGATAAATTTAAAAAAATATATTCTGTTTTGTTTGTGTTAAGATAGGAATAATATTTTATATATTGGTGGAACATTGATGAATTTTATTAGTCTAAATTAAAATTATACCAAATATTCTTTTGTTGCTCAGTTTCGCCAATAATAATTTAATATACCTATCGAATTATTATTGTTGCCCAGCAAGGACCACGAGGAGATATGAGCAATTCCTTGCCAAAAAATGTGGGTTCAGAGTTAAGGTTATCGATATTATTAAAATAGGTCAAAGAAATAAAGTAAATTTATAAATTCATTAAATAAAGAAAATATTGAATTTATGTCAATAACCTGTAATCTAATTAACCCAGATTAAATAAATAAACAAAATTCTAGAAAACAAACAAATAACTGAAATAAATAGATTCAATTCTGGATAGCAAATAAATAACTATAAAATAAATAAATTCAGTTCTGAAAAAGAAACAAATAAATAATTATCAAATATGTATATAATATAATAAATAAAAATCACGTATTATTGCATTTGCGCGTATGTAAAACACTAATGAAACGATAAATTCACAATGTACACTAAATCAAATCACATATAACATTTTATTTAAAACTCTAATCACTACACTCACTCAACACTTCACAACCACTTTCTAAATCGGTATCATCGTCGGCATCTGAATCTATAGATATTATTAAACGGTCTTGATTAGGGCTGATGCTTTTTTCTAACTTAATAAATTCATCTTCAATTTTAATGACATGCTGAATATACTTTTTCCAATTACTTGGTGTTATTTCTCCCACTTTAGCTTTAATAAGGTCGACTACTTTGGCATCAAATTTGGGGAAGGTGTTATTTTTGCGAATACTACTTTTCAGCTGACTCCATATTAGTTCTATCGGGTTATAAATGCAAAAATATGGGGGTAACCGTAAAACTGTATGTCCTTGAGCTTTAGCCATGCTATCAATCACATATTGTTTTGGGAAGTTTTGCTTCTTAACAATTTCCAAAGATCTTTCTTCCTAAAATTTTCTTTAAATTCCAAATTAGGTTTTCGGAGAAATTCTTGAATATCTTTTTTCTTTGTTCCCGTATTTGGTATTTTCTCAATTTGTCGCTAATGATACGAAGCATTGTCTAAAACAATTACGCTGTTTTCTTCTATATTTGGTAGCAATGAAATCTGAAACCATGCTTCAAAAATATCCGCAGTCATGTTTTGGTGATAGTCAACGTTTGATTTTTCCATTTTTTTTTTTTTTTCACTTAATTTGATACCATTATGCACCCATCCATGTTCTGCTCCACAATGTACAATTACTAATCGGGTTCCTTTATTGGCAGGCATATCAACTTTACATTTCGTTGAACCATCTATCCAGCCTTTTTTCACTGTATCATGGGTATCATACCAAGTTTTATCTAAATAATAAATAGGTCGTTGTTTATTTCGAATTTTTTTTATATTTTCCAAATATTCATTACGCCACTGCACAATTCTGAAGCTTTCCGTAATACCTGCCCTTTTATTAATAATCTTGAACCTAAATCCTATCTTTATTATCCAGCGCCGAAGTGTTGCTTGACTAACTGACACTGCACTATTTGTTTTCAGTTCCATATGTATTGATTCCACCGTTGGTACCTCATTTTCCATATACTTGCTATAAATTAAATCTCTTAACAATTTCACCATAGATGAATCTAATGCTCGTGCTGCCCCTTTATCCGATCTAACTTTTCGATTAGGTACCACATCCTTAATTATTCTATAGATAGGCCGTTCTGAAATTTCTGTTAAGTAGGCCGTTTAAAACTACTTTTTTAGTATGTTCGCATAAATATTGTCTAGAACTTGTCTCTGTAATTTGCGAGCCATTATCATTTCCCATATCTTCGTTAGATTTTCTGCTGGTGCTAGGTTGATGATTTTCCCAAGGCCTGAACATTATCACAATATTATTTTACCACAGTCAGTAAAAAATGGAAAACACTCGATTATTTCACCATCCGCCGGAATATTTTTACACAACTACATAAAATACGCTTAAACAAAGAGAAATTTCACTTATTTATTAAAGTATTATACATTCTAGGCACTCACAATCAAAATAAAATGTAAACACTGAACCACACACTGTATTATTGTATGAAGCACATAACCTATATATTCTAAATATAATAACAAAACTCGTTCGAAATATCGCGGAAGACTGTGGGTCCGTCTCTGCTTAATACCTGTGCTGTTCTGCTTGCCCTTTTACAGCATTATGTATGTAATAAATTAAGTAAACAGAAGTGACCGTTAGATCATGGAGTAATTTATTAGAAATTATAACTGATACTGGCGAGTTTCCCTTAATTTCTTATTTTAATCCATGCCCCGCTCTATCCTAGTGGTAATAGGCGGCAAAGCTTTGAAATTTTTTATCCGACTTAGAAATATGAAGTTTACTTTAACAATATATTGGTGTCATGAGATAAGAAAGTTTCAGTCTCTTGATCCTGCTGTAATAGAAAAATGTAGTCGTTTGTCTTGCTCATAATTTTAGTTGCCTAATCGGTTTTATTAAAAAGTATTTGTTTGGGATTTCATCAATAATTTATAGTTTTATGCTAAATACCTAACGTAAATGTAGTTTTACAGAGTCACAGAAAGTACAAGCGTCAACCAAAGCATATTTACGGGCTTATTGTCAGCAACTACAGTTTATAGTGATGGAATATTGTGCCTTCCATACAGACGTTCAATTTCATTAAACATTTTGCAACTTGAAATTATCGTCACCCAGGGATTATGTTGTTCTATATTCGTTTTTTTTACAGGAGATGAAGATTAGTATATTTTTGAGATACATTTAACTTTTGCTGAATGAAACTGAAATATATCTATTTGTGATGAATTTTATGTTGAAATTAATTTTTAGTGTAGTGTCCATTTATTTACTGCTTTTATACTCTTTTTGTGAGAGAATAAATAAAAATTAAAAAAATGGATATAGCCCACAAAATGCCTTTTTTTTTTGTTTGACCGGATATAGAATACATTGCAAGGATATACGAAACTAAGACCAGAACTCTGGCGGATATAGAACAAAATAGTTACAGCAATTCCAGCCACTATAAATGGAATATAGACTAAAGTGGATTTAGTAGGATATAGAACAATATGATTTTGAATCATAATTTCATATATTTAAGGGATATAGGCCAATACAATTTTAGATGCGGATAGAGCTTAAAATTACAACTAATTTTTATGTTTACTTGGGATGTAGCACAAACTGGACACTGAAATCTGGTTTATTAAACAAAATAGCTAATTTTTTTTGAGATATAATACAAGCTCAAATTTCTAAGAAAAATGGTGTAACGTATTTTCGACCAAATGTGGATATAGAACAACATAATCCCTGGGTGACGTTGTGGAGTGTAAATATACCCAGCAATCTTAAAAAATATATATATTTTTTGTTGAAATAGGTTTAGAATGTCACAAACTGTGGAGATTTTAAATTTGAGGGAAAAAAAATTGTCTGTCCGTCGGTCTGTCTGTAACTTTAGTTGTGCGCAGGATTACTTTGGAACCGTTTAAGATAATGACTTCAAATTTGGTAAACGTAAGTATTGTAATGACATCTGGAGTATATTCCGATGAGGGGTTGAGGCGGTAAATAGAGGTAAATAAGTAAAGTAAGTTAGTACGAGTTCAGAAAATTGAGATGTGGCGTACATACTCTCAATATTTCTATGTTATCTGCCACCCTTACCAACACCGACCACCATCATTATTAAAGGGACTAACAAAATAAAATTAAGATATTTATTTGAAATTTGGCACACATATTTATTATTACGAGATTTTGGCCAAGATTATATTTTGAGCTTAATCCATTAATAATCCACTGAATTTAGGATTTTTCTTCAGACCAGTTCATACAAAAGGAAATGTTAGTTTTCTAGGTAGGTTCGGGTGTCCTGAATAAGTTCTCAAAAGTCCCCGAAGTAGGCGTGTAAGGATAAAATTTGGCAATGCTGTAATGGACTAAAATCGTGCTCGGAAACGAATTTTTCGATATCTCTCGGTTTTCATTACCTCTACGACAAAAATACATTAGGCCAAAAAGAAAGCTATGGAAATTCTCTATAAAAAAGATGGAGGGTCCTTTTTTCGTATACGTAATAGTTTTCATGAAAATCTTGCATTGAATTTGAACTTATGGGATATTATGGATAATTTAAGTACTTACTCTATTCCACACCACTCTTGAGGTTGAGTACTAGGCGCGTTTTTTTAAGTGGTTTTCCCGGTAGGCCTAATCCGCAACTGTCATACTTATTAAAATGTTGTCAAATTAATCATTTTCTTCTTGCCTGTTTTCTCCTTCTATAAATTCATCGATTCGTTGGAGGAAATCCGAGTCAATCTGAGAACTTTCAGTCTCTGCTTCAGTGACGGCCTCTGGCGAGTTTTCATGTTGTTTTTGGCCACGATATGGTATCTTTTAACATCGACTCCCACTCTTTAGGATTTAGTACATTACCCAACCATGTCTGTACTTGAAAACAAACACGAAAGAGATGCTGTTGAGCTGCGTCATGGTGGGTGGTAATGAATTCAATTTCACTGGTTTGCTTTTGCTCACAGCTTTAATAAAGCAAGAATACCGATAGTTATCGATGGAAACTTCTTTAACTGGAGGTTATAGATTGCGAGGAAAATTTTTTCCCCATTTGAAGTAACTATGTCAGGAGAAGTACCAGTCTTACTGAAAACTTCAGCCACAAGTTTCAAGTCTTGCCGTGTTTTCATCACTTTCAAAGCTGCAGCCTTTATTAAACAAAGCAGAAGTAGTGTCACACCCAGAGAATGCGTGCAGAAACAATATGTGATATCGAATATTTTTTGAGAGTATGTACGCCACATCTTTAGTTTCTGAACTCGTACTAACTTACTTTACTTATTTACCCCTATTTGCCTCCTCAACTCTTCATCGGAATGTACTCAAAATATAATCTAATTCCAGATGTAATTACAATACTTACGTTTACCAATTTGAAGTAATTATCTTAAACGGTTTTAAAGTAATTCTGCGCACAAATAAAGTTACAGACAGAGTGACCGACAGACTTTTTTTTTTCTTAAATTTAAAATCTCTACAGTTCATGACATTCTAAACCTATTTCAACAAAAAAAATATATCTTTTTTTTAACATTACTAGGTATATTTCCACTCCACTATACGTGGATGTGTAAGTAAAATATAATTTCAAGTTGCAGAATGTTTAATGAAATTGAACGTCTGTATGGAAGGCACAATATTCCATCACTATAAACTGTAGTTACTGACAATAATCCCGTAAATAGGCTTTTTAAATGGTTGGCGCTTGTACTTTCTGTGACTCTGTAAAACGACATTTACGTTAGGTATTTAGCATAAAACTATAAATTATTGATGAAATCCCAAACAAATGCTTTTTAATAAAACCGATTAGGTAGCTAAAATTATGAGCAAGACAGACGACTACATTTTTCTATTACAGCAGGAAACTTTCTTATCTCATGACACCAATATATTGTTACACCCATACAATCATGCCAAGCATGGCTTAGAGCTTAGGCCATAAAACTGATAAGGATCGCCTTTCGCATTTATATGCATAGGAATTGTTATCATTGTAATATTTGTACAATAACTATTCGTTGATTTGTTTTGCGACACATATGGCACACAAATAATTGACACAGGAAATTTCATTTCCAATATACAGTGTTAGTCATAAGTAACAATCATATAACTCTGACTTAACTTTTTTGTATAGAAATATTTAAACAAGTAATACTAGAAAAAACGTCCTTCTTATTCAAAATATCTTGATAGACTTTTGTAGTTCATGCATTATTCTAGTTAACTTCGCTTTGCTGCATAGTACGTCTGACACCATCATGCCAGCTTGTCGTAGTTTTCTGTTAAGCGTACCGCCTCACCAAAGTTTTCTCTCATCAGCTAATAACATTGATATGAAACTCAGGAAAGGTTTCCAAAGATAAAGATTCAAGCAAACTTAGAAAAAATAATTTTTCGAAAATGCACAAAAACTTTTCCCAACGTCAAAAACCTTCGGGCGCTGTCTTTCATCGAAAATCAACAAAAAACATAGTTTTGAAACTGCACTAAAATTTCATAGCTCGAAATGTGTAAAACCACTTTTGGCATAGTAGTCTATTATCATAGGGCTCAAACACGACCGCTCGCGTCGATGTCTTGTCAAGTTTTAATACGCTTTATTTTATGAAAATATAAGCCAACGAGATCACTAAATGCCTTGTTGGCATGTCTAAAAATGGATTTTTGTCCAGTAATCCACATTTCAAGATGGCGACTAAACGGAGTTTTCAAAAAATCTTATCTTTGGTAATATTTGACCAATTTTCAATTTCAAAAAAAATAAATGCTTACAAAAATATATAATTTACGATAAAAAATACTGGAGTTAAGAATATTTAATACCTAATGGAATATTCCCAAAAAAACTAACATTTTTATTTTTTAATTTTATTTATCATTTTTTATCTTGAAAACAACAGGCAATATCAAATAAAATTTCAAATGAAAAATGTGTACAATTTTATGGTAAATCCAGCGATATAAAAATTTATAAGTATTGGTTGAAATATAACCCTATAAATTTGCAAGAATATGACGTGCTCCATTGAGTCGACCCATTTCAATTGGTATAGGCATATACGGTTTTTCTTCAATAACGCATGTTACGATCTGTTATTATTTACACTGCACATTTTTATAATTGTTGCACATTCTATAGAATACTCTTCACATCTTTATCGTAAATAATAATAGCTTTAGACATGTAATCTAATTACAAAATATTAAAGATAAATATTTTAAAACTTAAATAATTAATAACTCTTTTATTTATTGATCGATTTTGTTCAAAAACAATATGGTGCTTTCTCTAGCTAACGCTAACTTTCTGTTCATATTTAGTACAATCGAACTTTTCGTTCTTAAGTTATTGTGCTAACAAGAAACTGACGAACAGACAGACATGCGCACGGACGGACGAACATTTTGAAAGATGTTCATAATCCGATCACCAACACAGTGATATGAATGTTTTTTCTCTACGAGTGATATTATCGATTTTAGAAATGTGCAGATCAAATGCAACATACTCTTCGTTTTGCATTTGTGAAGAGTATAATAATGGAACATAATTCTAGCACATGTTTTGTGTGTCAAAATCACGTTGTAAAAAGTCATGCAAGGACATGCTAGCAACTAAAAACTGGTTGTCTAAAATTTAATCTTTGACCACGAGTCTTTTGTTGCTAACATGTGGGACAGAAAAGGTAGACTCGCTAAGAAACAGCACAAAGACAAAAAGATGTCAACGATACTCTGGAGCATCTTATCGTGTCTCAGATGTATCTTTAATAAAAAATATTTCCATTAAAGATTTTTTATCCACCATAAAACGAAAAAGAAGCTCACTGAACACCTCGCCAAAAAAGTTCGGAATTGAGAAAGATTTAAGTATGTTGTAACTTCATATATCCCGCTGATAAACATATAAGACAATAGTCATGAAGAAGCTGATACTATTCTTTTTTTTCAGCTAATTGCCATTAGCCACGTAGATTTGTTAAAATACCGTTCACAAAGAAAGGAAATGCGAGAGGGACGGGGAATACATTAGGCACACTCTTCTCGCCCAGGGGTCCATAAGGGCTTTTTGTATTCACACACAAAAAGAGACCACGGTTGACATGGGTTAAAAAAACACGAGGTAAGAAAAGCAAAGGACAAAATTTAAATATCCATTCCAATGGTAATAAAAAAAGCTTGTAAAGCTTTGTAAGCACGTATATTCTTGCTTATTAAAATTTTTGGTAACCCTAGTGGATGTTTAAAGTTAAGGTCAGTAAGAGTTTTAACAACAGGTAGGGACTGTTGTTTGTATAATTCACAGTTAAAAAGAAAATTATGTAAATCTGCGGGGGTTATCTAAATGCCAATTTTATGTAGGTGGGCGGGAAATCTTCCATGATTAAATCTCATTCTAATAATTGTTGTTGTTAATTTTCTAGTGATGGTTAGATTGCTAAACTGGGTGTTTTCTGGTGTGTTTCGGTGTATGTTAAAATAATAAGTATTTTTTAAATTGCCGTAATTTTTCCAATGTAAATTCCATTTTTCTTTGAGATGCTTCTTGGCGGTGTTGGCTGCGTCGGCTGCGTCGCTTTTGTCCACTCCCATACTCAGTAGCCTATTGTCGATTTCTTGACATTTTATTATATTGTCAACTATCTCATTTCCTTATATGCCACAGTGGCTTTTAACCCAGATGAAAGTGAGGCTTATAGCTTTGGTTCTTAATGCTTGAAGTTCTTTAATGATTTGAATAACAAAAAAATTGTTATGTCCTTGTTTTGGGAAATTATCAATGGCTGACAAAACTAAAGCCGAATCTGAGATAATTAGAATATTTTTCGCAAGGTTTTTACTATCTAAAAATTCAAGGCACTTCCATATAGCTACGGCTTCGGCTGAAAATATAGAGAAGTTGATATTTAGGGAGTAAGATTTTCTAATGTCTCGTTCAGGTACGTAAAAACCACATGACACGTGGTCTTTTGTTTTCGACCCATCCGTGTAGGCTTTTGTATAGTTTGGAAATTGATCTACTACACTGAAAAAAATAAGTTGTGGTATTCCATTGTAGGATGGAAAAATACATTTTGAGTCCATTAATACGAACTCAGGGCCCAGGTCTAAGACCGATTCATAATTTATAATGTCTATGCAGAGATTTAATTCATTACAAATTTCAAAACCATTCACTAATGGTGGATTATTTTTGTTTGAAAAATAGGTTGATGTTAGGTTATGTATAGATACGTCATATTTGAGTTTATACAGATGATTTTTTCTGCTACCTTGTAAAAGAAGAAATTTGCAAGCTAGGTATTCTCTTCTTATCCACAAAGGGGGTTCCACTGCTTCAACCAGTAATGCTTCAATTGGGGTCGATTTCATTGCGCCCAAGGCAATTCGGAGTGCTTTATATTGAACTCTATCTATCTCCTTTAATTGTGTTTTGCATGCCGATCCATACCATATGGATAAACCACAAATTTGTCTCAGCAAATTAATCCCCTTTTCACACCTAGATATAATATATTTGATTTCATTATTCCATAGAAGCTTTTAGTCCAAATGTACTCCTAAGTATTTATAAGATGTTAGTATTGGAATTTTCAAATTGCAAGTTTCTAAGTGTTGCAACTTAGGGTATCTCTTCCTAGTATAAAAAACTAATGCACTTTTTTCCGTGGATATGTTGAAGCCGTTTTCTAACGACCAGTTCTTGAATAAATAAACTATATGTTTAAGTGTTTTTATGACTTCTTGAAATTGTTTTCCAGAAACATAGATTGCGAAATAATCTACGTATTGCAAACATGTTATGTTCAATGACCAAACCAAATGAATATCAGTGGTAGGTATATAAATTAAACAAAAGAGGACTCAGTACAGAGCCCTGAGGTATACCTTGGTTTGCAATGCGAGGGCCAATTAATTGGTTCTTTCGTTTCAGAAAGACTGACCTGTTGGTATAAATATTTATAATAGCTTTGACAACTTGTGTTGAAATACCAATATATAAATTTTTTTGACACAATATCTCTAAAAACGACATTGTCATATGCTTTGCTCATGTCGAAATAAATGGTTCCAAGTATTCCGTTTTCAGATAACGTGTTTTGTATGTCACATACCACGTGTGTAATGGCTTCTTGGGTACCAAAACCTTTCCTACTCCCGTATTGCCCGTACGGTAAAACATTTTTGTGATGTAGCCATCGTTCAAGGCGAAACTTTATCATACGTTGTCTTTGTCAAGCATAGTAAAAGCGATATAGTTCGGTAAGAGTTTGCATTACTAACTGGTTTTCCAGGCTTAGGAATTAGTATGAGAACGCATTGTTTTAGTAAAGTTCAGTATTTGCCAAAAATACAGAGGCCCTTACAGAAACAGATATAGTCCAGCATCGGATAAATACTGGTAACTGACCTGCTATTCGATAAAAACTTAGGAGAGGCTTTCGCTAGCGAAACAAGAAGAAGCCTCGTCAATGATAGATAAGATGCTACAAGATGGAGTTATTGAGAAGTCAACGTGTCACTGGTCATCACCAGTAGTTTTGGTTGCCAAGAAGGATGGAACGTTAAGATTTTGTGTCGATTACTGAAAATTGAACGATGTGACGAAGACGGACAGTTACCCATTTCCCCGGATTGATGACACATTAAGTACGTTGGCAGTCTCGCAATGGTTTTCTACGTTAGACCTTAGGAGTGGATACTGGCAAGTGGGGCTTCCTTCTGATGATAAGGAAAGACAGCGTTTTCAGCAGGCAGTGGTCTTTACCAATTTACTGTGATGCCTTTTGGACTTTGCAATGCCCCAGCCACTTTTGAAAGATTGATGGAATTCATACTACGAGGGCTAACCTGGAAGACGTGCCTGGTTTGACTTGATGACGTGCTGGTTATGGGACGAGACTTTACATTTGGAAAATCTTCAAGAAGTATTTGGGCGAGCAAGGAATGCACACCTGAAGTTGAACCAGAAGAAGTGTTTCTGCCGTACGAGATTGGCCAAGGCTATTTAACGTTTATGAAGTACGAAGCTTCCTTGGCCTCTGCACTTATTATAGACGCTTTGTTGAAGGATTTGCAGACATTGCGAAGCCATTACACCGACTAACAGAGGAGAAAGTTCAGTACCAGTGGACACCGGAGTGTGAACCGGCATGGAGAAAATTGAAGGCAGCTCTATGTACTAGTCCTGTGCTAGTACACCCACAATGGAATGGACTTTTTATTTTAGATACGGATACCAGCAATTCTTCGGTTGATTGTGTGCTATCCCAAATCCAGAATGAACAAGAAAGAGTGATCGAGTACTTCAGAAA
The DNA here is from genome assembly GCA_963583905.1 of Stenurella melanura. Classification (NCBI taxonomy): domain Eukaryota; kingdom Metazoa; phylum Arthropoda; class Insecta; order Coleoptera; family Cerambycidae; genus Stenurella; species Stenurella melanura. The sequence continues at coordinate 104,184,894 of OY757312.1, forward strand.
GGTTCTCTCCAAACCGGAAAGAAATTACCGTATAACCAAGAAAGAGTTATTGGCCATTGTCAAATTCGTGGATAATTTCCATAAATACCTTTATGGACGTCATTTCAAGATCCGGACCGACCATGCTGCATTAAAATGGCTGTTGCAGTTGAAAAACCCGGAAGGTCAACTGGCTCGTTGGATAGAACGGCTGCAACAGTACGACTTCAAAATCGAACATCGACGTAGATCTCATAGGAACGCAGATGCTTTATCTAGAAGACCATGCAAGGCCGACTGCAAGCACTGCCGCCAAGTGGGGAAACAGCAGGGCACGGGAACGGTCCCAATGATTGGACAACTGAATCCCTGAGACAGGAATAATTGAACGATACAGAAATTGAGGCTATATTGAGAGCAAAGGAAGGAGGAGTTGAAACGTTAAACTTTCTTAAGTGGAAATAAAACGAATCATTGAATTTTGCTTTAATGATTTACTAAAAAAATACACAAACAAAGGCAGAGCAATTGACATCAGGGTTGTGAGTAAACTTTACAAAAACTTTCGTCAGAATAATCATTAAACACATTAAAAGTCTTTCTGACATATAGCAAAACACAAAGCAAAATGGTAGTCAGTTAAGATCCGTATATAGTAAATAATTAAACTAAACTAAGCACGATCTGGCCAGAGCGGCAAAACAAAGAATTCTTACGTTAATATAAAGCTGCTCAATTAAATTACGTGAGATCACACAAAACGAAATGCTACAGACTGTACGTAAAATTAATAACAAAAATAGGCCCGACAATTAATAATTTCGACATAAACTGGTTCGGCAGTTAAGCACTATGTTTTATGCCCAAAACACATGGGAGATGTCAAAATAACGGGACGGTATAGCTACGCCACCAAAACGAGGTTATTCACTCACTATTATCTTCTCATGGAGTACGAGAAGTTTTAATCGAACACTGGATACAATAGGAAATATTACTGGCCAAACGTGGAATGAGGTATTGAAGCCATCAATAATTCTGCATTGTCGCAATTAGCTTCAAACAGCAAGTTTGCATCACGAGAGGCATGCATAATATAAAAGACTGTACTTTCAGCTAGTTCGACGAAAACATTGCCTTGCTGTAGCTATGGACAATGGTACACAATAACACAGAACATGTAAACTAAAATAACTACTTTACTGATTATATTCGCAGTTATTAATAACTATATACAGATATTTACAATTATATGGCAGCTTTTAATTCTTATGGCCTATATGGCCAACCGCCTCGGCGCCATCTTTTCAGCGTCTCCCTTGCCAGAGTCGGCGCGTATATCGTCTACTATTCGCTAAACTTGGTGGTACAAGCTACTACGCTATTGGTCAAGCATTTGTCATGACTAGCCGATAAAAGTTAAGCGCGTATAATGCTAAGATCAATATCTTATAATTTAAATTTAAATGGTAAAAGGAATAATCGCGCGCTTTATCTAATTTAAGGTACTGAGTGTTCTTACAAAATGTGACCGTTGCAAAGTTCGTCCAGAGTGGGAGGATGTTTCGGACAAAGCAGTTGGATTGAAGGCTTTGTGGGCACAGTGGGACTCGCTCAGAGTTATGAACGGGCTATTAAAAAGAGTATAGAAAAGCCGGAAGTGCATAATGGAACATCCGTTGGACACTTCGGCGTTAACAAGACCCTGAATAAAGTACGGGACAATTTTACTGGGTAAACAGTCTTGAAGCTTGGTGTCGTAATTGTAAAATTTGTGCAGCCAGTAAAGGACCACAGACTAGAAATAGTAGAGGTGCAATGAAGCAATATAACGCCGGAGCTCCTTTTGAGAGGATTGCGATTGATATAGCCGGACCATTTCCAGTAACCAAGGATGGTAACAAGTACATACTAGTTACCATGGACTATTTCAGTAAGTGGCCGGAAGCATATGCAATGCCGAACCAGGAAGCGGTCGCTGTCGCCAAAGTCTTGGAGGATAATTTGGTATGTCGGTTTGGTGTGCCCCTGGAGCTGCATTCAGATCAAGGGAGAAACTTTTAATCCGGGGTATTTCAGCAAATCTGCAAATTATTGGGAATACACAAAACACGGACAACAGCCCTTCATCCACAATCTGATGGAATGGTGGAGCGACATAACAAGACAATGAAAGAACATCTCTCTAAAGTGGTTCATGAGAATCTACGGGACTGGGATCTCCACATACAGTTTTTCGACATGGCATACAGAGCTGCTATCCACGAGTCTACAAAACAGACACCGGCCCGTGTAGTATTTGGACATGAGATCAGACTGCCGTGTCATTTGATCTTTGGAACACCGGGCGGAGAACGGCTTCCTGTGATCAACTATGTGGATGAAGTGAGTAAACGGCTAAGAAATGTCAATGAGCTGGTTAGAGACCAAATCGCCATAGCCAGTGACCGAATGAAGGCTTGATATGACCGTAAGGGTAGTTCAGAAGGGTTCAAGGCGGGAGATCTGGTTTGGCTGTACAACTCACAGCGCAGCGGAAGAAAGGAAGGTCACCTTTGGATGGACCGTATACTGTTATTACCCGAATTAATGACGTCGTCTATCGGATTCAACGAACCAAAAAGTCCAAGATGAAGATCGTGCATTTGAACAGATTGGCAAAATACATTGATGACTCTGAATTTCCTGACCGGGACCGGGTTCGAGCTTAAGGAGGGAGCAGGGTTACGCATTATACCCCCCCTCAGACCTGGCGAGTAATACGCCCATGTTATTAATAACTGAAATTAAGTACCAATGGTTAGGCAACCAGTAATTCACGTCATGTCTTCTGGAAGCCTGTAGATGTCTCTAGAATTATATTGTTCTGGAATTGGAAATTTTTAGATGGGTCTAGAGGCAATTTTAGGATATATATAAGGCGAAATCGACAGCGGGGCGGGAGAAGTTTTATTAAAGTGAAGTTTGGTCGCGAAAAGGAGATTATAAATCCGAAGTGTAAATATGAACATTGTAAAAGTTAGTTTAGAAGTATTGTGTAATCGGTAAATTATTAAATAAAGTGTTTACCCCTTTTTAAAATTATGAAACCCACGGATTCATACAGGATGTTTCCTAGGGGCGAAAACACGTAACATTATTATATATGTATTTGTGATATTCTTGATACTTGGCATACTATGCCTATGTCGGCGCTTCTGTGTAATTTTGACGAAACCATTTTTGTAATTTTTGATAATATTGAAGGCTGTTCCATTCTATCAATAAACCTTTGGAGGCGTAGCTTTCACAGCAACACTGGAATACCAACACTCAGTATTGGTACTTGAATACCAACACTCATTGTGTTGTGTTCAAGAATTTTGGTGCTTGTGGAAACACTAGGTAACACTGAGTGTTTCTAGAAACTACGTCTATAGAGGTAGCGTCACATCGAAGGTTCCAGTCCCCTCCAGGTCTATTGACAATTTAGACAAGATATATTATCGTATTTACTATCTCACAGTAATCTATCCTTAATGTAACAAGTGGTTTTCTTCTTATAGTAGGCGAATGATAAGGACTAGTCATTAGGGTACTCCTATCTCCAATTGTATCTAATTCTAAATTGTCAAATGCCTTACAATAGTTTACTATACAAAGATACAGACTAGGCCCGTAATATCCACATAACAAAATGATATGCAATGTACATACACTGTATCTTCAATCTATGGATATGTATATCCACAAGATGGAGATAGTATATCTAATGTACATTTAATGGATGTGGAATTAACATTCCCAGCAGATACGTTTGTCGCCGACTTCCATATCTATTTTATATCCATTGAATGTACATAAACATATGCAATGTACATTCATTGGATATGAAACACACATCATATACACAATCGTATATTTTATGAATATACATTACATATCTCTGAAGTAGTTTCCACGGACATCAAAACGCCTATTGAATACTGCACCCGACGCGTGTTGCCCCAGTCATGTTGGCATCATCGGCAGATGATTAAAACGAAGAGTTTTAATGATCTCGATGATACCAACACAATTGGAGCAGCACGCATAGAATGAAAGTATTCGAGTGTTTTGATGTTCATGGGAACTACTTCAGAGGTATCCAATAGTATCCATATAAAAGGTAATAAGACACAGATAGCTTAATAAGAAATATATTTTATATAACTATTTTAAACATACACAAACTTTACAAAATAACCTAATATTACACAATATTTAAAATTTTTAATATTGACGTATACTTCTTTACCTTTCGGTAGTTTAACAAATTGTAAACATATGTATAATACCTACTATAGTTACTTATGTCCTACATATATGTTTAAAACATTCTCAACCATCAGTAAGTTATATAATATGAACGTATGTAATTTTTATTCACTATATTTATAAAATACACACCCAATATGACATAACAGCAAATTTTTAGGCCTCTGTCACTTTCCGCCATCTTTACTAAACACACACCTGCCACAATCAGTTAAATATGAAACTTGTAAATTTTCTAACCCTAAAAGAGTATGTAGGTATTTATTACGAATCTAAAGAATTGCATTGTAATAAATATACTCTTACATCATGGGAGCTTCATGCAAATGTAACAGCATAATATAGCAATAAGCAAATATAAAATCCAGAGAATGAGAAAGAGTTAACTTTCATCACACATAAACACTATGCACACAACACTACAGGGCTTAATCGCTTAATGGCTGCTGGCGCCGGCTATTGCGAACTACAATTCGTAAACAAATGATGCCTGGACTGCCTGGTGCGCTGACGTAGTATGCCATAAATTAGTAGCGCATGCGCATCAGATAATGAGATAAAATTCGTGTACGCGTATAATTTAATTATACCTCAATGGACATGTTATGTATAAATCATTATGTATATACCTCCAGCAATATACACTGTATATGACGCTGATGCATATCAGTAGCTGAATATACATTTCATATCATATGTATATTTAACAATACATATTCAAATTCCAACACCTAATGCATATGCTATGGATGTACATATCCATTAGATGTTATGTGGGTATTCTCTTGCCTTCTCAATTAGTAGATTTAGTATTTGTTGCCAAATTACTATGATTGAAACATAATTTCACAGAATAAATCAGAATGCTATTTATTTTAATAATTTTCACTGATATCTCAGAAATGAACATATTAACCATTTTCTGGCGGCTGTAAATCTGCATCAAAAAGCCTATAAAGTAAAAATTCAAGGTTTCATCTATTTTACTTTATAAGCAAATTGGTGTGGCCACACCTTTAGCTGGTAGATTTTTTACATATATTTTTTTCTCTTTAATTTTAATAAGCAACACACTACCTCCACAGTTGGAACAGTAATTTCAAGTTAGATAGATTTAGTACGTGGTACCATACAGTGAGTTATTGCTATACAGTGGTGTGCATTTTTTGGATATACATTTGTTATACCTCTCGGCATCGAATATATATCAGAGAACATCCTAATCCTGTCTATCTATACCATCCCTTACTCTTTCTCTGATAGTCCAAGCAGAGCCGGAACTGCAGAGTTGCCGGATTGAGGGGTAAGTTTTTTTGTTATAGTTAACATTACCGAACAGTCCACTAAAATAGAAAGCGCGTGTGGTCGCTACACCACAAATGATAAACTTTAGCGTTCTCTTTAACTCACTTTAAAAAAAAATTAAAATGAGGAGGTTCTCAGTTCATATCATATCTGTGCTTTGATTTCTCGGGGATGGCTTAAACGTTTTCTCCGAAATCAAACTGTAGAGTGTGGCGGTGATCCAGTTAATGAACCTTGTAAAATGCTACATTCCAAAAATATATAAATCTATAACAAATTTAAATTTCGCCGAAATTTACATCAAAAATCGACTTAGAAAATTTAGACTTCGCTAAAGACCAGAAAACGCCCTTTCGTCTAAAGTACGATAAAAATAATTTCACTAAAAAAGCACAAGGTCGCCGGCACCTTACAGCTGTAAACTTTTTTATCGTATTCTATACCAACAAAAATAATTATTCTGAAAAATTCGGCCATATAACATTTAGTGACCGGTTCATATCAATTTCTGTCTCTGACAACTGGCCTATACCTTCTCGAAGCAAATTCATCCACGAGTGGTGCTCTCTGACAAGTTGTTTTATATCTATTTAGCTTAGACTTGAATTTTTTAATTTTTTGTATTTATTTCAGTTGACCCTCAATAAATAAAAATATATTTTGAATTCGACTCTTTCTTGATTCACTAGATATAAGATTGACGACTTGCGTGCGATTCTGTGGCATGAATCGGATAACTGTTTTTTCACGGGTCGACTCCGGTCTCGTCAAGTTGTACAGCAGTCCGATTACTCACAGAGTCTATTCACGGTAAGAAGTGTTTCTCAAGTGCTAGTTTATTAGATAAGATCAGAAGTGCACCGCTACACAGCAAGATACGATGGACGGCAGGCTGTAGCAATCGCCGTAAGTATAACCATATACGTCTTCACTTTGGGGAGTCTTAAGAGTTGTCCGAATCTCCCTTGAGAGTGGATACAGCTAGAGACCGTAGCAAAGGTGTGACTGGCGCCAATTAATTTTAAATTTTCGTCGTGTTTCTCAGACGCACGGTATTAGGTTCAACCTCAGTCTCATATTAGTTTCATCAAGCTATATCTAGTACAAAAATCGAGAATATGTCGGAAGCACTAGTTGATGTTAAATAATTAGGTATATTCGGAGAAGCTGATACTAAATCTTAAGTCAGAAGTTAAAGATTCGAGATTGCAAATCCAATAGGGACGACGTAAATGCATCACTTTTGCAAATTTACATAAAAAGAGTGAAGAAAAATTATTTTTTTAAAACAACGGTCACTAAATATTTTTAAATACAATTTCACCGTCACTCATTCATTGAACCTTATTAGGTAATATCGATTTTCAGGTCGGTATATAAATGAACATGCAACAAAATCGAATGAATGTTTAAGCTAGCTCAAGGTCGATTAGGTAATAAGGTTCAATTAACCGAACGACGTGACGGTGAATTCTATTCCATAATTTTTACTGACCATTTTTTTAGAGGCAGACCAATATTGTTCAAAGCATTGTAATCAATATAATTTATTGACGATGACACTGTAACTGTAAATAAAAAAGCATAACTTAACCGAATAGTTTAAAAACTGACACAATTTTGAATTAAGACCTACCAAAAAAATCGATTCTGGCAATACTTATACATTTCTTCATATGCGTCAAAGCAATATAATGACTTTTTAGCTACATTAACAGTAAAGAATAATAGTGCAGTAAAAAGAGACCAGAAAAACAATGGGATAAGCATAGTTTTGTAACAATTATGATCTGATACCTTCTGGGGTATCACCAGGAGTATATATATATGAGTTTTGGACTTCCAAAGCACATTGCATTTTCCCGATCGGAACAAATAAAAACCAAAATCATCGCAATTTAAATTCCAACAAATCTGCGTTAGTTTTGGGTCATTCAGGTACTTACATATCATACAAAATTGAATGAACTGGCTAAAAAACTTTTTTTTTTTTTCAGTTTAACGCCCACGGACGTCAAGAGTTCCGATGGACTTCAAACTATTAGAAAATACACCTCTTGTTGAAAACAAAACATTATGAAATCTTGGTGCCCAAATATTGAAGCTTGTGGACGCAAATGAATTTGTTGTCTGAAATTTGAATTGCACGCCATTTTGTGCCATTAAATCCAAAATGGATCTCAATTATTTGACATTGGTCAAGAAAAATAAGGTTATAATTTTATAATGAGAAGTTAGCAGAATATGAAATTCCCCTAACTACATACGTTAACTACCAACTTAAGTAAGCCGGAAACAATTGAGTAGGTGTAACAAAACGAGAGGTAATCTTGATACATAGATTTAAAAAAAAAGCTGTTCAAGCTAATTAACAAAAATGAAATGTAAATGCTTGAAAATTATCGTCTAGGTGCCCGCGTACAAGAAATGAATTGATACATATCCTCTTGTAATTTATTGCATGGCTTAATTGCGCCTAATCTACAACTTTTTTCCTTTGCAAACATTTTCAAAAACCCGGCGAAAGATTCCCACGAGTCGTACTGGAAAATCGGGAACTCTATTTTGTCGGGTCATTCGAAAATTGAATTTTACATGTTACTCTTAAGCAATCTTGAAAAAATCAGCTGATTATCAATAAATTTGTAAAAGTTGTTAATTCGGAATTTTTATAAAAATGTCCGACAAAACAGATTTTCCGGTACGATGCGTGGAAATCTTTCGGAAGAAGTAAAGGGGGATACAGCTAGAGACCGTAGCAAAGGTGTGACTGGCGCCAATTAATTTTAAATTTTCGTCATGTTCCTCAGACGCACGGTATTAGGTTCAACCTCAGTCTCATATTAGTTTCATCAAGCTATATCTAGTACAAAAATCGAGAATATGTCGGAAGCACTAGTTGATGTTAAATAATTAGGTATATTCGGAGAAGCTGATACTAAATCTTAAGTCAGAAGTTAAAGATTCGAGATGGCAAATCCAATAGGGACGACGTAAATGCATCACTTTTGCAAATTTACATAAAAAGAGTGAAGAAAAATTATTTTTTTAAAACAACGGTCACTAAATATTTTTAAATAGAATTTCACCGTCATTCATTCATTGAACCTTATTAGGTAATATCGATTTTCAGGTCGGTATATAAATGAACATGCAACAAAATCGAATGAATGTTTAAGCTAGCTCAAGGTCGATTAGGTAATAAGGTTCAATTAACCGAACGACGTGACGGTGAATTCTATTCCATAATTTTTACTGACCATTTTTTTAGAGGCAGACCAATATTGTTCAAAGCATTGTAATCAATATAATTTATTGACGATGACATTGTAACCGTAAATAAAAAAGCATAACTTAACCGAATAGTTTAAAAACTGACACAATTTTGAATTAAGACCTACCAAAAAAAATCGATTCTGGCAATACTTATACATTTCTTCATATGCGTCAAAGCAATATAATGACTTTTTAGCTACATTAACAGTAAAGAATAATAGTGCAGTAAAAAGAGACCAGAAAAACAATGGGATAAGCATAGTTTTGTAACAATTATGATCTGATACCTTCTGGAGTATCACCAGGAGTATATATATATGAGTTTTGGACTTCCAAAGCACACTGCATTTTCCCGATCGGAACAAATAAAAACCAAAATCATCGCAATTTAAATTCCAACAAATCTGCGTTAGTTTTGGGTCATTCAAGTACTTACATATCATACAAAATTGAATGAACTGGCTAAAAAACTTTTTTTTTCAGTTTAACGCCCACGGACGTCAAGAGTTCCGATGGACTTCAAACTAATAGAAAATACACCTCTTGTTGAAAACAAAACATTATGAAATCTTGGTGCCCAAATATTGAAGCTTGTGGACGCAAATGAATTTGTTGTCTGAAATTTGAATTGCACGCCATTTTGTGCCATTAAATCCAAAATGGATCTCAATTATTTGACATTGGTCAAGAAAAATAAGGTTATAATTTTATAATGAGAAGTTAGCAGAATATGAAATTCCCCTAACTACATACGTTAACTACCAACTTAAGTAAGCCGGAAACAATTGAGTAGATGTAACAAAACGAGAGGTAATCTTGATACATAGATTTTAAAAAAAGCTGTTCAAGCTAATTAACAAAAATGAAATGTAAATGCTTGAAAATTATCGTCTAGGTGCCCGCGTACAAGAAATGAATTGATACATATCCTCTTGTAATTTATTGCATGGCTTAATTGCGCCTAATCTACAACTATTTTCCTTTGCAAAAATTTTCGAAAACCTGGCGAAAGATTTCCACGAGTCGTACTGGAAAATCGGGAACTCTATTTTGTCGGGTCATTCGAAAATTGAATTTTACATGTTACTATTAAGCAATCTTGAAAAAATCAGCTGGTTATCAATAAATTTGTAAAAGTTGTTAATTCGGAATTTTTATAAAAATGTCCGACAAAATAGATTTTTCGGTACGATGCGTGGAAATCTTTCGGAAGAAGTGAAGGGGGAACGCCGCGTTTTTGACAATTTTCGCAGAGGAAAAAAGTTGTAGATTAGGCGCAATTAAGCTATACAAGAGGATATGTATAAATTCATTTTTGTACGTGGGCACCTAGATTTAAAATTGTTTTTTAGATGTTTCATATGATGTAAATATGTTCCAAAATGATACAGTTTATCTCGAGTTCAGATGGACAAAAATTAACTTTTTGTCTTTTATTAAAGTGCACGCAATTCCTTTTCTTTTCTGATAAAAAATTTTCAGAAATGTTTTCAAAATGGCCGAAGAAATCCACTTGTTGTCGTTTGGTTTACAAATAAATGTCAAAAAAGTGGCCAAATTGAGTTTAATTTTTGTATGTAATCGGAAAGCTGGCATCGAGATCTACAGTCCACAAGGTTCAATATTTGGGCACCAAAATTTCAGCGTGTTTTGTATTCAACAAGAGGTGTATTTTCTGAAGCTAATCGGAACTCTTCACGTCCCTGGACGTTAAAATGAAAAAAAAACCTTTTTAGCCAGTTTATTCAATTTTGTATGATATGTACGGACTCAACGGATTTTTTGTTTGTCCCGATCGGACCTCTAGAACTGGAGATATTCACCTTTTTACCTAAGAAACGCTTTTTAAAAAACAAAATTGTTTATAAAGAAAAACGCAATAGGCTTTGGAAAACCAAAACTCAAGTATATACACTTCTGGTGATACCCCAGAAGGTATGAAATCATAATTTTGCTGTTATAAAACTATACACATCCATGTACTTTTTTAACTTCACTATAACAAAATATAGGATTAATGAAATATAACAGACATGTCTGTTAAAGAACTTAAAGAAAATATACTTACATGAAAACAAATAAATTGCAATTTTAACTTACTACAACTAAATCTGTAGAGGACGGAATTTCCTGAAGGTTAAATAATAAAGTGTTATTTTCTAGAAAATAATATAGCTGCGATTCTTGAAAGTCGGAGAAATTTATTTCACTTAAAGGAAATTAATAGCTAACATTTGTGACACCAAGTTTTAAAGTGCGCTGATAAAATGTTCAATAAAAACAGGAATAAAACAGAAGAGTTTAGAATTAATATCAGAATGTGTAAATATATGTTTATTAAATATAGAAATCAAATTAACATCACTTTTTATCAGGTATTTATTTATTTAAATTCAGAAAGAACCTCATAAATAGAGTAATATTAGAAAACAAATATAACACATATAAGAAATAGTTACAAACCTTAATTAAAAGAGGCTTGTTTCCGTTTATTTCTTGTCTTAATCATACCAGAACGTACTTTACATAAGAGTAATGCTGTTTGTATTTATTAAGTAATACATTATATTTACTAGTATACCTACTAAGATCTAGATATAGCTTTATTATGTAAAGTGATGATTTATTACTAATGTCATTCTCTGTTTTGATTGAAATTAATAAATCAATAAAATTATTTTATCTCCATTACAGAATTAAGTATTCGAATCAATTTCATATTTATATTTAATTGTTTTGTATATTTTCTTTAAAAAAATAAGAGAAAATTTAATTTAATTCGAAGATGATCTTTTAATAAAATTAAAAAATGAATTGTGGCGAAATGAGAACTATAAATCTATGATATTAAATTGGAATGAATTTTGAGATTGCCCTGCAAAACTGGAAAACTATTCTGCCATTTCATTACTTACGAGCTATTCTAAAGGAAAACTTGTGAATGGACTCATTTAATAATATCTATTTTTCATCTGTCAGATTTATATTGCGATGTTGACTAGCGTAATCAATCACAAACTGTTTCTTTGGGGATGCAATAAAAGTAGTTTATCTTTTCTCTTCGACTTACCACGTAATGTATTTATTTTTAGTGAGGTAATTGTTGTGGTGCATGTTCATTGCAGAAATGCATTTATTGAAGAGGTCAGCTGTAGATAGTCTACCCAATTAGCATTTTCATATTCCTACGATATACTATACATATTCCAAAATAAAATTAGTAAATTGCATAAATATTTGAAACTAATTCAAAATAAGTTGTATACTGGTTGTTTTGTCACAGGTTTTCACATTTTATACATACTCCTGCAATATTCATATGTATGTTGCTGACACGTTGTAAACATATTCTGAAATGTACATTAATTCTACAATATAGTTACAATATACACAAATCTTTTCCGTCCATACATGCAACATTATCCATGTATACTTTCAATATACATTGTATATTGCAAAACCACAATGGCATATTGAATAAATATTTAATACTGATTCAAAATAAGTTGTATACTGGTTGTTTTGTCACAGGTTTTCACATACTATACATATTTCTGCAATATACCCACACATGTTGGTGACACATTGTAAACATAGGTATTCTGAAATAAACATTTATTTTACAATATAGTTATAATATACACAAATGTGTTCCCTACATATAGGCAATATATTCCATGTATAATTTCAATATTGCAAAGCAACATTGGTATATTGAATAAATGTTTAATACTTATTCAAAATAGATTATACAGGGTGTCCCAATAAAAACTCCCATGTTGGATATCTTCTAGATGAATAGAGATATTTTAATTATGTAAAAGTCAGTTTGCAGTACATAAAGAGTGCTTCAGTATTAAATATAAATCATTTTTTAATATACAATATATGACACTGAGCAAGAAATATTTCGACGGGAGGAACTTTGAAATGTGGTTTGTGAAAAGGGAAATGCATTTCTAAGTAAATTTTGTTAAAAAGAAAAATCGCAAATCCAACTCTTTTTGAGATATTTGTGTCCAAACGTTGCCATTTGCTCCTGTTAAATAATTATCTCAGAAACATTTCACTATTTAAGTGATTTTAAAAGAAAATCATATTTAAGGCATTTTTCATATAATTCAAAATTTCAAAGTTTATGATATACAGATTTCCCCCCTTAAAGACTAAATACATGTTTCCGAGATTACAACTATTCAATATGAACAAATGGCAATATTTGGATAAATAAGATTTATTTAGAGCCCAGCGCCATATACATATGGATATATTCAAAAACCATTCATTTATATTCAAAACTGAAGCACACTATTTATGTGCTACAAACTGACTTTTACAGAATTAAAACGTCTCTATTTGTTTAGAAGATATCCGGTCTGAGACTTTTTACTGGGACACCCTGTATACTAATGGTTGTTCTCATCCCACAGCATATAGTAGACATACGTCTTGTAGATCTGCATGTATGCTGAAAAAATATTGTAAAGATATTTCGAAATATATATTTATTGCTTCTCACAATGTACACTGCATGGAAAATTTGTTTTTACCATTATTTTTCAATTAAACTCAAACATGTTTTATTGATCTAATTTTGTTGAATGAAGCACACAAAAGCTAAATAAACTTACCAATAAAACTGCATTTGCCATAACAATACTTTACAAAGGCCCAAGAATATCATATGCAAAAAAAATACTTTTACGTTAAACATAAATTATTATTTGTTTGCTTATAGTTGTATTGAAACATATTCTTTATAGGATTTTGCAAACAGCAGAAAAAATAACTATCTATAACTAAAAGAAAATCTTTGTGTAAAAATATTAATGAAGTCTTTGCATTCTCGATAACCTGAATTCTGGTTATGCTAGCAAATTGAAATCTTAAAATGAATTTGTCTAATTTCTTATTTGACAGTTCTCATTCTAACACAGCATCCACACAGTCCCCTACAGCCATGCAGATTAAACTAGTATCTACATAACCCCCTACGATCATGAAGATTCAGTTAAAAATGAGAACAAAGGCCTAAAATGAACTTATTTATCTACCTTGACTTAAAAATTTTTCATTCTAATGGATTACATTTTCATGAAATGTATCATTCTGTTTCTTGGAAATCCTTAGCCTTTGAAACGTTTTTCGCCCTTATTCTGGAGCTCATCAGAAAGACATAAAGCCACTCATAAAGATGATTCATGCAAAACCAAGACAATTTCTATGAATAAGTGTGAAATAATTATATTTCACACTTATTCATAGAAATTGTCTTGGTTTTGCATGAAACATCTTCATTTTAGGATTTCAATTTGCTAGCATAACCAGAATTCAGGTTATCGAAAGAATGCAAAGACTTCATTAATATTTTTACACAAAGTTTTTCTTTTAGTTATAGAGAGTTATTTTTTCTGCTGTTTGCAAAATTCTATAAAGAATATGTTTCAAATAATAAGATCTGTTAGAAACCATTTTAAAATGCATCAAACATTTATCACTCTGAAAACTTCAGCTTTAAAAGTCATATTTAACATGTTATTTACGAAAGTCTGATAATCATATTACGTTACCTTAAAGTTTTATCTAGGTAATTCAAATCATGTTTTAAATTGTTCAGAGCAAAAGATGACTTTATTCTATTAACTACTTTACATTATCGTAACAATTATGTATCTTAAATTATAAAATAGGAAGAGTTATAATTAAAACAGTTGTGTTACTTTAAATATATTTTTATTTTTTGTTACTAAATGAATTGCAATAACAAATAACAATTGTGCCAAGAATTTAAATCGATATTTTCTAAACAAAAAAATGTGCTTTGCAGCTTATGAACTGATCGATATTTTTTTAACAAAAAAATGTTCTTTGCAACTTATAAACTGTCATATTTTACTATAAGGAATATTTTGCCAGTAAGTAAAAAATAGTAAAAACTTGAGGGCTTACATTTTCAAAACTAGTGTCCAGGTGTTGCCGATGGTGCTACTTGTAATTGCGAAACTCCTCTTGGCATTCTTAACAAATCACCTGTGATTGCTCCTATTGGCTGAATATTTTCTTTTGGCTTTTCCAATTTTTGGGAGAAGGCATTTTTTTCCTGAGTAGAGGAGGTGGGATACACGAGCTAGTTCCAACTATAAAAGAAAAAACAATTAATTATATTTAATAGGTATTTCACTGGCCTTGATGAAGTTAATAAATGTAAAAACATCTTACAGAAACAAATAAAAATAATCAAAAATAAATTAAACAAATTGATATTATCATAAAACAAAACATAGGTCGGTATAGGTATTTTTTCGAACTCGGAAATGTATGTGTTTGATTTTAAATGCCTACCAGAGTTATTAGAAGAACATATTCTCTTTCAACTTCTAGTAAGGACAACATTTCTTTCAGTTTGGGAAGTCGATGGCTTCCAATACGTTCTTCGATATAATTATGTTCATCTGACAATAGTAATCTTTTCGGAGGACTAATATGTTTTTTGTACATATAGTCCCTTGATTTGTTTGTTCACTCTGTACATCAGATGTGATTTCTGATCTTTTCCGTTTACCTAATTGCAGCTTTTTATAACCCTCTGAAATAGATATAAAGCAAATTAATACGAATGAATATAACAACTCGTATGTTGTAATCAAAACCAATGGTTGTGATTTAAATAAACAAAAGCACCTTAATAATGAAAATAGATCGAACGTACCTTCTTAAAAATAAGATTTAATCACCCCGTAAAGTGTCCAAGTTTCATCTGGGATTTCTCCTGTTTTCAATGATTACCAAAATGGTTCCGTTTGAATGGTGACGACCAAACTTCCTTTTCGCAGTGTTACCATTCCGAATTAGACTACCTCCGTTTCTTTTCAAAAAATTGGTTCCTACAAACGCCGTCATTATTATACCAACTAATAAAGTATGCTAGGATTATAATATAGGTAAGTACAAAGGGATACATTAATCTTTAGTATCTGAATATAAAATATCTGCAAATGACAACAAAGGAGGCCATCCTTAAAACTATGTGGTAGGTAGTTGTATTGACTAGAATTGTAAAATACTTACTGCAATGCAATTAATGTACCTACACTTGGACTAATAATTAATAATCACGAGAAAACAAAACACAAACAAATTGAAATCGACATTTGACAGCTTGTGCCCCGTGGTGGCAAATAAACGATAACAGCAGGGCAGGACAACGAACATGCGCAGTAATCTTAGGACCGTGGAAAGCGGAAATCTAAATATAACGATAAAATGTAATTAAATAATCATTTCACAAGTCCGATCTACCTGCTTAAGAAATGCCCATAGTTATTAATTAATTAAATACAGTAGGAAAATTGAAAAAGGGATGAATAAGTTATCATTTTTATTATTCATTATTATTTAATACACGATCACAATTCCAAAGTCTGGACTCAAAATTTAAATCATATTTCATATCTACAATTTTAACCAACGAATTAAAATTTATAAAACGTATGCCATTCGCCACAGGGAATGATTATAAATGTACTTAGACCAAACCTAGATAGAGGAATATCTACTTATTTGTTTTTGTTATGAGGTAGATAGGTACTATACCGACACTGCACAAGGCAATATTTCAATAATACTGCCGTGCGCCAATATTCTTGACTGTGATTACGGTCTCGGATGATTAGGTGTCGAGCTTGAGCTCTTTGCCCCAATCATCGCTGTAGAACTGGACCGGCCTCGTAAGGGGTGGGCCCGCTTTTTACGACTACCTCCTCTGCAAATTCAGACGGTGTAGGCGAAGTTAGCAAACCTCCCCTGGTCGTAGAATTAATATTTAATAACTTACCATAATTTTCATGTAATATAGCCCAAATGCATGCAGCATTATGCTGTCAAAATCAATCAGAAACCGCATAAATCTGGTTGGTACTTTGCAAATGTAACATTGCTGTGCCATATTACTAGGGCTATATTGTTTCAAGCGTCGGTTGCAATGTTGCTAAAACTGCTTTGTCGGTGGGTATACATAATTTAAGTGTGCCAACAATTGGCTCAAAATGTTTACACCCCATCCTAAAATTTAATTTGGGTTTTATTGCATACAGCTGTAGTGTACATGATACATATATATTATCCATTAAATGTTTATGTGATATTTATTAAAGATTTCAAAATTAATATAGCTTTTTGTACATATCTACAGTATACAAAAACATCATGTTGTAAAAATATTCCATTTGTAAATTGTAAAGAGATTGAATTGAGTACGTAGCATAAATATTGCCTATTGTATATCTATATAATATTTGACACATCAGTAAATTTTTGAGAAGATTCGTACAATATTCTCTGTATACCGCAGAATCAACATCATTTCATGTATATTATAGGTATATATAGGAATATCGTACAACCTACTGGCAATATCTCTCCTATATTGATATAAGTACGTCGCAAAACGTATATTACGGCTATATGTAAAAGAAGTTCTGAGTATTGTTTGAATGTAGACAATGAGTTTTGAATGTTCATTTCATATCGCATGCTATGTAGGTATACATATAAATTCTTTAACAAGTATTTTCAATTTATATTCTAGATATGTGCTGCGAAGTTTTTGTTTCACTGCCGATTACATGTGAAAGAAAAAACTTTGACAGAACAGGAGAAGAGGGTACAAGTAAGTAATTATTCTATCAGTACAATGGAATCAGTAGCGTTCCACTGAACTTTTTTATAGATGCTTAAACCCAACTATAGGAAATTTTAATTTATAATAACCGTTTATGTTAATAATCATACTAGACAAAAAAGACTAATGTGCTTATGTATTTTTTTTTCTTTTTCCCCTTGGTTTAGAAATGTAACGTAATAATAACGTCGTTCCTGGCTGTATGGATACTGTCCTAATGCCAACAAAAAAAAAAGAGACTAACATTCCATTTAATCCCAACAAGATGCAACCATCTTGGGGATTAAAAACTGATATATAATATGCAAACGATAAAATAGAAATTATAACCAAATAATTTATGACATGAAATTAAAATTTTTATAACATGTCAGAATTTACGACTATTGCCTTGTGTAAAACTGGCGAGGGCCTGTCCAATCACAGATGTATGATTTAGCGCGTTAAATTTAAAACGCTCCTCCTGGTTTAAAAACAGATTATAGACGAACAACTGATCGCGTAGTAAGCTTACAATAGGATTTACTCGCGAAATCATCCCTTCGCTTACTGGCTCTTTTTCTCTATAGTCGACAAAAATATCAAAAAAGTTTTTAGTAAAAGATTTTATGTATATTAAGGAGCATTTCATTCGCTTATAGTAAGGCACTCAGGTTAATAATAAAAAAACTTTTATCGATACACCAACATGCTCTGCATATTTTAACAAATTCGTGACATTTAGAAATAATTTTTTCTACAATAAGAAATAATTTGTTGTCACATTGGATTACCTCATGTGCCAAAGTAATGTTGTATATTTACTCTGTAAAAATTTTAGCTTGATTGTGGAAAAGACAACTGAGATATGACGTGTTAAGATAATGAAATATTTTAGAATTTCTACTTTTAACATTGGAAATGTTTACGTTCGTATATGGGGTCGAGTTCCAAATCAAAAGACAGCGGTGTCGCGGTCGAGTGAGACTGTCGTATATGCAACGGCTAATATACGCAAATGTAATATGAGTTGCATATATCACAGGGGGTCAAGTTACCAGTTTTCATTTAAGTTCGAAATACAGCAGTGTCGCAATCGAGAGTGGATTGTAGCTGTTTCCGGACGAGACGAAGCTGAGTTCGGAAAAAGTGTATGTATGGTGTTATCATTTCCAATATTCCGATGGTTACAAGAATTGGGAAATCTGTGAATTTTTTCAAAAAATCGAAGATTAATTGATTTCGCAATTCCAAATTGCGGGCGAACTCAAAATTCGAATCCAGCATATGATTTTACAACATGGCATATTCAGTTTTTTTGTGTTCGCGAGTCGTATACAGGGTGTCGAATTCGAGACTCTTGATCTCTGACTACTTATATCAAGAAAATTATATGAGAATTGTGTTTTTTTTTTCAACTTCATCGAATCAAAATACTTTGCGTGCATCAAGTTAGGAATTGTACATATATTATTTAACGAGCGGTAATGTAAGTAACAACACACGTAGATGAAGTTGGCAACGCGAACTCAGGTGAATATATACTATATAGAATACTATACTTTATATGATAGATTTTAACGCATTTTAGGCCATTTGCGGAAAATCCTGACGTGGATACATGGGATATTATGAAAAAATTCGGATAATGCCAAATTTTGACCTATTCTCGACGATTTGCGGAAAATCCTGTATTCAGCGGGCGAAAGTACATGGGAAATCACGCGAATTGCGTTTCCGGATACATTAAAAAATGGCCAAATTTTGACCCATTTTTGCCCATTTACAAGAAATCCTGACATGATGGAACTATACGGACCTCGGAAACGTGGGCCAAAATACTTTGGGTGCATGAGTTTGAGTTGCTCGCGCACAAGATTGTGTGTGTGTGTGTGTGTGTGTGCGGGTGTGTGGGTGTGTGTGTGTGTGTGAGAGAGTGTGTGTGAGACTGTAATTTTCACCTAAAAGTATAAAAATTTATATACTTACGTGTTCCTTCTACGCCTTCGTAATATCTTATCTGCCATCATCAGGTTCTCACTGAAAGCTGCCTACTGCTGCTGCTGCCGCTGCTACTGCTGCTCCTCGTTGCTCGAACTGAACTGACGTTCTCACGCCAATATTCTTAACTTTGATGACGGTCTCGAATGATTAGAGGTCGAGCTTTGAGCTCTCTGCCCCAATCATCGCTGTAGGCCTGGACTGGCCTCGTACGGGGTGGGCCTGCTTTATACGACTACCCCACCTGCAAATGCAGACGGTGTAGGCGAAGTTAGCAGACCTCACCTGGTCCTGGCTGTTGGACCCTGCCAGCTGGGTCGTTTCTTCTGGCGCTCTTCTGTCTTGAGTGTCTTTCTTCGCTGGCATGTCGGCTCCCGGGAGCGTCGTTTGTCTGTCGTGGGAGGGAATGGCTGTTGCCGCACCCTCTCGGAGTTTGGAAGGGTTTGGGGATGTGTGAGTAGTCGGAGCCCAGGGTGCCAATTGGCATCATATGCTCCGATTTCGTCAGAAGGAATGTAGCTCAAGCTAGGAAGCAATGTAGCTCAAGGGTTGTATTGGGCCAAGGACGGTTGTTTTGGCGTGGGAGGCCGGCACGGGCTAGGGTAAGGGTACCTAGCTGGTTGTTGGCTGGATACCCCGGGATCGGGTGATTTGGGTGTTTTGGTCATTGTCTCCTTGCGGCGTGGCTTGAGGATCGGACTGAAAGGAAGGTTAGACCAGCGGATTCCCATGCTCTGCTATACGGGCTTATAGTTTCTTCGCTCTGTCCTGGATGACTTCAGTTACCGGGGTGTATTCCAGGTCTCTGAAGATATCGGCGTTTCTGACAAACCATTGTGCAGCCACGGCGTACTTGAGTGCGAAGTTTTCCATGGCTTGTATCCTCTTTAAGTAGGTGACTACTTGGTATCCCCAGGCAACGAGGCGTAGGTCAGAATGGGTCCTTGCGGATCTTGGCATATCTGAAATGTAGATGTTGAACCGGTGGGGGGAAAGTACTGATCCCCGCGGCACGCCTGCTTCCATAGGCCTGTAGTTGGACAGCTTGTCGGCAATCTGCACACGGAGTTGCCTCCGGTGAAGGTAGGATCTCACTAGTTTGTCGATGCCGACGGCATAGCCCACTGACAGCATCTTCGCCAGAATACCATCATGCCAAACCCTGTCGAAGGCCTTGGCTACATCGAGGAAGATCGCTGCTGTGTCTTGTTGATGGTTGAAACCTTCCGCAATGTTTCATTAGACGTAACACTTGGAGCTCGGTAGAGTACTCGGTTCTGTAGGCGAACTACTTATCTGGGATGATCTGCAGGTCATCGGTCAAGGTTTTAAGTCTTTTCAAGATGATCCTCTCTACTACTTTGCCATACCGTTCTCTCCGTGGATGGGCGGGACTGGTTTTCGCTTGGCACGCAGAGCCTTCTGGGTGGTCCACGTGCTTCTGTTCTGAGGGTCCAGCGACTCCAGGTGACGTTGCAATCTGTTCTGCCTGTGTTCTTGCAGGGGTTTTTAACTCTTCGAGTTAGCTGATTGTATTCCCTTCGGTGTTCTGGGAGTCTTGTCCTCTGCACCAGTTTCTTAACCCTCCTTCTGTCTCGAATGAGTTGCATGGTGTCTTCAGGGAGTTCTCCCATCGGCATTGCAACTCTTCTCGTTACAGTTTCCGTCGTGCTTATGCTTGGGTTTGAAGTTCGGCGATGAAAGTCATCTCGTTGAGCAGAGCTATGTCCAGCACGTCGGGTCTATGTCTTCCGTTATCAAACGTCGGTTTTTCTGGGCCTATCGCTTGCACGACTCCCTCGTGGTCTACTATGAATCGCAGCATCACCCGTCCACGGGTGTTGGTAAGCCTGCTATTCCACATTGACGATTTGGCGTTGAAATCTCCCATAGAGACCGTCTGAGTACCCCGTATTATGAGGGCCTCCAGGTCATGGTGTAGGAGCGGGCGTTGAATTGTCTCGTAAAAGGAAACAATCTTGAGTGGGCCGTCTCGTTCCATTGAAACTACTATGGCGATGGCTTTCATGTTCTCCAGTTCCGGCGTATAGATCAGGTGGTGGTCTATAGTCCTCTTGACGAGCAGAGCAACTCCTCCTGCGTTTGCTCTGCGTTGTTTTCTATAGACCTCGTAGGCTGGGATTCGAAATTCGATATTATCCTGGCGAAGTCTGTTTTTTTACAGGGCCATCACGTCGATGTATAACGCTTAAAGTTTCATTAATATTTTAACCCCACTTACCCAGGTTCAATCCAGACCATGAGACTGTTTCGTGGGCGTAGATACGTGCTTGACCAACTGGCAGACCTGTTACATTCTCTTACCTCTTAACTTATCTACTTGAAACTCATTAACTTGATCCAAGCAAGTATTTTGTTAAAACCAGATTACACACCATACTTAAAAAGCATATGTAACAAAAACAGGGTATATTAACAATTTACTGTTTACGAAGTGTCTAAGGGTAAACAAAATTATTTACTAAGTATGGTTAATCAGTAGGATACCTTACATCAAGCTTGATTTCTACCTAGATGTCAAATTTGCAACACGAAAGAGAACTAAACACATAACTCTTAAGGGAAAACATTAACGTACCATTCAAAATTGAATTCAAATAATTTTACCAAGATTAGAAAGAAAATAGAGCTGATATTCGAAAGCCTCCAGGAATAAAAAATACAAACAGATAAAAAATCCGATACTATCGGCTTATCAACATAACAATAAACTACACAGACAAGTTCGGCAATTAACAGATGACCATTAATAAACTAGTAATTAAGCACCTTCCGCGGTACAGTATACAGCTAGGTGAGAAGAAAACCGGAATGTTTACACCTTACTTCTCCGGTAAAATGCCATAAATTAACCACAAGGTCACAAACATGAAATCGGGAGCCCGAACTATTTAGTTAATGTCTAACCGAAGAGTTCAAAAAACGTAACATACGTGAGTCTCTTTGTTATGACTAGTCTGGTTGAAAAGTTAAAAACTTACATTTATGGTTGCTGTACCACCTTAATTTCACAAACACAGTTTTCTGGGAACGATGCGTCTCAACAAGTGTGTCTCAATGGCACTACTACTAGTACGTCACGATACTGTCCACTAGTACGCAAATTAATCCATTTCACAAAGCATTAATTTAAAAAGTTTTGCTTTTACAATAAATTAGATACTCATTTCATTTCAGAATGTACTTTCGTGAAATAGGCACTTTATTGCACAAATATCAAATCGACTTGAAGTCATTCTTACTTATTATACGGTAAGTGATTTCCTACGAACATAATTTCTCCAATAGTAAATTACTATTTTCTTAACAAACGGAAAATAGACCAAAAACGTAAATTCGCAAGCACTTAATTGCGTTCGTTCTGAACGACAGCTCATAACACAATGATCTCCCCTTGCCTCAGGTTAGACAACATCTCCCTCGATGCCTGGCATCGCATGATACAAAGCAAACCCTTGCACCGCAAAAAATGTAGCCAGCGACCGTTTTTATACCTGAATACCATTTACGTTTTACGAGCGTACAAAACAATTTTACTAATTCATAGATTTTAAACTTATTTTCATTCAATTTAATGTACTCAGTGCTCTTTCAAAACGTGACCGTTACACTCCCCCTCTTCTTCATGAGTAGGGGTCCCACACCCGACCTACACTGACACTACAAAGGACTAATTAGAGATAAATCCTCAGCATTAATAAGAGATGAATCATAACAAACTAAACGGAAACGGCAGATAGGACAAATAAATTAACTACACCGTAGATTACGTAAGTAGGCCTCTAAAGGAAACAGAATTGGAAATTCCTCCTACATACACGAGAAAACGTTTGAATTGAAATAAGGTAATCGAACCCTCCGCACTAGAAAATTAGCTGGGACGGTAAGGTAAACGTATGAAACGCAAATTCCGTAACAACGTAAAGAAATACTGACTGATCTGAACTTAGCCTAATAGAGACGGTAATATTAATGTAACGAGGCGGTAATAACTTAAAAACTAAAAGGTAAGATCGAAAGATCCTCCGCACTAAATATTTAGCGGGGACGGTAAGGTAAGAGTATGCAACGGTAATTCCGTAACACAACGTAAAGGTATGCTGACTAATTAACTATCAACTGAAAAGGGACAGCAATATTAACATAACGAAACGGTAATAACATAAAAACAAAAAGGTAATATCATAAGATCCTCCGCGCTAGAAAACTAGCCGGGACGGTAAGATAAACGTATGAAGGTAACATACCGAAAAAATGCACTAATTAAACTATCAACCGAAAAGGGACCGTAATATTAGCGTACGAGACGGTAATAACATAAATACAAAAAGATAAGATCATAAGATCCTCCGCACTAAATCATTGGCCGGGACGATAAGGTAAACATACGCAACGATAATAATGCCACTGAACGAAAAGATATGGGAGAATGTAAATAAACCGGAACGGTACGATAAACATAACGGGACTAGACAGACAAGATATCCGTACTTAGGCGAGATGATTAAAATTTAGGGTAACTAGATCAACTCGCAAGACGGAAGACGAACTAAAAGTTAAAACTAAACATACGGAAAACACAACACGAGAACTAACGTAACTAGACAAGAAAACGGTAGCATCCTGCGCTAATATAACTATTACCCAGGAAAAGAAAAGATAAGCTTGTTTTTTCACAAGCTAGACCCATCTTGCACTAACCCTTACGTTAACCAAGACTTATGTGGTCCTATATACTCATGACAATGAGCCAGAAAAAGATAATCTACGAAAACACTTCTGCGCTAAGTTTTACCGTAGCCAGAAAAAACCAACACACAGAAAAGATAACCCTGCATTAAGCGACAGCTTAGCCAGGGAGAAGGTACTCAAAATTAAAACTCTACACTTGCACACAGCAAGCCAAAAAAATTTATAGGACAAAAATTGGACAAAAGGTAACGTCAGGCAAAAAATGGACAAAAGGTAACGTCGGCCAAAAGTTCTTGTTAGCGAGGTCAGAAAATATAAAGATAAAATGCCGTAAAACTTAAAGAGACATGGAATAGTCAGAAAAGATAACTGGGCGCCAGTTATTTTAAGGGAAAATAACAACCATTGATGTTAAACTAATATGAAAAAAGGATAAAACAGAGCGAATAAACGACAAGACAATGGAGCAGACTAAACTAGGCATAATAAAAGGCACATAAAACGTAAGGACTAAATTAACGGTACCTAAAACGTACAACTGAGAATGGAGATACTTAGATCATACGACATTAACGGCAGCGATATAAAGTAACGGGTCGAACCCACGAGAATGCATTGCCAAGACACAACTAAACTAAATAAACAGAAACCGTACGGTATCCTCACTAACTTAAACCTAATCTAGACAGAACGCGATGATCAAATTAGATAAGAAGATAAGGAATATAAAATAGGAATAGCTAAGGACTCGTCAAAGTCGCACTTATTAGGCTTTAGGTCCTTGACATACCATCATCCCAATGCATTGCCTTCCATGTCCACTAATTCATAGGAGAGACAACCTGAGTGACCATGGAAGGAATGTACTTGGGGAACAGTTTTTTGAAAAATACTTTGGATGCGTCAGACAAATAATGTGTCCTTTTCCACACGGTATCGCCTAATTCAAATTTTAGCGGACGTTTGCGTAAATCGTAATGTTTAGCATTCTTTTGGTACGCTTGATGAAGTCTTTCTTTAACCTTGGGGTATAGTTCTGGTAGATGAGACATCTCTTTAGCCCAGAACAAGTTGTTTTGGACTTTAAAATCATTGGAGGTAGCGGTAGACGAACAGAAATTCCCGGAAACTGGTACATGACAACCAAAGACTAAATGAGCAGGAGTGACCTCGGTGGCATCGAGTTTAGCCAACCGTAGTGCTAAAGCAATTTCTGGTAATTTTTCATCCCAAACTCTATGGTAATCCGTAATATAGGATGAAATGGCTGTAACTAGCACGTGACTTACTCTTTCGGTAGAATTAACCTGAGGATGGTAACGTGCATTGTACCAGATCTTAGGGATGGAATAATCTTTCATTAATTTACTGAATTCCTTAGAGATAAATTGGGAACCGTTGTCGCAAACGACAATCACCGGAACGCCAAAAATCAGGAAGACCTGTTCACGCAAAAACTTAATAATTAGGTTGGCCGTAGCCTTCTGCAGGGGCTGAATAAGGACAAATTTTGTAAAATAGTCGGTAACAACTAAAACATTGATATCCCTATTTACTACGGGGAAAAGATCCAAGTAGGTCCATCGATAGGGCCTGAAAAGGAAAGGTAATACTCTTTTCTGTAACTATAAAATCAGGGCGAGCCACGTTTTCGCTTATCTGTGCGACACAGATTTGGTAATTCTTTACATACCGACTCACTGACTGCCTCATTTCAGGCCAGTAATAAAATTCTATTAGCCTGGGCGAGTTTTGGAAACGCCCAAATGAGCGGCGCGGTGGTAGGAGAATCGTGCATTTGCTGCAAAAACTAGATGATTTTCTATCGGGACCACTAACTTCCAGTCGGGTACGTTAGAGGTATCCGGTAAAATAGAGGGAAGGTACTTATAGAGACAATTGTTCATAATCTTAAAATCAGGATATTTTTCGGGAAAATTTCTGCCTTAGCCATCATGGTCAAGTATCAGACATCAGGTTTTAACGACGCCGCTTCAATCGTATTGATATTACGGGATAATGGATCGGGAATCACATTTTGCGTTCCCGGCCGATGCTGAACATCAAAGTCAAATTGGGACAAACGAAGACACCAACGAGAGAGTCGACCGGTAGGTTCGCGAAGACGGTGTAGCTAGATCAAAGCGGCGCAATCAATAATAACCGTAAATTTGGTACCTTCAACGTAACCGCGGAATTTTTCGATCCCAAAAATAACATCAATTAGTTCACGCTCGGTCGCGGAATACTTCCGTTCAGCGTTAGTATGAGCTCTACTAGCTAAAGCTATAGGATGTTCTGCCCCATCAATACGTTGGAACAACAAAACTCCATCACCAACATCAGATGAATCGGTCTGGATAAGAAAAGGTTGAGAAAAATCGGGAGAGGCTAAAACAGGAGCAGTAGTCATCTGGATCTTAATTACCTGAAAGGCGGTTTCTGCCTCAGGCGTCCGCACGATAGGTTGACCTTTCTTACGGTCATGTAAAAGGGACGTAATCAGTGCGGCAATGGTCGAAAAATCTTTAGTAAAACTACGGTAATATGACACGAGTCCGATTAATCTTCTGGTTTCTGTAGTATCAGTTGGAGTCTTGAAATCTACAATAGCCGATGCTTTAGCAGGGTCAGTACGTAACCCATCTTGATCGATAATAAACCCCAGAAATGACAAAGAAGGTCGGCAGAACTAGCATTTATCTAAATTAATATAGAAACCCGCAGACGCTAATCGGTCACGAATAAGATTTAGAGTATCGATATGGCTCTCAAAAGTCGGTGATGCGATAATGACATAGTCGAGGTACACAAAAACCGAACCGTTCAAAAGATCCGGCCCTAAAATATGTTCCATTGTTCGTTAAAGCATTTGCGGACTGTTCGTCAAACCGAAGGGCATGACTACAAATTCAAAGAGGCCCATGCTATGGACGCAAAATGCAGTTTTTACCTTTGACGATTCCTCCAAAGGGATCTGCTAAAAAGCTTTCTGTGAGTCGATAGAAGTTAAGTATTTAGCGACACGCAGCCCATCCAAAATTGCATCGATTCGGGGAAAGGGATACGCATCCTTAACGGTAACCGAATTCTGGTGATAACATAGGATATCTCATTTTTATCCAGAAAAGCGAGACCAGCGCGTTCCATAATAGTATGGGAAGCTCCACTGTCTAGAAGACGTCGAACTGGAAATGCGCATATTTGTACATCAAGGTACGGGCGTCGATCGCCGGGCATTGAACTACATAGGAGAGCGATTTTCGCAGGCCGGTAAAAGTTACGCACCGTACTTAACCAAGAATCCGATTCCTGGGCGATAGGCATGAAGGAATCATTGATTTTTGGTAATTCCACAGGTTTGGAAATAGGGTAAGAAAATGAGACATGTTTTTCAGAGTTATGACCTATGAAAATTTCTAAATCCACATCGGCAAAACAAGACAAAAGTATTGCCTTTAATTTAGGCCAATTTAGGCGGTCTAAGCCACATCGCAAAGTTGGCATAGCTAATTTCCGTACTTCGAGGGCGATCACATATTCTTTTAACAGTAGGATAGACGAATAAAGGGACTCATAAGAGGGCTTATCATAGTAATTAGCTTTGATCACTAAATAAAACAGAAAACGCGATCCCTCCATGAGGGCTGCCAGGCCTTCTACACTCTGATTTTGAGCCAATAGTTTTTCTTGTGACTGAAAACGATACTTAAACTCTAACACAATACCCCGATCTCTATGCATGTCCGCAGATACACAGTGAGTAAGTGAAATAGATCCCATCAGGATTCAGAAAAACGTAAAGGCGAAGGTAACGGTAACTCCGGAGAAGCCAGAACAGAAGCTGACGACACTAAAAACGTTTCATCATTAGAAGAGTATCGGAAGATACCGGCTTTACTAAGGCGACATTTCTTTTTCGGTATCGTCTGGATCGATTTTTGGACGAACGGAGGTCTTGGAAGGTATAAAGGTTGCCACCGACGGGAATTATTCATCATAAATGATTGTTTGACTTTCGAGGTGGAAGCTTGCTGGTTGTCTTTCAATGGCAAAACACGAGGCGTGTCCGAGACGGTACCGTTCAAGGTACCGTCTCGGACACGCGAGTTCTTCTCAGAGGACGCGACTGGACGAAAGGCCTCGACACGATACCGGTTTGCTCGTTTTTTGGTGAACAACTTACACAAGTATTTTTAGAGTATCCTCTAGTACTTATAACAAAATAACGATCTAGCCGCAGTACACTCTCGACTGGTATGTCCCATATTTTGGCAATTCCAACAGCGCAGGCTCAACACGGGAAGCAAAACCGAAAAAAGTTCTTTTAATTTAGAGTCTGGGCTGGAAGGCCTATCATTCATGGTTAAACATGCCAAGTCCGGCTCTAAAAGCCCGTGCTTTTTCGAAGGAAGCGGATTATATTTCACGTTTCGGGATTTCACTTCCTGAATAGCCCGGCATTTGTATTTAAGGACACTCAGTGAATCAATTTCTATCATTCATAACTAATTTTTCGGCAAAATAGAGATCAGGTTTCTACGAATCCGCTTTACTATATCCCTCTCATGGTATGGGTTAGATAGTCGACTAAATAGTGCTTCCATCGCAATAATACAGAATAGCACATTTCCCCTGGACCTTGTGTTCGTGCTCGAATTTCCGATAAAAGGTTCGTAGTCTATAGGTAAGAAGTCTTTTTTAAGACACATTACGAGCTCCTCTCATGAACGTACTTCCAGCTTAATGTTACGGTACCAAAATGACGCAGTATCTGAAAACAAATCAACCGAAGCCTTAAACTGATCGTCAGTGGAAACATTTCGAGCTACACACAATTCGTTAATTTTTTCCAGGAATGACAACACTCTGCTGAAGACTGTCCGGAAAATTTTATACCCCATTTGTTTATAGCTACAGGTTTCGAATCCCCTTGTACAATCGTAACATTATTCGCATTAACAGGATTTTTAGTGGACAACGCCACTGGTTAGCTTATGCTATTATCATAAATTTCAAGCAAAAATCCCGAAATAACTAAAAGATGAGACTCAAAGGCCTCAAGTGTTTTTGCTTCTACGTAGTTACTAGGTTTTAAAAAAGAGAATCTCCTTTGCGCATGAATTAGTCTCGATTGTATCCGACGATACTTCAAACTCGTTGAAACCTGATCAGGTTCTGAAACCAAATGCATAAGTGACTCCACCGTTTCCGAAAGTTCAGTACTCTCATTTTCAAAACTAAACTCATCACAAGATTCAAATTGGACCCTTCGCGTTCTTTCGCTAAAATTCCCCTTAATTGAGCCCGTCGTAGTATTTGGTTATCTATAGTTTATAAACCCCTTACTTCTGATCTCGAAACGAATTTCCTTCTTTAATAAGTAACTTTGAATAAAATTATTACCCCAAAATTCCCAACCAGACCTGTATTCAAACAACTGCCTGCTTTTACAAACACTATTTAACACACTAAAAAAAATACAATATACATATGCAAAACACCCTATTCCTGTAAAAACATGAACATGAAACATGAACATACAAAACCACAATACTATTAAATCGAAGTAAGCGATTGCACAATCCTGCCAGCTTGTTAGTCAAGGCACTAGAGATGGGTCGTTATTTGTGTAACGTTGTTTTGTCGCGGTATTTTTATGTAACGTACCGTCGCGCTACAAAATGCTAAAATAACCGGTTACCTGCAACGAGCACCATCACTCGCTTTGAGCAACGACTGCGCGTGCAACGGATCTGCCTCGTCGCTGCAACGCAACGGATCTTTTACAACTTTCAGTAGTTTCTATAATATCTTCTTTTACAACTTTTGTTTTTCAGTAAAATAATTATAAATGGTAGATGTTTTTAATGTTTTATTTGGAGCCCTATTTCATAGTTTATAAGTACCTACAGTAGAAAAATAACAAAATAATTCTTCATATTTATATAAAACAAAAGTTAACACACCTTATTTATATCACACCGTATTTAAAGAAGTATGCGGTTTCATAAATTAATATAGGTATGTATGTTATTCTTATTGGTGTCTATTTATTGAAGAAATATAAGAACCTAATTAACCTATATATAACTAGAACTAGTAGAACTAACAAATTGCCAACGCGACTAAAGAACTGAATAGATTATTACGTTACATTACCCTCTGCAATACCTGAGATCGGACAGCGCTACGCGACAAACGCGATCGATTTTACTCTCGTTCCGTTTGCAGAGCTAGTCGGATCATGTAGTTTCTGTCGCTCCAAAATAGCGTTTTTTTGTCGCGGTATTTTTCTGGAGCGGTCGCGCTTGCAACGCTACATAAGTGGAACCGCTTTTCACATCTCTACAAGGCACCACGTTGGCAAAGCCAAGTATAATGCTTAAAGTTTCATTAATACTTTAACCCCACTTACCCAGGTTCAATCCAGAGCATGAGACTGTTTCGTGGACGTAGATACGTGCTTGACCAACTGGCGGAACTGTTAGATTCTCTTGCCTCTTGACTTATCTATTTGAAACTCATTAACTTGATCCAAGCAAGTATTTTGTTAAAATCAGATTACACGCCATATTTAATAAAAACATATGTAGCAAGAACAGGGTATATTAAAAATTTACTGTTTACTAAGTGGTCAAAGGTAAACAAAATTATTTACTAAGTATGGTTAATTAATAATATAACTTACATCAAGCTTGATTTCTACCTAGATGTCAAATTTGCAACATGAAAGAGAATTAAACACATAACTCTTAAGGTAAAACATTAACATACCGTTCAAAACTGAATTCAAATAATTTTACCAAGATTAGAAAGAAAGTAGGGCTTATATTCGAAAGCCTCCAGGAAGAACAAATACAAAGATAAAAATTCGATACTATCGGATTATCAACATAACAATAAACTACACAGATAAGTTAGGCAATTAACATATGACCATTTATTAATAAACTAGTAATTGAGCACCTTCCGCGGTACAGTCTACAGCTAGGTGACAAGAAAACCGGAATGTTACACCTTATTTTTCCGGTAAAATACCAGAAATTAACCACAAGGTCACAAACATGAAATCGGGAGCCCGAACTATTTAGTTAATGTCTAACCGAAGTGTTAAAAAAAACGTAACATACGTGAGTCTTTGTTATGACTAGTCCGGTTGAAAAGTTAAAAACTTACATTTATGGTTGCTGTACCACCCTAATTTCACAAAAACAGTTTTCTGAGAACGACGAGTCTCAACAAGTGTGAGTCACAATGGCACTACCACTAGTAGAGATGTGTAACACTGTTGAATGGCACTTTTGTGCTGACACCTATTGGTGTGTCACAAGTGTTGAAACAGCTTATATGACACAGTGACACTTTTATAACACTCAAGATGGCGGGAGCTGGAGGATTCATGTGCGGTATCACAGATCACGCAGGCGCACGCGCAAGCTTCTACGCAGTTTAGTAGGTAAATGAAACAAGGCAATCACAAACATAAAAAATTTATTCGAAATAGAACTATTTCTTTCATGCATATTGGATATAACAAAACTAGAAATTTGCATCAAGCTACACCAAGAATGAAAATGGACTAATCCTTATTGTTTAAATTGGTATTTATAAAAACCCCTTGAAAGGTTTTATTTGTTTTGTCTCTTGTTTTTTATTAACTATAATTTTTATTTCTCAAGCACACTTGTAGACAACAATCTCTAGACGGCAAACCGTTATGAAGCATTTTTTGTGTGGCTGTTAGTTTAGTAGCTCTCTGGGAATCCGCGACTTAATCCATATCACAAAGCATTAATTTAAACAGTTTTGCTTTTACACAATATAAATTAGATACTCATTTTATTTCAGAAAGTACTTTCGTGAAACAGGCACTTTGTTGCACAAATATCAAATCAACTTGAAATCATGCATTCTTACTTATTATACGGTATGTGATTTCCTACAAACTCTCGAACATAATTTCTCGAATAGTAAATTACTATTTCCTTAACAAACTGAAAATAGACCAAAAACGTAAATTCACAAGCACTTAATTGCGTTCGTTCTGAACGGCAGCTCGTAACACAATGATCTCCCCTTGCCTCAGGTTAGACAACATCTCCCTCGGTGCCCGGCACCGCATGATACAAAGCAAACCATTACACTGCAAAAAATGTAGCCGGCGACCGTACTAATTCATAGATTTTAAATATATTTTCATTTAATTTAATGTACTGAGTGCTCTTTCAAAATGTGACCGTTACAGATGCTGTACCTCTCCAAGATTTCTTCTATTTCTAGCTTCCTCTGTCGGAGGCCGTTCACGTTCCATGAGGCTATCTGCAAGATTTTCGGCTTCACCAGCGTAGTAGCCATCTACTCTTGGAGCATTTCCTCACTGCTGAGCACATCTGCTGCATCTGTGCCAGCGCAGCTGTGAAATTGTTGGCAACGACAGAATTCGAGAGTTTGACCCCTTCTTTGGCTCTGTCTTGGCCTTGTTCACAGGTACGGCCTTGCCCTTGGCATTCGCCGCATCTGCGTAGCTCCGTCCAGCGGTGACCTTTCTGGTCTCTGCCATGGCCGTCTTCGCTTTGGGTTCCTGGTTTGTCTTCCGAGGGCCTGCTGATTTCTTAGGGGAGCTGGGGGGGCATCATCTGTAACTGGCTGGATGGGCCCCTTGGCAGTTTACGCACTTGGCGGAACTCTCCTTCTTCTGGTATTTCGCCGAGTGGTGGGCCTGTCCGCACTTCACGCAGTTTGGTTGTGCAGTGCACCTACCCTGTGCCTGGCTAAAGCACTGGCAGCGGTGGCACTGAGTGACGGCAGGGGCGGCTCGCTGTCTCTCTACCCTGACGATCAGGGAGCAGCACCATGTGACTTCTAGGACTCTGTCCTGGTCCAGGGGGACTTGAACGAGGATAAGGGGCATCTCCCATTTGTCCTCCTGGTTGTCATCCTCTGGACTGAAATGGGTGTCAGTCCCTGCTCCTTAAGGTCGTCCTTTATGTCCTCGTTGGTTGCTCCAGTAGGTACCTCTGATAACCACCCTAAGCAGCTTCTCTTCAGGTAGGGCATACGTATGATATTCACGTTTTTCTGACGTGAATAGCCTGGTCATCCGCCTATAGTCTTCCGCCGTTTGGGGCTCTATGGAAATGCGTTCTCCGACGATCTTGGCTTTTAGGTATTTGATACATACTTCTTTTAGCCTGAGGCTGACAGACGTCCACGTCTCCTTTTTCTTGATGATGACTGGTGAAATTTTTATTTTCTTTGCTACTTGGGCCTCTTTTGGCTCGGTGGTAGCTGGGCTTGTGGCTGGCGCAGATTGCGTTTTCGCCTGCTTAGGCTCTTTCTCATCCGTATCAAACTGGTCAATGGATTTCTTGCTTGCCTTGCTAGCCGTCTCCATGTGGCCGGAGGCCGGATGAGCGGAGCCCTGAATGGCGGTGAGGAGCTCTCTGTGTTGGGCTTTTTGGGCGTCCAACAGTTCCCTCGATTGTGTGGTCATTTGATGACTCATTTGGGCCAGCTTCTGGTTGAGACTTTTAATCTCTTCCTTGAGAGCATCATTCTCTGCAAGAAGCTTATGAGTGGTCGCATCTTT
Source organism: Stenurella melanura (assembly GCA_963583905.1). Lineage (NCBI taxonomy): Eukaryota > Metazoa > Arthropoda > Insecta > Coleoptera > Cerambycidae > Stenurella > Stenurella melanura. Next base: position 104,218,715 of record OY757312.1, read on the forward strand.
GACGTCCATCTTGGAAAACGGAGTGGCACTCGTGGAGCTTATGAGTCGTCTTCCATAATACTCTCCTCCACAGTGTTGTTCATCTTGATTTGTTCCTGAAAGGGAATACCAATAATTTATTAGTAGGAGAAAAGCACATATAAATAAATTTAAAAAATAAGTAAACAAATGCGTCTCCAAATGAGGGAGACTTTTATTTATCTTTTAATTCTACCGCCTTGAAAATGACTAGATCTAGAATTTCCTCTTCTCTCCTTAACCTCGTTGTGGGGCTGCCACTCACTACTAGTCACTTTAACTACCACTGCGGTGTTGCTCGGTAAACACGTCTGCTCACTTCGGTTGACATGATTCGACTGACGTTCTCTACTTCAGTATTGGCCCCTCAATGAGGATACCTTACGGTGTCCGCCTCTTGGCGCTTACCGTAGTTTAATCTTTTTCATTTCTCTGCTGGACTTGCCATCCTCGTGGCTGGGACTGACGTTCTCCTTGTTGTGCGGCTCCTTATATATGTTGTGGGGTGGGGCGCCTGAGCTAACCCAACAAGAGGCACCGCTGAAACGCCATGTTTCACATGATTTCTCGTTGATGGTCGTGTATCCTCTTGTCTAGTCGTCGCTGGCACTTGTCGTGTTTTACTTAGGTTAGTCAACGCTTGGCTCCGGCTCCTCGTGATGGGTCCCCTTGTGGACCTTCAAGCCAAGGCAGGAGACAATGACCAAAAACATCTAAATCACCCGAGCCCAGGGGTACCAAGCAAACCAGCTCGGTGCTCTTACCCTAAAATAAGCGTCTTTGGCCAAACACAATCCTTGAGCTACGCAGTTCATATTTCCATCCGACGAAATCGGAGCACATGATGCCAATCGGCACCTTGGACTTCCGACTAGTTAACGCCCCCCAAACCCCTCCAAATTCCGAGAGAGCTCAGCAACAGCCGTCCTCTCTCACGACAGACTAAAGACGCTCCCTGGAGCCGACATGCTAGCGAAGAATGAAAACCAGGGCAGAAAAGCGCCAGAAGAAACAACCCAGCTGGCAGAGTCCAACAGCCAGGACCAGGGAAGATCTGCTAACATCGTCTACGCCGTCCGCATTTGCGGGGGGATAGGCAAAAAAGCAGGCGCACCCCTTACGAGGCCAGTTCAGGTCTACAGCGATGATTGGGGCAAAGAGCTTAAGCTCGACCCCTAACCATCCGAGATCGTCATCTTTAGTCAAGAATATTGGCGAGCAGCACTATTCTTGACTGCACGCATTTTTTAAGATTACTCGCATTTCACTAAAATTCGAATAAAAATTCATCCTAGACATTCTTGAGCGTTCGCAAAGTATTCGAGTGCTCGCTTTAAACAACCAGCGGTTTTTGGCAGTCGGTAAATATGCGAATGATGATACATAACCTAATATTATTTGGTATATTTTTCAAAGGGAGTTGCTACAAGGACGCCGCGGCGGGCAGCTATCATTTTTTAGCTGTCCGCCGCGGCAATTGGTTTGGTTAGATACTATTTATTCTATGCTATAGCATGCAAAAGCGAATGCGCATGCGCGGAGGGCAGCTAAAAATTACAGCTGCCCGCCGCGGCGTCCTTGTAGCAACTCCCTTTTTCAAATCTTCAAATTCGTTACGATAAATTAAGAATATTTATTATATTGTTATATTTGTTGATAATGGACGATCTGCAGTATATTATGAGAACATTGAAAATCTACAAAATGCAGAAAATCTCATGCAGAGGCACAACAAGTTTAATAATGTAGATCAGTTTGGAGTTTTAAGTGAAAAAGAATTCATAGGTACATGCAAATATTTAGAATGTTGAAGGTATTATGTAGATTTCTCATTGAAGCGTAGAACCATATTTATGAGATCACAGAAAAGAGCTATAGATTTGAGCGTAACCACTGTAACTTTACATTTTCTTAAGTAGAAATAAAACGAATCATTGAATTTAACTTACTTTAATAGTTTACTGAAAAATACACAAACCAAGGTAAGAGCAATTGACATCAAGATGTAGGTAAACTTCAAAAACTTTCGTCAGAATAATAAAATAAAATAAAATCGTCCATCTGACATATAGCAAAATACAAAGCAATTGTACACAATAAGAGGATCCGTATACAGTAAATAATTAAACTAAACACGATCTGGCCAGAGCGGTAAAACAAAGAATTCTTACGTTAACATAAAAAGCTCAATTAAATTACACGAAAACACACAAAAGGAAATATTATAGACTGTACGTAAAATTAATAACAAAAATGGCACGACAATTAATAATTTCGACATAAACTGGTTCGGTTGTTGAACACTATGTTTTTATGCACAAAACACACGGAAGGTGTCGAAATAACGGGATGGTATAGCTACACCGCCAAAACGAAGTTGTTTCCGCACTATAATCTTCTCATGGGGTACGAGAAGTCTTAATCGAACATTGGATACAATAGGAAATATTAATGGCTAAACGTGGAATGAGGTATTGAAGCCATCAATAATTCTGCATTGTCGCAATTGGTTTCAAACAGCAGCATTTGCATCATGAGAGGCATACATAATATAAAAGACTGTACTTACAGCTAGTTCGACTAAAACATTGCCTTGCTGTAGCTATGGGTAATGGTACACAATAACACAGAACATAATATAACATAACTACTTTACTGATTCTATTAGCAGTTATTAATCACTATATACAGATATTTACAATTATATGGCGGCTTTAATTCTCACGGTCTACACGGCCAACCGCCTCCACGCCATCTTTTTTAGCATCTCCTTATTTCAGAGTTGGCGTATGATGACGTATGCTCGTTTACTATTGGCTAAACTTGGTCGTAGCTACCAAGCTACTGGTCAAGCGTTTGTCATTCAAACCGATACAGTTTAAATAATAAACAGAATAGTCGCGCGCTTTATCACTTTGGCACACATAATTAAGATTTACGAATTAAATTATAGTGTTTCAAAACGTGAGCGTTACACCGCAACAATAAGGTTTCACTATGAATTTGTAGCAATCAGGTGTTTTTTTTAATGTAATGGTAAGTTCTTGTCACATCCCACACAGCACATGACATCCCTAGGATATCCTCATTTGGCCCCGTATATCCCAATCGAGGACAACATTCCTCAGGATATCCTTAGGATATCCCTATAAAATATATACAACCTGAGAATATCCCAAATGGGGATATCCTAGACAAATTCTGGCAGGATGTCCTAGTAATATCCTGCAAAGATATTAAAAGCCTAACAAAACATCCACTGTGGGAATATCCTGGGCAAGCCCTAGAGTCGTCCTATTATAGGTATTATTATTTAGGAGATTTCAACAAGAAAACTAATGAAAAGTATATATATTATTTTGAGGCTATTTATTCATAGTGTCTTTTATTGGTTTGTAAAATTTGCTTCTAAAAACTTATTTGTTTGTTCTATTTGACAATCCCCTCCAGTACAAATAATTCATTAAAAATGTATTAAACATGTATATCTTATTTAAATAGCAGTTATTTATAATTTGGTTTTTATACATTTGGTGTGTTTTGAATTAGCCGCCTTTTGTGACAAGTCGAAAGTTCTAAGAAATCCGCCGGGCGTCGATGTCTTTTCCACGTTTATTTTAAAGTTCTTTCAATAAGATTACGAAAAATATTTCGTAATATAATGCTGCTATGTTATATCTTTGTATTTATTATATTATCTAAAAGGGGAAAATGTGATTGGTTATTGTTCACAGATGTTATTGTCAGATACGTAATCCTTTATATTTTTGTGTGAATAGAATTTTTTTTAAATTCATTATAACTTTTCAGCACGCTATGATTTTTTAAAGATGTACATATCGTCCCTTATAACTTCTAACCACCCTAAACTCTGCTGATTTTAGTAATACCAAAAAAGGCAAGAGATCATTTTTATGTAATATTTCATGCTTTTACAATTTTCATTTGAAACTTTTTTACTATCTTTCACACATTTTGAGTAATTTTGAAAAAACACTTTGTTGTTTTTTTTTTCACCCCTTCTCGGGGTTGAAAAAAATTTCGCTTATTGGCGAAAAGTAATGATCTTATAAAATAATATGTATTTTTTGCTGTCTTTAGAAATATCCAATAAACCCTAAAAGAACTGGGGATGTCCTATATAAAGTCCAATCAATGTCCTCAGGTTGTTCATAGTAAAGCCCAGGCATAACCCATATAAGAGCTGATGATGTCCTGTACACACCCATACTGATGTCCTGAGGACGTCATCAGCAAAGCCCGAACTGTCCCATTTGGATATCCTACGGACATCTTAAGGTGATAATGGGATCTTTCCCAGGATATCCCATATGTCCTGAAAGTTGTCCCCAGTGTGTTCTGAGGATGTCCTTGTGCTGTATGGGATACACTGACCATCCTTTTGGGTAAATTCATTAGAAAATTTCTCAGAAGTGAGTTTTGGAAGTTCATTTATGAATTCTAAAATTATCCGCAGTGGCGGACTGACACTTGTTGGGTGGTTGCGGCTGTACCCAGGGGCTGTGGGGGCACAAAAGAGAACTTTTTGGAATCGAGGGGGCGTTTTGGACCAGGGGTGTTGTGGCGATCGCCACCACGCCACCATTGTCAGTCTGCCACCGATTATCCGCTTTTCTTCAGTATATGCTTTGTCATTTCGGCGAAGAGTCTCCATTACATAATAGTCTTAGTGAAATCAAAGATTAGAGGTTAATTCCCTAATCTTTGCCTATACTCTTCGTTTTCGTATTTGGAAGGAGTATAAAGGCGGCTACAGACGTAGCTGCATACTTGAAGGGTATGCATGAGCAAGTTTATTGTACAAGTATACTGGAACGTGTGTAATATAAAAATTGTGCAAGTGTTGTAATACACACGTTCCAGTATACTTGTACAATAAATTTGCGCATGGATACCTTTCAAGTATGCAGTTACGTCTGTAACCGGCTTAATGTATAATTAATAACACGACATTGCATTTTTCCGATGAGGCCATATATAGGAGAGTGTCTGAACTAATTTATATTTATAATACTGGAAACTACAGTGAATGTTATGCGACGTTGAATTCTTAAATTCGCTATCTATTAGGAAGTGCCTGAACAAATCTACTAGCAGTAGATTTATGACAATACACTACTTGCATGTAGGGAGCGACCGCATCAGGTTTGAGTCTCAGATTGAGAAAGAAATATATACGGGGTGTAACAAAAATATCGGTACGGTGGAATATCACGAAAAATGCACTTCGGATTGAAAAAATTTAAAAACACATGTTTAATATTTTCGAGAAGAATTCAATTATGCGAAACTAGAGTCGCCCCCGGCCCCCCTCATGTGGGTGAGGCGGAGGGCAACCTTGAAATTTTAAAGGCCGCTTTACAGTCTGCAATCAAGAAATCTGCTGAGCTGATCATGTTTGGCAATTTACTTGCACATTTCAACATCTTGCAGATAATCGGTTCGGCCCAATCTTGTTGGCAACTTTGGTGCAAGTCTGATGGATAATTTAGTGATTTCCATGTTCCCAATACAGACATAAAGTTACTACAAGTACTAGTAGAACCTTACCACTGAAGAGATATGTAGCAGCAGCAATAACTATACCTAATGTAGCTGCAATTGCCTTTCTTCTCTTTAACTTGTTCATTTTGGAAAGGGTATTCATATTTTTCTTTTATCTGTGATTCATATGAATATTCTCGGCGACTAAAATGAATAGAATAAGTTAGGTTAATGTTTATTATTCACTTTGTTTGACACAGTACAATTCATTTTTACAAAGTTGGCAAATCTACCGCAATAATATTGCAAATATATAAATTACCAGCTGTAAAGCGTACCATCAAAAAACATTACCTGCAAGACATTGCCTTTCCAACATCTTGCTTGCAAGAAAATTGCAGATTGTAGAGCAGCCTTAATTAGGAACCATCCTTTTTTCTACGAGAAAAAAAACGTAACATTTATAACATTTTTTTTTATTACTGACAGATGGCGTTGTGATCACAAAAAATAACTGTTGCAAATGTCTGAAAAAATCAAATAAAAGAACTTCTTAGTCGGTTCCACTATCTGCATAGGTGAGAATGTAGAGGAAGGTGAAATGTTTCAGCAACCACCAAGATCAGAGGTGTAGAGAGATAAATGATTTAAAAATAAAATATTTGACTGATACTTTTTATTCTATTAGCATCATTACAAAAAATATGTTACTGGATAAAAATGGAAATATTGATATATGCCAATTCAAAGATTCAAATGATTCTTGAACAATAAGTTTCTCCACCTTAGTTTATGTGACTTATGGCGACTACTAATGTAACTTGTGTATGTGACAGACAACCACTCTAAATTATTCATTCATATTTCTTTTTTAATTGAAGGTAAATTGACTTTCGGTCATCTTTTTGGTTGTACTCTAGGAGAGAAATTTAAATATTCCATTGTTACATTACACTAAAATGAAAATATTATTCAAACATTCTATGTTGTATTAGTAAACAATAAGATCCCCTTTACATACACAACACTATATGATTATTAAGTAAATTGCAAACGTGCAAAACATGATCACAGCAAAGCATTACAAGTTGGCAATTTTAGCATCAAAAACAAGGCTACCTCAGACATGACGGCAAAAATTCTGCTTTGATGGGAAGCCCGAAAGTGTACGTCTTCTGTGCCACAACTGTCAGAAAAGTATAATTTGTAATTTAAATACTTCGATTCTTAAATTTGAAAATATAACCTACCTTTCACTTTGCTTTTAATTCGGTTGTATCACTTATTTTTAATTAATATTTAAGAGGCCATTAAAACAATACGCAATTTAATTGAGGGAGATTACCAAAAATGTGACAAAATTAATGTAGAGGATGAGTTTATAAAAAGAAACATACCCATTGGAAAATAACTATTTTTTTAAGATGAACGTTCGTGGTTAGAGGATCTACAAATAGCCATTCAGATTACCCAAAGCTGACGAATATCCATCTGTCGGCGATGTCACACTAAACCAATGTAAATCTTGTATTGAAGATAACTAAAATAATACTAATGACTTTAACAGAACTTTAGCCAAATTGGGAGCAGAGATGACATTTCCTGCATTGTAAGCTATAAATAAGTAACATAACGACTTGAAATTTGCACTAAATATTTCCTAAGGTTTAAAACTCTTCGCTGAATACATTACAATTTTTGGTCATATAAATATTGGAAAAATATTAAGGTGAAGTTGCTCAATGGTGTGCCAAAACAAGGAACACATGTCCCACAGTCCAGACAACTCAACCATTTTCACTGAGTAATTTAAAAAAATAGTTTGTTTGTACACAACTACACACTATTAAACTTATCCCTATTGTAATTATTTCTGTAACTAGCTGGTATAATTGCATTGGTAATGAGTGCAACAAATTACCATATTATTATTGAGGTATACGAAAGTAAAAATCATATTAACAAAAATAAATAAAAGAAAATTTATTAGATAAATACAATTTGCTGAGTTTAGGTAAATTATTTCGACCAAAATTAAACACAACTATCTGAAAGTATTTTAACAAAACTTACTGCTATTGAATGGCTCTCTTTATTTATGTACACATCATTTTCTGAATCTGAATAACTATGTTTTTCTCTTAGTGTCCACATTTAAAATGGTTTTTATAGTACTTAATAAATATATAGCAAAACAGCTAACCGGTTTTAAAATTTTAAACTAAAACCAGCTCCTCCTCTTCTGTTATCAATTCCCATTCCTATTCTAAATCCATACCCATCATCATCTCCATCGCCACCCTAAAAAAAAAAAAAAAAAATCAAACTTGACACGTTTGTCACATAAATACAACGCATATCTATAAAACTCCTTATTTCAAGTACAAATGACTAATACAGGTACTTGTTTTCTGAGTCGCAGCATCAACTATTTTTTTATTTTTCTCTTTTTACTTTTCGAAAATATTAAAATATATCTAATGCATGTGGTGAACACCTTAAAGGTTCTAAGTAAGTAACAAATGCAGTTTTAATCTATTGTTTTATTTTAACATTTAAAGTTTGATGTCCTGCACTGTGACATAATAAGTTCGCATTTTCAAAGATTGTGCACAAGTCAGCCTGCCTACTGAATATTTAAATGGCCGCAGTATTTTGACTCCGCAAAGGTAGCATAATCATTAGTTTTTTAATTGAAAGCGTTCAACAGAGTGGGCTCTAGTTGATGTGTCATCGCATCATTTATATATGAGAAAACCGCTGCCTAAGGAATCACATCTATATTTCCCATCCAAGTCTCTTTAAAGGAAAACATCTTGACTATATTTGCACTCTACTATGTGGAAATATTTAGTAATAAAATTTCAATTTATTTTAGGCAGATGTCAAAATAAATTTGAGATATTAGCTTCAAAATCGTTTAGAACTTTTGCTACAGCGTCTGTTACAATTTTCATTAAAAGTACAAACTACACTTTCAGAAATTTTATTAGGTTTTTTGCATCAATTGTTTCGAAATTATAGGGAGGGGGACACGTTGATAACGACTTTGAAGTGTCGATGTCGTTAAACTAATGTCAATGACATTCCGCTGGAAGGAATTTTTTTTTTTTGTTCAAATACTGTTTTTTCCCAAAATCTCTACATGTTCTGTTTTTAGGTCATCAATTTACATCTGTATACAAAATTTCAACTCAATAGGTAAATAATGAGAGAATGCATACAGACAGATGGATGAACATACAGAAAGTATCATTAGAGTTTCTAAAACCCTAAAACAGATGCTCTTGTTTGACACGAATAAAGTGATCTCTTTATGAGAAAAATTGATTTTAGAGGCAAAGACTGACACCTTCCTATTAGGAAAAACTCTGTTCGAAAAGTGTTCCTGATAAAACCATTTGGTTTCCAAACCATGATTACCCACACCTAGTTTGCATGAATCATCCTGTGAGTGGCTTTATGTCTTTCTGATGAGCTCCAGAATAAGGGCGAAAAACGTTTCAAAGGCTAAGCATTTCCAAGAAACGGAATTATAGTAAGGGGTTATGTAGATCCTAGTTTACTCTGGCATGGTCATAGGGGACTATATGGATACTAGTGTTAGAATGAGAAACGTCAAATAAGAAATAGACAAATTCATTTTAAGATTTTAATTGCTAGCATAACCAGAATTCAGGTCATCAAAAGAATGCAAAGATTAGAAATCAATCATTTTACAGATACTTTTTCTTTTTGGGTCTCATAGATAGTTTTTTCTGCTATTTGCAAAATCCTATAAAGAATGTTTCGTTATAAAATGCTTGTTGGCATGTATACCAGATGAAAAATTTGTTATGCCAATAAACCACTATTACATACCGAACTACTAACAATTCAATTCTATAGTGTATTCCCTAAAATTAATAAATTTGAATATTTTCTTAAGAAATACTGTTCACTTTTGATTTAATTCTTTATTATTTGGCAAATATGATGTTCACCTTTTTTCAAATGTTTTCTCACAAGTTCTACGCGCTTGTATTTCGTGGTATTGGACCTTTATCAGTAGAATTATTTTTTTCTCAAAAATGGGTCGCTTTATTGATGTCAAACAAGAGTATTTTTCTTTTAGAAAACTGCTTGACTTTCAAAAATATCACTACAAGTTTCAAATATCAATTTATGTCAAAATTTAGAGGTAAGAAGCATTAAGGATTTTCCACCCCTGGATTCCCAGACAAGATACTAAAAGCTCCATACTTCTAAATCAAAGATACTTACTATTTATAATGTTCAAATTTTATTACAATTGATACAGTGGTTTTTAAGATATTAGCAAAAAACCTTTTCAAAATTAAACAAAAAATAGGTACTTTTAGTATTAGTTTAACGCAAACTATATGCTCCCGAAGTATTACCCCATAGTCCTGGGATACCCTGTATAAACAGAGAAAATAAAAAATGATTCAAAATTTCCACAAAAATATTCAGCTTTGGCAGATGACAGTTTATGTATAGTACAAAGCAAAACGGACAAGAGGGGGAAGTATAACTAATTTCATCATTTGGTCATTTTTATACTGTTTGATAATGTCCGATTAAGTGTTTACAATATATTATTATTGCATTTTTAAGAATTATATCTTAATATCAAATATTTGCATTAACAATAATTAAATTGTTACTCAATTAATTCTCTTTATTAATTAGAACCTCAAAGACATTCCTTAATTGTAGTAGAATATCAAAATTTAGACGTGCTAGATCATCTCATTATTTTCATATTTTGAAGACACTTACCAACTTCTTATACTCCCCGCCACCTGACGGAGGTTTTGGGCTTGCAGCTAATGCTCTCTTCTGTCCTAATTCGCTCTTTGCCGGCCAAGTTGGAAACATTGCAGGGTCAATGGGTAGAGGAGGTTCGTTAAAATAAGCATGCTTCAAGGCTTCTTCTGCAGTCACCCTCTGGGCGGGATCAAATGTTAGAAATTTAATCAAGAGTCCCAAACCTATTTCGCTGAGTGAGCTGAATTTGCCTCTAAGATTTGAAACGGGATATTCGTTAAATTTCATTTTCTTAACTGCAGGTAGCTGATTGAAACCAGGCCATATTTTTTCACTAGGTGTACCCAAGTCCTGAAAAAACATGTTTTGAAGGTATTATTTTTTAATAAATAAGATAATTTCAAAATTTAAAAGAACGAAAACAAAACATTTAGTTTTTTTTATTTCATGGTGATAAAATATTAACACAAACTAGAATTTGAGTAATTCATAACATGTGCAAAAGAAATCACAACCGAACAATAATAATCTTCAAAAACATGAAATACTTTAGTTGTGCACTTATAGGATCATTTTTCAAACCCTATAATAGGGTCTTATGGAGGATTAATTTAAAGATGAATTATTACTTCGTGTTCTCAGGACAACGGACCTTTTCAGTAGGTGCTCAAATCTTCGAAAGTTACAGCATTACAATGCATTATGAGCCATTAAGTTTCATATAAAATTTTTGTCTAGTGGAAGAAAATAATATTTATTTATAGAACGCATTTTAAACGCGTCCCTATCAATGATGTCACCATCACTTAGACTGTACAGTAAATTTGAGATATCTATGTTGGCTGCATTGATTACGATAAGTTGACAAGTGATGATGTGACAGTCATAATACTAAGATGTAATAGGTAAACTTATGATGGAAGTATTAAACTGGCTTATTTAAAAGTGAATTATTATTTGTTTGCTTATAATTGTATTGAAATATATTCTTTATAGGATTTTGCAAACAGCAAAAAAAACTATCTATGAGAACTAAAAAAAAAACTGTGTAAAAATATTAATGAAATCTTTGCATTCTTTCGATAACCTGAATTCTGGTTATGCTAGCAAATTAAAATCCTAAAATGAATTTGTCTAATTTCTTATTTGAAAATTCTCGTTCTAACACTAGCATCCACACAGTCCCCTATGGCCATGCAAAGATTTCATTAATATTTTTACACATAGTTTTTTAATTTTTTTCTGCTGTTTGTAAAATCCTATAAAGGATATGTTTCAATATTAAACTGGGAATCAGAAAGCAACAGATGATACTGCTTCGCTATGATATTTGTACACAAAATATTAAAAGGTCTATCGTCTTCTTATATGAAATCATCTATTCCTTTTAATTGTGAAATTCATGAGTATAATACTAGGGGTCGTAATAACTTACATATTGATTACCTCAAAAAAATAAAGGCTGCAAATTTTAAGAGCAATTTAACCAACACGTTAAAAGCATTATAAAGGTATTTCATATCAAGTTATATTTTTTTACAGAGATAATTAATATTTCAAATAGGTAAATAAGTTTTTTAAATTTTTAATTATAAATATGTATAATATATTACTTTTTTGTGTTTTGCTTCATTACTATACTTATATTTATAGATCAGATATAAGCTAGGAATAAATGTATATATGTGTAATATTGTATACCGGGTGTCCAAAAAGTCTGGAAACGGTTCAATATCTCGAGAAATACACATTGAATTCAAAAAAGAAAAAACACGTTCCTAATAATTTTAAAAATGCTATCCACCCTAATCTGTTTCCTTTTTCGAGGCTTTTTTTGAAAAATCTTTTTTGTATGATAAACACACAGCTCAGAATGTTTGTTATATTCAATATCCATAGATACTTACTATTTACATAGAACTGTTGATATAGATTTCCGAAACGTCGGCGAAATATTTAATTTCAAGTTTTTATACTTATTTGTTGTTTATTTAAAAAAAGAAATCTCTAACTGATCCTTTGACGTAAAAGACACAGGCGTAGAGGTTATTTACCAGTAACATACTGGTTACTTGTGATATTTTGTAGATTTCCCGAGCACCGCTTAAAAAGAAAACATACATGTGGCAGGAAGTCCCAAAGAATTGAAGAAAAAAAAATTAAGATAATGCCACAAATAACATTTAGACTATAAGTGTGTATTTCCCTATTCTCAAATTGTCATGGGAACAACATACAGACCAGCTGTCAAGGAAACTGTCAAAAAATATCTATTTGTTGAGGAATTTATATCAATCGGTGAATAAGTCTGTACTGGTATCAGTATACTACAGCCTCTTCCAATCACATATGGGATATGGCTTATTGACATGGGGACACTCGCCTCATGCAAAGCAAATATTCAAGTTACAACGGAGAGCTATAAGAATTATTAGTGGCCTAGCGTATCGAGAGGATGCACGACTCAAATTCGTGGAACTGAGGATATTGACTCTAACATCCTTGTATATTTTTAGATGCCTAATGTGGGTCAAAGAAAATCTGAACCTATTTCAGCTCCGTGACGATATACACGACTACCATACAAGACAACACATAAATCTTGATATTGAATACCATAGAGTAGGCAAAAGTAAAGTTTCTACAAATTACTATGCTCCCATACTATATAATAAACTGCCAGTACAAATGAAAAATCTGCCCTTCAAAAAATACAAAGAATGTATAAAAAATATCCTAACTGCAGGGGCATTTTATACCTTGAACGAATTTCTAAACAGTGACATACAACTTATAGAATTATGAGAGATTTTAACAACAGTATATTTTATTATGTAATATTTTTTAAATACCTAAGCTAAGTTTATTTTGTCTTTGTCCTATTTATTTTATATTATAATTTCTATTTTACTTAGTTTGTCTTTCATATAACATGTGCCTTAGTCTTATACTTTATATCATGTGTTTTATATTTATAACTTATATTTTAACCTCCATATTGTATGTTGACGTGTGTAAACACTTTGTGTACCAACACCAATAAAGTATTGTATTGTATTGTATTGTAATAGAACAAATATATATGTTGATTATCACAGATTAACAAAGTCAAAATCGGGGACAAATTATTATGGTCCAAAAATGTTCAATCTTTTGCCTCCTACTGTGAAACAGTTGTCACTAAACAAATTTAAAATTGTGGTAAAAAATTATTTGATAGATAAATGTTTTTACTCTATTGATGACTATTTTAATAATAATTTTAATGACATGAATAATATATAAACTTATGTTTATACTATGTAAATCTGTTTTTAATCTGTTTTAAAAGTTAATGTTACTAGTATCGTTTAAGATTTTATCCTAATATGTAAAACTTCATAGACCTACCTATTTTATATTATATTATCACTTTCTAAATTTTATTTTATAATATTCATTGTCTTGACCTGTGTAAACAAATTGTAATGACACCAATAAATTTACTTACTTATATAGGCATGTGTATGTACGTACATATATTTTTTCTTATCCTGTAATAGCTTACTTGCCTAAATAAAGCTCTTTCTTTCTTTCACTTACTCAAAATGCGTTGTAATGTTTAAACTTTAAAATAAATATACTTTATACAATTTAAAATTTGAGCACCTACAAAAATTTTTAACTATACTCAGATTAATTATGCACCAGTTTTTCTTCATTTGTTTAATCAATAGTGATTGTAAATATTTTTTGAGTTAAAGAGTAATAAAGTTTGAAATGTTATATAAATTTAATTTCTCTATTGCAAAAACACGAAATATGAGCAACTCTATATTTAAAACTGATAGTCCAATCTGAATACATCATTTTTTTTATTAGAATTTTCAACGCTCAAATTGATCAGCCTACAAATTGAAATTAATGGTCAAAATAACTATAGTTCTAGAAAATATATCTTACCTTGAAAATTCTATTCAGTTGGTCAACCTCCGATTTACCCGGAAACAATGCATTCATCAACAGCAACTCTGCAAAAATGCAACCAACTGACCACAGATCAATGGGTGTTGAATACTCTTTAGCACATAGTAACAATTCTGGGGCCCTGTACCATAATGTTACTACAATAGGAGTATATGCTTTCAAAGGTGATCCATATTCCCTTGCCAAGCCGAAATCCCCAACCTTTAGTATGCCTTTATGAGACAATAATAGATTGGAAGTCTTTAAATCTCTGTGTAATATCCAATTGTCATGTAAGTGTGCGACGGCTAGGAGCAGCTGCTTTAATAAACATTTAATTTCACCTGGCATAAAATTTTGTTTCTTGTGTCGCATGGTTTCCATTAGAGACTTCAGGTCATGTTCGACATAATCCATGACAATAAATATTTTGTCCATGTTACTTCCCACTACTATTTCTCTTACAGTGACTATATTAGGATGCTGACCTTTAAGTAGGGTATTGATTTCTCTTAAGGATGTTATGGGGAAACCCTCTTTTTCTTTTTCCATTTTCAAACGTTTTAATGCTACTATATCCTCTGTCCTTTTATCTCTAGCTCTATATACAACACCATAAGTACCCTCTTCTATTCTATTCAGACACTGGAATTCCTCCACTGATCTGCAACCCTAAAATTAAACAAAAACGTATATTTCTAGCAGCTTTTCTGTATGAAAAAAGCTAAACGATGAATGCGACAACTGTTGAAACTAATTTTTTAAATATTAATTAGTTCATCAAACTCTCCAACTTTCATATATACAATATTTTACATGATGATTGATGATACTAAGGCCAGGCGTGCATGGACAACTGTAGAATCAGGCATTCACAATCGCCAGATCACAAGTTTACGCATGCATGGACGATTTTACAGATGGCCGATTGCATTGGACTAATGAAATCGGGCTATCGTGATCGGATCAACAATCTGTGTTCAGACACAGATTCTCAAGTCGGGCGATTTTGCGAACGTTCAAGTGTGCTTCGTATATAAAAAGTACAGTTCTAACTACACGATTGATTATTCGGTCGATCACGAAATCGTCCATGCGCACCTGGCCTAAAGAGTAGACAATTAACAAGAGAAGGCAGTCAGGCAGAGAAGATGAAATTAGACAAAGATAGTTGTTAACTCCAACTTCAGTGTCGTCAACCCTGTTCGGCGAAATAACTGTAGAACACTGTTAATTTATTTTAATGAAACAAACGATCTACTACTTTTTTTTCACTTTAATTTAATGTCAAATTAATGGGACGGGATTGGAAGGACACGACATCCAACGGAAACGGTTCGGAGATTTGTCGTTAATGATTTCGTTCGAAGTGTTGTCACCTCTCCCTCTAATTTCACTTTCTCCGTGTGATTCATACAATGTGGCAACCGCTCCATATCTCGTTCAAGATCGTTTTGCAACCTACATCTCCCAATTATCATGTTTATTACACCTATAAGAAATAAAAAATGCCAGATAAGTGCCATCCGACCTATATGAATGTTGCTGTCTTTCATTAAAAAAGCTGCCCTTGTCGGCGTTCGCAACTCAAGATTTTTCATGTGTTCTTCGGCATTGTGTTATTTAGTTGTAGGCTATACAGCTGCATACTAATCATATGGTGTTATCAATGTGCTCGATTTGATTAGTTCTTAGGTGAAGGACCTCGCACAAATCTTATGGAAAATGGCTTTCGGTGGAATGGACTGAAACTGCAGTAAGTATTAGGATGGTCCTTAAAAACAAACCTTTAAAATTTTTGTTCTACGATACAAAAAAACACTTCAATAAAAATTTCAGATGTTTAAATGTTTTTGGGGTCGCTACCAAGTCTTGAATTTTCAAGATAATCGAGGATTTTTGAAAAATTTCTATCAAAATAAATCAAAGTGGTGAACATCAAAATGACATTGATCATCAATTAAATTAATAAAATAGGACAGTACATGTACCCCATTTTCATCTTTACCAATCATAACTCACTAGTGACAGCCCCACCCAACACTTACATGTTAAGACAAGAGTCTTTCAGGTCCAGATGCGCACTTGGCAGCGCCATGCAGAGCCTGACTTGAAAGCTGTTTTCTGTCAGCTACTGTACTGTGAGGAGTGTTTGTGTAGCTGTGTTTCTTAAAACTATGGCCTTTTCTAAATTATTCTTACTGAAAATAATATATTTAGTTTTCTGCAATAACATATTATTGCAGCTTACAATAACCCATTAATGCCTGAGTAACTTTTTTTTCAGATTGTCGCAACTTTTTTAGAGTAACTTTATATAAGTATCTAAAATGCTCCTAAACTATTATTTTATTTTTTTTTAGTTCACTTTGGTACTTTTTTTTCGCGTATGATATATCATACGGTAGACAATAGCGGATACTTTAGCAAAACTGGTTAAGTTGTCAAAATCAAAAATACAAATATCTTATAGAGAAGACTCTATTTACTAAAATTATCAGAGAATATTGGCAAAGAGAAATATTTAATTTTGGTGCTGTATATGTTCGAAAATAGGTGGCTGGATGTAAACCGACATTACACTTACACTTTACACATTGTTTGTCTATAAAGTGATCTATTTTATGATATCTCACCTATTTGAGCACATTTCTAAAAATAGCATATTGGGAAAAACAAATAGGTATAACAGGAACATATTGAGAACAGTATCATTCAAGCAAAACCTTCTTTATCTTGCAAAATATGTACGGTACCTCTTTTTTCTTTCTTTATCTCATGATCTGAACGTATGATACCAATGCAACCTATGTTATTTGCTTTCAACTCTTCCAATAATGGTAAGGAATTGAAGAAACAAAACATCACTAGCTAGATTCAAAACAAGTTTAAAAGTACATCTGCAGGATGAATGCTACACACGATCTTGATTTATATGTGTTAAAATTTGGA
The DNA here is from genome assembly GCA_963583905.1 of Stenurella melanura. Classification (NCBI taxonomy): domain Eukaryota; kingdom Metazoa; phylum Arthropoda; class Insecta; order Coleoptera; family Cerambycidae; genus Stenurella; species Stenurella melanura. The sequence continues at coordinate 104,235,905 of OY757312.1, forward strand.
CTTATATGTATTTATGTCTGTAAGTGTATCAGCATGTTTTATTAATTTTATCATTAGTTATATTTGTTAATGTATTAACGTGCATATACACCTGTATATTGTTCTTTTTGTATAGTATGTGTTTCAATTAGCTATATGCTACATAAAGAGATTTATTATACTATTATTATTTATGAAAACTTTAGAATTAACCGGAATGTATTCAACACAAAGTTTTTCAGTGGCACTTGAACCTAGGCTTTTACCCTGTATTTTATCTCCAGAGCCGCAGTATGGGTTAAACTCATTGAGTTAGAAGGTAGGAAGAAGCTGTCACGTGATCAAAAACGGCATAATTTCGCCATCTTGTTACTACTTTTCCGTCAAATAGTGACAGTTTGTTTTCTGTGCGATTTATTGTGATTTTTACTGATAGTTTGTTAAATTTTAAACAATAAACATTATGGTATCGTGTGCTAAAAGAAGTTGCTCTTCTAGAGATGGTGTTGACAAGAAGAAATGAACGGGAATAACATTTCATAGGTAGTGTAAACAACAAACAGAGCCGTATTAAAAAAAAAACGGCTAATTAAATGTTTTTTTAATATACTCAGGTTACATATTTCGTAGAATAGAAACAAATGGTATATTTCAGGATAACATTGCACATTTTATATATCAAGGTAAATAAAAACTGTCAAAACTCTTGCATTTATTGAATTGAACAGAGAGAGAATAATATTTATTGGATAAAATATTCCAAAAGGCCAGCGACCGAAGTCTTTCAGCCTGTCTTACAAACATTATACATCTAATTATTTTTAAATATACATATACACATACACACATATATACATATATAACAATTAATTTAACAATTGGGTATTTCATTGCTTTATTCCTCATTGTTAGCCTCTGTAATTGCCTCTAACAGTGTTTTTTCAGGATTCCTTCTTCTTCTGATAGTATCTTCTGGTAGTCGAATTATAAAGGGTTGAATTAGGGTAAGGAGGTTTTGGGATTGTGAATATCTTTTTGTAAGGTCTTTGAAGCGTGTTAGTATAGGTTGGATACCAGTTCTTTCATATAGTAAGTTATTGGATATGTTATGGAGAGGATTATTTGGATGACGAAATTTTGTTATTTTACGTAGACTGTTTCTCTCTGCCACTTCTATATTGTTCAAGGCTGGTCTTCTGCAGGTGTTAAACAGGATGAATCCATATTCCATGATGGGTCGACATATCATTTTGTAAATTTTACTTGCTGTGGAAGTATTGATACCTTGGTTCTGATAAGTCAGACATCTAAAGTGTTTTGCTCTTGTTATCATCTTTTTTTTCATTTCCTTGGTATGGTTGTTGAAGTTTAATTTTTGATCTATTGTAATTCCCAGGTACTTAGCTGTTGCTGTTGGTGTCAATCTATGGTTACAAATTTGTATAGTCGGAGAAGTATTTGAGATGTTGTGATTAAATATCATTAGTTGTGATTTGTTAGGATTTATTTTTAATCTCCACTTATTACACCACTGAATAGTTTCAGTTGTTGAAAATTGCAGGGTGTTTATTGTTTTTTCAGTATTCTTTCCATGGGCTATCCAGGCTATGTCGTCTGCAAACTGAAGTAGGTAAGACTCTGCGTTGTGTGTTTGTTGGTGGTTGTTCGGTATGTCAGAACAGTAGATATTAAATAATACTGGCGATAGTGGAGATCCTTGTGGAACGCCCTGTTCGTTTTCATATGGACTGGAAAAGGCCCCGTTTATCTTAATTTTTGTTTTCCTACCCTCTAGGAAATTTTTAAGAAACCAGATAATATAGTTGGGGCAATGTGAGTTGTGTAGTTTAAATAGCAAACCTTTGTGCCAGACGGAGTCGAACGCTTTCGTTAAGTCTATGTATATTGCTGCCGATTTGTTTCCAATTATGCTGTTAGTTTGTATATTTGACGTCGCAATGATGAGGGGGTGAATTGTAGATGAGTTTTCTCGGAACCCAAATTGATTCTTGGGGATCTGTTCGTCTAGTTCATTATGTAATCTTGTTTTTATGATTTTCTCCAAGTTTTTTCCGATTACTGGTAATAAAGTTATTGGTCTATAGCTTTGTGGATTAGAATGGTCTTGATTAGGTTTTGGAATTGTAATTATTACTCCAGTTTTCCATTCTATTGGGAAGTAATGATTTTTTATGCAGTAGTTATATATGTTAATTATTTCTAGATGTATGTTCTGTTCCAGTTTTCTTAATATATTTCTACTAATATGGTCGTGGCCAGGGGCTGTATTTTTGCCCGAGTTTAATACGTTGTAGTATTCTTCTTCTGTTATATTCATATCTTCGTCTATTAGCGTAGGGTCTGTGTTAAAAAAGTTTTCATACCAGTCATTCACCAGGTTTAAATTTTCCTCATTGAAGTTAACATCCATGGTAAATTTAGCGGTTTCCTCAAAATAGTCCCCAAAGGCATTGGCTTTTTCTTGATCGGTAGAGTAGCTGTTGTTATTGTAAGAAATTTCAGGGATTGCAGATTTATTAGATTTATATTTAGATAGTTTCCTAATTTCATTCCAATATTTTTTTCCTTTGGAGTCATTTATGTTTTTGCATGCATTTATCCACTTGTTTTGTTTGTATTGCAGCACTAATGCATGGATTTGTTTCGTAAGTTCGTTATATTTGGATTTTGTGTCATGATCTTCGTTTTGCTTGATGTAGCGATATAATCTTCTTTTTTGTTTTATAAGGTTTAAAATGAACGGTGGTAGTTTGTAGTTAAAGAACGTTTTTACTTTTGTTGGTGTGTTTTCTAGAATTAAATTTTTAAGTGTTTCATTGAACATAGTGATATATAATGGAGTAATTGCCTCTTGTCTGTGTTCTATAAACTGTATAATTTCCTTATTAATGATTTCAATATTACATCTAGCTAAGTCTAGATAAGTTTCAGGCGGGTTAATAATTGGGTTTGCTTGTAGATTAAATTTAAATTGTATGGCTAAATGGTCACTACCAAGGTCCGGGATCAATTCCACTTCGGTGATATTATTTTGAATATTTTTTGTACACATAAATACGTCGGGGGTTGAACTTGGATTATTTGGCATGAGAAACGTGGGAGGTGTGTGAATTCTTGTAAAATTGGAGCTGTTTAAGAAGTTTTTAAGCTGATTTTTCTTTCTAGTAGTGTTTGGATTAAAATCTCCGATAATAATACAGTATTCATATAAGGAGGCCTTAGTGAAAATGGTTTCTTCAATTATTGATCCGTTGTCAATATAAACTAGAAATATGTGAAGCTTGGATTTGATATACGGGATTGTAAAATGCAGGCAGCTATTTTTAGAATTATTAATACTTGGAGGGTTTTCTTTGCCCATATGGAGATTCTTTTTCGACTGTGTTAAGCAGCCCCCTCTAATATTGGTGTTAAATATATTTCCTTTTTGTTGAATTATTCTCCAGTCTTGATATGCATTAATGTATTCCTTGTTTTTTGTTTCGACACACATAAGACAATCGACTTTGTTATTTTGTATGTAGTGGTTAATAAGATGCTTTTTTGGGGAAAAACTATTAATGTTGGAATATAATATTGAATTGAACATTTATTTACATTATCCAGATAGACCGTCTCGTCGGGGTACAAAGTTCTTATTATTTTAATTAGTCCGGGTCTGGCAAAACCACCATATTGTTACTACATTTAGCCACGCCTACTGATGCCTTTTCTGTATAGGAAATTTGTATAGGATGTCTTCTCCCTACCTTCTAACTCAATGGTTAAACTTCAATGAGTAACCTTCGGCTGATGTTAGACACCAAAATTTAAAGCCATACCGAACCAATTTCTTCTAAATATAAATTATAAAAAATAGTGTTGCGTACATCTGGCAACTTTAAGTAATTTTATAAAATTCTAGTAAACTAAATGATTTTTTTTAAGAAATATGTACCTTACAGGTATTTACCATACTCTAGTAACTAAAACGCCAGACATTAAATTATCGTAGGTACTTAATCTGTTTGAATTTAGGAATGTATACATTTATTATATTTTCATGTTTTAACCATTTAATTCTTTTTGTATTCCAGTTTTTGCTAACAGCTCTCGTAGAACACAGGGGCTTCGATCGAATAGTAAATATATCTGTATTTCACAGCGCCTGTTTCTTAATTATTGGTTAAACCAAATATACTGCAGGAAGTATTGTGGGTTGCATAGAACAACGCAGACCCAAATTCTTAGTAATTTTTAGTTTATAGTATGGTAATATGTTAATTGAGACTTGAGAGGGGATATCTCTTTTATTAGCTGGCTAATAGCAAAATTGACCATTTCTGTAGCCAATAGAGCAGTAGCAGCTGACGTCACAACATGGCCGCCAAAGTTGCCTGGGTGGTAATGACCTAGTTTTGCATTTGTGTGCTTTCTGATTAATTCGAGTTTTTAAAGAATTTGTAGTGCTTTTTTAAACGTTTTTTTCGTGTCACATCAATTTTGGGTGTTTTTCGTCTATTATTCATTTCGCGATTTATTGATCTGACTTTAATTTAGTGTTTTATTTGTGTTTTTCAACCGGCGTGTTATCTTGCGTACCTGTCAAAAGTTATTAATTTTCGATATGGTAAGTGAATTTCAGTGAATTTATTATAATTTTAATTATATTCTACATTTTAGGAGTCCCCTCATTACATTTCTAAGCTGAAATGTACTAATGGAGCCAACCTATATGATTTAAAAGTGAGAGATTGAAACTATATCCTTGGACAATGTTTCAAAAATATAATATAGCATTGAATTAATGAACCATTGTGACCCTTCTTGTAAATAAAATTTATATCTAAACTATAAGACTATTATTATTCATACTTACCCTTATAATTATGTATAATATGTACAATTTGAAACATTCAATGATGGTAGACGATGCTGTTAAAAGTGTGTTATTTTTTTATTTTTTAAATTCTGTTGTGTTTTAGCTCACTTACCTTCACTGGTATTTTATTTGTGTACATTATCAATATTTTGAACCTTTGTAATTATAATTGTAAGAATCAGAACAGATACCAAACTAGGTATATAGCTATATAAAGTATTCGTATTATGTTGCATATTTGCTCGCAATTTATATTAAATGGAAACTGAAATGATCTCACAGTCCTATCTTTTTATTAGATTTACTATTACTCCTGCATTTCATAATACAAACCTCTGATTGTTGTTAGTAATGTGATAAACACTTACACTCGTTACAAACTTTTGAGCCTAACAAAAGTAAGATATAAATCAATAAAAAGTTGAAGGGAAATATTTTTAATCGACAAAAAACGTAGATTTTACAATGGGTTTATAAAACCATTAATATATGATTGATATATTGGCATAAATCAATGAGTATTTTGATAACTTTTAACCTAGTGTAATAATACTACCTAACCTATGTCACTGCCTAGCTGTAACTGAGCGTATATTAATTAAACATTTACTAAAATATGTCTTGATATTATATATGTACAAAAAATGTAAAAAATCCAATATAGCCTTTATTTTCACTAATTTATGGGTTCACAAAGATGTCAACGTTGTTGCCACCAAACTTTACACTGGTAAAAACAACACTAATAAAGTATATATAAAATTTTCTCTCACAGTAGATTTAAAAAATATATATTTATAAACATCACTACATCTATCTGATGTTAAGAAATCCTCCACTTTAATTTATATTGAACAAAAATTGACCCCAACTCAAATGTCAAATTTATGAATTTACCACCCAGGCAACTGACAGTTGGCAATACTGTGACGTCACTGCTACTGCTCTATTCTGCAGCAGCGTATACTTTGACTTTTAAGTTTTTGATAATCATTCAGTCACGAGTTGTGTCACTTCTGCTGTTATCAAACTTTCTCTTAGTGATTTATCTAATAAAAGGTAATTACATTTATTTATTTGATATCCTCTCATTAGTATTTAACGTCCTTTAGCCATATTTTTCATTTCTGCTAACTAAATAACCATAATTCTGAAACATGTGCTGATAATTTTTTTTTTCTTCTTCCCAAACGTAGAGTTTTGCTGCAAAAATAGCTGATTAATAACTGATTAGATATATAATAGAAAATAGTTGATTAAATAGACAACTGATTATTTAAATAGCTGATTATATAGATAATTAATAAATAATTTACATAGTTAATACAAATTATTTAAATAATTTACCGAAATAGTCTACATAATTTACACAAAAAAAATCACTCCTTTCATTTGATGGTTAAATGCCTGCTAGATTCCATAAGACAGATAGTCCAGTCAAACACAGTTTAGTAAAGTTCAGCATAGTCTATTGAAATTCCGTTTAGTCAAGTCCAGTTTAGTCCAGTCAATTCAAACCAACAGCAAAACCCTAGCGTTATTCAGGTTAGCAAGACGTCAAACCACGTCGAGGAGCTGTCTGTGTTCGGAGAGGCTGTTAGGAAAAGCTACCAGAACTCACCAGGAGCCCTCATCCACTATCTATCCATCGTCAGGAGGATTGGTGAGATTCTGAGAATTTCATTGATGTTTTTTTTGTGTGTAATATTTACTGTATAACTTTCATTGCACAAGATATTTCTTTTCTTTTAATGATAAATTTATTAAGCTATAAATATTTTCCCTTGGAAATTGTGATGATATTACTTAATATTTCTATTTGATAATTGATAACATTATTTTATACTTTTTATATTGATTAAATTCGTTGATTTGTTCTTATATTGATGATTTTTCTGAAGTTATTAATAAATAAGTATCTTTTATCGTAAAATTCTATTTTTCATTTTTTTTTATCAAATCTTTCCACGGCGGTTGGTTTCACCATTACAGGGGTAGCAGTAACTCTTAAATTTTCCGTGGATGGCGCTCATAATTTTTACATCATTTTAAGCTACCTCTGAGTGTTGGAACAAACTAGCTAGGTAAAATATCACAAAAATATTGGTTCACCCTCTGGCTGATTTAAAAAAATATATATTAATTGAACCCACGAAATCCCAGCCACGCACCAGATCATCTAGCCGTTCGCCGTCACTACTTGTGTGTTGGTTGAATTGCCTTTGGTTATCACCTTAATCAGTGATATCATTGTTAATTTTTCTAAGGCCAAGTAGTGATGTAACAATAGAGTATAAAAAAGCTTATCATAGCAAAGAAGTATACTAGAGGACCATACAGAAAAATTGTATTGGAAATAACTTTACCTAAGACTAATTATCTTTATGTAAATCCCGTGGACAAAATGCTAAATAAACAAGTTGTAATTTATATCACGGGTTGACTTTTACACTAAACGTATAAAACATAATATCTTTAACCAACTTCTAACTATAAAGGAATGTTTCTGTAAGACTGAAATGTCACATGCAGTAACATGTAATGTAACATAACCTATGTAGGATAAATCATACTGTAGGCATTAATGGGATAATTTGTTAAAGTGACTTTATATCATGACTTTAAACTTTGTTTACTGCACTAAAGTGGACCAAACGTTTGATTATTGGGCCAAGAGAGGCAGTATACTTTGGGACAAAAGTACCTTGGCTATTTTGTCAAGTAGGCAGTTTTGGAATTATTTAATACTGTTTGGACTTTAAGACATTTGAGCATGGCACCTAGTAGTAAGGGACCCATTGTGACGAGAACATCTACGTGTATTTGTCTTGTTGGTCAAATGTCGACATCACTAAACCACACAAAGTTGCCGTCTAAAAAAGAAGTTCTTAGCGTTTTCTTTCATTACAAATACGAATTAAACTTAAATAAAAGAGACTCAGCTCACTGTGCTGCTAGTGATGAGCTTCTGATTTGGGAAAAGGCTAACATTCCTACTAGATTAAAAAACATGTAATTGAATAAATTGAAGGTCTGTTCAAGGAATGGCAACTTTGTGTGGTTCAGTGATATTGACATTTGACCAGCAAGCCAAATATACGTAGATGTTCTCGTTACAATGGGTCTCTTACTACTAGTTGTCATCCAACAGTATTAGATAATTCCAAATCGGCCTACTTGACAACAGTCAATGAACTTTTGTCCTAAAGTATATGGGCCTCTTAGGTTACTAAAAATCAAAAATTCGATCCACTATTAAAGTGGAAGTAAGTATGTGTTAGATATTGATGTCCTCGTCGAATGTCTCAAAGGGCACAACCTTAAAAAAATAGCCAGTTTTCAAGTTAAATCTTCCTTCATTCAGCAACACCACTTTAGTGCATTAAGCACTAAACAAATTTTAAAGTAGTGAAATAAAGCCACCTTAACAAATTATTGTAAGCTGCAATATGTTATTGAAGACAACTAAATATATTTTCAGTTACTTAAAATAATTTAGAAAAGACCATAGTTTTAAGATACACAGCTGCACAAAACTCCTCACAGAGCAGTAGCTGACAGGAAACAGCTCTCAAGTCAGGCTCTACTTGGTACTGCCAAGAGCACGTCTGGTCATAAAACACTCTTGTTTTAACATGACCGCTGGGTGTGGCGGTCCCTATTCAGTGAGTTATGATTGGTTGAGATGAAAGTGGGGGACAAGGTACTGTCGTATTTTATTAATTTGATGATCAATGTCATTTTGATGTTCACCACTGATTTATTTTGATAGAAATTTTGCAAAAATTACAGTATAATTATTTTTAATATAGTAGATCAAAATGGCAGGGTGCCCCAAAGAAAATTAAGAAAAAAATTTTTTACCCTAATTTAAGGACCACCCTAGTAAGTATGTGTTAGATATTGATGTCCTGGTCGAATGTCTCAAAGGGCACAATCTTAAAAAAATAGCCAGTTTTCGAGTTAAATCTTCCTTCATTCAGCAACACCATACCATAATATAAATAAGATAGGTAGTGTTATCATGGATGTACTTTTATTTTACCAAATATAGTACCTATAAGTTAGTTAGCAGCATAGTAGAATACTACTTGTACTGAACACGGGGACTGAACCAACATGGACGAGGGGAGACCTGTCGAGCTACATTGACGTAACCTGCTCGTCCCAGGGAATAGCAAGAAGAATACGAGACTGGCAGATCCTCAATGAGGAATCCCTAAGTGACCATAGATTTATAGAATTTATCATAGAAGCACCTGGCACGAAGTTTAGAGGGCCCACCAAAAAAAGAACCCTCATGAACTGTCTAAAATTCAGGAATGAGCTTAGATTATCCTTAGAACGTAGCGGAAATAGGGTGCTACAACAGGGAGAACTGACCTCGATAATAAAAAGAGCGCACCAAAAAAGCCTGATAAAAAGGAACGGTAACACCGTGAGTCTTCCATACTGGTGGTCAGAAGACATAGAAAGGGCCAGAGTAGCGGCGATAGAGGCCAGAAGAAAACTGACCAGACATAGGACTGGACGGAACGAAGACGAGGAGAAAATCCTCTTACACCGGGCATATAAGGAAAAGAAGGCGGCACTTGGGAAATTGATCAAGTCATCTAAGAGAAGCCACTGGATGCGACTCTGCGAAGAACTGGAGGCAGATATTTGGGGCGACGGGTACCAAATAGTAGCGAAAACGCTAAAGTCGTCGGACGCACCGTACAACATCACTATGGACAAGAAGATGGAAATAGCGGCCCAGCTCTTTCCGCAGACAGAGGACCACTGGCCTAAACGAGACTATGGAAACCCAGAGGTACCTCCCTTCACCGAAGAGGAACTCGGCAAAACAATTGCCAGAATGAAAAAGGGAAAGAGCCCCGGCCCTGACGGTATACCGACAGAGGTATTGGTAGAGGTCCACAAAACGGCCCCAGAAGTTCTATTAGGACTAATGAATAACTTAGCTCAACAGGGAACGTTCCCAGATGACTGGAAGGTGGCTAAATTGGTCCTCATATGGAAGGGCAAAATGCCCATGGACAGCCCCAGCTCGCAGCGACCCATCTGCCTAATAGACACGATGGGGAAACTGTATGAGAGTCTAATCAGAGACAGACTAGTTGAGGCCATAGAAGAAGGGGAAGGCCTAGCAGATAGGCAGTATGGATTTCGGAAGGGTAGGTCAACAATACAGGCCGTGGAGTACATTCAGAAAAAGCTGAAATCAACCCGAAGTAAGCTATGCGCCCTGGTGGCATTAGACGTGAGAAACGCCTTTAACTCGGCAGCCTGGAGCAGCATCATAGGAGAACTGAGGCGAAGAGGGGTACCGGATTATTTAATCAGGCTAACGGAAGACTATCTTGCGAACCGTAAGATTAAGATAGGAAGGGAACACATCTCTATGACGACGGGAGTGCCACAGGGATCGGTCCTGGGGCCGACACTGTGGAACATTATGTATGACGGTGTCCTGAGACTTGAGATGCCACCGGGAGCGCTGACCCTGGCGTTCGCGGACGACCTGGCAGTTATGGTGCATGCAGATGACGAAGATTCATTAATCCACTGGACACACGAGTCACTCAGAATAGTCGACGAATGGCTCACAGATCACAAATTGTCCCTGGCAGCAGAAAAGACGGAGGCAATCATGCTCAAGGGACATAGAAGAAAGAGAACCATCAGCTTCAATGTCCAAGGCGCACAAATCCACCCGGGTAAGACGCTAAAATACCTGGGAATTACGCTGGATGTGCAAGGAACCTTTGGAGAACATATCCGTATGGCGTGTAGCAAAGCGGAGAGGAGAGTGGGAGCGCTAACAAGATTACTGCCCAACATAGGTGGACCCAGCAGTACAAAAAGGAGCATACTTTACAACGTGGTACAGTCGACCCTGTTATATGCCGCACCTGTGTGGTTTAGGGCGATGAAGATAGGCAAGTATAGAGACATGATGGAGAGGACACAAAGGCGTATGTTACTGCGAGTGGCCTCCGCCTATAAGACTGTCTCCACCAAAGCCCTTCAGGTAATCACCGGTGCTCCCCCTATCGAACTCCTGGTCTATGAGAGGAAGAGGCTGCACGACTCGGGAGAGGGACACCTGCCAGCCAGACGCAAACAAGAAAGGGCGACCACTATGGAAGAGTGGCAAGAGAAGTGGAACGCGGAGGTGGTGGTAGCCAGCTGGACCAAAAGGCTAATACCAAATCTCAAAGCCTGGCAAGACTGCAAATTCAGAAAGTTGGACTACTTCGTGACCCAATTCCTAACCGGACACGGGTCATTCAAAGACTATACTAGAAGAATATGTAAATCTCCTGACGCGACATGTATGTACTGCAACGAGGAGGACACGGCAGAACACACAATATTCGTATGTAGGAGATGGGAAGCCCAGAGGCGGAGTACATATCGGGAGATTGGTACAGACCTAACGGTAGACAACATAATCTCCGTCATGATGGAAAGTTGTAAATCTTGGACGGTGGCCAGTAAAATGGTGAAGGAAATTATGACCACAAAGGAAATAGACGAACGTAACAGCCAGAGAGCTGCAAGAGAATAGAGAATGATGAAAAGATTCCAGTGCGAGAAAAACAGAGCAGCCCAGCGCTCCGAAGAATGTCTAACCGACGGTTCCGGAGTGATGGGTAGTGTACACAGGGGGGGTTTTAGCCGGTAAGAGTCCGGCACTACTCGCCCGCAATAGAACAAAGCGGCGAGTGTCCATGAGGATTTCCCCCCCACCAAAAAAAAAAAAAAAAAAAAAAGTAGAATACTACTTATTGAAATTGGGAGATATTCATCATACAGAGGAATCTCCAGAGGCATGTAAAGTATCACATTTTATATAGTGCTTTATTACAATTTTTGAGCAAAATGTTGCTAAGGTTTTTGACTGAACACAAAAAAAATATAAACATATGCAAAACATCGAGACAGAACAGTTCCTTGTACGGTCATCGATTTAGGTGCCGACATTCGAATGGTGAAGTTAAGCAACGTCAGTCGGGTCCGGCACATGGATGGGTGACCCAAGTTCTCGTCAGAAACCTCAGTTCATGTCAAGAGCTGTAAAAGCCTGACTGGACTGAGGCAGCTTGGCAACAAAAAGAAACCAAGGGTTGATAACAACCAGGAAGCTCCTTATCAACAGACTCGAAGTTTAGTAAGGACAATGTCTAAATAAGGAGCCCTAAGGTACAAGGAGTACCACAATAGTTTCAAAATATTGATAAATATTTAGTAATGACAGATAAGCATGACACAAGAAATAAAACGGATTTACTATTACCTCAAACGAGACTAAGAAGAATGGATAGCAGTACAGACATTAAACTATATAATGCTCTACCAATAAATATTTGTATGCTAGTTTTCAATAAATTCAAAAACCACATAAAAACAATGCGTACTAATAATCTATTCTGTAGAGTTGATGAGTTTTTGGAGTACATGTGGCGACAAACTCAGAACAGAAATAACTAACATACCTACAGGTCTATTCTGTAATTTTTTGGTTAAAAATAAACGCCCTGCTAAATTTTTAATTTTAACGGAATGCTAAAAATAATAACTGATTTTTCTATTCTGTATGCGACCATTTAACGGACCTGTTAAAGTCATAAGTTTTTAACGACCGGTTATTTCTTTCCCTTATATGCTCAAGATCAAATTAAAAACAAACCTAATGAGAGCAGAGAAGTCTGAATGAGAGTAGTTAAGACAATGAGTTGAGTATTAAGTTAAGATGGACAATAATCCTGCAAAATATATAATACACGCAGATAAAATTGAATACCTACCGCATAAAATTATCGTCAAACAGGACCCGCGCTTCTATTTGAGGTTATGGTCACGATTATTTGAAGGCGGAAAAATAATTACTGAATATAAATGAGGAAATGGGTCGTCAAAAGAATCTCAAACTCATTGACAAACATAAATAAAGTGCCATTTACTGAATGATATACAAAATATTATAAAACAAAAATAAAATATGGTGATTGCCTCTTTAACGGTACCGTTAAATTTTAGTGGCAGGTCCAAAGTCGCCTCTAATTTTAAACGATGTTGGTTAAATTTAACCTTAAAAAAAGTGTACAGAATACCACTGACCGTTAACTTCATTTCGCTAATTATTTTAACAGTGACCTTGCCGTTAAATCCTAACAAAAATGTTACAGAATAGACCTGCTACCCTGTATATATGTGTGTTTGTAAATATATTTTAAACTGCAACTTTGTAATGCAAATAATTTTACTGTGTTTTGTTCTACAACTCTTATTCTAGTTTGTTGATGTTTAATATTTATATTTGCGTTATATTATCATTAACTGTACTATTATGATTATGTAACAATAATGACGTATTCAGAAGTTTTAACTTTGTAAGAACTAATAAGGAATTATTATTGTTATTATTATTAATTGCTTGATACTTTTATTTTCTATGTTTTCATTTGATAAAGGTCGCAGTGGGCAAGGCCAATCGCCAGTTCCCTCCAACTAAAATCTGAAACCTAAACATCGAGACTGTAAAGTGAAGCACCCCGTATACAGGCCGGTTATACATACATTTATTTCCGCATTTATTTATTAAATTTAACATATTTCTTGACTTCCGTGTAAACACCTACAAAACCAAACATTACAGGTATAAAATAAAAACATTTAAATTCGTATTTTAGCTTTAAAATCGAGATTCTTATGAAATGCTTAAATATTAAAATTCATAATATGTAAAGGAATAATATTACATGCATTTTTAAAACCTCCTAAAACGTGCATTTTGTGTGTCGAGTCTAGCTAGGGGAGACTATTTTATCTAAACAAGTAAAGTCGATGCGAGCGATAATGATCCATAGGTAGAGAAGAAAGAATGTTAAGTAGGGAGGATTATTATTCCAACTACCGCGTGCAAAGCTCTATTCACATAGTGTTGCTGTAATTTGGCTGGTTAAATCTGCAGGGCACTATTTTCTTAGTGCAGATGTATACTAGTAGATGACTTCGGTTAGATACTGTAATTTAATTGGTTTAATATGCAGAGCGCTATTTGAGTAAAGTTCAGTTAAATTTACTGTCAATCCGCGAGCCGTAATTTGGGGATCAAGTAATTATTATTGTTCATACTACCGCGTGCAGAACTCTATTTACATGGTGTTGCTGTGATTTGGCTGGTTGAACCTGCAGGGCACTATTGTCTTAGTGCAGCTGTATACTAGTAGATAACTTTGGTTAGATACTGTAATTTGACCGGTTTAATCTGCAGGACACTATTTGAGTATTGTTCTTTTGTTCCGTGAGCCGTAACTAGGGTGTAAAAAACTACTATTTTATTTACGCGTTTCGCAGAGCACCGGATTCTGCCAACATAGTATTCTCGCTAAATAAGATGCAGGGGGAGCACGAGATAATCTCCACAGCCGGGGGAGAGCCATTAGGCGACCTCACCTTATATCGAAATACAGGTAAAATTACTAAATTATTCGAACTTATTTTATTGACTATTTTATGAATAGGGCATAACGTAAAGTTACGGGTTATTTTACAAATACTCTAAATTAAATACCTAGGGTAAAATCCACTCTTACACGACTCTATATTTTGCATATAAAACACGGGCACTATTCGAAACGTAATTATTAACTGTGGTATCTAGACAACCAAATACTGGGTAGGAAAATATGTACCAAATTATTTTATATAAACATAATAATTTTCTAGCAACTTTATAATGAAAAATTGATTGTTCATTTAAATTTTAATTACTCAGAATTATACTGAGTTGGGATGAATTTTAGTTTATGATGAGGTATGGAATATCTGAGAAATGTTCAGTGCAATTACACAGTAGTTCGTTGACCTTTTAACACCTACAACAGCTGTGTTTAAGGCGACGTTTGTTTGGTACACTGTCTCCGGACTTCCCGGGGTGCACAATTTGGGTCATTTGTGGGCAAACCGCAGGGGTGGTCTACAAGTGTGCACTTCGGACAGCTGGGGTAGAAAAAAATTATATAATTGCAAAACATGATAAGATCTGGTTACTCTCTTTTGATGTCAATTACAGCAGCGGGCCGTTGTCCGCGGCGAACTGAAATATTCTTTCTGATTGTTCTCACAACTTTCTACGACACATAACAAAATCTTCACAACAAAAGTGTTTCAGTCTGTGCTCACGTTCGAAGGCAGATTTGTACACTAAAAAAATATCTTAGCAACAAAAGGGTCTCAGTCTGTGCTCACGTTCGTAGGCAGATTCGTACCCAAAATATCTTCGCAAAACGACGGTTGTAGAGACAATCAAGGGAAGTTTTAGTTTACCGTTGTTTCATGATTTGGGAAATACCCGAGCAGTACACCAGACTTTACATGTACTAAAGTCACATTTAAACCTTTCAGCATTTAACAAGAATTCTCGTTATAACCACCGTCACTGACTTGTGGTTATCTGCGTATTGAATTGACTATTTCTTAGGAATAATAAAAATGACAATTTGTCCCAGCAAGGTATATTTACTGGAGTATGTTTCTTTAAAACCATATTACAAGTACAATTTATTTTTCTATGGCACTTGCCCAACTGCAATATGCACATAAATATATACATATTTTATTTACCGTTGAATACTGTTTGCGAAAATTGACTGAAAATAAATGCCTTAAAATCCCTTCTGACTTTTATTAATTATTTTAACTTGTGAATAAATAAGGTTTAATACGATAAATAAAATCTAAGTAAACATAAGGTTTACTCTTACTTTTGAATTAAATAATATTCTAAACAAATTCAAACTAAGTAAACATAAAGTTTACTATTACTTTGTGAATGTGAGCTAAATAAGATTCTAAAGAAAATTCAAAGCTAAGTAAACATAAGGTTTACTATTACTTTTGAGAAGGTGAATTAAAAAACGTATTAAAGAAAATTAAGTAAATATGAGATTTACTACCACAGGTACGTATGAACAAACAAGTAATCTAATTTCTCATAAATATACAGGGTATGTTGAGGTACATAAAATATATCAAATAAAGTGCAAATTCATAAAAGACAAACAAGTGACGAAATAATTTTCAGTGTTTAAATTTAACCAATTACCACATATCTAATAAAATCCAGTAATAAATATTCAGTGATTAAATCTATAACAAGTAAACTAATATCAATAAATCGAAACAAGTAATATCAAACTTTAAAAAGAACTATGGTAACAATAAACTACAAAACACAACGTAAATTTGAGTCCTACCACTAATAAACTAGACGATCACGTAAATGGCCAAACATGTATAATTATCTTAATAATTATACATCTAGGGGAAAGGGGTACTTTTCTAATATTATAATAAAACAGAATTTACCAAGAAAAAGAACGACACGGGTGGGGGGTGTTTCAATATGAAGAATATCAGGTGTCGATATAAATGCAGTTTGATACTTTATCAAAGAGATATCACCAGTTTTGCACCTTTAAAAGACAGAGTTTACTCTTATGACATGAAGTTTACAGAAAATTTATAATTATTTAAGGCGGTGAATTTCCTACTTGAATTTTTCAATTCCACGGATGATCTTCGAGTACTACATGCAAGGATTTCATGTCTAAGGAAGCTTTTTATTCAATATTACATAACATATATATTAGATTACATTTTGTGACTATTAAGAGTTCTCATCAGGCTGGTAAGCATTTTTTGTTCATTTTATAATTGTTCTGAGCGAGAATGGGTCAAACTTATATATTTGACCTGGTTTGACCATGTAATATGCAGGTGGACAAAAGTTATACGCCAAAGATACAGATTTCGATTTTTCCAGAAAATGACCCATATGTATTTTCTGGTTTGATAGATTGGTAGAGGAAAACAATTTTAACTGGTTACCCTCTCTCAATAAAAAAGAAAATGTAATAATTTTTAAAGTCGGATTTATCATTAAATAGCAAATTTAAATACCTGTACAGCTGGATAGTAAGGTGGCAAATCCTCATCAATTTTAGGTTTGTCACTCTCACTTTTCTCCTCTTTATCACCTGTTTCGACAGTTTCCTCCATATCATCATCTTTTTCGTTACTTTTTGGAGATATAGAAACTGACCTTTCACTACTTCTACTAATACTTCTGCTACGACTTCTACTTCGACTACGAGTATGTGACCTCCTCTCAGAATAAAGACTCTCATCCTCTCTAGTTTCAGAACTTCTCTCTGAAACTTCACTATGGCGTGATAGGCTTCTGCTACTGTGCACACTTTCCTCACTGTTTTCGCTCTTATCCTCGTGCTCTTCATAAAGTTCGTCAATATCGACATCTGAATTATCAGAAACAGTGACAACAGGTTCCTCAGCTTTAAGCCGTTTATTATTATACAAGACCTCTTCTTCCTGCTTTCTTTTTGTCACTTTTTCCAAGTGGCGTCGTTCTCTTTCTAGGCGAGATTGTTCTTTTAATCTCGCCATTTCCCGCTCTTTAAAGAAAAATAAAGATACTATATCACTATAGGGTGTGTGTTCTGACAGAGACTAAAGGACATATAACATCAAACTTTTAATTCCAAATAGTAAAACATTAAAAAATAACAATAACTTTTTAAAGAATGTATAGAAGGATTGAGGTTGTATGTGCTATGCAGGGGTAGAGAGTGATTAGATTCACTTACTCCCCACCATTCAAAAATTTTCTTCAGCAAAGAAATTTACAAGAAAATGTTTTATACGCGAGGAGATCTAGTCGTCTTGCTCATTCTTAACCATAATGCAGAGAAATCATGGTTTTAGGTTAATTACTTTTTGTCATTTTAAACAATATATTAAAAATTAAGATCTCGTCAGGGTTAAAAGATATTAAAAGTCAAGGGTACAATAATATTCAGTTATTTGAGTATTTCACTTCCAGTGACTCGGTGGTCAACTAAGGTTATTATAAAAATAAAAGATAATGAAATTTCCGATAAAGAGCGTTATTATCATTTTTTATTTACAACGAACCGTTTAGAAAGAAACATGATACGAAGTTTCCATTCAAGGCATATGTTCCATTTCGTATAGCTTATGCATAGAATAAGTGTTCTAAATTGAAAAAATCAAAATTATTACTCATTAGCTGTTCGAAATATGGTGAAAACATTAATCCTTTGGCTCTTCTTATATAGATGTAGTCATTCACAGCAACAATTATTATTTTTCATGAAACCAAACAAGGGAAAATTTACCACACAATTCTATAATTCTTCAAGCTTTAACAAATATCCTCATTGTAAGCAATATATTTTATAACTACACATTATAAGTGGATGAAATACCACTTCTGCCCTATTTAATAAATGCAAACTTAATACTATGAAAAAATTTGAAAATCTTACTGATTCATATCTATTTATAGAAGTTTCCAACAAGAAAATTAATCTCAACTAGTTATATTTGAAAATGGAGTATGCATAATTTACGTTACGGTCATTAGATCAATACTAGAGTATGCCTCCAAGTTTGGTGGTCGAAAGGGCTGCAACAAACGACCAAAGCCAAACTCTCTGGTGCAATGAGCACCACACCGTGAGATGCTCATCTGGAAGTCCTCTTGGAACTACCTCCTCTCCATATTTATCTGGAGAGAGAGGCCAGGTGAGCAACATATAGAATCCATCAAGCAATAACTAATATGCCACAGGCTAGCATCATGGAGCACAACAGGCTGTTGGACGACTTAAACTGCCACAGCCTTCAGATGTGATGCCTACCTTGATCAACTATGTCCTTTAAAGTCCTGTTTCCTGGCAGAGATGAATGGAATCGGAACAGAACCGACCTACAAAGGGCAGACATTTGTTGGTTCACAGAGGGCTCCTGAAGGAACTGGAGCTGGTGTATATAGTCTCAATCCAAAGGTAAGAATAACTTCGAACCTGGGTGATAACGCAACTATATTTCAGACAGAAATCCATGCTATTGAGCTGTGTGCATGGAGGCTAGAACAGATCCAGCCTAGACACATCAATAAAAATATTTTCAGACAGCCAAGCGGCCCTTAAAGCTGTTGGATCCTACAGTTGTAACTCTAAAACGGTCTGGAATTGCCAGGAAGCTCTTCCCAACTGGGCAGTAACAACAAACTGACTCTGATCTGGATACCTGGCCACTCTGGCATGGAGGGTAATGAATTTGCCGATTCTTTGGTCAGAGAAGGCATGGCAACCAAATTTATAGGACCAGAACGGCACTTGGCATATCTGCAAACTGTTCCAAGACTGCTATCCTAGCCTGGGCCAAATTGAGAGCAATCCAGCACTGGTAGGAACTGCTAGGATTAGTTCACTGAAAAGAGTTTATTACATACCACTTAAAGTCAAGAACTAAAAAATTATTAGACTTAAATAGGCTACACCTAATAACTCTAATTGGCATATACATTGGACTGGTGGAAAAGCCGAATGCTGTCTGTGTCTGGAGCATGAGGAAACAGCAGAGCACGTTTGTGTACCTGTCCTGCTGCAGAAAGAACCAGGTTCTCAATGTTTGGCAAAAGGCGACTGGAGCCAGAGGACCTGGACGGTTTCTCACCTAACAAGATTTTCGACTTTATTAAAAAGCTGAATCTGTTGGGTGAACTATAACTAGGAGTGAGCCACAATAGGCTTGATAGTCGCAGTGGAGGGTTTGACAAGAGCCTACTCACATATTAACCTAACCTAACTTAACCTAACGCATAATTTTGGTGATGTATGGGAGCTCCTAAGTCACAGAATTCACTTGATAATAGTTAAATTTTGTGGAGTCAACTAGATTCAATACAGCTGTATAATTACCATCTTCTCCACCTACAACTGCAGCAGCTCAACCACATATGTACCTTGTATATTACCAGGTCCAAACGTAACAGGTAAAAGATACATATCCACAACAGTGGAGGTGAATCTTAAATAACGATTTTTTGGATCCTGTCATGACATTACTTACTACCACCTGCGCCGGACGATATTCTTAATACAATTTTTTATAATTGCACAAAAGGTTGAGGTGCAAACTGCGAACGCAGAAAAATCGAAATATCTTCCTCCATTTTAGCGACAACTGTCATGGACCATCATGATTCAATGCCACGCCAGAAGCATCTGTAATTGATTCTTCCGATAATTATTACACTGCGGATGATGAGAACAATCCCATTGATCTGTTGATAGCAAATATTAATTGTAGATTGTTTTAGGGAGTCGTTCGGCTCTGAACAGCCCTTCTTCACATCGACCTAAAAGATCTTTTGTGAATTACCCTATAATTAATTGTTCCCCAGGAGTCCCAAGCTTTTTGCAAAGCTTGAGATTTTCCTGGGGGCTGATTTCCCTGTCTTCAGGTGTTAATTCTACCTTTTCTAGATACTTTAGCCTAGTGCGGACCAGCATCTTGCATTCGCAAAGAATATAAGTGATGACGATATAGTATATGGTGAAGTAAAACATAACATAAGAGATCTTCCACCGAACACATTTAAAAAAGAAATAAAAACAAATCTGCTAAGAAATGGCTATTATACAATTACTGATTTTCTGAACAAACAAGATAATTAAGGATTGTTTCTATTAACTGGTTGTCTGATTAAAAAAAAACTAAATCTTTTTTACTACTTGTTATATTTCCAATGACTTTGCCCCTATAGGGCCGCTGACATATTTTGTTATTTATTTGTTATGTATTTATTTATTATGTTGTATAATATATTTTTCCATTACTTGTATGTGTGTATGTATGTATATATGTGTATACATGTGTAAGTTTCGATTTGTTGATATACATTTTTATTTATACATGTTTTGACTTGCCAAATGTACCAAATGTGTATCTATTATTGGTGAATAAATTTCTATTCTATTCTATTCTATTCTAAAAGAGATTAACGACGAAATACAGATAGTTAACATTGACAAAGGCGAAGGTGGCGCTGAAACGGATACAACGTACATATGCACATTCTTCACTCTATATCTCGTAAAAGATTAGCATGAAAAATAAACATAACCTTTTTTATCGAACATTTGATTATCTTTAATTTTCATAATAATCTTAATTGACTTCTAAGATATAGGAAGTGAGATATTTGTAAAAAACGAATTTATTTACCTTTAACTTTTAATATTTCTTAACACCAGCGTGATCTCACTCTCGATTTTTAATATATTGTTTAAAACAATAGAAAGTGATTAAAACAAAAAAATAAGTCAGGATTTTTTTGGAACAGAAGCCATATTTATGCCTAAAATAACTACTACAAGAAAAACGTCCAATTTTAGTAACTAATAATATTATAGTGCTCTTATTGTGCGTTTAAGCCTAATACTGGCACCAATCTCTAAAATGAACATAAACAATATATTTTAATTAAATTGAGATAAACGGAAAGTTTGAGATTATGTGTGACATGTGACTATATAAGCTTTTAAACTTTAAACAATGTAAATACATAAAACTCAGTGTTTTTTTTTGTAGAAAATATTATAATCTTGGGTGTTACCTGCTTCTAATAACTTTTCTCGTCTATGTTCTTGTTCAGCTTTATCCTCCTCTGTTGGAATAGTAACTTCTTTGTCCTTACGATGCTTTTTCTCTTCCGTAGTAATATTAATAATTTCTTTAACATACATTCCAGCTTCGCCTTGTAATGGATCTTCAGTCTCATGTTCCCTGTATTTTCTTTCCCTATGTGAACCCTTTTCCTGTTTACTATAACCCTCCTCATCTCCTTTTGTAGTTCTTTTACTTAACAACCGCTCTCGTAGATCATGCAGAGCCTTATCAGCTCTACTACGTTTTTCATCCTCATAATGCTCTCTCTTATGTTTCTCAGATTCTCGTACATATCTAGAATCCCGTATTTCTTTGGGTTTTTTTTCATCATATTTTCGTGAATCAGAATGTCTCGACCTAGATTGTTCTTCCTTTCGATCCCTATAATTTCTCTCATATTGAGCATCATAGTTCATTTGCTCAAATGTTTGTTTTTCACGATAGTACCGCTCTTTCTCTCTTTGATAATGTTCTCTGTCCTTGCCAGATCGTCCTGATTTCTCTCTATAAAAGATTAGATTAGAAACTATTCATATTAATTTGATGAAATTTCTCCATATACAGATTCAAAAATTGTAGTTCGCAATATAGAGAATAAACGCCTCGCCCCATAATTTGTGAACACAGGTTCTGAAAGTAATCGAGTCGAGAATGTCGAGATTGAATTTAGTAGGAATTTCTACACGGAACGAGACTAATATCTCATCGAAAGTTTGAAGTTATTTGTCACATTTTTGACAAATAATTTCTTCTATTGAAAATATGGGAATAAAATAATAATTCTTATTAAAAACGAAATAAAAATAGAACATTAAAATAAAGTTAAATAATTCTCAGAAATTAAAATCAAGTAATAATTATTAAAAAATAAATTATTTTTATTAAAAATTAAATGAAAATAGAGCATTAAAATAAAATTAAATAGCTGTCAAAAATTAAAATCAACTAATAATTATTATCACTAATAAATTAACAAAATGAGGGGATGGTCTGTCTTGAAATGCCACGGTAAATAAATTTATTACGTCTTCAATGGAATGGCCCCTAAAGTACCACTTCACAATTTGCACTTTCAGCAGTTGTATAAACAGCCGGCATTTTAACGAAATTGAGATTAATTTATTTTATTGTCTTTACGGCTAGGCTACTGAAAGCAGATCACCTGGGGGATCAGGACGAGGCCAAGCGGTGGTGCTATGAATGAATACCAATGCCCCGCGTTCATCTACGGCAAGGCGTGATTTACCTGGGCAGATACACGTTTACATATTGCCAACTACAATTTCCGAATCTGGATATATTGAATCAGTTAATTAATTGACTAACAGGAAGGTTTTTCTTAGAGATTTTAATGAAAAATTACACAATATGCAAAACTAGTTTTTATAGAAAACAAACACATGTGAACAGAGATACTTAAATTTTCAAAAAACAGCAAAATTTCTATAATTATTAGTGAAAATTAGGTAAGCATTCAATGATTTTATACAGAAGTCGATAGAATTAAAATATCCATCTAGATTTTTAAAATATTAAATACTAATAAACAAAACTAAACCATTTACTCAGAAAGTGTACTTTTATATTAATTACCTATGATGCTTATCCCTATGCGAATGTCTCTCATCTCTGTGACGTTCAGATCTCTTATGGCGTCCTCGATCATGGTCCCTACCTTCTCTCCTTTTACTTCTGGATTGGGAAGATACTCTGGCTTGGGGAGGTTTAATATCCAACGCATCTACATTTTCACCCTCCTCTTCTGATAAACTAAACAAGGAGAAAGTAATTTTTTTTATTTTAATATAACTAAAACTAAAAACTAACCTAAAATCCAAAGGTTCTTGTTTGGGCTTAGTATCTACCGGGCTTTGCCGTAATTCACCATCTTCGCTTTGTTCATCAGCAGATGCATTTCCAGACATAATGTAAACTAATTATTAATTAAAAAAATCAATATTCAACGTTTGAATGTAATCGTCTTCTTGCTTTTAGGTTCATATGTTTACAGCCGTCAGCCATTTTACAGTTTACACTACGACTTCAGGCCAACGAAGTGGAAGGGAAGACTGGAACCATAGATAAAGAATTATATATACTGGAACGCTGACATCGTTACGTGAAAATGACACCCTGTGTTAGAGCGGTGCGGATGCTGCGGAGTGGGCAGCTAGCCTTGTCTAACACATAAGGGCCTCATTTGCAAATGCGACTGTGTTCGCTAAAATGAATATTATACGTAATATTCATAATAGTAATATTATGACTCAATTAAATTAAACTGAAAATAATGCAAGGTTAATTTTAAGTACCATATACTTACAATAAAAGTACTTAATACTTGCCGAATGCCGAGTCGATAGTCGGTTAAAGTAAACTTAAAATATTGTAAATTCGTTTTTAAGTATAAGTAGTATATTTATAATAAAAGTAATACCTGTTGAATGCCAGGTCAATTAAAGTAAACTTAAAATAATGAAATATCGCGATTTTTGGTAGGTTTATATTATTTGAATATAAATAAGCAATAAAGAAATGTATAATAACAATAATAATAATGTTTATTACTCCTCTTAAATGTTACAATATACCTACCTACAAGTATTTCAACATTGGATCGTCAGGTAAGATAAGTAAAATATAGTACTTAATTAGTAATTGAAACAAATAAAGTATAAACAATTATATAAGTCACAGAGTGATACAAACATACAACAATAAATATACATACAATAAAGATATACAAACATATCAACATTATGACGTGGTATTATCATTAAAAAAATCGTCTATTGAATAATAGGATTTACATATTAAATTTTTTTTTAACTCGGCCTTAAATCTGGACATTTTTAAATTACAATCGATTTTTTATACATTTAACACCGATGTAAATATACAGGAAAATTATGCTTTTTAATGTTTCAAAAAGTTTTATTAAAACTCTAGGTACATGTGTTTCAGCTTATTAGGCCTTTATCAAGAGTACAAGATAATACTTTGAAACATTAAAAAGCATAATTTTCCTGTATATTTACATTATTGAAGAATGTTTCACAAGGAACTAACCGTAGAATCAACCCAATGTATTTAACACCGAATTTTAATTTGTACGTATTACATATAGTACTTATTAAAATTGTAATGTCTACCTATACATACATATATTATTACAATGATAAATATACATTAAATGAATCTAAACTTGATAAAATATCAGTTTTGTGCAGTTTTTGTCTTACTGATAATTTTTCAGCTCCTACAACTTGCATTGTTGTCTTTTTCATATGTTTACTATTCTTATATCAGCATAATAATATGCATTTGCAATATATTTAATAATTTGCACTTCATGTGGGTCTTCCGAAATGCTAACTGGGTGGGATGGTAGAAACCAACATTGTTTTTATCTTATTTAAAACATGTTGCAAACCACCTTTAGGTTACGTTTTTTAAATCCACTTTTTCCATATACATACATATATTTTTTTAGGGTGTCTAGCCTACAAATTTTTCGCAATTTCTTCGTTGGCACGATATAATATCGACTAAATATTACGTTGGTATGTCAAATGGTTTTGTAGCTGTATAGCGCCAACATGCAGACAGACTGACGGAATTAAACTGCTTTCTTTTTCATTATCTACGCGTGTTCTGAAACGTGATCCATACAAATCTCCGAGGGTGATTTTTCCACGAGTACAATACTTCCCTTTCCTTAATAGTTGGTCAAAGTCAGTGAATGTAGAAAATTATAAATTTCATCAATTATTAAAGTGTGGGGCCAGCCTGCTTGATATCTCCCACCCAAGTGTGGGGTCCTGCCAGTATAGATTTGGTAACCAGAACCAATGATTTGATGTGGGGGCGGGGGCCTCCTGCAACGGAAGCATAAAAATGTGACTTATTCTTTACATTTGGGATACACTGACAAATCGACTATCAATCACATAGGTAAAATCCCAATTAATGAATTAATTAATGTCGATATTTCAAATGAGAAAATTTGTTTTTACCATTTTACCGACCACTACCGGGCGAATAGCAACAGAGCTGTTGATCCGGGAGGTATCGGACAAGAGTCTAGAGAGACCGAAATGCGAAAGCTTCGAGCATGCGCATTACCTTGTAAATGTATAATAAATTCGTGCAAGTGGAGAAATTGAAATATTTCCTGTTATTTTGTGGACAAAAGGCGGGGGGACACCCCCCGCACCCCCCATGTTTTTGTCTGCGACGCTAATACTGCCTCCGGCGCTAATAATTATTAACAATTAGATATCAAAATAAAAACCTACTAACCTAACCCAAAGAAATCACACGAAAGAATGAAATTATTATATAAAAAGAAGGAAAACCTAAAGAAATCAGAAAAGAATTTGTAAAAAAACATATTAATCGTTACAGAATTTTAAAAAAAATTGTGCGGGCATACGAATTTGAACCCGGGACCCCTCGCGCCATAAGCAAAAGCGTAACCTATGTGCTAACCATCTCGCTGGAAGTAAACGCTAGAGCAAAGAAGAAATAGTCCAAACTAGTGATATCACGTGTTGGGCGTGTCTAAGCTTTCGCATTTCGGTCTCTCTAGACGCTTCTGAGGTATCGGACGATTAGTATTCATCCGTGACTCCCGGATGATTAGTCACTTCCTTAAAAATATGTGGCAAAAATAGGTGACCTTCAGCCATTTTACTGGGAGCACTCTAAGGACGTGCGCCAACTTCCAACTTGGATGCGCCAACACTTCCCGCCAATGCGAGTTACACTTCAGGTTGTTTTGTGACACAACCACAGTGGAGAACAGACTTCAACAGAACCATAACAGAACAGCGAACAGACATCAGACATAAATGTCAAAGACGTCAAAACAGTTCAAAACGTACGGAAGAGCTGAGGGGTCAAAGCGCCGCTTTTATTTCTGTCTCAACCTTGCCATTTTCTCAAGATCTTGAGTTATTATCTCAAGATCTTGACTTATTATCTAGAGATGCGAAAGAAATAAATACGGTTCGTTTTTTTTGTTTTAAACGGGTTTTTTTCAAGAAAAAAACACAAGTTCTGTTTTTTTCGTTTTTTATTAGAAACATATATTGTCTATGTATCTATATATGCATCATCCGACCTAAACACTCATAGCAATTCATACCACAACAATTATAGTTCAAATTTAATATTTTATATGCCTGTCCAGCAGCCGGTAGGTATAGGTAACCCAAACTTTCAGTATAAACCTTAAAGTAGGAAAGATATATAGTGATAGTGTATTTATAGTGATATTGGTGATGGTGTAAAAAGATTTTTCAGGTTATAAAACGTTTGACATTTAGGAATTTTAGGATATCAATCAAGAATAATGCGCACGCGCAACGCAATATATGGCGACAATTTCGAGTTTTAAATGAAAAGGAAAACTGTCTGAACAACAATTTCTGTCAGGAAATATATTAATGTCAATATAAAATGAAAAAACATGTTTGAATCGCACTTTGCGACTTTACCCATAAATTTAATGTGAGACGAAAAAAACGAAAAATACGAGAAAAAAAACTGTTTTTTTCAACTGAAAAAAACATCAAAATCAAAAAAACCGTTTTTTTGCATCACTATTATTATCTCAAGATCTTGACTTATTATCTCAAGATCTTGACTTATTATCTCAAGATCTTGAGTTATTATCTCAAGATCTTGACTTATTATCTCAAGATCTTGAGTTATTATCTCAAGATCTTGACTTATTATCTCAAGATCTTGACTTATTATCTCAAGATCTTGAGTTATTATCTCAAGATTTTGACTTATTATCTCAAGATCTTGACTTATTATCTCAAGATCTTGAGTTTTTATCTTAAGATCAGGACGACGTGATGTTTTTTTTAATATATTGCAGCCGTTGGTTATTTTATAGGCGGGTAGTCTGTGTATATAGGCTACGAAAGCACCCTGGTGTCAACATTACTTTTATTTTTTAAAAGTCAATATATTGACATTTTTCTCAATATATTGACATTTATCTCAATATGTTGACATTTTTCTCAATATATTGAGAATCGTTAGATTTTATTTTTTAAAGCATGAGACAAATTAAATGCCATATCTCGACTGGTATATTATTATACTCTTCGCAAATACAAAACAAAGAGTATATTTCATTCGTAGGGGAAAAAATCATGTCACTGTGTTGGTGATCGAATTCGAAACAACTTTCAAAATGTTGGTCCGCCCGTCTGTATGTTACGAAAGCACCCTGGTGTCAACATTACTTTTATTTTTTAAAAGTCAATATATTGACATTTTTCTCAATATATTGACATTTTTCTCAATATATTGACATTTTTCTCAATATATTGACATTTTTCTCAATATATTGACATTTTTCTCAATATATTGGAATTTTTCTCAATATATTGACATTTTTTTCAATATATTGACATTTTTCTCAATATATTGACATTTTTCTCAATATATTTACATTTTTCTCAATATATTGGCATTTCTCTCAATATATTGACATTTTTTTCCAATATATTGACATTTTTCTCAATATATTGGCATTTTTCTCAATATATTGACATTTTTCTCAATATATTGGCATTTTTCTCAATATGTTGACATTTTTTCCAATATATTGACATTTTTCTCAATACATTGACATTTATCTCAATATATTGACATTTTTCTCAATATATTGAAAATCGTTAGATTTTATTTTTTAAAGCATGAGACAAATTAAATGTCATATTTCGATTGGTATATTATTATACTCTTCGTAGATATAACACGAAAAGAATATTTCATTCGATCAGCACATTTCTAAATCCGGTAATATCGCTCGTAGGGGAAAAATCATGTCACTGTGTTGGTGATCGAATTCTAAACAATTTTCAAATTGTTAGTGATATGATAGCTTAAGAACGAAAAGTCGGTTTGTAATGAAATTTGGACAGTAAGTTAGCTTTAACTAGAGGAAGAAACCTTATTGTTTTGAACAAAATCGATCAATAAATAAAAAGTGATTAACTATTTAAATTCCTTAAATTTATATATTTATATTATATAATATTGTTACATTGCAAAGCCGGTAATAGTCCCTATTCATATATCATATATTAACCCAATAGCAATAAATTTTGCCAAAAATAAGATAAGATTATGGACCAAGCTTTGGTGGCTTTCATTCATCTCGCAATTAGACAAGGCTGTCACTCGTTAAAAATACAAACTAACATTATTATATTATGCGCAAATATTTCTTTATTAACGAAAAACTGTATCCTATAGAATGTGCAACAATTATTTAAAAAGTGCAGTAACTCGACGAAGAGTATAATGGTTGGTTTGGTATAAAATTCAACTAATTAGTAAAATACATAAGTAAATAAGTAATTAAATTAATAAATACACATTGATAAGAAATAATGTTTTATAAAATTTCTATTCAATTACGAAATATAGAAATTAAGTTTAAAAATGAATTATTGTTTGTTTGCTTGTAATTGTAATGTAATTTTAACTGAATCTTCATGACCGTAGGGGGTTATGTGGATACTGGTTTGCTCTGCATAGCCGTAGGGGACTATGTGGAAACTAGTTTTAGAATGAGAATTATCAAATAAGACAAATTCATTTTAGGATTTTCATTGCTAGCATAACCAGAATTCAGGTTATCGAAAAAATGCAAAGGTTGCAAATTAATAATTTAAAATACAGTTTTTCTTTTAGTTCTCGTAGATAATTTTTTCTGCTGTTTGCAAAATCCTATAAAGAATATGCTTAATTATATACAATCACAATCGTACTGTTGGCAACTTTATTGCTATTAGGTTAATATATTATGATATATGAATAGGGACTATTGCCGGCTTTGCAATGTAACAATATTATATAAGTATATAAATTTAAAGTAAATAATTAATAACTTTTTATTTATTGACCGATTTTGTTCAAAACAACAGGGGCTTCTTTATCTAGCTAAAGCTAACTTACTGTCCAAAATTCACTACAAACCGACTTTTCATTCTTAAGCTATCATATCACTAACATTTTGAAAATAGTTTAGAATTCGATCACCAAACAGTGACATGATTTTTCCCCAGACGGACAAGCAGACAGATAGACAGGCAGGCAGGCAGACTGATGGACGGACGGACGGACAGACATACAGACGGGCGGACCAACATTTTGAAAGTTGTTTAGAATTCGATCACCAACACAGTGACATGATTTTTTCCCCTACGAATGAAATATACTCTTTGTTTTGTATTTGCGAAGAGTATAATAATATACCAGTCGAGACATGGCATTTAATTTGTCTCATGCTTTAAAAAATAAAATCTAGCGATTCTCAATATATTGAGAAAAATGTCAATATATTGAGAAAAAAGTCAATATATTGAAAAAATGTCAATATATTGAGAAAAAAGTGAATATATTGAGAAAAATATCAATATATTGAGAAAAATGTCAATATATTGGCTTTTAAAAAATAAAAGTAATGTTGACACCAGGGTGCTTTCGTAGTATGTCTGTCCGTCCGTCCGTCCATCAGTCCGCCTGCCTGCCTGCCTGTCTGTTTGTCCGTCTGTCCGACCGACACGTTTCTTGTAAGCATGACAGCTTAAGAACGAAAAGTCGGTTTGTAATGAATTTTGGACAGTAAGTTAGCTTTAGATAGATGAAGAAGCCCCTGTTGTTTCGAACAAAATCGGCCAATAAATAAAAAGTTATTAATTATTTACTTTAAATTTATATATATACTTATATAATATTGTTGCGAATTATCCGCCTTTTAGGAAACACCCTGTATGAATCCGTGGGTTCTAAATAATTTCAACAAGAGATAAACACCACTAATACTTTATTTGATGATTCACTGACTATACAATACTTGAAAATACACTTTGTTTACTTTAACCTCACTTTTTCCCGAACGTGTCACTTCTAAAATAAACTTCCCCCTCTGCGCCGGTAATCGCGCCTTATATGCTCTGAAATTACCTCTAGATTGAACCAGAATCTTCTTCCACAACATAGACAAGTCCATGGCTCTTTCTAGAGTCTTTCCAGTCACTATTAGTGACGTATCATCTCCAGTTCCAAGGGGGTGTAATTCATAACAATATTGTTACATTGCAAAGCCGGCAATAGTCCCTATTCATATATCATATATTAACCTAATAGCAATAAAGTTGCCAACAGTGAGATTGTGATTGTAATTAACCATATTCTTTATAGGACTTTGCAAACAGCAGAAAAAATTATCAACGAGAACTAAAAGAAAAACTGTATTTAAAATTATTGATTTGCAATCTTTGCATTTTTTCGATAACCTGAATTCTGGTTGTGCTAGCAATTAAAATCCTAAAATGAATTTGTCTTATTTGATAATTCTCATTCTAAAACTAGTTTCCACATAGTCCCTTATACTGCTATGCAGAGTAAACCAGTATCCAGATAACCCCCTACGGTGATGAAGATTCAGTTAAAATTACATTACAATTACAACCAAAGAAACAATAATTCATTTTTAAACTTAATTTCTATATTTCGTAATTGAATAGAAATTTTATAAAACATGATTTCCTATCGATGTGTATTTATTAATTTAATTACTTATTTACTTTTATATTTTACTAATTAGTTGAATTTTATACCAAGCTAATCATTATACTCTTCGCCGAATTACTGCCCTTTTTAAATAATTGTTGCACATTCTATAGGATACAGTTTTTTGTTAATAAAGAAATATTTGCGCATAATATAATGTTAGTTTGTCTTTTTAATTAGTTTGTCTTTTTAACCATCAGGATCTTGAGATAATAACTCAAGATCTTGAGATAATAAGTCAAGATCTTGAGATAATAACTCAAGATCTTGAGATAATAACTCAAGATCTTGAAATAATAAGTCAAGATCTTGAGGTAATAACTCAAGATCTTGAGATAATAAGTCAGGATCTTGAGATAATAACTCAAGATCTTGAGATAATAAGTCAAGATCTTGAGATAATAACTCAAGATCTTGAGATAATAACTCAAGATCTTGAAATAATAAGTCAAGATCTTGAGACAATAACTCAAGATCTTGAGATAATAAGTCAAGATCTTGAGATAACAACTCAAGATCTTGAGATAAATGGCAAGGTTGAGACAGAAATAAAAGCGGCGCTTTGACCCCTCAGCTCTTCCGTAAAAACGTAGCACAGAATTATTTACATACTGCTGTTAAACGATTTTATTCGGCTGTTTCTGCATCCCACCCAACAGATTTCGCAGTCAGATAATATAAAATTTTGATTTTTTTGTACCCACAACTTGTAAGAGAAGGACGATATATCCAGGTTTAATTTAAAATGTCTCGTACCTCCATTTACTATAACAAATTTGTTTTAATAATTCCAGCTTAGAGGAACAGGATTGAAAGACCACGATATCCAATGGAAACGGTTTCGGAATTTGTCGTTAATGGTCTTGATAATCAGCACAGAGTTTTTCGATTCTTCATAGTTGGCCTCTCTGTAATTTAATTTTTCCATCTAAGTACTCCATTGTAAAGGGACTAACTAGGTCTATGGCGCCATTACTAAAGAATCGAAGGTTTTTCGGCGGTTGTCCTATCTTATTAATTCTGTAATCTTTGGCTGTGTTATGAGATTTCGGAACATGACGTTAAGAACGCATCCCAGCTTGTCATTTGTCAGATATTTGTCCCCTTTTCTTTCATATTTCAGAAGTTTGTCATTTATTTTGATGGTGTTTTTGCGCTATTTTACTATTTTCAGTATAGTGACTTTGGCGTTAACCTCACGGATCAGTTAAATTTTCAATAACTTCTTATGCATACATTAATAATACTCTGAAAAATAATATGAATTTAATGTTGGTTCGGAGGAGCAAGGACAAAGTAGAAGAAAATTATAAATTATTAGACTTTATGTTTGTGAGATGTGACAGTTAATTAATTTCAATGTTATTTTGAAAAATAGTTAAAACACAAATGAGGACGAAAAATTTTTTAATAACATTATGTGTTGTCGTATCAGTAAGTTTAGTCTTCATAATTTTTGGCCAACATAAGCCGGAAAGTATTCAAAACATTGTATCAACGACTAATGAGCAGATAAAAAATTTTAAGGTATCTTTTTAATAAATGTTTATATTATTTCTACACTATTTATTTTCCTCTATTTTTAGGATAATTTGCGAGATGCAGAAACGAAAACGTTGAATGCTGATGAAAAGTACCTAAACCTTCTGGGCTTTACAGACGAGCCCCGATTATTTCCAAAAGATATTTGGAAGAATACTTCTTTACCCATTGTTGTTACATATGTCTTGGATGGTCAAGAAAGCCAGGCTATTGGTCTTATTATTAATGTGGCAAAGATAATACCAAATAATACCATTTTGGTATATAACTTGGGACTAGGAGACTACGCATTAAAGACGGTATGAGCATTCATTAAGCATTGCAAAATATATGACTTCTGGATGATCATAAATATTTTACTGGTTTTAACCTATAGTTGTCTACAAATATTTGATTCAAATAAAAAAGACCATAAAAACTGACCGTAAAACAGTAGGTGCGTTTTTTTGCTACAATTATGCCGTGGGATTATCAAAATTTTTCGTTTTTTTTGCTCACTATTCTGAATTCAGTTTGATACTTCACATTCTGTCGGATGATGCGTTTGTAATAGATAGCTTAATGTATGTGATATTAAATTAATATTCGTTGTTATCAGAGGATTTATTTGTATACGTGAATGTCTATACCATCATCATTCATCATCTAACATAGCCTAAGATTCACAAGAAAGTCACCTCCTACTTATAATT
The DNA here is from genome assembly GCA_963583905.1 of Stenurella melanura. Taxonomy (NCBI): domain Eukaryota; kingdom Metazoa; phylum Arthropoda; class Insecta; order Coleoptera; family Cerambycidae; genus Stenurella; species Stenurella melanura. The sequence goes on from OY757312.1 coordinate 104,269,178, forward strand.
TCAGTGTTGTTGTTTTATTGGTAAATGTCATTCTGGTAGTTCTACGGCATTCTATGTACCTATTAACATGTTGATTGCGTCATAGAGCCCCGGGGGCATGTGTTTGTCTTAATTTCAGTGCTGCACCAAAAATAAATAGAATTCAACTCCGTGTGGTGCGATAAAATCGTTATTATTTTGCTGATTTTTGTGAGATGGGTAGCAACAGGTAGGAATTTCCGAGCACTATCAAATGATAGTAATACCAAGAAACATGCCCCTGGAGACATTTGCAGCACAGAACTAATATTTCCTGAATTGAGGACGGCACATGCCTTCTGGAGCATGTGCCAAACTTGTTGAATTCTTACATAACTGTATTACAATAACAGATATTTAGTGTATTCCCTTGCGCGTAAGAGAAAAGAGTAGTCAGAAATTCAATCAACTTTCCACATAGACCTGAAAATTTATGGAAAATTTGTTATTATCCCCTGTGCTGCACGAGGCGCTGGAGGCATGTGCTGTTGTTATTGAATAGAGATTTCTACTTCAATAATACTGTTCTACATTTATTATCTATAATATTGTTACCCATCACCGTCAGATGGCACTAAACACTTACCTTGGCATACATGCCATTGGAGGCATGTGACACACATGCGTTAAGAACAATCACATATCCCCAGAGGCATGTGCAGCATAAATATTGAAACCACAAAAATCTATCATAGCAGCCAACGTGTGAAGTAATACATTATATTTATGATTTACCATTTTCTGCGAATAAATAGCATGCCCCGCTCTCCCATCTGTACATAAGCGGCACAGCTTTGAAGTTTTTTATGTGCAATAAATATATGGTGACAGCTATAACATTTTCTAATGCCTGTTTATGGTATATCAAAATATAATACATAGTTTAGTTAATTATTTTTTAAACATTCTGATTTGTCCAATATAATTAAAACCTTTTTAAAATTTCAAAATACATCAGTTTGCCATTCGAGTGCTATTTTAATTGTCAAATATTGTATGTTGGAATAGGTACCTAATTTAGATCTTAGTTTTTTTTGAAAATTTAATCAATCTTCTAACTTCCTTAAACTCCCTGTTAAATAAAAGGTGTTAGGTACCAACATACCTAGCATTGATAAAGTAATAGTTTCATTACTTACGTTAGTATTACAGTATTTTTCTTAATGTAGGTATATATTGTTGTTTATATCTTTTTAAATACATTGTTAATAATCCCTTTTCATAGACACTGGTCTCAGAATTTGGACAGTTAGAATAGATTAGGATTACATATTGCATCTTTATGTATTATTTTTCCGAATTATACCGTGATTTGTTACAAAACACCCTTCGAATGGCTTTTGATGGACCCAAAAACCAATTATTCACTTTAAGTAAGTACCTACACACAATTTTGAAATTTATAAACTTGTCATGAAGACTATAGTGCGAGGGGTCAGCCACTGCCAAAATAATGTACATCATTCCTCCCATTCCTCATTATTCCTACTATTCTCTGATTATTCCTGAATTCCCATAGTATTCCCCATATTTTTTTGTAATTCCTCAATTATTCATCATATTCCCCAATTATTTCTCATATTCCTCATATTGCTGAATTATTTCCAATATCAGTATCTATTCCCCTTATTATTGGACTCTTCGCAAATAATAATAATAATAATAATAATTTATTGCACTTAATACAGACATTATAGTTACAGTTGTATAAGCCAGTCAACAGAATAAGCTAAAATATCATGTACTTATATTACTAATTACTTATAGGTACTGTATACAAGTTAAAATATCGCAATAAAAGAAAAAGAAAAAATCTTAAAAATACTATACAGTTATTACAATTAAAACTTACTATTTGTAGTTTAAAATACTTAATACAGCAATAATAATAAAAAAAAAATAAAAAAAGAAACAAATAAGGAGGCTATACCAATATTGCTATTCAATCCTATTATTTAAAAACTCATTAACTGTGTAGGGTTCCAACTCACAAAGTAATGATAAAAGTGGTTTTTTTATTTTATTAAATGGTTCGTTGACTTTTATATCATTTGGAAGATGGTTGTAGAGTTTTATACAGGCATATAATGGGCTACTTTCAGTAAGTGAGAGCCTATGGTTAGGATAGGTGTACCTTTCACCATGTCTAGTGTTATACATCGGGTTCATAAGGTGTATTTGAAAATTGTCTCTATTGTTATATACAAATTTAATACATTCATATATGTATAAGCCACTAAGGGTTAAAAAGCCAAGGTTCCTAAAATGTCCTCGGCATGACTCTTTAGGCGGCAATTTTCTTAGTATACGAACTGCTCTTTTTTGAATTTTAAATGTGCTATTGCTATTAGTACTATCACCCCATAGAATTATCCCATAACGAATATGTGAATAAAAATTCGACTAATAAAATGTTCTGGCTATATTGTCATTAGCGTACTTGGCAAGTATTCTCAGTCCATAGCAGGTTCGACTTAATTTTGAATTTATATATTTGACATGTTCATTATAGCGTAATGTTTCGTCTAAGTATATACCTAGGCATTTCATATGTCTTGAGAAAACAATTTTATGAGAATTAAGAATAATATTAGAAGGAGTATCAATCCTCTGATTAGTTTTGAAAAATACTGCATTAGTCTTATTCTGATTTAATATTTGTTTGTTTTCATTGCACCAGGTTTCCATATCCTGCATAATGCGTGTACCATCAGTAACTAAGTCAATAAATGATTCATGATTTTTTATGATTATATTCGTGTCATCTGCATAGTTGATTAGGGAGATGTTTTCACTACTAAGTGTGTGAATATCATTAATGAATATCAAGAAGAGTAATGGTCCTAATGTGCTCCCCTGTGGGAGCAAAACGAAGAGTATATTGCATTCGATCGGCACATTTCTAAAACCGCTAATATTGCTCGTTTCAAATTTCATATCACTGTGTTGGTGATCGAATTCTGAACAACTTTCAAAATGTCCGTCTGTCCCTCTGTCTGTCCGTCCGTCACATTTCTTGTAAGCACGATAACTTAAGAACGAAAAGTCCGATTGCGTTGAAATTTGGACAGTAAGTTAGTGTTAGCTAGAGGAAGAACCCTATTGTTCGCAAAATCGATCGATAAATAAAAAAGTTATGAATTTTTCAATATTATTTACAAAAAAATCGGTAAAGGTATTTACACAGAACTTCCCTCGTTATTTGTGCATGGCAGTCACTCTAAAAAATTAATAATTTCGAAATGACATTGAGAATAATAATCGGAATAGAGTTATTGCTATTATTACAAAGAAAACTTGATAAGTTTTGGTCAACAAAATATACAGATTGCTCATCCAACAGCAAAAGTTCAATACTAAATAACAGGTGCCACATATGGCAGGCTTGCGCAAATACCTTTACAAATGTCCACAATGACTGAATTATTTCTTGGGATGACCACCCTGTAAATTTTTCAATAAAAGTATAATAGGTGCATATGCCAGATATTATTGCCATCTGTCACATTTTCAATCCAACATTCACGTAATGGAGTGGAAGTATAGTGGTGGTTAAAAAAATTTCATTTTTTATTTTATTTTTCAAAAGATGTTGGTAAAATAATTTTCAAAATTTTTTCTTCTGAAATAGGTTTAAAATGTCAAACGTAGAAATTTTAAATTTGAGCAAAAAGGAAAGTTTCCTTCTATTCTATAGTAGTGCTAAAAAAAGTTTAAAAATTAAAAATTATGTATTTTTTAAAATAGGTTTAGAATGGTATGAAACGTGAACATTTTAAATTTGAGCAAATGAAAAAAAATTCTATCTATTTTAGTGGTAAAAACTTTTTGAAAAATGTTGATGAAAAAATTTTCAAAATTTTTTTTCTGAAATACCTAGGTTTAGAATGTCATTTAAATTTGAGCATTCTAGTGTTCAATTTTTTTTCCAAACTGGTAACAAAATGTTGCAAATTTTTTTTTCCGAAATTGGTTTGGAATATCATGAAACGTGGAAATTTTAAATTAGAGCAAAAACATATTTTCGTCTGTTCTATAGTAGTGATACATAAATGGATTAAAAATGTTTTCAAATTTTTTAAAAAATTCTTCAAAAACATTTTTAAATTTGTTTGAATAGTTTAAGAATGCCATGGAAACGTGGAGTTAAAATCTGAACAAAGAAAAAAAATTCTATCTTAGTGGTAAAATTATTTAAAAATAGTAAGAAAAATTTCTAATTTTTCTTTTAAATAGATTTAGAACGCTATGAAACGTGGAAATTTGAAATTTGAAGAAATAAAAAAAAATTCCATCTATTTTAGTGGCAAACAAATTTTCAAAAATGGTAAAAAAAAATTTCAAATTTTTTTTTTTAATCAGGCTTAGAATGCCATGAAACGTGGACATTTTAAATTTGAAGAAAGAAAAAAAAATATTTCGTTTTAGTAGTAAACATTTTTTTAAAAATATTGGTGAAAAAAATTTTCAATTTTATTTTTCCTGAAATAGGTTAAGCGTGTCATGAAACGTAGAAATTTTAAATTTAAGCAAAAAAATTTTTTTTCATCTTGGTAAAAATTTTTTAAAAAATGTGAAAAAAATTTTCAAAACTTTTTTTTTCTGAAATAGGTTTAGCGCGTCATGAAACGTGGAAATTTTAAATTTGAGCAAAAAAAAATTTTTTTCACTATTTATTCCGTTTAGACGGTCTACCCTGTATATTTTCCAGTGAAATTTCTACCATTTCTTCGCTGACGGTAGCGTCAACTACCTACCAAATTTGACTGCTCTCCGTCAAGTAGTTTTTTTAGTAAATGCACCAACAGACAGACTGACGGAATTGAAAAACCTATATTTTCGTAATCTACGTGTTCTGAAACGTCAGAATCCGAAAAAATCTCGGAGGGTGATTTTTTCTCGAATACAATACTTCCCTTCGGTATGCGAGGGAAGTAAAAACTGCAAGAGTATCCTATAGAATGTGCAACACTTATATAAAAAGTTGACATAAGAAAATTACTAACATTAATGTTGGTTTTGATGACAATTTTTATTAAAAATTCTTGGACATTTAAGAAAATGCTGATATTTCAAAAAGTTGTGACTTTAACGCCTACAATACCCTATACTAGAAAAAAGAGAATTTAATTTTACATAACTTGATGTAAAAAATGCAAGGGGTTCCATTTGAACAAAGAAAGTTTTTGAAGTTTGAATTTGACAAAATATAACGTGAAAAATCGAACACTTGGGATACTACTGTGGAATTTAGTTTTATTGTAGAGAGTAGCTCATCTTATGTTCTTTCTATTTGCTAAAGAGCAAATAATGAGAATCTCTTACACGAAGAAAGTTAATGATGGTTCTTGCAAACCGGCGCACCCGTCAAGTTGTTTATGAAACGTCAAATATCTCCGAAACTGCTGGGTATGCCACAGGTTTCGACTCGGAATTTTATAGTCTTTTGGAAAAGTCGAAAATAAGTTGGTATCGACTCTCGATATAACCGGAAGTAACACATGTTTGTAATTATTTTGGTTTGATTAGCCACACTGACTTTTGTAACTCCCAAAATTTTCAAAATTCCCTGTTACATACTTTTCCCAATATCTATTGATTCAGTTCCCAGTAAGACACCCTGTATACTTATAGTGATTTATTTTGCTTTTTAATTTTCGGAGAGTGTTGTGCAGGGCAGATTTTCAGGGGTGGCTGGCAAAAGTTTTCAAAATTTCTTATTACATACTTTTCCCTATATCGATCGATTCAGTACCTGGTGAGACACCCTGGGCAAATTCGCCACGGTATTCCAGACCGAGATCTTTGCCATTTTGGTCTGCGCACAGGAGAATATCCGAAAGGAGTACTCTAATAAACACATATATATATGTAGCGATAGCCAAGCGGCCCTCAAGGCCCTTGCATCGAATCGGACCAAGTCAAAACTGGTCCAAAACTGTAAACAGGCCCTCTGCGAACTTGGCTCATCAAACTGGGTCAGGCTTCTCTGGGTGCCTGGACACAGTAACATTGAGGGTAACGAGCGGGCCGACGCTCTGGCCAGAAGGGGCTCTCGTCAACCTCTGCTCGGTCCGGAGCCGGCTCTCGGCTACCCTAGATCCCAAGCCAAGAGGTTAATAGATAACTGGACTCGCTCCCAGTTCACTGACCTCTGGGATTCCTATCCTGGACTCCGGCAAGCGAAGCTCCTAATCGCAGGACCCTTGCCGGAGAGAACAAAGCAATTTCTGCGTCTAAGCAGAAAGCAAATTAGAGCCGTAACAGGCCTCCTGACCGGACATGGCTCTTTCAAAAAACACCTACACACAATGGGGGTGGTTGACCACCCCGATTGCAGGTTCTGTGAGGACGAGGAGGAGACTTCCATCCACGTTCTCACTTCTTGCCCAGGACTGATGAACCTGAGGCATAAACACTTCGGCACTGGATTTCCAATGCTGGAGGAAATAAGGAGTTCTCCCGTGGGAAGGATTTCAGCCTTTGGGCTGGAATCCGGTCTGTACGGGGGAGCTCCCTAATTTGTTAGCGGTAGCACAATGGGCCACAAGGCCTGAGTGCGGCGACCTCCAGGCGCCCCGCTAAAAGAAGAAGAGAAGAAGAGACACCCTGTATAAAACATAATTTTGCAGGGCATTAATTCGACAGTTATTCAGTTTGTAAAACATTCCTATAGACCAACTGTCTCATAACAAAACTCTGCTGTATTTCAATACTCACATTCCAACTTGTTTGAGCAACAAAATTAGGCGTAATTTCCCTATATTGCTCTCTATTCTTTGCTATTCCCTCTATTATTCCTCACTAAGCTATTCCCCATTATTTCTCGACATTCGCATCTTATTTCCCATTATATCTTATCATTCCTCATTATTCCTTTCCCATTCCCCATTATTCCTCCATATTCCCCACCCTCTGTACAATATTCCCCACCAGTGACTGACCCCTCCCTATAGTGTATAGAATACGTAGGAAAAATTTTTTTTTATGAACTAAAGTGATAAAATATTTATCTACATACTTTTGAAGAATAATTGTTTATTACATTTGCAGCCTTGGCCTCCACCTTTTTTGAGGTCACAAGATTTTTTAAACTCAAATAGAAAAATTTTGCTTAAGTGCTACAATAGGCATTCTCCCTACCTTTTTACCTCTTATACTGTTCCAGAGCTAATGCGATTTAAAAAAATTAATTTTTTACAAAAAATCTACTTTAAAAAAATGTCTTTAAAAAAATTACATGAAAAACAAATTCTCTTAGATGTACCTAAAGTGAACCAGAGCCTGACTCTAATTTAAATGTAATTTTATGAGGATAAATATTTATGAACCTGTTAGATGTAGCGATAATCATAGCAAACATATTTGCTAGCCTTGATTGTTTTTAACATACCAAAGATAATTTTGAGTAAACAATAAGTATTATAAAATTAATTACATTTATATTTTACAATCAAATTTGGACATTCATTATCATAATCATTGTTTCTATGTCTATTTTTAAAATAGGGCCTGTTGAAATAGGAAGGTGGTAGGTAATTAAAGGTAGTTAGCTATTCTGATATTTATAAATAATGAGTCATTGGGGATCTCCCACTACACTGAAAATTAATATATTTTAACATTGGAAATGTTTAAGGAATCGGGAATGTAATGGTAGATATATGGGGACATATACATCGAAAGTGAAACAGATGTTCGGGCGCGACCACTAGACGCAGGGGTTCTGCTTAAAATGACTGCTTAAAATGATTGAATGGTTATAAAAAATAACTTTTGGGCATTAAATTGGACATAGAAAGAGGCCATAAGACCGGTGCTCATTTTTGAGAGTTTTCGGGAGGGAAGAAGGGCGGTGGGTTGGGGACGAGGCGGGGCCGAGTCCCCCATTGGAAATGTAGTAAGATACCTTTGTTACCAGAATTTCTTTCAAGTTATATTTGTATAAATACATGTATTTATTCATATATGCCAGTGATGAGGAGTTTTATTTTATTTATGATAACTATGTTCATTTCCAATACGTAAGAAGATTGCTTGATGGCGATTTCAGTAAATTTTTTTATGGATATGATACCACCTTATATATGTAACCATTATCTATAATTGATTGTTTTTTTTTAATTCCAAAACCACAGAGAAAAATCATTTCCGCATAGTTTAAACAACATTCTAAAAAAATTCACGCTATTTGGCAGTCGAAACAGTGATGTCATATAATAATATCTTGTATGACATTGTTTTCGTATTTGACTATTTTATCATTCATTAATTAAAATATGCAAATATAACACAACTGAAACAGAAGCGAATACAGAACTCAAAATCTTATTTGTCACTATACAACAGTATTTCGAGGACGAACATAAACTGGAAAGTTAAGTAACCTACAGAAGTGAATCTGCCATCATGGCATTACTGATTGTGCTTTCATTGGTGTCTTGTGTTTTGGCGAAAATTTGTCCGATGACGTCATGGATTAAAATTCCAACGTTATATACTTATAGAAACCATGCATCCTTAATATCACATTCAATACCCAGGATGTATATGAGAGGAAGAATTACTCTTGTTACTGGCAGTATTTTTGTCATGAGTGTTTCATGTACTTATTCCAAAAAATTACAGGGGAGAAATGTTGTTACTTTTAGCTTTAAATTTCATTTTTATGGATATGTATTATACGAAGTAAATATATATTATAAAAATAAGTTGATGAATAAATTGGTTTTTTTTTTGCTTAGTTGTTGGTTCGTTTGGGTATTGAACCCCTAAATCCCTCTGTACTACGCCACTGATGTTAAAGATGTTGCTGAATTTTATTACTAATATAAATATTTATTTAGTTTCAGAGTGACTATGTGAAGGTTACTATGCTATAAAATTTAAAATCATTAAATAGATATAATTACATACTCTTAACTGAAAGTATTATCTGTTATCAATAAAATACATTTTTTCACAGATTTTGATATATTTATTGTCTTTTGTGGAAGTAGCTACCTTTGAAAAGATACATTTAAAATTGACTGTAATTTAGTATAACATCTTTGAACTTGTGTGGTAGTTTTACTGTGTTTACTTATTAATTAAAAAAATATTTAGGTACATACATAGCCGGGCAGATCTATGTTTTGAAAAGTGACTGCTCCAAATGAAAACAATTTTTTTGCCAACTTATAAAGTTAGGTCCCCTCCATCATTCCGACAAGTTTTTACAGGGTGGAGTCGGCGGAGGGTGGGGGAAACGGCCTATTAAAAGTATTGGAAAGCAGTTTTTCCGACGTATCTCCGCAGGTGTTGGTGCCAGAAAAAAAATCATACTTACCAAAAATGAGGAGCTTGACAAAACACGTAAGCTCGTTCTAACCCGAATCCAATCGCATAATTAGTTGGCGAGATATCGCAATTGAAGTTGCGGAAAAACGAAAAATTAAATTAATCATTTCTCGAGAAGAAGTGGAGTTGGGGCCACAATTTTCTGAATAGAAGGGTATTGATGAACACTTGATGAGACCGGAGATTGGGGGTGGTGGGACAATTAGGAGGGGAGATAGGGGGGGGACCAAAATTATTAAAGCGCTGATAACTTCCTTATTAATAGAGCTATAGCAATCTGGCTGGGACCAATTTCCGTATTTTTTTATTTGTTAGAAGATGGCACTGACCAATTTTTTTTTTAAATGAAGGAAGGGGGTGGGGGATAATTTTTTCACCAATTTATAGCATTTTTACTTCCCTCGCATACCGAAGGGAAGTATTGTATTCGAGGAAAAATCACCCTCCGAAATTTTTTCGGATTTTGACGTTTCAGATCACGTAGATTACGAAAATATAGGTTTTCAATTCCGTCTGTCTGTCTGCCTTCTCAAAATTTTCGTCCCGGCCCGGACCCCCCACCTCTCTCCATTCTCCCGCTATACAGCAAAAACTTTGCCGGCATGTATCTCCCTTTCTAATCATCGGATCGTGATCTTGCCGGGCGGAAATTGAAGATTAAAGAAAATGCTATTGATTGGTGAAAAAATTATTTCCCCCACCCCCTTCCTTCATGCCGAAAGACGGCCATTTTTCTTTTGCGCACCAGGCGTTTATTTCCAAAAAAAAAAACAAAATTCCGTCAGTTTTATCTTTTAACAAATAGATTTTTTTGTGGAACTAACACCTGCGGAGATATGTCAGAAAAACTGCTTTCCTATGCTTTTAATGGGTCGTTTCCCCCACCCTCCGCCGACTCCGCCCTGTAAAAACTTGTTGAACTGATGGAGGGGACCTAACTTTATAAGTTGGCAAAAAAAAATTTTTCATTCGGTGCAGTCACTTTTCGACCCTGTTTTTTCTCCAGATCTGCCCCACTAAAACGTACATTTTAATAACCACATTTACCTTGCACCGAAACAATGAAATAGTACTTATACGGACAATTATTTTTATGGTACATTTTGCGATCTCTCAGATCATTTTATGCAATGTGTATGTTACCAATATCATTCAGAAATTGAAAGTAAATGCACGTACACTTTAAAAAGGTTTTTTAACTGTGAAAATAACGTAACTTATCTTAAGTTCTTATTATCTACAGAAACTTGGGATTTCCTAGCTGGTCATGATGATGCTGAAGCTAAATTTGAATCATTTCACAATATATTTTTGAACCTGATGGATAAAGCTTTCCCACTCGAAATGTGTAAAATAAAACCGAATACTAAATCCAAAAAACCATGGATAACAGCTGATATTATTAATGAGGGAATTTTTATAAGAGACTTGCATAAGACATACATATTTACAAGGGATGATGATGTCCTCCTTAGGTACAATATTTTGAAAAAAAACCATCTTACAAAAATTGAACACGCCAAAAAAAGTTATAATGAGTCTTTACTCGTAAACTCTAAACACAAATCCAAAACAGCATGGCAAATAATCAAGAACCAATGCAACAATCGCATGCAAAATCAACTGCCGCATTCATTTATGGATTCTAACGGGACTAATATAACGGATATGCATCATGCTGCTGAGGCATTCAATGCGTTTTTTATTCAATCCATAGAGCAGTTAACACAGAGCATGGCCATCACTAATACAGCTAATATTGAACCATCACGAACCTCATTTTTTTTGTCACCAATTACTACCGATGAACTTATATTAATCATTAAATCTGTATCTTCCAAGAATTCTGCAGGGGATGATGAAATACCTTGTTCACTGTTATTAAGTGTTGTAGATTATATAATTGAACCCTTAACTACCCTAATAAATATGTCTTTCCAGGAAGGATTATTTCCCCGTGTCTTGAAAAGCTCTCTAATTATCCCTTTACACAAGAAAAATGATAAATCACTGTTTTCTAATTATAGGGGTATTGCCCTGCTGTCAGTCTTTTCTAAATTATATGAGAAAGCATACCACAATAGGCTGTACAATTTTTTAACATATCAAAAGATACTTACCGACAATCAGTTCGGTTTCCGGAAAGGTGTGGCAACGCAAGATGCAGTACTATCCCTATATAATTTCATATTAAATAGTTTTGAAGATAAAAATAAAAGTGCATGTGTTTTCTTCGATCTAACACGCGCATTTGACACGATCCAACAAGACTTGCTACTGGACAAACTTAGTAGGTACAGTGTTAGAGGACCTGCTCTAACTTGGTTAAAAACTTATTTGGTAGATCGGCAACAAAAAGTAATTTTGAGCCAAAATGGTAAAAACTACGTTTCTAGACCCAGACAGGTGGCTACGGGAGTTCCCCAAGGGAGTGTGTTGGGCCCCTTATTATTTATTGTATTTTTCAATGATGTTGTCCCCTCTTTGCATGACACATTTATTTCCCTATTCGCAGATGACGCAGTTACCGCTGACAGTGAGAGTAACATCAATCTATTATCTACAAAAACAAATACCACAGTTTCCCTGATGGAAAATTATTGCTCGACTAACGGCTTAGCTTTAAATAATTTAAAAACCAACCTAATAGTATTCTCTACAAAGCAGCTTGACATCAACTTATTAGTAAGAGCTAATAATAAAACCATCATACAAAACGAAACTATAAAGTACCTTGGTGTACATATTGACTCTCTTTTAACATGGAATGATCACGTTGACTCGTTATTATCCAAATTATCTACACATTGCTTTCTTATATGGCAGATGAGAAAATTTGTCAATATAGATATATTAAAAATGTATTATTATGCATATGTACAGTCAATGCTTAATTATTGTGTTATCTGCTGGGGTAACTGCAGTCGCATAAATGAAATCCTTATATTGCAGAAAAAGATTTTACGTACTATGACCTTTAAAAATATACGTCATTCCTGCAGAACTCTATTCAAAGAACAATACCATCCCTTTACATACTTAAATGTGTGTCCTATGTAAAGTCTCATTATGACAACTATATTCCCAGGGATAACTTTACTGAGCATGATTTAAGAATCAGTCAAAATCTGACAATTCCCCAACACAAACTGTCAATAGTAGCAAATGGTCCCAATGTCATGTCCATCAAGCTATACAATAAACTCCCTAAAACCATAAAAAGTATAAATAGCATTCATCTCTTTAAAAGCACAGTTCGAGCCACTCTAATCAGTCACAGCTTTTATTCCATAAAAGAATATTTAAGTTGTACTAGTTTTCAGGAGCGTACTTAGTAAAATTAGCAATCCTCGTCCTTATTTATTTTTCTGTATTCTGTTTACAACACTATGGTTTCGTCTTGAGTTATGTGTTTTAATGTATATTTTACAATGTTTTACAATTTTATGACTATATTTCTATACCCGTAATAGGGTCCTATGAAAATAAAGATATTATTATTATTATTATATATAATCGAAATTAATGTGCTGCGGGACAATTGACCATGATATAAGTATATAAAGAATTTTTGCAGGAGGACATTAAAATAATTGAACTGGATTTACCAATATCCGATAGTGCTTTTGTTAAATCTATCAATGATTGATAATCTTAAGAAAATTGTAATTTTTTTTAAATACTTTCATTTATTGAGATCAGTATGTTTATCGATAATAAAGCTGGATGTATTTTAACATACCACTGATATGGTGCCTCATTATTTGTACTTGTTTGAACAAATTAAATTTTACAAGCAAATAAAATTGACTTAAGTATTTCAATTCATGTGTATGTTTTGTAAGACTAAACTAACAGACTGGTTGTTATTTATGACCTGCACATAGTGATGTTAATGTTTCCGTTAAAAAAATGGATGATAGACTTTTTGAGATGTCTCAATACCTATTAATAAATTGAAATTAAATGAAAGCAATGATTTGTACTAATAGGATTATTCTCACTTAAATATAAATAATGTTAATATAATTCTTAATAAATTAGAATTGGTGATGGAAATTAGATATTTAGGTTTTATAGTTAGTAATGATGAAATAACATTTTGGGTATGTATAGGAAGAACTATTTTTCTTATCTAAAGTTTCGAAATATATAACAATTAGTACCTGAGATGACATATGGAGTCAAAAACGCAGCAACGACAGGCCAATAGAAGAAGCCTGAGAAGAGCTGAAAGGGACATTGTTCAACTGCTAGCAAAAACAGGAAAACCACAAAAAGGACAGAAAACGTCAACATTACTAGAGGGAAAAGCAATAATCAAAAGAATAGAATCATAGCCAGCGAAATACTAGGGACACGTCCAAAGATGAGACACAACACACCTACTAAAGAAAGCGCTAAGACTAAACAGCAACAAACTGAAAATAGGAAGGCCATGCTACACATGGATAAGAACAATCAAGAGAATTATGAATAAACTAGGAAAGGATTAAACACACTGGGAAAGAACGGCCAAGCAAAAGAAGGAATACAATAAAGAAATATCAAGGATATACACACTGCCAGATTCAGAAACAGAAGAAACAGAGAACTCAGAAGAAGAATAGGTGAGAAGAGGATCACAGACGGAAGCGAAAATAAGCACCTCAAAAACACGTACACTTCCCATCCTATATTCCTACCCCATGCATTGTGCGACTCTCGCTACTGGCAATAAGCATGTCAAATGTCCAGTATGCAGCATATGCAGCCAATCCGGTGGTATATACAACATCCAGAATGGAGAGAGAGAGAGAGAGAGAGTTTATTTGTGTCAGACAATTGTACATTGTATACACACTTCAGAAATTACATAAAATTACAAAGATTAGGATTAAAATTAAATATATATATAAAAAATAAGGACACACACCGAGGAAGAACAAACAGGAAAATATAACACTTTAAAAAGAAGTTCCAATATTATCAATAAACTCTTGGATGTTATAAAATACATTTTCTGCTAGGAGTGTTTTCACTTTTTTTTTTTAAGGAGGAGGTAAATTTTTCCACTCAACGGGCAGCATGCTATACAACTTTTAGACCGAGAGCTAGCGTCACAAGCCATGTACTATTTGTAAATGGACAGAATATGTCTTAATGGGTTGTCGATGAGCCACTGAATACTCGCCCATCAGTCTGCCGGGGTGGGAGCGCTGCGTTTGGCGGCGAGGGGCGGTTTAGTCAATGATCTGACAGCGGCACTGTTACAAATGTCAAAAAAGCCGTTTTTATTATCTCGTGCCGAGCCGAATTTCCGGTTTTGCCGTCGCAATTTACGATACCGACAATATACCAATCTTTCTTTTTCCGTACAGATATCACACGATCCTCCACCCGACGTATTTATTTAGTTCTTAACGTTTCAAAAATTGATGTTTTTGAAGTTTTGGCTTCTCTGAGATTATAGTCAATTTTAAGTTTGGGATCTGCCGTAGCCGAACGTGCTAAGCGGCGACTACTTCTAAGTGGATTCCCGACTTCGAATCCCGTCGAGGGCTATTTTTTTATTTTTTTTTATTTTTGGCAGATATTTTTGATTCTGTAATTGCTCTTAGCTTATTTCTAGGCGACTAACGTGATAAGATTATAAATTTTTGTCATTTTTCCTGATTTTTTGGTGATAAATAGGGAAATAATCTTTCTAATCTTCCATCGCTCATAAGTTCGGTGGTGTAACGGCTAGAAGTCCTGATTCCCAAACAGGTGATCCGGGTTCAAACTAGACATCTGCGCCGAAAAAAATTTTTCGGCGGCGGCGCCCCTACGTTGATCAACCGGCGTAGGCGGCGTAAACCGGCGTAAGATGCCGATGTACACCGCCATATTTATATTGGCGGCGTTGACCTGCAGAGGCCGTGTGGTCCCTAATTTCACATTACTCTACAATGTCGACAGAATTTAAAATATTGACAGTAAAGGTAACGAAAAATGTGACAATATTTTGCGGTTAAAACAAATTAACTTTGTCTTGATTCTATTTTTAATGCATCATATTATATTATAGTTTATAATAATAATAATAATAATACAAAACTAACAGTTTTCAAGTCTAACTTGAAAAAAAAAAAATTCTTGTAAAACACAAACAAAAATTATACTCTTAGTTTAACCAGAGTAACCAACAATAATAGGCAGAATTCGACTCATATCACAATTCACAGGCACATCACAACTCATTTATTGAGTCGAAGCTGAGGCAAGGTTATGGCTAGTTGTAGGAGACGATGCAAATTTTTTTATAAGTTTGTAATTATCATGAAAAAAATATTTCTATCGATATGACTTGCACTTAATCTTGCCATTTTGGCAGAAACTACCATGCCAGTAACAGGAAAAACCCTGTCGCTAGGTGTACTTGTAGCTGGAATAAAAAAAAAATTCTTAGTTAATATAGACAAATATGGAAAATCCACTTGTTTTCTCTCCAATATGACAAAACATCATCGTCAGCTTTGATGGTATAAGCGTTTTTGGCTTCCCCTAAATATGAGTGACATTCAGCTTCTAAAGATGGTGTACTTTTTTGTCCACAAGTCGTGTGCTTTTTTACTAATGATGAGATATAACTGTCCTTTTGTACAGGGACAGACTTATTTTTCTTGGCACAATCCTTTCCGTTACTGAATCTGAGACTTGGTTTGATTTGTACATCATCTAAAATATATTTTTTTATTTGTGCAGTCAAATAGTCAACTTTACTAAGACCTTTTAATTCCCGGCGTGAATTTAAAACATTTCGGCGGCGGCGTAAATTTTTTATATTTTAACGGCGGCGGCGTATCGGCGTGGCGGCGCAGACGTCTAGTTCAAACCACGCACCCGGAAGTTTTTTTTTACATTTCCGGTCATAATTTAATGCTCAAATACTACCTATATATCACATGAGTAATTTTTTTAATTTCGTATTTGCTTAATTAAAGACGGTTTCTCGGAGCTTCATTCAACTTCAAAATAATTTTGTAGGAAATTGATACAAAAAATTGTGCGTGTCAGCCAGATTGGCGTATCCATTTGGAATTGTTGAGATTCGATTTCATATATATAAACTACAACCATGACTGCTTTCAGATACCAATCTTCATTCGAATCGGACCATGAATGATAAAATTTGGAAGCAATATTAAATTTTTGGATTCCGATCTCATGTCTGTAATGTGACCTTGATTATCTTCAGATAGCAATTTTCCATCGAATCAAATGATAAATGGCAAAGCTAGTGCCCCATGATGTACGCCGCCATTTTGAGTTATTCACTTCCGATCGTTTATTTTTAATCTGCGACCCTGATTACCTTCAGATACCAATTTTCAGTCGAATTAGACGACAAATGATAAAACTGATCCGTCATGATGTCGCCGCCATTTTGAATATTTTGGTTTCGGTCTCATATTTGTAATCTGCGATCATAATGATGATATCAATTTTCAATCGAATCGGGCCGTACATTATAAAATTTGTCAGCCATGTTGACGCCGCCATTTTGAATTGTTAAATTTCGATCAAAAATTTGTGATCGGCGACCTTGATTACATTCAAATACTGATTTTTAGTTGAGTCATTTGATAAATGATAAAACTTGGCATGCCATGTTGACACCGCCATTTTGAACTTTTAAGTTCCGATCCTAGATTTGTAATCTGGATCATCGATAATCCTCACATACCGAATTTCAGTCGAATCCGACCATAAAGATCAAATGTTTAAATTTTTTTTTTTCATTTTGACGAACCCTGTATGTTTTCTTTAACAAAAATGCATCAAGTTTTTGTAGGTTCGGCTTCTATCGATTGATTAAATCCGAATTTGAATTATAAATTTTCTCGCACAATTTTTTGTATCGATTTCCAACAAAATTATTTTGAAGCTGAATGAAGCTCCGAGAAACCCTCTTTAATTAAGCAAATACGAAAATTTAAGAATATTACTCATGTGATATATAGGTAATATTTGAGCATCAAATTATGACCGGAAATGTAAAAAAGGTAAAAAAAAAAAACTTCTGGATGCGTGGTTTGAACCCGGATCACCTGTTTTGGGAATAAAGACTTCTAGCCGTTACACCACCGAACCTACTGATGAATGGAGGACTAGAAAGATTATTTAAATATTATTTCCCTATGTATCACCGAAAAATCAGAAAAAATGACAAAAATTTATAATTTTAACACGTTAGTCGCATAGAAATAAGCTATGAACAATTATAGAATCAAATATATCTGCCAAAAATCAAAAAAAAAAACTAAATAAAAAGTAGCCCTGGGCAGGATTTGAAGTCGGGAATCCATTTAAAAGTAGTCGCCGCTTAGCACGTTGGGCTACGGCGGATCCAAAACTTAAAATTGACTATAATCTCGGAGAACGCAAAACTTCAAAGACATCAATTTTTGAAACGTTAAGAACTAAATAAATACGTCGGGTGGAGGATCGTGTGATAACTCTACGGAAAAAGAAAGATTGGTATTATGTCGGTATCGTAAATTGCGACGGCAAAACCGGAAATTCGGCTCGGCACGAGATAATCAAAAACGGCTTTTTTGACTTTTGTAACAGTACCGCTGTCAGGTCATTGACTAAACCGCCCCTCGCCGCCAAACGCAGCGCTCCCAGCCCGGCAGACTGATGGACGGGTATTTAATGGATCATCGACAACCTATTAAGACATATTCTGTCCATTTACAAATAGTACAAATTTCTGTGACGCTAGCTCTCGGGGTATTATGGAATATATCTGAACGATTTTAGTTTTTTGTTAGTCGAAAATAAGGAGCAATTATGAAGTTGTGTCTTGTCTCATATTGATTCCGATTTTGGATAACAGTGAAATTTTTTTTCGCGTAGTCTAATCATTCATATATGTATTGATTCGCTAATGTTAATATACCTAATGATTTGAATAATGTCCTAACGATTCATGATTTTTCGAATTAGTGATTGGCATCAATTATTTCGTTAATATTTCCTTATTTCCACGGACCTTTTCGTTAAAATTTTCTATTTCTCTCTTATGTGCAGAATCTAAGAAATTTACAATATTTTGTTTACCAAACATTTCGAATTTAATGCAAGATGAAATGTGCTCCTGGGAGTTTTCGTGCCTTTCTAAACCTCGCGACAAATTTTGCAAATTATTAAGCCCGGCCCTGCCCCAAATTGAGGATTGATCATTAGTAGATAATAAACATCTCCAACAATATAATTTGCTGTTAACCACTCGATTTTTTTATAATTGTTATCGCAAAACCCTGTGTTTTGTTTGCTGCTTTTAAAATCTAACGAAGGCATTGCTGGTGTAGGTCTGGTGTTTCTTTTAATCCTTAACCGTGTGTAGAGTAGTATTATTATGAGAAGATGCTTGCAAAAAATAATGCGCAGAAACGAGTTTGTGTCCCTCCATTGTTTTAGGCCAATGAGAACGAATTGCGTCATATTTGACGTCGAAGTCAGTGGCACCGTCAATCTGCAGTCACAGGATCAGTGCTGCAGTATAGAATAGAATAGAATAGAATTTTATTGCGTAACAGTGACAATAAATTTTACAATAGTACAATTTAAGTTTGTTACATGTCTAAAAATCCTGCAAACAGTAAGAATACATGATAAAAACAGAATAAAAAGTAAGATACTAAAAACTAAAAAAACAATTGCTACTAATAGTACAAGAAATACAAATTACAAATTAAAAGAACAAATATTTTCTTACTTAAAAGTTTTCACATTCACTTCCTCTACGGTATAGGGTTCTGCACATATTAAGTGGTTTTTTATATTATTTTTGAAAATCTTTATAGATGTAATGTTTTTCAGTTCGATAGGTAACATGTTATAAAGATACAGACATCTATAAAAACAGCCTTTTTCTAAGACTGTAGTACTATGAATTGGATAAGACAAAGTATTCTTGTGCCTTGTTCCATAACTATGATCTCTAATGTTGTTTTTGAACTCCTTCATATGTTTGAAAACAAAACAAAGACATTCATAAACAAAAAGAGCCGGGGCTCTCAACAGATTTAATGCTTTAAAATGTTTACGACATGATTCATTTACTTTTAAGTTGGATAAGATTCGTATTCGTATTCTTTTTTGAACTATAAATATTTCATGAATGTGAGTGCCACCCCAGAATATTATTCCATATGACATTAAGCTGTAAAAATGGCCATAATAAGCTGTAAGAAGTGTATTGTTATTTACTACTTTCTTCAGTTCTCTTAATGAGTAACATACCGAACTAAGTCTACCACAAAGCGTTTGTACATGATACCTCCACTCCATGTGTGCATCAATAGTCACCCCTAAAAATTTTGTACTTTCCTTGTAGTCAGTGTATACGTTGTTTATTTCTATCTGATTTGGGAATTCCGTTTTGTTTCTACTGTGTTTGAACAAAATACAACTCGTCTTATCATTATTTAATATCAACCAATTTTGCTGAAACCATTCGGATATTGTTTGCACTACATTAGATGCTTTGGTCTTTAAACTATCATACTCTTTATCAAAAATTAGAATATTTGTGTCATCAGCATAAGATGTTATATAAACTGAGTCTTTATTTAAATACTGTTGCAAATCATTAATATATAATAGAAAGAGTATTGGCCCCAGCACACTGCCCTGTGGTACACCTAGTAGGACCCTTTGGGTCCTGGAATAATACTCTGATGAATTTGCCGTAATACACACTTTCTGATATCTTTCATTGAGATAAGAATTGAACCATTTATTCGCTATTCCTCTTATGCCTAGCTTATCCAGTTTACTGAGAAGTGTATTGTGATTAACACAATCAAAGGCTTTTGATAGATCGAGAAATATACCAAGAGCAATATATCCATTGTCCAGATACTCCAGTATTCTTCTGACAAAATCAAAGGTGGCTGTTGTAGATTTATTTTTCTGATAAGCATGTTGACTTTCAGTTATAATATTGTATGATTCTAAAAATGGAATTAGTCTCCTACACATGACAATTTCAAGTAACTTGGAAAAGGATGATAGCATACTTATGGGTCTATGGTTTTCTATTAGGGACGGATCCCCTTTTTTGTATAGAGGTTTGACAACAGCTGTCTTTAATCTTGACGGAAAAACGCCGTATCTCAGAGATTGATTTACTACATAAGTCAAAGGTTCAACTATGTACCAGCAGATTTTCTTTAACATGATATTGCTAATATTATCATCACCACTAGAATACTTATTTTTTAAGCCATTAATGATATCCAAGATCTCATTCGGTGTTACTTCAAATAGGAAAATTGAATTAGGATTAGAAGTGATAAGTTCGAAGGTACCTATTATTATTAGCAGGAATCGTTCCAACCAGATCTGTAGCCATATTAACAAAGGCATTATTAAAAATTTCACTCGCTAGTTGTGGTGATGTGATAATATCACCATTATCATTAATTTCAATGAATGACTGATTATTTTTTCCATCTTTTCCCTTTTCAGTGTTTACAATATTCCAAATAGTCTTAGATTTATTACAGGAATTATTAATTTGTGCTTCGTAGTAATTAGACTTTTCATGTATAAGTAGAGTAGTATAATAATTTTTATAATTTACATAAGTTTGTTTTGTGACTCTACCTTGCTGATACGATTCGTGTAATAAATTTAACGTTTCTTTGGCATTATAAATATTTCTTGAGATCCATTTACTCTTTTTGTTTTTTTGTATTTTAACAGATTTTAGAGGAAATGATGAGTTGAAGTAGTTTAATAAAATTCGAATGAAAACATTGTACATGTCATCAACAGTTGCGGCTTCATACACTGATAGCCATGTCTCTTGCACTAGTAGACTATAAAAGAGTTGGTAGTTTTCTGTACTGAAAATACGCCTGTATTGACATGTTTGGGTTTTAGCAATTGCATTGCCTTTAACACGTAGTAGCTGAGCAAAGTGATCAGAAATATTTACAACTAGTACCTCTGTTTTACATTCTATCAGATTTGAAACAAAAATATTGTCGAGACATGTTGAAGTAGTTTTAGTTACTCTAGTAGGCAAATTTACTGTGATTTTTATATTATAAGAATTTAACAAGTTCATAATCAAATCTTTATCCTTGGTATTCTTTATAGACAACATGTCAATATTAAAATCTCCTGCTACTATCACAAATTTCTCATTCTCAGTGGCCAGCTCTAACAAACAATCTAGTTTATCAATAAAGATATTAATACTGGAAGCCGGAGGTCTGTATACAACACATATCACATAGCACATACCCCTAATTTTAACCTCTACTGCCGTACATTCAAATAAATAGTCCTCGCTTAATGCATTTATGTCTTCGCGAATGGTTGTAGATAATGAATTTAGAGCATATAACACAACACCTCCATGAGCACTTCTTGCTGCTCTACAATAGGACGAAACTAATTTATAGTTTTCCAACTGAAAAGCAGCAATACTAAGACTATTTTGCCAATGCTCACAAAGTGCTATAAAATGGGCGTTTAAATCGCTTACAGCTACATTAATATTATTTACACAGTTTGAAATCCCTTGAACATTCATGTGGAACAGGCTTAAGCACGTATTCGAACCTTGGTCTTCTGTTTCGGAATATTTGATAAGTCTCTTCGACTCTAATTGCTAGATACTTGTTGTGTTCGCCGTTTTTGATTGAATTAAGTGATATAACCTTACTTTCAGTGAAGAATGTCTTCATCGAAAACACTAGAGTGTAACGAGTTTTAATATTCTACATTACACGGCTCCTCGACCTCGAAAATTTGATTATATTTACTATATATCCTTCTACCCCAGATGATGCTGTCACTGGTAAAAATATTCGCGCACGTTAGCTCCGCCCCGAGCATCTTCTCGTAATAATACAACTCTACAATGTGTGCATTAATAAAATCAAGTGCAATGGCAAATTTCTATAAAATACTTATTTACCCTGTGCAAATAGTGAATGTTGTTCAGTTAAGCAATGGATATTATGTTCATATGGGTGTTAAAAATTATTTAAAAATATTCTTTATTCATGAAAGAGAGTTGAATGTTTTAAAATTAAAAGAAAAAAAGACTTTCTAAAATGTGACGTAACTTTGACGTCATTTTTAAATCCAGTGTATGACGTCAGAAAATGACTCAAAAATGACGTCATAACAACGTTCTGTCTACGACGTCTTTGCGACGTTTTTAAATGTGATGTAACTTTGACGTCATTTTTAAATCCAGTGTATGACGTCAGAAAATATGACTTAATTATGACGTATTTTTAAAATCCGATATATTTAAGACTCAAGAATGACGTCATAACAATGTTCTGTCAACGACGTCTCTGCAACGTACTAAAATATGACTCCACTTATTTGGTAAATGACGTCGTAGACCGATACTGACCTTAAACTGACGTCTGATGACGGCAAATTGACGTCAGTGTTCTGGCTGGGGAGGTTAGCAACATCTGACGGGTGTGTAATTAGTTCATTACAAGTAAACATCACGTGTGTGATGCTCACTTATTATTTTCCGGCTTTCTTTCATAACATTATCAGCGCAAGCTAACCTGTCATCATTGATATTTGTTTTATAATCATTTACTAAATGTATTAGACGGGTTAATAATAATATTTTAGTATTAGCCATGGCTAAAGATAACATATTAATATAATGAAACAAATACAGCAAATATAATTGTAAAATTTTTATAAGAAATAGAAGAAATGTCTGCTTATAAGTAAATAAATAGAATAAGATTTATATGTAAATCAAATGTGATTATTAAGATACTATAATGGACAGTTCCTCACGCGGTACTTAACATTTTTTTCGTATTTATAACATAGTTTTTTAAATTTACTTATTATACTACAGTTGGTAATTTCCCTTGGTAATATATCGTACATGACAAGACCTTTGTGAAAATTATGATTTTGTGCATAATTAGTCCTTACTGTGGGTACATATAAATTGTTACTGGTCCTTGTAAAGCGGCGATGAATTTCATTTACAAATCCATTATAGATCTAATAAGTGATTTGGTAACAACCCATGCAAATTTTTTTGGCTAAATGTCTATTGTATGAAAAGGTTTTTTTGTCTATTATGTCAAATTATTTCTTATTACCTGCAATAAGGTCATTTCATTGATTATGTACGTTGCTTGTTTTGAAAAGCACAGATGCTCATCACAATATATATTGCCTCATAATACTATGAAGTGGGGATAAGCTCCTGGTACTGAAGTCTTCCGTAATATCAATGGCTGGTTGTAGCAACAAAACATGCTGGCTTGCATGCTAGCTCTGTTCTTTTAATTCAGTTTACAAACTTGTTCAGTGTGATAATTGAGAATTTTGATTTATGATGGAGTATAGTTGATTTTGTGAGTGATGATACTTATACAGTTTTATCGTGCAAGAACACAGAAAAACAAACAAAAAAGGTGGTTCTTTCCAAATACAAACAAAATTATATATTTTCTAAGAATCAAGTTGTCTGCAATACTTGGGTGGAAGAATGTTGTTGTAGTAGTGGATTTAATGCCACTACGGCCATAATTTATTCAGACCATTATCCGAACGTTACGAACTCCACTTTTGATTTTAGACAGTTCACCATAAAATAGAAATTCAAGAAAAATTCAATTCCGTCAATTAATCTACCTGAAAGAGCACTCACACAACACTTTTAACAACCGATATCCTAAATCATCATAATTCAAATAATTACCCATTGAACATAAATGTCCCAATTTGACTCCAATAGATCTATTTTGACTCTATCCGAAATCACCATAATTTAAAAAGTGATCAACAATTTAGGCCTACTGGCTTATCATCAAAACATAATAACCTTTATTATAGACAATTTTGTTATCTAATTAGCATTTTATTTTTTTGTTTCAGCTCCTAAATTACTGTAATAACAGTAGATGCCAAGTAATAACTTTTGACTTATCCGAGTTTCCCTCTTACGTGGAAAGTGAAAATATCCATGCCTTTAGACCTTTGATAATTCAGGTAAGGTTTGTTGGAATATCTAATAGTTATTACATTATGTATAATCGGAAGCAAGAATAGTACTATATCCCCCAATAAAAAATAAGAGTGCAGCTAGGGACATGCGTTTCGAGGTTATTGCTCCTCATCAGCATGGCGTAGCATAAAGAATGTTATATGAGAAACAAAACCAACAAAGGTAGGAAAGTACAGTACACAGTACTCTTATTATACTTTCATACCCCATGTGTCTTGTGCCACAATGTCTGGCTTTCATGAGAGCATTGTACGCTTTACTTAGAGCCTTTACTAGGTGCTCGTACTTTATTGAATTTAGATTGTTAAATTATTTTTAAATGTCTATAAATGGGATTACAAGTCCTAGGACTTTAGCACCTTGCTCAGAAATCTCGGAATTTTTTCCAAAGTTTCCAAGATGATTCTGAAATTCTAAATAGCTCAGGAACATGACAGGATTTTAAAAAAGGTCTTTTCTTTCTTAGTTATTTATTACAAACTTAAATATAATGATTGCATTGAAATTTCAAAAATCATATATAGTTGTCTACACATATTTAATGCACATAAATAGACCATAAAAACAGGCCATTAAAATATCAAAGTCGGTATTCTTACATGCGGACACGGTCCTACAGAGCCGTACAATTAAAATGCCTTACCTTCTCAATGTTGTTAGATAAATTCAAAGTACGGCATTGCTTATCTGTTCCTTGGGTATGACGTTCTAGTAAGGGGTGATTTTCGTAACTATGTTTCAGGAGTTAAAAATTTTAATTAAAATTAGCTTGTTTCCATTTATTTCTCATCTTAATCGTGCCAGAATATACTTTACATAAGAGTAATGATGTTTTATCTATTAAGTAATACATTATAGTTATTATTTAATGAACTATAAAAAAATGAACCATGCCCTGATCTCCCTTTATATTAGCTGTGTGGTCAGCTTTGAGTTTTTTACATGCATTATAAATATTTAGTCTAGGGTGGCCCATCTTTATAGGGGGCGAATTTTTTACGTCTCACCCCACGAAAGTATTCCGTTATACTAGGAATAATTAATATCAAAATTTCGGAGAATTCAGAGAACGGTAACCTATGCCGCAACTGGGTAGAAGGGACCCAGCACTAACCTTATGGAAAATGGTCCCTGATGAAATTCGCTGGAATCGATATGTTATTCCTTTCGAGCTCCTGATCAAAAGTTATCGTGGGCACAAGGTCGGATAATGGATAGTTGGGGGTGCAAAGGCAGTATTCATTTCTTATGGGAAGTAACCCCCGGTGAAATTCGCTGGAATCGATATATGTTATTCCTTTCGAGCTCCTGATCAAAAGTTCTCAATGGCACAAGGCCGGAAAATGGACAGTTTTCCAAATATCGGGGGTGCAAAGTCAATTTTCCGGAATCTTGTCGATAACAGCGTATTGCAGTATTTTTGATAAAATGTCTTTCAAAATTTATACCGGGGAGTTTTTATGGTCGCTAATTTCAATTCCGATATCAAAAGTGACATTTGACAGTTGGCAGCTGCGAGATAAAATGAGAGTTTTATTTTTAAAACTTTTTTCCTGGACCATGAATTTACAGTAGTATCACACATCTTACACTCGCAACAGATATTTGATTTGATGTTTATATGATTTGATAACTCATTCTAAAGATAAGTATTGCTGGTTTAATAATAATAATAATAATAAAATTTATTCATCTGTAAAAACTTACAATCACAATTATAAAATTGATGATATAAATCTAAATTAGACTAGTCATAAAAAACTATTTATCAATAAAAGAATGTAAATAATTGCATTTACTTCTATTATTCCATAATAATGTTTCTTACGGCACCCCTTGCCTTCATTAGGGGACTATTTTTTCTTCAAATGGAATATTTGCAGGGGTGAGAAATAAAAAATTTCGATTTCAAAAGAGATAGGCCACCCTAATGTTGTCAACTATATTTAGTATATTCAATCAAGACCAAAGAAGCATAAGGTATTTAGTAATTTATTTAGGTATTTATTTGTTTAGGTATTTATTTATTTATTTATTAAACGGGGTTGTCCCCAAGTGTACAAATAAACTGAAATAAACATACAAAAATGTGTAAAACAATTAAATATAACAGCAATAATGCAAATGTAATATTACATCACATTAACTATTACACAAATATTTTTTTAAATTAAGACTGGTATGAAAAAAATCCAAATTAATTTCGTTACAGTTAGACATCATTCTATTAATAGGATTATTCATCCTATATAGAGTTCTGTGATGTTCCAGAGCAAAGCTGTAAACCATGTGAAGTTGTCTTTGTGGAGTATGAAAGTTTATTAATGCTAACAAATCAGGACAGTCAATGTAATTATTACACAATTTATAGAATAGAATAACATCGGTATTGTATCTGCGTTTCTCAAGACTGGATGTTTAACCTTGCCAATATAAAGTCATATGCCATTAATTCACTTGGTATACCCATTTTGAAAGATATAAAGCGTAAAAAACGTTTTTGGACCCTTTCTACTTTATTCACCTGTGTTTGAAAATAAGGTGCCCATACACTGCTGCAATTTTCCACACATGATCTAATGTAACTAATATATAAGGTTTTAATTGCACTTATATTTGTGAAATCTTTAGTACTTCTCTTAATAAAACCGAGAGTCTTCAGGGCCTTGTTGCATATGTAATCTATATGGTATTAGAAATTTAGTTTAGTATCGAAATATATTCCTAAGTCTCTTATTAAGTTAACGTTTTCAATTAATGCATTTCTAATAAAATATAAATTGGGTGAGTTACAATTACCTTTATAAAATTGTATGTATTTACGTTTTTCAGTATTCAACACCATATTTTTCTGAGAACACCAGACGTCAAACCGATCAAGGTCTTCCTCTAGTTCTAGGGATGATAAACTATCCTTTATTTCATATACTATCTTTAAGGGCGCCATGTTCGCAAAAGAGAACAACCTCGACAACGTCATAGAAAAGGGTAGTCGGTAACCATCCGTTAAGTGGTGGTACCTAGCGGGTAGCGGACAAATCATTTACTATAGATGTTTATTCGTGAAAATTGAATAAGGAATCCTATAAACTAATCCAGTTGTAAACATTACTTCGCTTGAGCAATCTAAATAACAAGTGTTCCAAATCGAAATAATGTAAACAACAAAAACATCTATCTACCTGCTTTTAACCGCATGCCGATCCCCTTTCCCCCTTCCATATCGAAACCCTTGGGTCGAAACATATTTCTCATTATTTTACTGGATTTTAATTTATAGGTCAAAGGTACATTTGAATGTTATTCTGGATCCAGAAGAGCTTTCATGTGAAATATTGGCATTTATAATTATTATATTATTACATATATCTATTATATTACAATTTATTTATAATATCTACTGTAATAAGACTCGAACAAAAATATACAGGGTGGACCGTCTAAAGAGAATAGATAATGAAAAATTTTTTTTTCGCTCAAAGGACCCCGCTCGTTTCTTATGTAAAATGGGTTTCGGTGAATTTTTCCCAAACCTGGCGGAAAGTGTTCCTTTTTGCATGCCGAGTAAAAGTTTCAACGGCCATGAAGCTCAAAAACCCCTTCTTTTGGCGCTGCAGACGCCCAAACATGTATTTTTAACGTATGGGGAATGTGACCTTACAGTAAGGATAGATGCGGCAAGTACTCTAATTAACACACTGTAATTCATGTTGGTAGGGGGGAAGGGTGAGAGCACTATCTAATACCTGCGTAATTACCACCATTGGTCACGTGATAACCTCCGACTGACCACGTGACAGTTTACATATGAAGAAAATGGGTTTCGGTGAATTTTTCCCAAACCTGGCGGAAAGTGTTCCTTTTTGCATACCGAGTCAAAGTTTCAATGGCCACGAAGCTCAAAAACCCCTTCTTTTGGCGCTGCAGACTCTCATTAATTAATACTTCGAAGGATAGAGAGGTCGCCATAGCCACGTCGTTCAATCTGGGTAATCCTAAGAGTGTGAAATAGATTTATACCCTATGATAGACGTATCAATTCCCACCACACACACACAACATTCACAAACATTCTAGCAGCGAGACTCATTATTCTGACCGGCTTTTTATTGAGGCGTCCAGTAGGAGGGTTTCACGTAAACAGCAGGTAGTTTTCTCGTGGCCAACAAATAGTTATCAGTCTCCCCCTTTGATCCCTCACAGATAATTCTTAGATTCAAAAATCGTAATTATAACTATCATTTTTCACGATAGGTAACGCTCACAGATCTGAATCCCCCTTCCATCACAAACACTCGCCCAGGTAAACAGTTTAAAGTGGTCAAAATTCATTTATGTGCGCACACGCACATGCACAGACGCATACACATACACACACACTCACTCATACAGACAGAATTTCGGGTTAAAACTCATACTACTAACTGACGTTCTTCATATGTAAACTGTCACGTGGTCAGTCGGAGGCTATCACGTGACCAACGGTGGTAATTACGCAGGTATTAGATAGTGCTCTCACCCTTCCCCCCTACCAACATGAATTATAGTGTGTTAATTAGAGTACTTGCCGCATCTATCCTTACTGTAAGTTCACATTCCCCATACGTTAAAAATACATGTTGGGGCGTCTGCAGCGCCAAAAGAAGGGGTTTTTGAGCTTCGTGGCCATTGAAACTTTTACTCGGCATGCAAAAAGGAACACTTTCCGCCAGGTTTGGGAAAAATTCACTGAAACCCATTTTCTTCGTATGTAAACTGTCACGTGGTCAGTCGGAGGTTATCACGTGACCAATGGTGGTAACTGCGCAGGTATTGGATAGTGCTCTCACCCTTCCCCCCTACCAAAATGAATTACAGTGTGTTAATTAGAGTACTTGCCGCATCTATCCTTACTGTAAGGTCACATTCCCCATACGTTAAAAATACATGTTTGGGCGTCTGCAGCGCCAAAAGAAGGGGTTTTTGAGCTTCATGGCCATTGAAACTTTTACTCGGCATGCAAAAAGGAACACTTTCCGCCAGGTTTGGGAAAAATTCACCGAAACCCATTTTACATAAGAAACGAGCGGGGTCCTTTAAAATTTCCACGTTTCATGTCATTGTAAAAAAAGAGAAACTGACAATTTTCCACTACTATACTTCCACTCCACTACGTGACAGATGGCAATAATATTTGGCATATAGTTAACAGAATTGTCACCTTCTATTTAATATTGAATTTTTGCTGTTGGATGACCACTCTGTATATTTTCTTGGCCAAAAGTTATCAGGTTTCCTTTGTAATAATAGTGATACCTACATTCCGATTATTATTCTCATATGTCGTTTCGTAGTTAATAATTTTTTAGAACGACCGCCCTGTATAAATAAAGTTTTTTTTCCTTAAAAAATCCCCTTGGAAATCATTAAAAAATTTTAAAATGTAAAAAAATATATACTGAAAGAAACCCCAAAGTATTTCAAACATATTCATTGGACTACGGTTTAGAGCAATTATTTGTATGAAATCTAATAAGATGGCGATGGTCAAGAGAGGGACATCCCATACATAAATATTTATTATTTTTGGCAATAACTTTTTTACTTGGTAACGTATCTTTAAAAATGAACTATAATATTACCTAAGTATAAAAATAACCAGTTGAGTGAAGTTACTGAATGAAAAGTCATAGTAATATTCTTGTTTTTTTTTTTAAATATACGTAGTACAAAAGAATGTTATGGCCAAAAATGATTTCCCCATCCCATGTTCCTTTATTTGGCCACCAATTGAGAAGCCAGTATATATTTTGTTCAAATTTGGTGAAAATGGGTTTTTGATTGTAGTGAATACAAATCTAAAATAAGAATTTCTATAAAAAAGTCGATAATATTTTTTCTTCAAATTTTCCTTAAAGTAACGCCACACTGTAATGAGCGATATCAAAGTTCACTATTTCAATGCAATCACATTTTCAATCTGCACATACCGCCTAAATTTGAAATAAATCCCGCTCCTAATTCGTGAAATATATACTCATGAAAAGCGGATGACAGTGTAATTTTTTCAAACATTTCTATTGAAAACTCCCTAAAAAAATATCGGTCGCCTCTATATGGGATAGTACTAAGGTAGAAACTCTTTCAAGCCACTTTAATTTTTACAAACTAATATGTTCATAGCCTGTACAATAGATAAAGATAAACGCAAAAAATCAGTAATATTGACATTTGACCATAAATTCAAGGTAAAAAAATTAAGATAATAAAATGTAGACATAACACATCTTAGTACTTCATTTAAGGTGGCCAGTCCCTAGAAAGCGACATCCGAAAGGGATATATCTATTATTTTTGCTCATAACTTTTATATCTTAGTACATATATTTTAAAAAACTATAAGAGTACCTAAGTAAAACTATAAGAAGACTATTACTATGAATATTCACTCAATAATTTCAGTGGTTTGCAAAATAGCTAGATTCAAAACTACGAAATAGGGAGATTGACATAATTCTTAAATTTAATTCTAGCTATTTTGCAAATATATTCTAAATAATTATTATAACCCATCACTTTTGACAAAACATAAAAAAAAGAAGATACAATTGAGCATATTGTTGTTTTCGTCGATCAATCTGTCATCTGTGAAATCGTGCTTGTCACTGAATAATAAAACCTTCTGTTCTGTAGGTACTGAAGATGTGTGAGGGCCGATTTATCAATGCGTGGATAAGTAGTGTCATCCTATAGTGAAATAATAGTTTAATAATATAGTAGGACACTTCCCCTACCGAGTTAGTTCACGCGTCGATAGCAGGAGTGGGGCTATCACTGTCAGAGGAAGTGACCCTACCGTATTATTACAAACTGTGCTTTAACTATAGGATAACTTGTTATCCTCGCATTGATAAAGCGGCCCTTGCTTATTTTCTTGTGTGATATTAGTGATACTGTTATTACAATTTCATTAATATTATCAGTACCTACCTAGTACGTCATATATACTTTGTATCCTAGTAAGATATTCTATAAATATGTATAGATAATATAATATTGTATAATATATTTGGCACTTTTTACTTATTAATTATTCTGGAGATTATTATTTTCTTCTTTTACCACATTGTATACTTTATCTAGTTTTAAAGTTATAACAGGTTCTCTTTCTTAAAGAGCGTCAACTATATTCCACTTAGGTATACTCATTGTGCTTCCCTGTCACATTTCTTTTATGTTTTGGTGTCCACCCTGTGTATAAAGTATTATTTGGTTTGATTCTTATCAGTTATTATAACGAAATGTCATGTTTTTTCATAAAATAGTTTTATAAATATAGCGCTAACAGATCGACAGAATTGAAATATATTAATTCTTGTAATCGATATAATCTGAAATATGAAAAATCGAATAAATGCCGGAGCGAATGCTTGTTTCACGAATACAAGTATAGTTAGTTACCTTCGGTAACATTAAGTCAGTAAAGAAATGGGATCTCACGACTCTACCACACAAGGTTTTTAGCTCATCAGATTTCTTTACTTCTCGAACATTTATCAAAACAATTTATCCTAATAGCGGTTGCATTCAATATAACTATAAACAAACAACCGTTTTTTGTCCATGTTAAAATAATATATTTTTACCGTAATTCATCCAAAACAAAGAAATTTACGTTAGTGCACGAAAACATAAACAGTATGTCATTATTGTAGGTATTATTAAACATCGGAAGTTTCCTAAAGAGATTATACAGTTTCAAATTTCACATTTGTAAATGCAGAACAGCTACAAACCTTTAAAACTTAATAAATGTTTAAAACCAAGAATAAATGTGAAATTTTACTGTTTTAGAGCAGATGTTTTAAAAAAATAACTGTGGGGAATAATTATTATTAACTATTATATCGATTTATATTGGATCCATTTTATTGATTTTTTTGTCCACCCTATATAAAAATATAAAATTCAGATAATCCCTTTTTTCTGTTGCGTCATCTATGAGACAGTAACCGAACTAAGACAACAACTTTTAGCTGAAGAAATCTTATAAAATTCCATTCTAATTCATATAAATATGTCAGAATATCAGTAAACATGTGAAAAGTGCACCGCAAAATTTAATTCAAGCTTTCTAGTACATGAAGGGTCTAATGAGACTTTTTCTTGTTTCATAATATGGGTGAATGTTTAAGTTAGGACTTGTCTGTATTGGTTTTCCCTATTTTTGATTTTAACTAGTGCAAAATAATTATTGAAGTGGTGAGCTGACATCGTTTCTAAGGTACATGTTAAGTTTTTTTTTATCTATGAAAATATTACTTTTTAATAATATAAAAACACACGTTTCCTGAGTTAAAGATTCTAGTTTCCGTTTATGTGCAACTTTTATAAATATGACCTATACTTTTTAAAATAGCTCGCTTTAAAATCATGTGATTATACCCACAATTTAGCACATAAATATGGCCACCTTAAGTCATCGGCATATAGAATTACCATACTATGCATAAAGCAGTTCTCAACATCGTTTATGAAAATGTTAAACAGCAATGGAGCTAAGTATGCCCCTTGCGGTACTCCAGAAGTGACTTTTATTATAGTGGAGTAAAAACTTTTGATTTTTACTGTTTGTGTCCAATTATTAAGATATGATTGCAGCCATGATAATAACTTACCACTGATATAGTGAGAAAGCACATCTATTAAGAGCGAATGATCTACTTTGTCAAATGCCTTGGAGAAATCTGCATAGATTGCATCTATACAGTTTCCTCTCTCCAGGGCACTGACAATATAGTTTTCCTATAGTAATAAATTAGTACTGATTGAACGTCCTTGAGAAAAACCGTGTTGGTTAGTGCTGATAACGTTTTTCAATTGAATTTTTAAATAGTCATTAACTAATGACTCTAAGATTTTTGGAATGTGGGAGATTTTTGTTATTGGTCTATAATTCAGAACCAAGTCTTTATCGCCTGCTTTTTTATATATGGGAACCACATACTTAGGATTGTTTCCAAACTTCTCGAATTATTCTAGAGGACACTGATTTATTAAATCCACAATGGCCTAGGCAAAGCAAACACACAATTTTTAAAAAAATGAGCTGGTGTTTCATCCGGTCCAGGGCCCTGTTTAATATCGATTTTGTTTCATTTCTCTAAAACCTCTCATTCCTATATACAATCCACTAATATTAATAGATGTGAGACTGTGGTCTAAAAACTTTACTGGGCTACTATCAACAGGGTCATTATAAACTGAAGAAAAATGTTTTGCAAATAAATTTGCAATTGATTCTCCATCAGAGGCCACTTCATCATAATAGTTCAAAGATTTAGGAATATCATCTTCTTTCTGTTTAATACGTATATAATCCCAAAAACATTTCGGGTCAGACATAATACTATTTTCAACTTTATTGACATAATTATTATAACAGATTTCCGATTGCTCTTTACACAAAGCTCTTAGTTGACTAAACGTGTTGTAGTCATCTTGAGATTTTGATCTTTTGTATTTTTTATGTGCACTTCGCTTTGCTTTTATATTTTGCTTTAAGATTGCATCAAACCATATGGGAAATTTAAAATTACTTTTTAATTTGATTTTGGGAACAAAAATGTCAATACACCGGTACAGATATACATAAAATAAATCAACAGCACTCTCAATGTCTACATGGAGGATGTCATCCCAGTCTAAGTTTAAAAGAAAGTTATTAATAGCATTGTAATCACAGTTCTTGATGTCATAAACAAACTCCTCATAATCCAAACTCTGGACTGGCACATCACATTGAACATTAATATCTAATGCTGGGTGATGTCTGTCACATTTAACTAGAGCTTCGTTTGTACATGTAATATTAATCTTAGTAATTTAGAAAAGAAAGTTGAGAACTATTAATTTTCGAATTTGTTTTGTGAGATAAAGGCAAAGACCCACCAATGCTTTCAAAGAATCATTTCCCGATTTTCAGCACATTTTCATTGAAAAAGATCTCTAGTGTTACGGCTTCGACAGCCAAGCCATGATACGAGAAAAGCACACTGTATTTTTGAGTTATAATCACTTACAAGATCTTTGTATGTCCTGGGGCCAGATTCCTTCTTGAACCATTCAACTGTGGGGTTATGGCAGATCCAAGGAACGCAAGGACACTTACAACAGTTTTAAAGTACACGAGAAATAATCGAAATCAAAATTAACTGCAGCGTGTTCGCGTGCTATCAGCCCAACGGTTTATCTGATATCTTACAGCGTGTTTTTTTATTTAAGAAAAAACCTTAAATTTCCAGCAGCAGCGACACTGAGTTAAGACGCGTTATTTAAATTGAGTAAAGTTTATATTATGATGTATATTTCCTGAGATTGTTGATACCATAAATTAATTATTGCAAAAGTTATTGCAAATTTAAAACATGTCATTTTCGTTGTTTTTTTTATAATTTCCGAGAAATCTAACAAACTGATTTTGATTCGGCGGGCGCCATTTTGTAGGTGGTGTTTTAAATGCCTACAATTATTGCTTGAAACTTTTTCGATGAAAAACCTACATTCGCAGATAAACGAGAAAAACATACATTTTTTCGTACGTAAAACGCCCTCCATTTTGTTTCTGCAACTTTGTTTTGGATGTACTACTTGGAAAATTGATATTTCACCATGTACTGAACATAATCCTATTTTTTATTTCTAGTAGGAAATACCTTTAAAAATTTTCCTACTTTGATTGGCCTAAATGTCGTAATATGATTTAGCAAAACTAATATAAGCACACAGTTTGACACAAAAAATAGAAACAATTAAATTAGAAGATTAATTTGCATGAAGTAATAAGTAATTTTGTATAGTAATTTATCTAAAGTAGGTTGGTAATAATGATAGCAAAAACAAGTCTATAGTAAACATACTATAGAAGTTTAAAATGAGTTGTTCATAATCATCCTTACAAAGTTTGAACCGCGGGCTCTTTCATTTAGAATGGGGATGTGGTCACGTGTGGTTCCTCATCATGTGTCTCCAGACATTTGTCATTTTGTCAAACATCTATGTTGTTTGAAAAATATACCAATTAGTAATGTTGTCTTTTTCAGGATGCTCTTCAACATTCAGGAGCTGTCTTTTTTCTAGAATGTCATTATCGATTGCTAAAAAATGTCACCCAAAATGCAATAACAAAATTGTATGAGGAAAAGTCAAAAGAATATGGCATTTTGGCATGGCCTCTTGAATTAAAAAATCCAGTCTCCAGCTTAACACAC
Source organism: Stenurella melanura (assembly GCA_963583905.1). Classification (NCBI taxonomy): domain Eukaryota; kingdom Metazoa; phylum Arthropoda; class Insecta; order Coleoptera; family Cerambycidae; genus Stenurella; species Stenurella melanura. The sequence continues at coordinate 104,304,836 of OY757312.1, forward strand.
AAAAAAATGTTTGAGTATTTCCACACAGACGCTGAGAATTTTCTCTTCCTCCAGATGGTAAAAGCTGACGCTCTCATCATCGTTAACACGGATAGTATCCACAAAGAAATCATGTTACCTTGGATACAGTGTGCATTAACACAAGACTGTATATTTCCTATTGGGGCACAATCAGCTGGCTGCAGATTTGATAAGAAGCCTCAGTACAGGTATTCAGGTTGTCATAGTTATGACACTTCCGCATTAAATATTGTGTTAGGACTTAAGTTTAAAGACAGTAGTCACTATACTTATAGTGGTTCCTGTAATTATTTTGAAATTGTTCCTCTAAATAAGGCCTTAGCTTTATTAAGGGAACTTGAACAAAATTCAACTACAGAGGGAAGGTCGTTGCCTTTCGAATCTTAATAGGTGTAAATACTGGACCAAGTATTGTGTGATATTTAGTGTAAATTTATTATATTAATACGACAGAGCAGATAAATGGTCTTGTCAATTAGTATAGTTAAGAATTAATACTCATTTCTTAGATATGAAATTTAATATGTCGTCATTACAGAGTGCAAAAAAATAGTCTTTTTTTCGAAATAAATGATCAGTTAATTTATAAATTAAACACATAGTGCTTTTATGTGGAGATTGTTTTATTTGGATTTTAGGTTTGTTTTATTTGATTTTGTATTTTGGTTAAAAGTCAGCTAAATCACAACAGCTTTGTATATTAGTCTTATTAATTAAGTAAAATATCTTTGTGTTTTGTTATCGTTACATGCACTTATAATAATAGCACATGTGTTATTAATTTTGAAATTATTTAGTTAACTTGCGAAGGTCTGTATCCCAAGTAGCAATTTTTAGAAACAATAAGATTATCGATTGGTTCAATTAATGTTTCCACCGTTAGGTACAATTAGGTACAATTTTTTTTTGGCAAATGTTTAAGGACATTTTAAAAACATGTTGCAGCATCTGTCACCTTATTTATTAATTATTACTATAAACTTATATTATGCCACTTCATTATCGAAATTTTATGAAACGTTATTTCCAAATTATTCCCATATAGATATAATAGTAAAAGATGAAGCTCAAAATAGATTGTTAACCTAAACTGAGAACTATTTTACAAATATATTTATAAAGTTATCTTTTTAATTTTTTACAATTCTTGCCATATAAAATAGCACAAGTCTGAAACATAGAAGAAATAGTTTCGAAACAAGTTTCTTTCGGTAAGTTGCAATAATTGGAACTGTATGGGTAAATTAGAGGAATTAGCTTCTTTTCATAAAGTGTGATTTCAATTTCGAAACACATGGAGAACAATTTCTGTAACCAGTGGAGGATCAAGAACTAAGTCAAGAAAAGGCTTAAATTACAAGTTAAATATTTTTCTATATATTTTGAAAAAAATAACATAAATAATGTAGGTCATCACACTGAGTAAAACTCGTAGTGATAACTTGACTTCCAATTAAATTGTAGTCAGACTCATGAACAGTCTATTGAACAACTCCGAGCACGTTAGATACCTAAACTAGAATATACTAATAACATTAAGCCGTACTCATACAACTACTGACTGTCCATGCTATATTCATAGTCACAGTACGACTCGTCCACTGTTTTGCAAGCTGTTTTCAGTTGTATTTATGTTTTCTACTATTTCCGTTGTTATATTTCTAAGTGTCTATAATTTATTTTCATTTGCTTGTTCTCTTTGGAACTGTTTCTGTAACATTATATATTTATTCCTACCCCTCATGAATGTACCACACTGACTTTACTTATATTTTTGCTTCTTTTTGTCATATATTTGTCATCAGGTTAACATATCACAAAAAGCACAAATATTTCTAGAATCTAGAATCATTTTGTAAGATATTTTTCAAATTTCCTCCTTCCTTAGGAAATTAATGTTTTTTTTATCACCCTATATTATCATCCTGGTGGATTTTAGTCATAGCTTAGTCGTTGCTTGGCCAGGACAAATATAGACAACAACACAACAACCATTCCCTACAACATTGCCATCTAACACACCCCGAGACTCAAACTCATAAGAAATAACAATGGGACAACATTTAACAGAAAGGAACCAACACCCTCAGCTAAAATCAAGAAACAAGCTTGCAGAGAAAGGTTTTGCATCTTAATTACAATATTGAAACTACACCATTAAATTCTTATAAGGAAAATGAGTTGGAATTTTTCAGCTGAACACACATTACGATATTCTACATTTAAATAAATTAAGAAACAAATTTTTTAAATTTTGTGGGTTGGCTCCTTTCTGTTTAATGCCGTCCAATGATGCCTCTATACATTCATACCCTAGGCTCGAAACTGGGACCCCATAGTTTCAAACCCAAACTACCTTGGAGGTAGTCTTCAATCTTCTCAAATCTAAGAGGCCTTTTATTGCAGTTGCTACCATTATAAATGAAATAATGAAGAGATAAACACATCACACATAGGTATTAGACAACGCCCAAAGCCTAAGCTATCCGGGAGGGGATTACGCATTTGAAAAAACGCAGACAACACCCATTGTCCTCTGGCGAACTGGGGATTGAACTCAGTACACAGTAGACAGAGTGTTCAAGTGTGCTCACTACCACCATACTTTAACCCGCTGCGCTACCATGCCAGTTAAGATGTAGTACTTTTTGTTTTTTAGCATGTCAGTGGTAATATTTGAAAACATTTTTCTGCCATATAGTCTCTGTTTTTTCTCTTAACCCAAAGTTCACTTCTAAAACTGACCCTAGAATTTCTTCACTAGAGTACATGGCTGCCTCTAATATTTTTGAAGCCTCGTATTTGTTGAGGTATGCTGGATCTAGGCATTGGAAGAGTTGTAGCCTTTGATCTCCATTTCCTCTATAGATCCGCCACAGCTGCCAACTGTCGAATGTCACTTTTGACATCGGAATTGGAATCAGCGAACAAAAAAACTCCTCTGGTATATATTCTGAGACATTTTATAAAAAATATGGGGATACAATGTTATCGACAAGATCCCGGAAAATCGACTTTGCACCCCCTGTATATGGAAACTTGTCCATTTCCCGAACTTGTTCCCGACCAGGAGCTCGAAAGGAATGACATATATCGATTGCAGCAAATTTCACCGAGGGCCACTTCCCATAAGAAATGAGCACCCACTTTGCACCCCCGATATCTGGAAAACTGTCCATTTTCTGACCCTGTGCCCATGAGAACTTTTGATCCGGAGATCGAGGGGAATAACATATATCAAATCCAGCTGATTTCACCGGGGGCCACTTTCCATAAGAAATGAGCGGGATCCTTTCACATTTCTCTTTATTTTGGAATTTTGCAAAGAAACATGCGATGTTGCTATGATGACCGCAACAAATTTTGTATTGTGACAAAAATGTATGACATGTTGCAAACAGCTCCCATTGTAAACATAGTAACAGACACACTAGTTTGAAACGTTTTCGAAAATATGCCTTAAAGTGCTTCTTGGATAAGATGTTAAAACGGACAAAACATCTGACTTCTTAGTATGGTTATTTTTTAATTTGTTATTAAGTTGAGTAATTATGTGGTTTAGATTCTTTTTTAAGGTGCCGTTGCCACATATCGTTATTAAATAAAATTAATATATTTTAGGAACAGCATCATTTTTATCTATATATTTATGTACCATTAGCTACTTCTCTAATCTCAGAATAAGTACAATTAGAATTAAAATTTGGTTTGGGAAAAATGCGCTCACAATTACTGTCAATTTAATAAATAATATTGATCCATCACCCATAAACTACTGCCATTGTAGAATTGTCAAAATTTATAAAGCTATTGTCATTTTGCTGACATCGGTTGAAATTAACTAATCACTATAAATATACAACATTTCTAATAACTCTGTAATTAAGAAACTCTTAAGACACTGACACCAACACTTTCTTCATACGTACTAGTGCAAGAAACAAAATCAAATGTCAGTGATTATAAAACTGCCTCTCTAATATTGCTGAGTGCCAACTATATTTATTTAGAATATAACTAAATTTGTATTTCATGATATCATTAGTTCATTTGCATCAATATCATCACTCCATTTCTAATTTAATTTGTTAAACGCATACTCAACGTCACCATCCAAATATGACGATTACTCCTTTTCACACTTTACGTCTTCATAAACTGAAACATAAAATATGTTTGCAAGGTCTGGTTGTATATTATATTAGTAAGGTAAATCCTGTAATAGGTGTTGAAAATTACGTACATAGTGAGGAATCTTTGTAGGTATTTTTTATCTTTATATAATATCCTCATAAAGTCTGCCCATGTTTTTACTGATTTTTAGAGAAACTCTATAAGTTTCTCACTTCATGGAATTCTATTGATGAATGAGTGAGTTTTATGACTCTGCCATCAGTAGAACCCTACAAAGTAAAACACATTATGGCAGTGCATAATTTTTGACAAATAATTATGCCATGCATTCTAATATAAGTGAAAAATATTCTTCCCTCATAAAATTAATTAGGTGCGATTCAATTAAATACTAGGCTACCAGCTTTACTTTTAATTATGTTTGTATATAACTTAACATTTTTAAGTAGTAGTACTGCTTCTTTATGTTTAAAGCAAGACTTTTATCTGCAGTATAGGTGATTTTGTTTATTGAACCAAATATTAAAGTGATTTCATTAATATTAGAAAGATTAGTTTATTTGTACATAAATAATATATACCCAAATCCCTTATTCGTTAAGATAAATATTTTGTGATCTAAAGAGTACATCTTATTTGGATTTTATACATATATATACATATTTATTTATTTTTTAGTGATATTTGCGAAGGGGTGTATAAAACCACCTGGCGCTCATTAAAATCGTTTAAATATTATAATGTGCTGATTGACCGACTGTTTTATTGATTGTGTGGTTTTAATTTAACTGTTAATTCTATCATCTTATCAACCATAGCAGTGTTGGACTCATTTCTAGATTACAATATAGAAAAATATTCTGTACTTCTAGGATAGAGAAAGAAAAAAGTGGTCAAAATTTGGCTCTTTGTCTAAATGTTTTTAAAATTGGATCACTGTATGTGAAATTTAGAGGTATGTGTTTTTAAGGGTGCACATTTTAAAATGTCTTTTCTGCATCATGAAGATTTCTGATTACATAGTGTGTTGCTTTAGAGGGTAAAGAAAATGCATTTTTTTAAGTTATAAACTAATTTTATTCACATATATTTGACTGCTAGTACTAGTTGAAAGCTTCCTTTTCTTCACTACTGTCGCTTATGTCCTATGAATCACCTCCGTCAAGGTTATTTTCAGCATAAGTGGGAATTTTTTTCAATTACTGTGGTATTGTCGTATCCTGGAAACGTTTGCTATAAAAGCAACTTGTAGATATTCCTATTCGACTCATTTCCTGTTCATTCTCTGTCTCAAAAAAATCGATAAGCTAATCTGCCAAATGTTGCGCTCTTTTGTTGCGGAATTAAAACATAAAAAGCTGCTGTAGGATTCTAAAAAACATTAAATTAAGTTGCTAAAAAAATAAAATAAAGGTGGTAATGAGGGTAAGCACAATGTCCACATATTTGTATTATAACAGAAACTGTGCAGTAATGCACAGGAACTGAACTGAATACTACTGTATTAAAAGTTCTATTTGAATACGAAGTTGCAGAGCTTGAAGTGCCATCAGATATAATATATATTTTCAAAAGTGGACAGTTCGGGAGATAATTGTTTATACCGTGTGATCAAAGCTATTAGGGCTACATTTAAACATAAAGAAGTTAGTGACGATCTATGGGGAATTTTAGTAAACTTTAATAAAAGTTGAAATATGACACAAAAATCAGCTTTAGAAATAGAAGCAGCGGCTTCAAAATAAAATTTTAAGCTTTGTGTTGCAATCACAAAGTACTTACGTTATAGGTCTTTTGGTAAAAATTACAAATCAAAATCACATTTAATAAAGGCACACTTACTTCTTGAACCTTGCAAGCAGAATAAGATACAAGCTGCATCTTGAAATTACCTGAATTTGAGGGACGATAATAGGGTGTGTGCACTTTTCATAGTACGTCACTTTCTATGTAAATAAAGAAGCAGTGTGTACTAGAGATGGTGCGAACGGTAATTTTTTTAATCACATCGATCACTACGGTGATCGTTCACCAATCGCTTTTAGCGATTGCTCAGTTGAAAGAAGTGGTGATAAGTAGCAGTGATGGTGAACGCCGTCACATCTCTGTTGTGTACTATGCTGGTGCTATATACAATTATTATAACCAATTATTCGCAGAAAGTGATAGACTTATATTAATTCTGCTTTCTTTTAAGGTTATGTTGTTAGTATACATATTCACAAATAAGCCAAATTATTAGATACAATATAATAATGTGTAATAATATGAAAACCAAATTATAAATTTAAGAATTATATTGGGCTACTGTAGCTATATTTATAGAAACACGACTAATTGTAGTCAGAAATCTTGTAAACAAGTTATTACTTGTTTACAAGATTTTACAAGACGACGTTACCAGGATCTTTACTCAATAATGTTGAGTTTTCGAAATCATTCAAATATTTGAATTTTAGGTCGATTTGTTTATTAAATATTTATTTGAATCTAATGATATAATATAATTAATATGAATGCTTTAGGCTTTCATATTTATGTATTACTTCATATTAATACTTCATTTAAAGTGAATTGTTATAATTATATTGCACACACCCTATTGGTTCTTGGAAGAAAGGCATTGATATTCTGGAAAAAAAGATATTCACTATGCCTTAATGCATCTGTACAATATACATTGAATTGTGGTCACTTTTTCGTTTTTTTTTTGGACCACTGCGTAGTGTAGTGAGGAAGAAATATATTCAGTTACTCAGGATTTACACTGGACATAGAAGCATCTTGAATCTTCTTCTATGTACTTTTCCTCGTATCCATTTAAGACATGTTCTTTCTGTTTCAAAGAAAAAAATGTGATACTTCAACGTGCAGTGTACATGACAAAGCAGCATATTTTTCCTCTGTCCCAGTATATTTGTCATGCATATTAATCCCAATAACAAAGTTCGGTTTGTAATTAAACCATTTTAATTTCATCTTATATCGTTCTAAATTATAACGTCATCACCAACTTTAAAAACCACGCATTTTGTTTTCATTTGGGAGAATGGCATAATACACTATAAGTATTTGTATAACATAATCTCAAGCAACATGGTGATAGAATAAACAATATAAAATGATCTAACTGCTGACCACACAGTCAACAGAATAGTGAACAAATTAAGAATATAGATATATCCCATCATGCAGTTGGTAGGGTATATATTTCCTGTTTATAATTTGCAATTATATATTATATGGCTTGTTATACTTGAGAGCTTAGAAAATTATCATGAAATTTTATGAAAAAAGTATATGCAACAGTGATTTCTTAAAAGGGCAATTGTATTTTAAGGTGGCCATTCCCTAGAAAGAGACATCCGATAGGGAAATATTAACTATTTTTGGCCATAACTTTTTTTTATTAGTACGTATATTTTAAAAAATTATAAGACTACCTAAGTAGAACCATACCAAGACTATTACTATGAATTTTCACTCAATAATATCAGTGGGTTGCAAAATAGCTCGATTTAAATTTAAAAATTATGTTAATCTTCCTATTTCGAAGTTTTCAATCTAGCTATTTTGCAAACCACTGAAATTATTTAGTGAAAATTCATAGCAACAGTCTCGTTATGGTTCTACTTAGGTACTCTTATAGTTTTTTTAAATATACGTACTAAGAAAAAAAAGTTATGGCCAAAAATAATAAATATTTCCCTATCGGATGTCTCTTTCTAGGGAATGGCCACCTTAACATAAATCTATTGGTCAAATATACAGAAATGCATTCATATTTTTAATTGTCATTTGTCAAGTAGTTTAAAATGTAACATAATTCCCAGGGTAAATCATTAAGTGTCAAAAAGTATTGAGATGTAGGCATTATTTTAGTTTATAAAACTACCTGCAAATAATTTAAGGAAGGGTAAATCCTGACATTTTCCTGTAAATGTCAAAAATGTCCGGTACTTCAACAGTAACACATATATTATATTTTGTGAACATCAGGAACAAATTTCAAATCAAATTTTATTTCATTATCATTATGATGTATTTAGTATCTCTGAACATTTATTATACGTTTCAAATATATTAAGTCCTCTCTTTGATTGGGGATATTTCAAGAATAAATGATAGACAAATTATATGTTCATTTAACGTGTTGCACGATGTCTCGCACCTAAAAGTGTGTAAACTAGAACAAGGTTATAAAATAGAAACTTACAATGAAAACTAAAAACAGTTAACATTTCGGATAAATACTCGAAATCTAGGTCATTAGCGGTAATTCATATACATGGTTTATCAGATAAATACGAAGAATTGGGAATAGATTTTGTGTACGAATGGTTTTTCAAATGGGCACCACGCTAAGATTGGTTTTATCGAAAACCGAACCTCTAAATATTATTAAAAATTCTAAAAATTGCATTTATAGTTTTCCTTGTGAGTGGGGAAAACATTACGTCATCTAGACCTTTTAACGTAAGATTTAGTGAACATAGAAATTATGCTAGAGGGGGGAATTTGAAAATTCCAAATTTGTGAACATGCTTGAGAGAACAATCACAGGATTCAATGTGACTCCTCAAAGATTTTGGAAAAAGAATGTAACAGAACTAAAAGAAAACTTAAGGAATCCGCGATTATTTTATTAAACGGGAATAGATGCGCCTCAAATTACTCGATAGATTTTTGTACTAGTTGGTTGTCCATCCTTAGAGATGAAGTAAGTAAGAATAAGATAAATATAATTTAATGTCTCACATGATTATGGAAACAAACTGTCATGTTTGACGACCTAACAGTTTTGAAAACAGGAAGAGTATTTTCAAATTTTATTTTATAACCTTGCTCTAGTTTATATATTTTTAGGTAAAAGACATTTTGTAACCATCAAATTTTCACAAACCAACCTCTGTCGGATCGATTTGACACAGAGGTATTTTCCATTAAATTTTTAAATATTTTTCAGTGGCAAAATACCCAATAATCAGCAAGAAAGTAACTAAGCAGATCCTTAAAACTGTTCATCATATATTATTCATATTTCAGTGAGTAGTTATTTACAAGACACATGGTGAACATAATTTTTACAATGTTTTCTACTCATCTCTTTTTGGAGATATTCAATTAATATGAGAGCTCAGTACATTTGCGTCATATAGATATGCTAGTTCTTTTTGCCTGTAAGGTATACTCTACTTAATTCTGTTACAAGGAATTACCTATGTCAGATTAAATATATTATAGTTGCAAAACAAAATATTTCATTATTCCTAAAAGGATGGGTGACACTGGGACACCCTGTATGATAATAAAATCTTTCTATATTTAATTTATAAATAAATGTTAAAATTTGATAAATGAAACTAAAACTAATACATTTCTGAAGTTTTTTACTCAGTAAATTTGATCAATAGTGTTGCTTAAAGATACTGAACAATAGCAACCCAATAGTTTTTGTATAATTCGCAGTCCTTCATGCCTCTTGTAAATTTCAAATATTTCAGAAGAATGTAAAAAAATGATAAAGTTAATATAATTTTTATTGGCTATTTTTTCTCTTCCGAGTAACGAATACATTTTATAAAAAGTAATACTATAGTTGATAGTTGTTTTCCTTTACATCTGAGCTAAACTTAGGTTATTTTTCTCTTAAATTGATTAGAAGGTCACATGAATGTCATATCAAACAAAGAAAGAATGAACTTAAATTAGCCAAAACACAAGGTAAAGCCAGTCAGTTGTCCAAACTGCATTAGGTTAGCGTTATTTAAAATCATCATCATTAATTATTTTATTCATCATCCCTGTTGACATTGTAGATAAGCATACTTTTGTATATGTTTGAAGCTTACAATTAAATTGAAAATAAAATCCGAAAAACATGTTCTGCATGCTGTTTTATTCTCCTACCATTTTTCATATCCTAATTAACAGTAAAAAAGGTCAATGTCTCTTATTTTCTGTAACTTCTTCAACATTTTTCCATTTTAATACATATTACGGACCATACATATGTCGGAGATGGCAGGGGCTAGGGACGTTTTAAACAGTCACATTAATAACAAAGTAACATGATTTATAATTTATCTAAACAGATAATTGTGTAACGTTAAGTTTCTTTAGTTGAAATAAAACGACTCAATTAAATTTACAGAATAAGACACAAACAATGGTAGATCAATTGACATCAGGGTGCAGGTAAACTATACAAAAAACTTTCGTCAGAATAAGTAAAATAACTGAAAGTCCATATGACAGATAGTAAAATACAAGGCAAAATTGTACATATGAATCCGTATACAGTAAATAATGAAACTAAACTAAAAGCGGTCTAGCCAGAGCATTATAAACAGATAATTATTACGATAACATAATTAAGTTCAACTAAATTACATGTAGCCACACAAAAAGAAAATAATACAAACTTTACGTAAAGTTAATGACAAAAAAATAGCCCGACAATTTGTAATTTCGACATAAACTTGTTCATTAGTTGAACACTGCGTTTTTATGCCCAAAACACACGGGAGATGTCTAAAAGACGGGACGGTAAACTTCAAACTAAATTACTCACGCACTGTAGTCTTCTCATGGGGTACGAGAAGTCTTAATCGGACGGTAACACTGGATACAATAGAAAATATTACTGGCCAAACGTGGAATGAAGTAATGAAGCCATCAATAATTCTGCATAGTTGCAAGCGGCTTCAAACAGCAACATTTTCATCACGAAAAGCGTACATAATAGAAAAGTCTAATTACAGTTGATTCGACAAAAACATTGCCTTGCTGTACCTATGGGCAATGGTCACAATCAACACATAACGTAAAACAAAACATAACTACTTTACTGATTCCATTAGCAGTTATTAATCACTATATACAGATATTTACAAATATTTGGCGGCTTTAATTCTTACAGCCTACACGGCCAAACCGCCAGCTACGCCATCTTCTCAGTGTCTCAATACAACCACAGCTCGAATTCTATCACCACGCTTAATTAATTCGGGGAGGATAAAATTCACCTGCTCCCGTTACTCGTGGTGTCTTAGCCCAAGGCCAAAACTCAACTGCCGTCTTAAATCAAAAATCTACCTCTTCGAAACAAACAAGCACTCTTATCTCTGTACCGCGTTATAGGTCAAACGGTCTTTATACCTGCGTACACATTAAAGTTTTACGATCGTACAAAACAATTTTACCAATGCATAGATTTTAAACATATTTCTATTTAAGTTAATGTACTGAGTGTTATTTCAAAACTTGACCGTTAGAATTGTCAAATAATCCTATTGTTGAAAATGCAAACAATACCACAAAATACTGAAGCTAGCGGTCCGATCACCGCCAGTCCCGCTATTTCAACCACTCTATATCTAAAAAGGTTATACTTAGACTAAATCTGGCGGTAGCTTATTAAACATTTTAATGCCTGCATGGTATGGAGGTTTTTCAAATAAAGTTGTATTATGATATCTACTTTTTAATAGGTGACCTTGTCTGGTATTGTATGAGTGATTGTCTGAATTTGTTTCGAACATGTTTAAATTTTTCTTGACAAATTTAATGGTGTTTAATATATATATGCTGTGGATGGTTAGGATTTTATAATTTTTGAAATAAGGTCTACAGGAATCTCTTGGTGCAACATCAAATAATAACCTGACAAGCCTTTTCTGCAGGATGAACACACGATTTATACTTGAGGCGGCACCCCAAGCCACAATGTTATATGATAAATGTGAATAAGCAAGTGCATAATACACATTTAATAATGATTTGTTATTAAAGCTCTACAGGAATCTCTTGGTGCAATATCAAATAATAACCTGACAAGCCTTTTCTGCAAGATGACCACACGATATATACTTGAGGCGGCACCCCAAGCCACAATGTTATATGATAAATGTGAATAAGTAAGTGCATAATAAACATTTAATAATGATTTGATATTAAAGATACCCTTCAACTGCCTTAGAGTACTTTCAGAACGTTATGAACCGCGAGATGCGCAAAAGGCGGAGTTTATTCCGCATAAGTGCATTTTGAAAACATTGACTCGGCTATCTCAAATTTAATAGAATGATTTACTTACATATTGTTGGGATTAGATGAATAACTCCGCGCAAATTTCGCTAGTTACTAAATTAATCTCTAAGGGCCATAGGAATGGAGGTCTGTAAACAACGACAGCTCGGGATAACATGCAAATCCTAAAGCTGATGTTTTTAGGAAGTTGTGTAATTGTGACGTTCGCCGAAATTAGGTCTCTGCGCATACCAAGGTCAAAGCTCATGAGATTTTGAAACACCTCTAATATGCGAAGTATGCATGGTTCATCTTTTTGCAAATATTTTGAATTTGCTCTTCCCAGCAAAGGGTCTTATCTATTACAGTTCCCAAGAACTTAACTATTGGTGAAAAGTTTTGAGTAGGTATTACCTTGACAAGATCTTCCAAAGGTGATCTTCTTTGTGAGAAGTACACACATTCAGTTTTACCAATATTCAAGATTAGTGTATTGCTGTGACACCAGTTTTGATATAAAAGTAGGATGTTATCTACTTGACCTTGTAGTTCTACTGGGTTCTACCATGCAGAGAGCAGCATCGAAGTGTCATCGACAAACATAACAACTAATCCCTCCTGTATAATAGCAGGTAGATCATTGACAAATAGCAAAAATAGTAATGGTCCCAACACAGAACCTTGAGAAACTCTGTGAGTGACATTATAATTTTCTGATATTGTGCCATATATTTTTACATGTAATTTTCTGTCGGTCAAGAATGATTTAATAACAAGGTCCCAAGACTTGACGCACCTTGATTTTCATGTCTGGGGTCGAATGAAAAACCAGTTTTTTAAGTTGAAGTAGTCGACCGTGATCACATTGTAAGAAGAATTAATGTAACAGGTGACAGAGTTAGGCATCACTACTACCCAAATACGAAAGAGGGCACAAAATGCATTAGAAATGGAAGTTCCCTTTTTTTGAAAACAAAATGAATTAATTATCAGTTTTAGTTAGAACTGAAAACAAAAGTAATAAAATGATTAATACTTATTTCATTTGCTTTACTTATTAAAAGTGTGATGTATACAAATATACAAATAGGTTTCCATTTTAGTTTAATAATAATAATAATAATAGTAAATTTATTCCATAGTACCAAAAACAGGTGTAAAATAAGTCAGGTTACAAAAACAGTGCATAATGCAGGTATAAATAGAAGAGTGATTTTACAAGCTCATCTTATTAAGATGCGACAATACAATAAGATGTTAAAACAACATAAATTAAAAGTTTGGTACGGCTTCTTGTTGTATATGGATGCACAGCTTCATACCTGGTAATAAGTTCATAGTAATTATCTTTCACAAAACAAACACATTCATATATATATATATATATATATATATATAGACATGGCAAGGTAAGTATCTTCTTGTGTTTAAATATTCCGCTACATGTCTCCCTTCTCTTTAGATGAAATATACTTCTCAGGCATGACTTTTGGAGCCTGAAGATTCTAGTAGCCTCAGATGAATTTCCCCAAAAAATTGTGCCATATTTAATTCTGGAATTTACATATGCATAATAGGCACTTAGTGCAGATTCTTCATTGATTTCATTAGATATGATACGCAGTGTATAGATGAAAGAACTTATTTTACCAGCAAGGTAGTGGATATGTGGCATTTCCAATTTAACCCGGAGTCTATCTCTACACTAAGAAATTTTACATCATTTGTAGATGTGAGGCTTTGGTTGTTGTAGGACATTATTAGCAGATCTTGCCTTAGACTAAATTTTATTAAGTTTGTTTTTCCGATATTCAGTTTTAAATTATTCCGTGTATACCATTCTTCCGTTTTTTCTAGGGCGTTAGTTAGTTCTATTTCAGCTCTTTTGATTTAGTTCTTATTATGAGTGAGTTGTCGTCTGTGAATAGATTTAACATGTGATTAGTTATTTTTGGGTAAATCGTTTATGTAAAGTAGAAATAAAATTGGTCCAAGTATAGACCCTTGTGGTACTCCTTTCTTCGTCATCACCCAGATAGATTGTATTATTTCCCCCGCTTCCATTGTCGTCTACTACGTAGGTATGACTTTAAAATATCAAGTATGTTTCCCCTGAAATCCATTATAGATAATTTTTCTAGTAATATGTCGTGATCGACACTATCGAATGCTAAATAAAGCAACCACAAAATTTTTTTGACTGATTCCTTCTAAGATTTCACATAGCGATAGATAGATGGCTCTTATTGTAGATCTTCCTTTAATGTAGGCACTTTGTATTTCTGTTATTAGATTATTTCTCTCTGTGAAGTCTAGTATTCTATTTAATAGTGCTTTTTCAAATATTTTAGCTATTATGGATATTACTGCTATAGATTTATAGTTAGTAATGTCTTCTTTGATCCCTCTTTTGTAGATTGGTTTGACGATGGTCTTTTTCAGTTCTTCGGGGAAGATACCTTGTGAGAAGCATAGATTAATAATCCGTGATATTGGTAAGGACAACTCTCTTGAGAAGTATTTTATTAGTTTTGTTGGTATTTCATCTGGTCCAACAGAAGAGGTATCTTTCAGGAAGTGTATTATATTATATATTTCTGTGGGTGTTGTTTCATATAAAAACATGGTGTTATGACATTCATGAACATGTTGCGAGGTTCTTGTCGAATTTGTATTAACATCAGTGCATGTATTCAAGAAGAATTCGTTTACTTCATTCAAAATTTCGAAGGCAGTTCTATTTGCACCTGCTTTTAGATTTTCTATTTCAAATTAACTATTGCTCTCTTTGCTAGTTATGTCCTTTACCAGATCCCACATCGCTCTCACTTTATTGTTTGAGTTCATTATATAATTTGTATGGGATGTTTTCTTGGCGACATTGATTAAGTTTTTGAGTTCCTTGGAATATTGTTTATATAGTTCCCTGGTGATGTTTCCTCGTAGCAATTTTTATTCCGATTTCTGTTTTGATGTTCCCATCTATCCAGTTTACATTGGCTTGTCGATAGCCACTCCATATTTTTTTAGGATAAACTTCGTCCAAAATTTGTCTGAGTTTTCTTATTAATACCTCCTGTGCATATGTTTGAATCTTCATTTGACAGCATATTAGTCCAATCAACAGACTCCAGTTTTTCTGTAGGCATGTGTTCATTTTTAATAGCTCTCATAGCTTTTACTTTTTTATTCTTCGCTATATAGTCTGCCTCAAAATGTATTTCTTGGCCAAAGTGATCAGATAAACCATTTTTGTTTACTGAACGCTCATAGTCAAGAATATTTATAAATATATTATCTTTTGTTTTTGCTGTATCATTTAGTATATTTATCCTGGTAGGTTCGTTTATAGTAGGTTTGTGGTCGAGAGAGGCCATTCAATCTAAGAAAATTTTTACATTTCTGTCCAAGTTATTTTGTACATCCAAATTAAAGTCTCCACAAACTGTAACAATGATTTCATGTTTTGGTTGTGACTGACAGCAAAATATCTTCTAGGGTGCTGATAAATGTATTAAAGTCTGCTCTTGGTGGATGATATATGCAGATAATAATAGTTTTTGCATTTGGTATTTCTGCAGTACTGCATTCGATTATTGACTAACACTTTTTTGTTTCAGGTGTTCTAGTTCTTTAAACTGTAGGTTATTGCGTAGGAGTATACAACTGCCACCATGTATTGTTGATGGTCTCATATAGCAAGAAGCCATAGTAAAGTTTTTTATTTTGTAGTTTTGTACGTTTTTTATTATACAGTACTCTGTAAAAGTTAGAGCATTAAAATAGAAATTTGTATTATCTAAATTTAATGAACTATAATTTTGCCATAACATGAAATAGCATTGAAAAGAGTATGCAATAGAGAAGTTTTTAAAACCATTTGAATATCTTGAGGTAGTGCCATTTGTAAGGAAATTTTGCTTAAAATAGAGAATTAAATTCGAACCTAAGACACCAGAATATACCCTAATTGAGAAGATAAAACAACTACAATAAGAAGTCAATCCTAATTAATATTATTGTTTTTTTTTTAATATCCTATATAGGATAGATACTATATAGTATATGAACATAATGATTGTTCACAATCTAGAATAATAATTTCGTTAATATTGTATTACTTTACGGGCAGAAGGACTTCGGTCGATAGCCCTTTGGATTTTTCCAATAAAGAACATATTTATTTATTTTATTTATTAAATTCGAACCTGCGTATTCTCTTATTTTTGTACTAATACTTCGGCATTTTTTTTTGTACTGTTTCGACAAAGTGCATATTAAGAATATTTTTTTTAAATATTTAAGAAATCTGAAAGTATTTACTACCATAAAAAATTATATGAATTAGTTACAACTCAACTATTTCGCAAAAATATATAAAAAGGCCGATATCTCAGAAATGGTGAGACCACATAAGGGTAAATATGGTCGTATAGGTTCCAAATTACTCCAACTATCACTCAGTGAAAACTTTCTATTGATGTATCAAACACCCTGTATATTAATATCAAGCTTTTTATGACCCGATAAAAATAGATATAACAATGTCAGTAAGGGTGATCGTACACGAGCCACATTTTACAGTGGGACCGACCACAAAATTGCTGTTATTTCCTGAGAACTACGGTCCATCATAAGAGAAAATGTACCCTCCATACCTAGGAATCCACAGAAGTTAAAACGAGCATCTGCTATCCACCTGGCGGTCAATCCCCATCAAGTAGCCACATCGACATGTGTGCCAGAAAAGTTGTACACGAACCATACTTTTTCTCATAATTGTGTCATGTTTAATCTTAGATTTTAAAATTCCAATTGGTTCGTCAAATGGACTAATTAACATTCTAAAATAATTTATAAACATGTTTTCATCTTTCAAATAATTGTAAAAAATCTCTTCTTGACGTTGAAGTAACGGAAGTAGATGTATCCAGACCAATCATACTTTCCTATGCCTTCTTTTTCTCCTCAAAAAAAGAACTAGCTGTGCTTCTTCTTCGGGATACATATTAATACTGACATTCTTATCTTGTTTTAAAGTTTTCATCATCATCCTGAAGGATAATATTTTTGGCTTCTAAATTTTCAACCACTCCAGTACCTTCTGTGTAGTTTTCATTATCTTCTTCTTCGTCTTAATAATAGAAAATATCGAGCTCTTCAATATGTGTGCAATTTTTTCTTTTACAATGCTTGCATAATATGGGGCAAAATATGCCCGATTTTTTTACATGAACAGTTCTTAATATTGCAGCCGTTGTCATAATCACACCCCTATTTTAGTATAAATTCGAATTATTAAACTGTTGAAAGAAAAATTATTTTATTTTATTCACACATTGTGATAAATATGGGGAGCACATTAGGACCATTACTCTTCTTGATATTCATTAATGATATTCACACACTTAGTAGTGAAAAAATCTCCCTAATCAACTATGCAGATGACACGAATATAATCATAAAAAATCATGAATCATTTATTGACTTAGTTACTGATGGTACACGCATTATGCAGGATATGGAAACCTGGTGCAATGAAAACGAACAAATATTAAATCAGAATAAGACTAATGCAGTATTTTTCAAAACTATAATCAGAGGATTGATACTCCTAATATTATTCTTAATTCTCATAAAATTGTTTTCTCAAAACATATGAAATGCCTAGGTATATACATAGACGAAACATTACGCTATAATGAACATGTCAAATATATAAATTCAAAATTAAGTCGAACCTGCTATGGACTGAGAATACTTGCCAAGTACGCTAATGACAATATAGCCAGAACATTTTATTATTCGAATTTTTATTCACATATTCGTTATGGGATAATTCTGTGAGGTGATAGTACTAATAGCAATAGCACATTTAAAATTCAAAAAAGAGCAGTTCGTATACTAAGAAAATTGCCGCCTAGAGAGTCATGCCGAGGACATTTTAGGAACCTTGGCTTTCTAACCCTTAGTGGCTTATACATATACAGTGGCGTAGCTGAAAATCTCGGGGCCCCCCCGCAAAATGTATGGTCGGGGCCCCACAAAATAAAAAACTCACTTAAATTATAAAGTTTTTCGGCAGCGGCGTACATTCTCTTTAGCAAAGTCTTCGATGATGTGATCAGTATCTAACTTCTTTGCTCTCTCTTTCTTAATACTTAATACACATATAATGCTGACAGTCTTTCTTGTATCATTGAATTACGTACAAACGTCTTAATAAGCTTTAATTTTGAAAATCAGCTTTCAGCTGTAGCAACAGTAACTGGTAGTGTTAAGAATAATTTTATGGCAATGAAAACATTTGGAACACTTAAAAGTAAAGTTTTATGATGTTTTATAGGGAATATAGCAAAACAAAAGACTGAAGAATCCGCAATTTCTATTATTTGTGTGCTCAAAACATTTCTTAGTAACAGAAGTTCGCGGGGAATATCTGCCGATAAATCTTCAGAATAATTTTCAGCAAGATTGCTAGCTTCCAAATAAAGCTGATCGTCATTCAACTTTGATAATGTTTTGGGATTCAAGCAGGAAAATCTCTTTACCACTTCGCTCATCCCAGAAAATCCGGCCAACAATCTGTTGAATGACAATATCAAGGTTGGCATAAAATACCTCTGCTTTAAAAGATGTTTCGGAATCCGTAAGTCGTTCATCTTCTACTAATTCATCAAAAAACTTTTTAACACTCCTTTTTCTCTATTTTTGAAATTCTTGTTCTATACTCCATTTATTTGACAAATCCGAGGCCTTTATTAAAATTAATTATATACGAAATAACTTTTTTATCAACCATTATTATATCAAAATATTTATATATAATATTGACTATTAAATATTGATGTTTAAGATGAATGTAATTTTCAATTTCAATGATACTTTTGCGTCATAAATTTCTAGACTCGGGGGCCCTCAAGAGCAGGGGGCCCCCCGCACCGCGAGCCCTGCGGGTAAATAATGGGATTGAATAGCAATATTGGTATAGCCTCCTTATTTGTTTCTTTTTTTATTTTTTATTTTATTATTGCTGTAAGTATTTTAAACTACAAATAGTAAGTTTTAATTGTAATAACTGTATAGTAATTTTAAGATTTTTTTCTTTTATTGCGATATTTTAACTTGTATACAGTACCTATAAGTAATTAGTAATATAAGTACATGATATTTTTTCTTTATTCTGTTGACTGGCTTATACAACTGTAACTGTAATGTCTGTATTAAGTGCAATAAATTATTATTATTATTATTATTAATGTGACATTGCTCAATCTCAATTATTTATAACCCTGTATTCAAAATTAATATCGATCTATTATTGAGAAAGATCAAAATTTTTAAAAGTATCAAAAACATGCATAGGGAAGTGGGGCACATTGGGATGTTTCAAATTCCGCCTAAAAATCTAATGTTCAGTGAGAGTGATGCAGATGGCGTTATTAGTTACTGTCATAAGTTTAAATCGAGTGCGTTATAACATTATAGTGAATATAGGGAAATATTTGTTTTTTAAGCAATCGTAAGTATTTTTCAACTTATATTAGTGGTGGCGCTGAAAGGTATGTTTAATTAAGGTTCTCTTAGGCAAATAAGATGCTGGATACCTAACCTATAAATAACTGATTTTCCTATTTTTATATATACCTGCTCCGTGGGGCACATTTGGACAAAATGTGAGGGGCACATGTGGACATGTCCGAATGTGCCCCACTTTCTTTTGGAAACTTGCTGCTTTTAGTATTTATTTATTTTTTTCAATTCTCTTCAGGAAATGGTGAGATATTATAAAAAGAATACGAACCAAGCTAGCATAAGCGAAGCTGCTTTGAATGATATCTTGCAAAACAAGAGACCAATTCGTGAGGCGGCCTTACATTTTGGAATAAAAAAATCTGCATTGCACACGCGGCTTAAGAAAAAGCTTTCTAAAACAAATTTTGAGGATTCTGGAAATGAAAGCGATTCTGATGACCACAAACGTTTTTCTAAATATGGATCCAGACAAATTTTTTCAGTTGGAGATGAACAAAAACTTGTAGATTATTTGAAAACTTCTTTTGACATTAATTATGGCCTTTCATTTCAGTCCTGTAGGACATTAGCTTATGAATTGGCTTGCGAGTTGAAAGTTTCATATCCACCTTCATGGGATACAAATAAAAGAGCCGGAAAAGAATGGATGCTATCATTTATCAAAAGACATAAAGATTTGATTTATCGAAAGCCGGAAAATACAAGTTTAGCAAGAGCTACCTCGTTCAACAAACATAACGTGGGCCAATTCTTCGATAATTATATTTTAGTCCAAAAGAAATATAAATTTACTCGATAGAATTCTTAACACAGACAAATCTGGCAAAAATACACTTTTACAGGCACCTAAAGTAATTGCACCTAAAGGGAAAAAACAAGTAGGACAAATAGTCTCGGGAGAACGAGGCACGTTAGTTACATTTTGCGCTACAGTAATTGCATCAGGAAATACAGTACCTCCTCTATAAATTTTTCCTCGTACTAGGATCAAAGATGCCTATTTAACGGGTAGTGTAACAGGGTCTATCGCTTATGGTTCAAAAACGGGTTGGATGACGACGGAAACATTCCTGAAACTTTTGAAACATATACAGGGACATACAAAAAGCTGTATCGAAAATCCTATATTATTATTGCTTGACAATCATGAAACCCACACTGACTTAGCTGTTATACATTTTTGTAGAGAATATAGAATTGTCCTACTGACTTTCCCACCTCGTTGTACGCATAGGATGCAACCTTTGGACATTGGACTTTTCGGACCTTTCACGAATCGCCTGAAAACTGCATTTAACGATTTTATGGTGATGAACCCAGGACAGCAAATAAGAATTGATAATATTGCTAGTTTGTCAGCTACTCCGTATCTTTTGTTATTCACGCCGACCAATATAACAAATGCTTTCAAACAATTCGGAATTTGACCTATAAATAGATTAGCTTTTGACGAAAAAGACTTTGGTGCAGCTTATGTTACCGACCGCCCTAAGCCTCAATCAGAATTGCCCTCTACATCCAAATTACAAATACAGTCCCAAGAAGGCAAAGCTTCATGTTCTGTTATTGCATGCCAATCAGAATCTCAAGCAGATATACCCTCCAGTTCCAATGATGTAAGAGAACAATCTGGATGTCAAGCATGGCAAATCAAAAAGAAATCAATAGGTTCATGTGCCATCAACATTATCTCTGATATTACAAAAAAACACAATGAGATAACTGATAACTGTGCCGACAAATATGAAATAGTTGCCTCGATATCTTGTTGGATTGTGTCATGGTTATTGTCAAGACAAAAACAAAATCAAAGTCATGTATTAGTCCATTCCATGTTAGACCCTTGCCGAAAGCTCCACCTAGAAAAAGTAAAGAGAACCCCAGACAGGGAAAGTCACGAATATTTACCAGCACTCCAGAAAAAGTCAGATTAGAAGAACTAGAACAAAAAATACTCGAGAATCTGAATAAAAAAAAAAGAATACGAAACGCAAAATTGACTGCAAAGTCAGAACTCAAACAGCATCAATAAAAAATGCTAAACCTTCGGTCAATTCTTCAAAATAAAATCTAGTCATCGGCGAAGAAGAAAAAAAATATCAAACGCACTAAATCAATTTCATCTGATTCTAAGTATCCGGACTCTGCCAAATTTGATGATGATTCAGATATGGACGTGGATGAGACTTACTGAGGATCATGATGAAATTATAAAATTATTAGATGACGAAATACTCAAAGAAGTAGATTTTTTACTAGTGCAATTTCCAACTAAAAAGACGATACGATTTTGTGTTGGGTGTTGGGTTAGCCCAACACAAAATCGTATCGTCTTTCTCGAAACTGATGAATCATGTAATGAATATTTGGTAAAGTTTTATAGGAAGAAGGGTCAGAGGGGATTCAGCTTACCAGATGTAGATGTTGCAAGAATTTCTAGGAACAACAATATCTCGAGATTGCCTAAACCACTAGAAATCAGGGGGACTTCGAGAACCAAACCCATAATACACTTTCAAGTCAAATTCATTACATACAATATGATTTAGGAAGTGAGAATAATAATATTACTTTTTATTTTACATTCACCAAAAGTTGTTTTTCTGTATGAATAAACAATTCAATGATTTATTTTTATCAGCAGATGGACTGTTTTAATTCAAAATTAGAGCGCGTCCCAATGTACCCCATTGGAGGGCAGATTTACCCAACCACTGTCCTAAACTACCCCTCTGTGGGGCACTTTCGGACAAATTACAAAAAAATTGAATCACTTGTATCTCAGACACCTCTTCAAGGCAATCAGAATCAGAATTCTCTAATGTAGTTAACAGTTGGACCTCACGTTTGCATAGGATTTTACTACAAAACAAAATTTTTCAGGCATTCAAATCAAGTTTTGTAAAAAAGTGTCCGAATGTGCCCCCCTCTCCCCTACATTATCAAAAAAAGTGAAAATTAACCATAAAATTGCTAATTGTTGAAGCTGGTAGCTACTATCGGTTGAAATTTTCTTTAGACCATCGGAAAGTTAAAAAAAATATTCATTTTTGTAGATGTTTTCTAAGCCGAGTAATCTAATTTGCAACTAAGAGTCTACGAAAGCCGAACGCTGCTGCATCGACAGCGCCTCATGACGTCACAGCGCCCATCTGTCACGGTTGTCTTTCACACTGTATGCTTTTGCGCGCTTATTAATCGATACTTTCACAATGAAGAATTGATCAAACTGGATCGAAAAAAATTGTACTTATAAATAAAGCATTCTAGTTGCATCATAACAAGTTTCAAGTAAATATATTGATTAGAACGATTGTTATCGATAAAAACGTAAAAGTGACATATCTCGGTTACCATTGGTCCTAGAAAAAAACTTCTTGTTTTTAGAGTCATGTTTTTTAAAGTGCAAGTCAATACACTTGGTTGCAAATCTTTAAACTGTAAATTTGCGGAGATACGATTCCCAGCAACGCACAGTGGGACCAAATACCCAAAATATGTAGGCATTATTGTGAAGCTCTAGATGTGCTTCTTTTGTTTAGAAATTATATTTCTTAAAGTATTATAACAAAATAAGCTCAAAATTATCCTTGGATACCCAATTATAATATAGAATTGGCTGAGGCCAACCGCATTGTAGAAATAATTGATACTTAGTTTTTTTCCCTTTATTTTAACATTTGGATCATCATATTTTTCAAATACAGTTAAGTTTCAAATACAATAGAGTGGTATAATGAAAGAAAATCAGAGATATCGCTCTAAAGTAGTGTCGGGTTTATCATTAAATAAAATAACAGGATAATAGTAATATTTTATTTAAACATCATTAATGAGTTTTAATAACGTAGAGATATAATTTACTTATTAAACATTGACTATTAAAAATCTTCCTCACTAGAACTTGTTTCTTGTTCACTTTCTGGTTCAGTTTCTGATTCAATTTCTCTATGATATTCTTTCTGTTCAGAATATATCAGGTGTAGCTGTAGCTGAAAGTAAAAGTGACAGGACCTCCTTTGGTAATGATTTTGATGTTTTTACGGGAAGTTTCCTTAAACCTGTTATCGGAGTATCTGAAGTTATTAGGAGAGCATTGGTCATCATACGAGATACTTTTCTAGAATTATGTGCTCTGTATCTTTTAATATCCTTAAACCTCTCTTCTAGAGCTTCATCAGATAATTGTCCTATAGCAATGAGAGCATGTGATATTATCTGGTGGCCGTGAATAAGAATCTTATGGACTGATATTGGCATATAAAACCACTTATACAGACTTATAAATAATTTTGCAGTGTCAAGTGTAAAAGCATCAAAGGATTCTGAGTTAATTTCATTGAAATTGTATGCAGAATGATGGAAAATCTTTCTATTATCCCTGTGTTTATTCCAGTGGCGGCTCGTCAGGGGAGGCAGGGGAGGCTGAGCCTCCCCTTGGAAGAATCAAGGTGGTTCTTCAAAAGTAATATCTTAAGAAATTTCTGTTAGGTGTATCTCAATTTTCAATATTTTTTATTGTTTATTATTCATTAATTAATTTTCAGTTTATATATAACATTTTTGCATTTTCTTTCCACAAACATACCTATAACGTTACAGTCCGGATAGTCTTTGTATGCATATTTCCCGGTCCGCCGGTCTTTTACTGAATGAACACTGCCGTTCGCTGGAGGCTAATACGAAATAGCTTCCAACTTTACCGCATTTACTTTAACATGAATGACCTTGAATTTCTTTGTGCTGTGTAAAATAGCAACACTTGGAATAGCCAAGTATGAGGCTAGCTTCTAGATCTCAGTTCTTTATAGTGCATGTGCACAGCTCATTCAAGAGTCAGGTGATTCACAAAGAAAACGAACTGATGACTGACAGTTGCGTTTAGCCGGTTATAAGAACAACTTGACGTATAAATACATAAAACATTTGATAGGCGGGCTAGAAATAAGTGCTCTAGGTGAAAATATTCCCAACAACATGTCTTGTTGTCCAGACGTGGTGGATTATTTGTTATTAAATGGATTTACTACTCTTATTTATGACGAAAAGGTAAGAATTAAAAGAAATGCCAGGCCTACACCAGCAATGCTTTCGTTAGTTTGTAGAAGTCGTAAACAAAACAGAGGGTTTTGTGATAACAATTATAAAAAAGTCGAGTGGCTAACGGCATCAACAGTTAGAAACAAATTATATTGTTGGAGATGTTTATTATTTACTAATGATCAATCCTCAATTTGGGGCAGGGCCGGGTTTAATAATTTGCAAAATTTGTCGCGAGGTTTAGAAAGGCACGAAAAATCCCAGGAGCACATTTCATCTTGCATTAAATTCGAAATGTTTGGTAAACAAAATATTGTAAATTTCTTGGATTCTGCACATAAGAGAGAAATAGAACATGTTAACGAAAAGGTCCGTGAGAATAGGGAAATATTAAAGAGGTTAATAGATGCCGCTATATAGTTATCTTCACAAGAAAATTCTTTCCGAGGACGTGACGAAATACGAGAATCGTGCAATAAAGGAAATTTCAAAGAGCTGGTAGATTTTTTAAAAACTTATGACCCAAAATGAGAGAACTTTTTGAATAACGCCACTATTTTTTGAGACAATTCCGGTAAGCTTCTGTAGAATGATCATTTTCAGCACTTAAACGCATAAAAACATTTTTACTAGAAACAAAATGAGTCAAGACCGCCTTTCAAATGTATCGCTTATTTCAATAGAAAAACGTTTTTTGTCAGAATTGAGGAAACACGATTCATTTTATGATGAAATAATCAACCATTTTGCTAGTTCCAAAAATCGCAGGTTACCACTCATTTATAAAAATATTCAGGCTTTAAAGCAGAGATTAATATAGGTAGTTGTTATTTTAGAAAACATATTTATTTGTGTTATTTATTTTTTAGGAAATATTTTTTATAATTCTCCATAATATAGAGTTCCGCGGGTATATATTTTTTTATATAACTTCTTTCTCAAAACTATTTTAATTTCTATTAAAACTTATAATTTTACACGCCTGGCAGTGATAATGAATACAATTTTTTGTTTGTAGAAAAACACTTTAATTTTTTTACCAAAACTATTTTTATTTTTATTAAAAGTTATATAATTTAATTACAAGTGGGATAGTAGGACTCCTTTGGATACCGATACTCGAGTCGTAGGAACGAGAATTTCATGAGAATGATTTTTTCGTCTCATCATATTTTCTATTTCCTTTTCATTCTATTCTTTTATTAGTTCTATTCTCTCAAGTCGTGAATCGGTATCCTGGCGAACAACCCACGGCAAAAAAATGTAACGCGCCGTTGTAATACCTCAGGGGTGGTGGGGAAATGTACAAATTGTAGTCATATTGCACATCAGTTGTCTTTCAGAATATCAAGCCTCCTCTGCAGACAATATCACGAGCCGCCACTGGTTTATTCCTGTTATTTAAGAAGTCAGAGAAGGATTTCTGAAGATATGCCTCACAGTATTTCCATTGTGTGTGGTACCACTTCCTCCAGCCTCGGGTACATCTACTAAAGGACCCATTCTTTCTAGAGGTTGTTTATTTTTTTTGAGCAGAATATGAATCTGTAAAGAAAATGGGGGTTTGTATTTAAAAAACCAAAGTTGGCCTTCAGATGACCTTGAATTCCTCCACCAAACCTTAAAAAATATAGTCAATGATCCCACTTTTTAAATGGTGACTTTTGTCTAAACATTTTCTCTAAAATTCTTCGTTTTCAAGTTACTTGCGTTTGTCAACTTAAATGCCTCACCCGGTATAAGTGGAGCATAAAGAAACATACGAAAATCTGCATTTAAATGAATATTTCTAATTTTTAACGGTTAAGAAAAATAGAAATTAGTAGCCTATTTGTTGAAAAAAAAAAACCAGATATTTAAGCCATAGAGATACAATTATGTCTGATTAAATATGCCATTGCATAAGTAGGTTGTATTTAAAACTCGAATTAAAAAAGTTTAGGCAATTTCTGGCAAATATCGCTCCTATGCTTGAAATCTAAAAGATTTTTTAATTTGTTTATGCAAAGAAACACATTGCTACTAAATGTACTTTTTGAAATATTTCATCACAAAGTTCATCTTAGGTACAATCAAACAAAGATTATTTCATTTAGATTATATCAACGATATATTGTATTTTGAGCACACTGATTAAATAAACAATCCAAGTTAAAAAAAGCTTACTTACAGGTAGTACCATGCTCCATTTGTAACAGTTAAATATTGCACTTTTCAATGTCCAAATATACACCTAACTTTTACTTTAAAATGTTCTAAATAATCTGTACTCACACGCGCTCAACTACACACTAATTTCTGTCAACCTACCCGAAGGTCCCTTTCTGACAAACTGTTGTAAATACAAATGCATTCACATTTTAAGAGTTACAAAATAACAATACATAATCCGCAAAAGGGATTTCAGTTTTCGCCTTTTTGTCGCTATTTACCTACTTTCTGTCCCACTGTGCAACGGTAACTTTTTGTAAATAGAAAATTTATTTGTTAATAAAAAAATCTAAATTTTGGTACATTCGAAGATACTGGTAAATTTATCCGATTGCAATTGGTTTAATATCGATCCGTTTTTCTTTTGTCGAAACGGCAGCACTTCCAATTTTCAACTTTGGAGATTTGCGATAGGCCGCCATTTTGGATTGGAGGGTCAGGGTTGCGCACACTATTTAGGCATCTCAAGGGCTATTCTTTCCCGAAATTTCTTTAAGTTTCGATGACAGTTACTTTAGTTATTACAAGTTGAAAATCATTCTTTTTTTTCCACCTTTGTTGCTAATTTTCGCAATAGCCTATCCTTGTGGGAAATTTTCATAGGAACAAATTTGATCAGTATACCTCGAGTCAATTAGAGTCTTATTTCACGAGATATTTAAAAAAATCTAAAAAAAAAAACAGGGTTCTGCTTTCTATTTTGCAATAGAAAACCATGTTCCGTATCTTCGAATCTATAAAGACTCGAGGGTTGTTATTTATGAATTTCTGATCTATTTTTAAGCAAAAAAATGTAATGTTTAAAAGGATTACAGATTCGAGGATTTTTAGGTCTAATTCGCACAACAATAAAAAAGACAAATGTTAAACGTGAAAAAATACCTTTATTATATATATTACATGAATTTTGTCCCCTCTTTGAAAGGTATTGGAAGGTACAGTAGAAGTGTGGGTACGTTCAATAAAATGAAATAATATTGTAGGTAATTAGCCAGTCAGCCTGTTATAAGTATATATATTTTTACCTCTTTTATGTACATAAATTATTAGAAATATAAACATCATCTATTTAAGTTTAATTTTGTATAATGAAATGACTTAACAAGTGGTACGTATACTAAATAATTAGAAGTCTTTAGATATATATCACATTATGAATATTGCTGTGCAAGGATAAACTGTACATTGTGTTATGTTCTAAAAATTTTCAATATAAAGAATACCAAATTCTTGTACATAACTTCCTGATATTGAAATTAACTACTAAGTAACTCTAATAACAAATGATAATGAAAAAATTCAGTTTTCTTTACTCTTAAAAAATAAATAATACAAAAGTTTACTGTATTGCAATGCGGTTAGTAGTTTTTGACAATTACTTTAGTGATTGCATTAGGGAGTATTCCTCAAATACAATCACAAAAATGTGCTGTTTTAACCCCCCAAAAAAACCTTGTAACATTCGTGAGACCCCCTCCCCCTTATAGGAACGTTCATTTGCAAACTCCTTCCCTTCATATTACATTTAAAGATAAAGATGAACCCCCCCTCCTCTTATCGTTAACTTTATCCCATTTTTGGTGAACCCTCCCTAAAAGTGAACTTATTTGTTGAGCAGCCCCTTTTAATGGAATAGAATTTGTTATCACTTTGACATATAATGGAAGGTCACTAGACAAATTTAATAATACATAAAGTAATAAGAATACAAGATATCAAAGACATAAGTACAGATAATCTGTCACATAACACATGCTAAATAAATACACATATACAACAATTAAAATATTTACCAGCCTCAAGAAAAATTTTGTTTAATCAACTTAACATTTAAAAAACTATTAAACCTATAGACATAATGTAAAAGTACACCTTTAAATGATACTATGTAATATTTATAATACTGAAAATGTTTACGTATTCTCCATTCAGTGTAATATGTGACGGGTTATTCATTATATATTGACCCCCCCTTATAATAATAATAATAATGTTTATTAACCACTAATGATACAACATTGTATACAGAGTGTAACAGAATTTACTTCTCGGGCGAGAACCTGTAATTCCTGAGTTCATATTGGGCCCATAACCCAACTTATCTTAGTCCAAAAATGCACCCCTGAGGAAGTACATCTCCTTAAAGTCAGGCAGAAAAAAAATTCCTATAATTTCAGTTATATTGAAGATAAAACTTTCGAATTTTGATGGGAACTGTATCTCTATAAGTACTTTATGTTAACTCGATAACAACCAAATATGTTCTATTTCTCAAACACGACAGAAGTTTCCTGTTTCACAAGCAACTTTGACCTACAGAAAAAATTGCAAATTCTTAAGTTTTGGTTGATATTACATAAAATTTGAAAAGTAATAATTTGTGTACTGAAACACATGGATATAATGTGAAGCATTTGTTATTAATGTATTTTTTTTTTTTTAATAAACTACTTTTCTCTTATTACAACATTTTGTTCTAGAATTGTAAATAAATGTTAAATACAAATAGGAAACAGGTGGACATCATGTGAAGCATTTGTTATTAATGTTTTTTTTTTTAATAAACTACTTTTCTCTTATTACAACATTTTGTTCTAGAATTGTAAATAAATGTTAAATACAAATAGAGGAAAAACGATAATTGTATTTTGACTGATATTACAAAAATTTTAGAGAGTACCTTTTTTGTAGTGCTTTCAATGCTCTGTAAAAATGTTCGAGTATTCCGTAATTTTACAGGGTGATTAAAAAATTACAGCCAGTCAAATATTAATAATTATGAAAAAGAATTGGGAAACAAAAGATATTTGGTTGTTACCAAGTTTACATAGAGGTACAGCTCCCATCAAAATGAATATTTTATCTTCAATATAACGGAAACGGAAAATGTACTTCCTCAGGGATGCATTTTTGGATTAAGGCAAGTTGGATTAGATGGGCCCAATATGAACTCAGAAATTACAGGTTGCCGTCCGGGAACTCAATTCTGGGACACTCTGTATATGGTAAGTCAGTTGCAGAATTTGAAAACTGTAATAAAGATAAAACTACTTGAAAATATGAGATCAATTTAAACACTACACAATTATTGTATAAGAATTGATGCGAATGTTAATACTAATAAGATACTTAAAAAGATCAATAAATAAACAATAAACATAAAATTACATAATAAAAAACTTGTTGACACTATAAATAACCATGAAGATTGTTTTTTAAATGAGAAACCCTGTGTATTTTTACATATTCTTTTAGATCTTCTTTCCCCGATTTCAAATATATCAGGGTTGATCGGTCTAGCTGTAATATTTCTTGACATATCAGACATTAAACATGCTCCAAACATGCATATAGGTATTTTATGGTTATCGAAGGAAGCACAGTAATTACTTGTACGCAGTAGGCTGTGAATGATGATACTATGACGATATTGTTATTGTTTGACATTTCGTATAATTATTTGATCAACATGGGTTACATAGAAGCAGAAAAGTTTGATATATTTTTCATTTATGTATACAGTGTTTTGGAAGTTAGGAAGCATTCAAATGGTCAATTTGATCTTTGGATTGGTAATGGCAAACCAATTTCACCAATCAGCCCTGATTTAACGCCTTTGGATGCTTTTTGTGTGGGTATTTAAAGGACAAAGTGAATTATGATTTTAATCAGAATGTTGAAATAATTTAAACTAAAATCAGGGAAACAATATATGAATGAAACAGGGACAGTAATAGCTGTGTTTTTAATTATTTAAATAATTTAAGAAAAGGTATGAGCTTTATATTTTAAATAACTACTAAACATGTGAACATTGTAAATATGTTTAATTATTGTTCTAACATAACAACTGAACGTTCTTCAAAAAAGCTGATTGACATTAGAAAAACAATATTTGTTTAATTACTCTTTACTTAATTTTTACTTTTAATAAATACTGAAAGAATGTTTTATAAATGTTGTTTATCAATGTTATAATTCCAAAAATTCGTAGCATAATTTAAATGTTCGACAACAGAAAGTTTTTTAGAAGACATTTATGAGATAATATGAATAAGATTATTGAAATACGTTTTAAGTATTACCTATTTAAAACGTTACAAAATGTTATTCTCATGTTTTATGTTTAGTGGGTGGCCATTTTGAATAATTTCTATAGTTGATGAACCTAATGCTAACCCTGTTGTAAAAATTTTGTTATTTTATGTTATAGAATCATCATCTCATGATGTTATTATACTCTTCGCAAATACAAAACAAATAGTAGGTATATTACATTAGATTGGCACATTTCTAAAACCCGTAATATTGTTCATAAAAAAAAAATGGTCATATCGCGTGATCAAATTCTGAACAACTTTCAATATGTCCGTCCGTCTATCTGTCAGTCCATCAGTCATGTTTCTTGTAAGCACAATAACTTAAGAACGAAAAGTCCGATTGTATTGAAATTCAGACAGTAAATTAGTGTTTATGTTAGCTAGAGGAAGAACCCTATTTTGAGCAAAATCAGTCAATAAATAAAAAAGTTATTAATTATTTAAATTAAAAAATACTTATATTTCTTTACGTTTTGTGATTAAACAAAAAATGTCTAAAACTAATCTTTTCAAAAAAAAAAAGGTGTATCCTATAGAATGTGCAACAATTATAAAAAAAAGTACAGTAAATTGGCGAAGAGTACAATGGTTAGTTTGTTTTTATTCTTATATCAAACTTTTCTGCTTCTGTGTAACCCGTTTTGATCAAATAATAATACGAAATGTAAAACAGTAACAATGTTGTCATAGTATCATCACTCAGCCTACTGCATGCGTAGTAATGTCAGTGGCGGTTTTACCACTGGGCACACTGGGCGAGTGCCCAGGGCGGCAAAATTTCAAGGGCGGCAGAATTTTTTTCTTTTGAATATTGCTTTAGTCGTTTTTATGATTCCGCTAATGCGACAATTCCATTGAAGCCAAAACAACGCATAGAGCAATATGGATGGCAGCCAGAAGCGGCTTTATTTCATATCTAATTTATATTAGAAAAT
This sequence comes from Stenurella melanura, assembly GCA_963583905.1. Lineage (NCBI taxonomy): Eukaryota > Metazoa > Arthropoda > Insecta > Coleoptera > Cerambycidae > Stenurella > Stenurella melanura. Next base: position 104,336,844 of record OY757312.1, read on the forward strand.
AAATACCCGCTACAAACTGTTCTGGAGAAAGGAGTTTCTCGACCTTGCGACGGGTAAAGAATTACTTACGGTCCACAGTGAGGCAGGAAAGGCTAAATTCACTAGCAGTATTAAATATTGAAAACGAAATTTTAAAAACTATGAAAACGGGAGATCCAATCAATAATTTTGCTGTAAAAAAAGGAACAAAAGTTCGTCTTTACCTTGTATAATTTTTTTTTTAGTTATTTTATTTTTCAAATTATTTTATATCTTCTTTATTTTTAATAAATAGGTGTTATACAGAAAAGTCATTTTATATACCACTCACCTCTAATGTGTAGTGTCCTTTGTTCTTTTAAAATGAAATAAAAATTTTTTGGTAAGTATTATTTTTTTTTTGGTAAACATTTTTTGGGTAGCATATATATTACGTTATGTTTTTTAAGAGTAGGGGCGGCATCTTAAAATAGTGCCGGGGGCGGCAAGCATGTTAAAACCGCCCCTGAGTAATTTACTACCCTTCCTTCAATAACCATGAAATACTTACATGCATGTTTGGAGCATATTTAATATCCGATATGTCAAGAAATATTACAACTAGACCTATTAACCTGTATTTGAAACCGGGAAAAATGATCTAAAATATGTAAAAATATACAGGGTTTTCCATTTAAAAAACAACCTTCATTGTTATATCATGTGACCTATGCAAGCAATTGTTTTTTCCATTGCATTTAGAAAATATATACATACAACCCTACAACTTTTATAAGAAACTTTTTTTTTAATAATAACAGAAATAAAGGGTCAATATATAATGAATAGCCCTGTTCAATTTCGCTGTTGGTTACAATAAACAGAGTTCAAAATAGAAATAACAATGTCAGTATGTCAAAAATAGAGTAATTTCGAGAGGAACTAAATAAAATCCGAGGGGTAAACCCCTTCGGCAGTCACAGCAGTCTAGTGGCAGTTAAGGCAGTCTCTTTGACCTTCAGGTCTTCAGTCCATGTACAAATGTTCACAGGTGGTTGACCTTATGTGCAAATACACACAGATTTCCAAAGTAGTCTAAGAGGGAAGGATTAGTTTCTATAAGTTCTCAATGATTAGAGATTAAGTTTAACAATTAGAAATTTCAGATTTAAATAACTCAGGTGTAAAAGAGATATTAACAGAATAACAAACTAAAGGAAAAATGTTGTGGGAACTGTACAAAATGTGTAAAAAATTATAACACCAAAGCCGTAGTAGATAATATACAATACTGAAAAAAAAAAACTTTCGATTTATTTATCTTGTGGATCAACCATGAACCACAACCATATTTGTACTACACCAAAATCTGGATGGATAGTGTTACTTTTCCTGCTGCAAAGTTTGATATACTTCTATAAAATATGGAACTATATTGACAAGTATTTTACCAATCAAGCCATTATGAGAGGTGATTAAGAATATAGAAATTACTCTCCTGGAGAGAGTTGTAAACCTTTGCTGTGACACTGTCGCTGAAATATTTCTACAAATATCAAAACAGTTGAACACCAAACTCGAATATTATCGCTCGACATATATTTCAATAATTTCCTAGTGTTGAATATGGTTGGCGAGACATGTATCTAGTGATAACGTTCGAGTGCAGTGATTGTAACAACTACTTCAGAGGTAGGTACCTAACCATTCACCTCAAAAATTAACTAATATTCAATATACTGTAAAAAGCGCCTTATGGAATGTATAACGATTATATACAGAAAATTCAAAAATATGGTGAAGAATGTAATGTTTACATCTAGTTTAATTCCTTCATGCACAGCAATATTTTAGTTCCTAATTGTTTTATGTAATTCAGGCTTAATTCATTTTGGATTTAGATAACAACACTTGAATCCTCGACTTTCATAAGTCGACGTCTGCTGATATTCAGGATGTTTCTTGGAAAGTTGGTCGTCTACAATTTTAAGCAATGTTTCAACATCAAATTCTTTAGCATGCCTTTTAAATACATCACATATACATTCTATATACCAACTTCCCTTTTTGGTATCTCTAATTGAATAAAAACCTGAAAAAAATATGTATTTTTATTTTAACATAAGAATTGTATTATTACTGAGTCTTACCTGGCAAAGTAGAAAATGCTATTAGCATGTCTCCATGTTTTTTAACTGCATTTCGGAATGATTTTGCATCATTATGTAAAGTTTCGGATTTCGTACCCCTGGAAAAAACATTCTAGTTTTTATTCTTCAGTGATCTGATCAAAATTTCGTTGTTTTAGTGTTAGCTGTGATATTATTAGTAGGAAACATTTAATTTGAAATTGTTTATATATTAAAAGCAATAGAATTAAATGACTTTGTTAAACTTAATCTGGATCACGTTTTGGAGATAATTTATGACGAAAAATTATTTCACTATAAGTGGTGCTCCAGTATGCCCAGAGGGGAGGGCTAGACAATACTAACCAGTAGAATGGTATTCCAAAGAACAAGGTTTAACAAAGGACTCCGCACAAAATACACAGTAAAAGTTATACAGGCATTTGAGCTAAAACCAGCTAAAATGTATTCATTCGTTGGACCATTCTGAACAAGAGTCCTTATATGCGGTAGGTCCAAAAAGTGCATAGATTTCAAGTTACAGACAGTTGAAAGTCAAATAATAATTATTCATATACTTGAAGGTTTTTCATCTATAGTAACTCAGTGTTGAGATTTCAGAGGAATTGACCACAACAAAAGTTGTAGGAATATGAGTAAGCTACCTTGTGATGATCTTGACTTTGACCTCTGGCAATATTTTCAAAGTCATTTGATCATTAACTCTTTTTTTTCAATAAATCCCATATTTTGCACCCACGAAAGTCATCTGAAAGTCAAAAAAGTTATTACAAAATAGCTTGGAAATTCTGATACAGTAAGAACTTACCCAGAAAGAAGTTGTAGGAAGTCAAGGAAACTAAGTTGTGGTGACCTTGACCTTGCCCTTGACATACAGTTTTAGGATTATTCATTGTGGCATGAATTATATAAGTTCTTAACATTACCCAGAGTCAAGAGATTATTATATAATCTCAAGAAATATATTTTACTCACGTGTAATAGAATATCTTCAGTAAATATAACAAAAGAAAACTATCTTTGATAATTACAAACATGAAAAAAATGTGTTTATTGAAGTATGTATGAAGTACCTAGATGAATTAAATCATCTGTATGTACAATTAAAATGAGACTTTTAGGGCCGGTTTTTCAATTTCCAGTTAAATAGCTTAACTGCCAGATAAAATGTATCTGGCAGATAAACTGTTTTTCAATGTGCAGGTAAAATCTACCGGTGGGTTAAACTCACTATCTGAAAGTAAATTTAGCAGAGAGTTGAAAGTGCCAGTTAAGGATTTATTCTACTCTTAGTGGATTTGCACATGCGCATTTGGTTCAATTTCTGACAATAGGGTCGTTGATTTTTTTAAAATATTATATTCAAGTAATTTATAAAATTTTCTTTGACCCGTATTTTTTTATTTTACATTCCAAATTCATTTTAATAGTGAAATTAATTATTTAAGTTACGAAATGTTGAATTGGGGCGTATGGTGACGTCAGATGTGAAAGTATGCGCAGTTAACAAATAGAGGAATAATCAACGGGCGTCGTACGTTTACTGTTACAGCAATACAGCACAGAGTAGTGTGGTTATAGTACCGACGTGAGTCATTGTCATATTAATTGTCTTCAAACTATTATTGTTCTTGTTATTAGGATTTAACTTGATTAAAATATGAAGTACACTGTAAGCTAAAGTAAGTATGTAAATGATTTTCTATTAATAATATACTGTTGCAGATATGTTTTAAAATAGAAAAGAAAATTTAAAATTTTTAGGTTATAATTTACTGAAAAATCAACACAATGTAAACAACAAATATGCAACAAATCTACCGAGCATTACCGCCAACATGATAGAGAAAACATGAAAATCTCTAAAATTGAATTCTCATTACATACGTCATCATTTACCGCCTTGTTATTTTGAAAACCAATTTTTTCTTGCGTGTGATTATATGATATATGAAATATATATTTAGTCTATTTTTTGATGGTACAATAATATTTTATAAATTTTGTTGAAGGAAACGACCCTATTCTAAAACATTCTAACCTAAAAACCAACGTGATTGATTGATATGTTCGTTTTTAATTTGTGATTTATATTAAATATATCATTGCCAATAATGAATAATAATAATAATAATAATATTCTGGATATGAGTGATTATGACGATGATATTATACAATTTATAAAGTACGAAAGGAGACCCTATACCATAAGGGAATGAGAAAATTATTTTGAGAATTATGATGATAAAGGTTTTTTAATAAGAATTCGACTGTGTAAAGAAACTGTTTTATATATCGTTGAGATGATAGAGGAAGTTGCAGGAATAATTCTGTTTCTCCAATCACTTAAAGTGTAGTTAGCACCTTTTTCCTTTTTACGTTCTCTATTGAAATTATTGCTGATACACAAACGCACAAAATTAAGAACAGAACATCAATCAATACATTAGACAACGCAATGAATTTTGAAGTTAAATTAGATCATCTGTCATTAAAACACACGCACAATTTAAATTAAACCAATTGAAAGAAACTTCAGGTTGAATCAGTAGTGCCAACATAGCTAAGAAATAATTCAACTCATGAATACGTGGCTGGCAGTTAAATTATTGTTGATAAACACTACCATAGATATAACTGTCAGCTAAGCGTAACTAGCAGCTACCTATCTGGCACTTTTAACTGGACATTGAAAAACCGGCCCTAAGTTAGTCTATATAAACCTAAGATTAAAATATAAAAATACAATAGTATCAATAAACAAAAAAAAGTACATATCATAAATTAAATTATTTCATAAAGTGAATTATTTCATCAAGTGAATGAAGGCATTATAGTTTCCAATTACGTATTCTTTGCATGCATTATTAAATTTTTTACCAATTTTTATTTTTTTTTATATTTAGTGGAAGTAAGTTGTAAAATTTTGCAGCCAAATAATTAATAAATCTCAAATTTATACTTTTGTAACTATTTGGGATCTGTATGTGTTGGTTATTTTTTCTTCTAGTTGCATATTCATGTTTAATGTGCACTTTTAGTAGTTCATTTTTGTGTACATATGAGCAAACTGACAGTATATATAAGGTGCGTATGTTACAATTTTCTCTAGAATATAATAAACTAGTGGGATGAAGCCTATCTTTTTTGTATATTATTTTTAACAATGTATTTTATATAACTTGTAATTGTTTTAATGAGTTGTTGTACAGACCACCCCATACAATCATGCCATATCGTAACAAAGATTCTACTAAGGATCTGTATACAATAATGAGAAGTTGTTTGCTTAAGATTTCTCGCAATAGATAAAATTTGTGTATTAGACATCAAATTTTTTTAGTTAAATATAATGTATGCTTATCCCGTTTTAGATTTTGCTCTATTATTACCCCAAGATATTTAGTATAACAAGTTTCCTTAATATCATCCTCTAAGTTATCGGCCACTATAGAGTTAAAAGCCCGGTCTATTGGCAGCGGTTATCGACAAAGCTATATAATTTAAAGCTATCTAGCCAGATCTTAACTTTTTGAATACCAGTCGTAGCTTTATTTCTCGTTTGTTCTCAAGTATCTCCATTAAAAACTAGAACAGTGTCATCCGTATATGAAACAATTTTCCCATTTATGTTAAGATTTGTCAAGGAGTTTATATGTAGTATAAAGAGTGTTATATAAAAAGAGATGATCTTTTAATGACTTTCAACGTCGAGGTCACCAGAAGTTAGTTTATTTGACTTCATGTAGGAAGTTGGTAAGTTCTTACTAAATCAGAATTTCCAAGCAATTTTGTAACAATAACTTTTCTGACTTTCAAATGATCTTCATAGGTAAATATTTTCCCCTTCCATATAAATTTCTCTATACATGAATGTATGTTATTGCGGAAATAAAATTATTACTTACTTACTTGAAAGATTCATTTCTTAAAGTGAAATTATGAGTTTTTTCTGAGTCAAAGGTGCAAAGTATGGGTTTTATGGGGAAAAAAATAGTGTACGATTAAATGACTTTGAGAATATTGCTAGAGGTCAAAGTCAAGGTCATCACAAGGTAGTTTACTCATATTCCTACAACTTTTGTTCTCGTACATGAATAATCATTATTTGACCTTCAAGTGTCCGTAACTTGAAATCTATAGACTTTTTGGATCTACTGCACATAAGAACTCTTGTTTGTCCAACGAATACATTTAAGCTGGTTTTAGCTCAAACGACTATATAACTTCTACCATGTATTTTTGCGTGGTCCTTTCTCTCTGAAAACTTATGTGTAATGTATAAAAGTACCTGCAACATTGAAATATAAATATTTTAGCTTTGCCTGCCATCGCAGGACAATTTTCAGATGAGAATTCATTTAGTACATCATCAATGGGCAACCCTATATCATCAATACCATATATTTGTGTAAAGCCACCTCGAATAATTTGTCCAGAGTCATCTATATTGCTTCCATGACTCATCAATATTACTATAGAGATATCAACTTTTTTAAGAGAGCCATCATTTTTAAATTTCTTTATCTTATCCATCATTGCCTGGAAGAAATGTCCAAAAATCAGACCACACCATTAGTTGAGGATTGTCATGTTTTATAGAGAGCTCAGCTTTATAGTGGATTAGAACCATGGGTTCAAATCGCCTAAAAAGATATTGTCTTAACAATAACAATTTTTTTGTGGAACTTGTAAACATTACAGAAATGTCTCAAAAAATTTTGGAATAAATCTAGCTGTCTCCCGGAATACATTTTTTTTAAACAAAAGATTTTGCAAAATACGATTTCCTCACCATTTTTCTTAAATACCTCTCACTGTACACCGTACAGCTCATATCCCATTGAAATAAAAAAAAAACAATTGAAAAGAAGGAAAAACAATAAAGATTGGCTATTTTTTTTAAATGAGTTAAAATACATTTCTTCAACAAACCAGTCGTTTGAGACAATAAAGAAAAAACATTTTTTTATTTACTTTTTTTTTTTAATTGAAAATTATTGAAGGAAGAACTTCAATTTGTCTTTTATATGTACAAAAAAGACACCAAATTTCGTTTAAAAAATGCAGAGGCAGTTATCCCATGCTACATCCTTTGTGAGAGCGAATTTAAATGTGTGCCACCAAAATGACCTTACTATAATGTAATAAAAAAGAAATTTTTAAACAGGCTTTTTCTTATTATATAGTAACTAGTATTGGGCGATATCGTGATTTTTCAATCACAATCGTTACTGTGATTTTCTGATATCGTGATGTGATCACGACTTTTCATAATACGGCGTATGGGAAAAATTGTTAATTGCTCTCTATTCCTAAATAAGCGCCGACAGAATAGTGATTTCACTACTTTGGTAATCTGTGCGGCCGTAAATATGTGAAATACTTATGATATTGTGTGATATACAGAGCCATCGAGAGAACATCAGGGCCCGGGGGCAATAACATACGACCCCACCAATTATTACTAACAATCAGTCCAACTGTTTCTCCGATTCAACAAATATTTTTCTCGAAAATTTGATACCTCATCCATACAATTTTCAGCAGACAGCACTTTTAAGGCAAACAAGCATTACAAATACCCTTCATCAAGCTACTTCGCGCCACTACCTCTAATCGCCAATAAATGTAAGTAAAACATATAAATATCTATACAGTATAAAACGTTATTAGCTAATGATATTATTTGTATCGTAAAAAATATATTTGTATATGGAAAGTCGTGATCACGTCATGCTTTTCTACCAACTTTATTCACAGTCGTTACTTGTGATTTTTTAGTATCAGTGATTAAATGACAGTTCGTGATATATCGCCCATCACTAATAATAACCCATGACGATGTCATAGATGTGTCTAGTTTTTCAATGTTTAATATATTTAAAGCTAAAGACTTTTGTATGATTTCCAATAATTGTATTCATTAGCATGCCTCTACACTCTACTCTATAGAAACCTATATTGTGCTTTACTGGGAATACTACTACCACGACAGAGATGGCACTAGGAGTATGGTTTCTAGAGATAGCCTGATCAAGATGTTTCTACTAAAGTTTGGAATATGGAAGATTATTCCCGAAGGAGACCTGTATCTTCTAGAGATCATTTTGTGAAGTATATAGTAAGGACCCAGGCAGTGGTGGAGGAATCAGTTTTTCATTCAGTTCTAGTCAGGTTAAGTTCAGGTAAGTTTGAAATGATTCCAAGTGAACTAAAAGTGAAGTATAAAGTAGTAAATAGTGAATGTTATGTTAGTGCAGTAATACGTATTGTGAGTTACAATAAGTTAATAGTGTTATTGGTATCTCGTGTTATAAATTTCCACAAAGAAGTAGAGTAGGTCATTTCAGCTCCTCTATAATTTCCTGTGCAAGGTCAGCATCGGTTTATCAAACACCCTGTATTGAAACATATTCTTTATAGGATTTTGCAAACAGCAAAAAAAAAACTATATGAGAACAAAAAGAAAAACTATGTGTAAAAATATTAATGAAATCTTTGCATTGTTTCGATATCCTGAATTCTGGTTATGCTAGCAAATTAAAATTCTAAAATGAATTTGTCTAATTCCTTATTTGAAAATTCTCATTCTCAACTCAAATAAGAAATTAGACAAATTCACTTTAGGATTTTAATTTGCTAACATAACCAGAATTCAGGTTATCGAAAGAATGCAAAGATTTCATTAATATTTTTACACATAGTTCTTCTTTTAGTTCTCATAGATAGTTTTTTTTTCTGCCGGTTGCAAAATCCTATAAAGAATATGTTTCAATACAATTATAGGCAAACAAATAATAATTCACTTTTAAACACCCTGTATATTAAGTTATTTATTTAAGGATAAAAATATAAGATGTTTAATGGAACTTAGTAAAAAAATGTATACTGCTTTTTTTAAATTTTAACGATTATTAAAATTTGACAACACTAAAACATATAAAAAACCACATTTTTAAAAACATCATATGATGAAAATGAAGAACAATGTCGTGGTTTTTAATTACACTGAGGTAACGCTACTCTGAAAAGTGCATAATCTTGCGATTTCAGTTTGCCATTACCACTTTAACTCAATATTTTTCCAATAATTTATATGTAGTAGTAGTAGTAGTTTATTAGTTCCATTATAGGTGTAGAACATGTCAAAATATAGTATAAATAATATAGTATAAAAATTTTGTAACATTCAATATAGTGTATACATATATAGATAAAAGCACAAAATATATAAAGAAATAGAAAAGTAAAAAAAACATTTGAGTAAAAGATATAAAATTAACAAACAAGAATATATATGAAACATTGTTCCAGCACAAAGTTTTTTTTTTATTATTTAAATTGAATTTATACTAGTGTCAGCAAAAAAAATGTCCATGCTGTAATATGCTTTATCGAGCAGGTAGTCTTTTAATGTTTGTTTGAATTGTCTCTTGGGAAGTTTTCTCAAGGTTAAAGGTAATTTGTTCCAAATTATTATAATACTATGATGTATGATATATATAAACTGCATCATTTAGCTATATGCAAAGTTGACTGACATATTCCAATGTTCATTCCAAGAGAGTCTAACATCTATACACGATCTCATAAAAAGAGGATATCAAAACAAGCAATTTCTGTTAACATATCTATAGCCAAAAATGAGCCATTTTAGCAGCAGAGTAAATTATTCGAATTCACAGAAGTTGCTTACAATTTTGACCATTTACTTCTATGCATAGATTGCGTCAACGGTTCATGAATTCCCTGTGGAATATTCCTGGAATACCTTGCATATATGCACCAAGACGAAGACTTGCCAGAAGATCTTCCCTTCCAAGTATATCATGTCTATTAGATATTTCACAAAATAACGAAACGAATAAATCGAGGGGATTAAAATCGGGAGATTGCACAGGCCAAGCTACGGGACCTCCATCCACCTCTATACATGAAAACTAAAGTGTGGAGGTATCCCATCATGCCAAAACAACATGCCTCTTTTCTCCAACGGGCATTTTGAAAAAATTCAGGCAAACCATTTTGCAAAACTGGAGATAAATGTGGTCGCTCAACTGAGCTGACAGCAAGTACACGATCAAATTCTCTCAATACCAGGGCAAATAAAAAGCAAATAAAAAAAACTCTGATAATACAGATTGGCAATAAAAATGATAAAGTTTGGATAAAACAAATAATAAAAGATGTTCCATATTAACTGTGTATGTAGTTGGAATAATGATTTAAAATTTGTATTTGCTCTAGGGCTATAACGGTTTTTTAGGGGTATGGGTTTATTGACAAAAAATGCTTGTTTTGGTGTCCTCTCCCAAGTAACGATTTAAATGCTTTTTAGATTTATTTAGGTTTTATCAGTGTTTATAATGGCCACCTCATAAACCACTAATTCATCCCAGATTTATTAAATGCCAAATGCACTTAAAGATAGTTTTGTCTTAAAGAAAGTTTTAAAGAGGCCCTCAAGAACTTATTTTAAAACTAAATTATCTTTTAGTCTTTATTGGCTTATGACTGACTTATCAAGATATTTGTCAAGCCTTCAATAAAACTTTATAGCTGTTAAGTTCAAGTTAGAAGAATCAAGTTTTATAGAAATTAAGCAAATATTGTGGTTTTATGCACTAAGTTTCAGGTTGAACCTTTAGTCCCTTCAAATTAGGAAAATTCAGGGATATTTTTCCTACAGCTAAGCCACCCGTATAGAAAGTTGCCTTGGGGTTGTGTTAACATATTTTTCACCAAGCGCATGAAAAAAAAGGGTTGTTTTTTAGATATAGATACATACAGGGTGTCCGGAAAGTAAAGGGACCCAGCTTAACTGTAGCTTTCTGTGGTCAAATGATGACGATTAAACTAAACATACCTTAGTCCAAAAATGCTTCCTTAAGGAGTTATAGGGCCTAAAAACAATTTTTTTTAGATTTTATAATGGGTATGCTTCGGAAAGTAGTTGACTAATCAAGCTGAAAATCGGTACACATATAATTTAGGGGAGTCAGAATATTGTGAGGGTATAAGTACATCCCCAATTAGCATTTTCATATTCCTACGATATACTATACATATTCCAAAATAAAATTAGTATATTGCATAAATATTTGAAACTAATTCAAAATAAGTTGTATACTGGTTGTTTTGTCACAGGTTTTCACATTGTATACATACTCCTGCAATATTCATATGTATGTTGCTGACACGTTGTAAACATATTCTGAAATGTACATTCATTCTACAATATAGTTACAATATACACAAACCTTTTCCGTACATACATGCAACATTATCCATGTATACTTTCAATATACAATGTATATTGCAAAACAACAATGGTATATTGAATAAATATTTAATACTGATTCAAAATAAGTTGTATACTGGTTGTTTTGTCACAGGTTTTCACATACTATACATATTTCTGCAATATACACAAACATGTTGGTGACACATTGTAAACATATTCTGAAATAAACATTTATTTTACAATATAGTTATAATATACACAAATGTGTTCCCTACATATAGGCAATGTTATCCATGTATACTTTCAATATTGCAAAGCAACAATAGTATATTGAATAAATGTTTAATACTTATTCAAAATAGATTATAGAGTGTCCCAATAAAAACTCCCATGCTGGATATCTTCTAGATGAATAGAGATATTTTAATTCTGTAAAAGTCAGTTTGTAGTACATAAAGAGTGCTTCAGTAATAAATATAAATAATTTTTTAATACATATATGACACTGAGCAAGAAATATTTCGACGAGAGGAACTTTGAAATGTGGTTTGTGTAAAGGGAAATGCATTTCTATGTAAATATTGTTAAAAAAAATCGCAAATCCAACTGCTTTTGAGATATTTGTATCCAAACGTTGCCATTTGCTCCTGTTAAATAATTATTTCCGAAACATTTCACTATTTAAGTGATTTAAAAAAAATCACATTTAAGGCATTTTCATATAAATCAAAATTTCAAAGTTTATGATATACAGATTGTCCCCCTTAAAGACTAAATAAATCTTTCAGAGATTACAACTATTCAATAGGAACAAATGGCAATATTTGGACACATCTCAAAAACGGCTAGATTTGCCTTTTTTCTTAAGAACAAAATCTACTTAGAAATGTATTTCCCTTCCACAGAAACCAGGTTTTGAAGTTTCTCCCAAAGAAATAAGATTTATTTAGAGCCCAGCACCATCTACACACTGATATATTCAAAAAGCATTCATTTATATTCAAAATTGAAGCACTATTTATGTGCTACAAACTGGCTTTTACAGAAATAAAACGTCTCTATTTGTTTAGAAGATATCCAGCCTGAGACTTTTTACTGGAACATCCTGTATACTAATGGTTGTTCTCATCCCACAGCATATCGTACACATACGTCTTGTAGATCTGCATGTATGCTGAAAAAATATTGTAAAGATATTTCGAAATATATATTTATTGCTTCTAACAATGTACACTGCATGGAAAATTTGTTTTTACCATTACTTTTCAGTTAAACTCAAACATGTTTTATTGATCAAATTTTGTTGAATGGAGCACACAAATGCTAAATAAACCTACCAATAAAACTGCATTTGCCATAACAATACTTTACAAAGGCCCAAGAATATCATAGCAAAAAAAAATACTACTTTACATCGTCGTAACAATTATGTATCTTAAATTATAAAATAGGAAGTGTTATAATTAAAACAGTTGTGTTACTTTAAATATATTTTTATTTTTTGTTACAAAATGAATTGCAGTAATAAATAACAATTGTGCCAAGAATTTAAATCGACATTTTTTAAACAAAAAAATGTGCTTTGCAACTTATGAAGTGATTAATATTTTTTTAACAAAAAAATGTTGTTTGCAACTTATAAACTGTCATATTTTACTATAAGAAATATTTGGCCAGTAAGTAAAAAATAGTAAAAACTGGAGGGCTTACATTTTCAAAACCAGTGTCCGGGTGTTGCCGATGGCGCTACTTCTAATTGCGAAACTCCACTTGGCATTCTGAACACGTCACCTGCTCCTATTGGCTGAATACTTTCTTTTGGCTTTTCCAATTTTTGGGAGAAGGTATTTTTTTCCTGAGTAGAGAGGAGGTGGGGATACACGAGCTATAGTTCCAACTATAAAAGAAAAAACAATTAATTATATTTGAATAGGTATTTCAATTTAAAAACTGTCCTTGATGAAGTTAATAAATAAAATAATAAACACATTTTACAGAAAAAAATAAAAATAATCAAAAATAAATTAAACAAATTGATATTATCATAAAACAAAACATAGTTATAGGTATTTTTTTGAAAATCGGAAATGTTTGTGTTTGTGATTTTAAATGCCTACCAGAGTTATTAGAAGAACACATATTCTCTTTCAACTTCCAGTAAAGACAACATTTCTTTCACTTTGGGAAGTCGACGGCTTCCAATACGTTCTTCGATATCACTATGTTCATCTGACAATAATAATCTTTTCGGAGGGCTAATATGCTTTTTGTACATATAGTCCCTTGATTTGTTTCTGTTCACTCTACATCTGATTTCTGATTTTTTCCATTTACCTAATTGCAGCTTTTTATAATCCTCTGAAATAGATATAAAGCAAATTAATACGAATAAATATAACAACTCGTATGTTGTAATTAAAACCAATGGTTGTGATTTAAATAAACAAAAGCACCTTAATATTGAAATAGATCGAACCTACCTTCTTAAAAATAAGATTTAAACACCCCGTAAAGTGTCCAAGTTTCATCTGGGATTTCTCCTGTTTTTCAATGATTTGTCAAATTGGTTCCGTTTGAATAGTGACCACCAACCACTACCTCCGTTTCTTTTCAAAAAATTGGTGCCTACAAACGCCGCCATTATTATAACAACAGGTAAGTACAAAGGGATACATTAAACTTTAGTATCTGAATATAAAATATCTGCAAATAGCAAATGACAACAAAGGGGGTCATCCTTAAAACTATGTGGTAGGTAGTTGTATTGTGTACAATTGTAAAATACTTACTGCAAAGCAATTAATGTACCCACACATGAACTAATAATTAATAATCACGGGAAAACAAAACACAAACGAATTGAAATCGACATTTGACAGGCTGTGCGCTGTGGTGGCAAAGAGCATGCGCTAATCTAAGGACGTGGCGCGCATTTAAAAAATTCGACAAGGGGCGATTGTAACGACATGGAAAGCGGAAATCTAATTATAACGATAAAATGTAATTAAATAATCATTTCTCAAGTCCGAACTACCTGCTTAAGAAATGCCGATAGCTACTAATTAATTAAATACAGTAGGAAAATTGAAAAAGGGATGAATAAGTTATCATTTTTATTATTCATTATTATTTAATAAACGATCACAAGTCCAAAGTCTGGATTCAAAATTTAAATCATATTTCATATCTACAATTTTAACCAACGATTTATAATTTATAAAACGTATGCCATTCGCCACAGGGGATGATTATAAATGCACTTAAACCAAGCCTAGATAGAGAAATATCGATTTGTTTTTGTTATGAGGTAGATAGGCACTATATACCAACACTGGCGTAGAATTAATATTTAACTTACCATAATTTTTATGTAATATAGCCCAAATGCATGCAGCATTACGCTGTCAAAATCAGTCAAAAACCGCATAAATCTTATTGGTACTTTGCAAAATGTAACATATTGCTGTGCAATATTACTAGAGCTATATTGTTTCAAGTTTCAGTTGCAATGTTGCTAAAACTGCTTTGTCGGTGGGTATACATAATTTACGTGTGCCAACGATTGGCTCAATATGTTTACACCCCATTCTAAAATTTAATAATTTGTGTTTTATTGCATACAGCAGTAGTGTACATGTGTTCAACTTTTGAATGTCATTTTTTGAATATTAAAAATACAAACATGAATTCTATGTTGCAGAAATGTTCCACTGGTACATTATCAGGATATATATGATGATACACATATGTTATCCATTAAATGTTTATGTGATATTTATTAAAGATTTCAAAATTAATATAGCTTTTTGTATATGTCTACAGTATACGAAAATATCATGTTGTAAAAATATTCCATTTGTAAATTGTAAAGAGATTGAATTAAGTACGTAGCATAAATATTGCCTATTGTATATCTATATAATATTTGACACATCAGTAAATTTTTGAGAAGATTCGTACAATATTCTGTGTATATCGCAGAATCAACATTATTTCACGTATATTATAGGTATATATAGGAATATCGTACAACGTACTGGCAATATTTTTCCTATATTGATATAAGTACGTCGCAAAATGTATATTACGGCTATATGTAAAAGAAGTTCTGAATATTGTTTGAATGTAGACAATGAGTTTTGAATGTTCATTTCATATCGCGTGCTATGTGGGTCTGCATATAATAGATGGCGCTGTCGGCATATTTTTTTGACACGTTTTTTATCATAACTTTTTATTATTATTATTTTGGATTCGTATGACTTAATATTATGATACAACAACTCATTTTACAAAAATAAGGTCTACTTGTTTCATTCGATAACTCCTCAAGGAAGCATTTTTGGACTAAGGTATGTTTAGTTTAATCGTCATCATTTGACCTCAGAAAGCTACAGTTAAGCTGGGTCCCTTTACTTTCCGGACACCCTGTATATGTTTTTTTGGCCATTTTGGCGGTTTTTTGCGTTTTGCTGCAAAACTATGTATTTTTGAAAAATTATGACCTGATTTGATATTGCAGATCTAGCGATTCTCTACAATTTTCGTTCCCTTCATTTTTTTGAAATTCCGCTTAGTTACGCCGCTAGAGCGCACTGAAGTTTATGTAAATGTATACATTTTTTTGGTGTATGATTTTAAGCCAAAACTATGCATTTTGTAAAAAAATATCAAGATATCAAAGTTGTAGATAAAACCATTTTTGACAAATCTTGTTCTTTGTTTTTTTTTCAAAGTCTATCACCAACTAGTTATTTTTCACATTTCTAATTGAAAAACTTAAAAATTATGGAATTATGGGATCCGTACTTGAGTGGATTAAATCATACCTAAGTAATAGATTTCAGTGTACTAAAGTTAAAAATGTAACATCAAACGATCTTCAAATTAACACAGGTGTACCACATAGAAGTGTATTGGGGCCACTTCTCTTAATCTTAATGATATAAATCTAGCAATCAACTGTGACTTTATCAACTTATTTGCTGATGATTCTCTGATTTCGATTGCGGATACTAACATTAATGTTGCCGTGGGTAAAATGAATAGTGAATTTGATAAACTTTCTCAATATCTAAATAGTAATAAATTAAAATTAAATATTGACAAAACCAAAGTGATGATTTGTGCAAAAAATATATAATTACACTGAATTGAATATAAATAATATTAATATTTCTTTTAACAATAACATATTAGAATTGGTAACCGAGATTAAATACTTAGGTTTTATTATTAGGAATGATTTAAGTTTAAAGAGTCATTTTATACATATACAAAAGAAAATATCAAAAAAGCTATTCTTTCTCTCACGTGTATCGCAATTTGTATCGGTAGCAACAAGTATCACAATTTACAAAACAATAATCCAACCTCACTTTGACTATTATGCAAGCATTTTAAACTTTTTGGATAACAATAATATTGGTATATTTCAAAAAATTGCAAAATAGAGAAATGAGGATCATTTTAAAGTGCAACAGATATACCCCAATTATAATAATGTTAAATGTACTCGATTGGCTAAATGTGAAACAGCGGTTAAGATACTTTACTTTAATTTTTATATATAAGATCCTAAATAATTTATTACCGTCTTATTTTAACAAATATGTTGTTTTTAATAACCATATTCACA
Source organism: Stenurella melanura (assembly GCA_963583905.1). Taxonomy (NCBI): domain Eukaryota; kingdom Metazoa; phylum Arthropoda; class Insecta; order Coleoptera; family Cerambycidae; genus Stenurella; species Stenurella melanura. The sequence continues at coordinate 104,353,837 of OY757312.1, forward strand.
ATTATCAAACCCGATCAAATGATCAACTGCACATTGAAAGGAAAAACTGTACCAAATATATGCACATAATATTTTATTATGGTTTTCAGGAATATAATATGCTACCAAAAACTATAAAAGAATGTAATAGTCTAAATTTATTTAAAAATCATTTATTACAATACCTTAAAGGTGACAATTAAGCTATACTTTGTGCATATATTTTTGTTATATATTAATCCTATATTGTATTGTAAATTTTATTTCTTTGTCAATTGTTTTATACATTTTTAAATTTAAGCTGTTTTTTATGCGTCTATATATGTATATTAGGTATCCTATTTCAATAATAATAAATAATAAATACGTCGAGTGGAAGTTTGTTCTATGTCTCTATGGAAAGGAGAAGGTCGCCGATGAATCCTAATCGTAAATTGCAGGGTCAAAATCGAAAATTCGTCCCGACAGGAGCGAGAGACAATTGTAATTTTTTGACATTTCACCAAATCGTACTGTCAAAAAGTAAGCAAAACAAACAATACTTCAAAAACACTTATAATTATAACAACTAAAGAGCATCAAGTCTATTGAGATCGCCGAGTCTATGTGTATAGTGATCAGCGCCTGGCCACGCCCCATTTTCGCAAGGTGGAGATTTGTAATAATTTTTAAGATACTAAACATGCGAATAAGATTCTGATTTTTTGCAGATCCATTAATTTATACTTGCACTTTCGATTTATAAAATTAAAAAAAAATGCCGAACAAGCCCATTGTGAATTGTAATTGTAATTTCTCTCTTTATGTTTTATAACATTAACATATGACCTTTTATATTTCTGTAAAGTTATTTTATTGAATAGAGAAATTTTTAATTACAAATAACAATCAGTTATAGATATTTCTCTTGCAAGACCTTCCCTGCCTAAAAGCATATATCTCACAGTCGGTGACTAATAAAGTAATAAAATAAACCTGTTTTTATTACATTGCTCCGATTCCCGATTAGCTCAGTACAATTGTACTAAAATTATTGTTAACAATAAGCTGTTTTTTGCAAATTGGGTGATGTTATTTAACTGAAAGTGTAAGTTGTACATAAATAAACAGTACCATATTTTTGAAGAATATTTTTGGATAAAATTTGATTATTGGGGAGATATCTCTTCAATTGGTGCTTTTACCCCCCTCCCCACTGATGTTAGGAATTGCTCACTCTTAAGTCTTTAATTTTTTACTTCAGGGCTGCGTTTGGAGTAGTTAGGAGGTAAACATACTAAAAGTCCCTGAATCTACGAGGTGAGAGATTTTAGCTACGATGCACTATTTTCGAGATAACAGCGAAAAGCCAAAGGAAGTGACTTTCAATGTGCCCCCTTGCACCCACTCACCTCGTAGATTTTTAGTATGTTTACCTCCTAACAACTCCAAACAAAACCCTGAAGTCAAAAATTCTATTCCCGACCATGTCCTCTACACCCCACTTTTGAGCCTTCGTTGACTAGACTAATAAGGTCAGTTAAGCAAACGACTGAAATTTTATTTAATAATTTTTAGTGATCGTTTTTTAAAGGCGGTTCAATTTTTTCAATCTTTTTTTTCTCTCTTTCATGTCAATCTGCAAAAGTTATACAATTATGCCAGCCCTAGGCAGTTCAATTTTAAACAAATATTTTTGTTTAATTGTCCTGGGATTTATTCCAATTTTTCTTGCAATATCTATAAGCTCCAGCAAAGGATTGCTATTGCATGACAAATCCATACAAATTGTAGTTTTATTCCACTATTAAGAAACTTACCGACTTTTTTAAATTTCTAGCTGTATCCACACTAAAGCCCATGTCCTTAAATAATTTACTTATACTTTTCTCATCTGTTTCTGCACCTTTACGATCCTGATCTCCTTGTATAAACTTTACATTATTTATCACCAGCACTTTCCCCCTATTTTTTCCATTAGTATCATATGTAGGAACACGAGGATCCCGAATTTTAGTTGATTCACTTGAACATGGTAGCGACTGGGTACTAGAAGCAGTAGTTAAAGCACTCTGAACAACAGCTGATTGGGGACGGTAACTAGTATATGGGGATAGATTTCTCGTTACTGGAGTTGATGATATACTACTTGTAGTAGGTGATTTATTTAATACTAAACCTGGATTAAATGGCTTTGCATCAGTAGCTGATCTATAAGGTGTAAGCTTTCGTGAGAAAGGACTCTGATATCCCTTTTCGCCTGACAAGGTTGATTTGGCATTTGTACTAGACATTTTGAAAGGTGTGGCATCGATTTCATGTACAGAATTGAGTCTATTCCTTGCAGAACTGATGCTACTTGGAAAACCACTGAATGTTTGATTTTGTTTATAAGTGGGCATCTTAAAATCAGTTCCTCCAGTCTTAATTGCTGAAAAATATTTTTCTTCATTACAAATATCAATAAAGTTATTTGAAGTTTTTTTGGTTTTATTTTTTAATAAATTAACATTTGTGGCAGACTGCAAGATCCATTGATAATAAAAGTAGAGTTAAACACAAAGATGACAGTTGTTTGGTAGCCACTGTGCAGTATGATATGGTGCCACAATAAACGAACATTTGTGCTATTCTATTTATGTAGGAAATACAACGAAGAAGTAGGTATAGGCAAGTACAGGATTATTCATTATATTTTGATCCTCTCCGTAACGTTTTGTTTTTAGCATTCTAAAAAAAGTTAAGTATATAACTTATAGGGTTGCAACATTTTTTTACAATACAGCAATACAACTAAAAAAACAATAGCGCCGGAATAGACCACGTGATACAAAAATGAAGGTGATTTTTCTAAAAGGAAGACACTGTTTATTTCTATATTTTATATTAGATCTGTTTCTCCTGATTTCAAATATATGTGGTTTAATAGGTCTGGCTGTAATATTGTTCGATTGATTGGACAGTAGATATGTATTATGGTTACCAATGGAAGTACAGTGATTACTTACTACCCAGTAGGCTGTGACTGATGATATTATGACATTGTTATTGTTTGACATTTTGTATTATTATTCCATCAAAATGAGACCATAAATATGCATATCTTGAGCATATACAGACTGTCTATTTTACGAGGGCCACACCAAATATCTCGCTTAATATCTATTGTAGAAGAATAAAGTTTTAGAAACAGTTATCCCATTTTTTGTGAGCTATATTTCAGTAAAAAGAAATTTGAAATCCATAGCCTACTTTATGAGATATATTACAAAAACCTGAAAAATAGGAAAACCACAAACGGTTATAGCTTCCTTATTTGAGGAGATACGAAAAAAGTTAAAGGAATGAAAGTTGACGGCAAAGACAATAAGAATAATAACGTGTAACAAAAAAATCGAAAAATGCAGTTGGCTTTGACATACGCTATTGTGCAAAAATGCAAAATACATATCTCAAAGTAGGCCATGGCGCCATTAATTCCGTTATTTTTTTCTCATTCCAACGATATAAAACATGTCACAGAAATTTTAACCGATAGTGTCAATATTTAATATTTTACGAATACCACAATTCATATAATTGAATCGTAACAATCAGCTGTGCCATAATTAGTGAAAAACAATGTATACAGTTATTAATAAATTTGACAGATTGTCACTGTTGTATGTTGTATGTTGCGTTGTCGAGTTCTAAGACAAATTTTATATCAGTAATTATGGTGTACACCAATAATAACAAATTCGATATGATTAGCATTTATTGTCAGTGCAATTTTGACGCTGAGATGGCAGTCACGGTTTACGGAAATAGATTTCCAGATGCTCCGCAGCCAAATCGAACTATGTTTAGGAAGTTAGTTCAAAATCTAAAAACGCATGGTTCATTTTCAAAAAAAGTAGTAAGGCATGCGCATGTTGCGGATAATGTAAGAAAAGTGAATAAAGTAATGAATTATGTTAACCAAAATGAGGAAACCTCTTTGAGACAAATTCAGAGAAACTGTCGCATAAAAAAAGACAGTGCAAGAAAAATATTGAAAAAAAACGGATTTCGATGCTACAAAATGAGGAAAGTTCAACATTTAAATGAGGGAGATAAGCCAAGGAGAGTAAGATTTTGTAGATGGTTATTAAATAAGAAAAGGAATGACGCGCTGATATGTAGCAAAATTCTTTGGTCAGACGAATCAAATTTTTCTAATAATGGATTTTTCAATAGAAATATGCATTATAAGTGGACACGAGAAAATACACATTGGTGCAGAGAGACTGCTTTCCAAGAAAGATTTTCTACGAATGTTTGGTTGGGTCTTTTAGGGACTAAAGTAATTGGACCTTATTTTTATGATGGCAAATTAACCGCTCGTAGATACCTTAATTTCCTGCAAAACGAATTTCAAGATTTTCTTTATGAATTAACAGTGGCAGAAAGATTAAATTATTCATATTTTCAACAAGATGGGGCTCCACCTCACACTGCTGTAATATGTACAAATTATTTAAATCAAGTTATGCCAGATAGCTGGATAGGCACCTATGGACCCATTCTATGGCCAGCTCGATCACCAGATATTACTTCCTTGGATTTTTTCGTCTGGGGTTACATTAAAGACAAGGTATTTCAAACTGCCCCTGAAAATATTGAGGACATCAAAACCAGAATTAGAAACGCATGTGAGGCAATTACTCCTGAAATGCTCCAAAATGTAATGCGTGACGTGTCTCGTAGAGCACGTTTATGTGTCAGAATGCATGGTGCACAATTTGAGCATTTGTAGTTAGAAAAATAAATACACACAATTTCTTTTCAATATAGTAGTAGGTAGTACTGTTATACATAGTTTTTCGTTTTTTCTTTGGATGTTCGTTTTGTACTTATATTTTTATTTATGAGATATTTATTGGTTTGTATTAAATTGTAATAAATAATTACGGAATTATAATTATTATAAAGTGAATTTTTACTATTATGGCACAGCTGATTGTTACGATTCAATTATATGAATTGCGGTATTCGTAAAATATTAAATATTGACACTATCGGTTAAAATTTCTGTGACATGTTTTATATCGTTGGAATGAGAAAAAAATAACGGAATTAATGGCGTCATGGCCTACTTTGAGATATGTATTTTTCACTTTTGCACAATAGCGTATGTCACAGCCAACTGCATTTTTAGATTTTTTTGTTACACTTTATTATTCTTATTGTCTTTGCCGTCAACTTTCATTCCTTTAACTTTTTTCGTATCTCCTCAAATAAGGAAGCTATAACCGTTTGTGGTTTTCCTATTTTTCAGGTTTTTGTAATATATCTCATAAAGTAGGCTATGGATTTCAAATTTCTTTTTACTGAAATATAGCTCACAAAAAATGGGATAACTGTTTCTAAAACTTTATTCTTCTACAATAGATATTAAGCGAGATATTTGGTGTGGCCCTTGTAAAATAGACAGTCTGTATAATGTCCGATAAGTCAGCTAGACCTATCAATCCATATACAGGGTGTACCACTAATAATCAGAGGTCAGATTTACCTATCGGATTCCAGGGATGGCTTTTAGAGATATTATATATTGTAAACATATACTGAAACATTACCAGAGTATAAAAACAGAAAGTCATGCAACATACTAAATTAATTATATTTAATTTTACAATGTTAATGCGTAACTTAGTTTTATCGAGGAATGCACTATATTAAATAAAAATGAAATGCTTAATAGATTATTTTAAATTGCAGTAGGTATACCTACTGGCTGTTTACCTGAAGCCCAATCCCAGGCGGGTAGGGGAGTAATTTAACATTTAACAAGAGTACTTAGTGTCTTTCTTACTGTAGATTTATTCGGACACAAGTACTGAAAACGTGGAGTTAAAATGTCGCATCGTACTGAACCAACACAAGCTAAAGTGAATTTTTTGATTGGATTTTGAACTGTATTGCACTAGATGTGACAAAGCAATTTCGTGGTCATGCAAAACAAATATTAATTCACATATTTCTTTGTAAAACCATAAACTAGGTGGCTTTACTTACAGTGACACGCAACGTAATTTTAACTTAGAGTTAGTGGAATTTATGATAGGATATAACATACCGTGGTCGAAGCTAGACAATCCCCCTTTGAGACAATTTTTGGAAAATGTATTAGTGGCAAATATAGCAATGTTAAGGTGCCTTCGGAGTCTATACTAAGAAAAAAATATTTATTTATGGAGTGCAAAGATATTAGGCAGAAAATTTCTTCGGTGCTTAATGGGAAGTACATCTGGCTTAGCGTGGACGAAACAATCAATGTTTGCGGGTTCAAGGTAGCGAATGTTTTAAAGCCACTTTACATTAATGCAATATTGCAGGTGCCATGCAAATTTTCATTGTGCGCATGCGTACATCCAGCTAGTTTGATCAGCTGATGGCAATATTTTTCATTGCATTGAATAGTGCGTGTTCTAATTTGTTTGCATTGCAGATGCAATATAGTTACTTTATTTGGGAATATTTGGATTGCCAACCACGCATTAAAGGAACTAAGCAACAAACATACTATAACCTATTCTGTAATTCTTTTGGGAAATAAAACAGATTTTCTCTCTTTCTGTTTATGGTGATTCAGTGATTGTAAAGTAAATAAATAAACAATAAACATAATCATAAAAGTATTTCTTCTCGTCTGGTTGGTAGTCCCAAAGATTTCACAAAATATTGCAGTAGTGTAAAGTGCTTTGAAGATGCAAAAATTATCACTCAAACTTTTGCATGCCATCCATTTCATTGCATTGCATATGTAAAGCCGCTTTTAGTATGTGCATTGGACAAAAATTGCACAATAAACGTACACTTGATCGCCTCTAAAGTTTTAGAAGCTACAAATTCTCGCACTATAGCAGATGTAGTAAATTCAAGTTTACAAGACTTTTGGGGTGACAAATATGCAGGAAATAATAATAATAATAATAATAATAATAACTTTTATTCAATAATACCATCAAACGGTGCAGAACAAGTCAAAAGATATTACAATTACATGGTGTATAACCAGCAACAGTACATTTAAACTATGTAAAAATAAAATAAAAACATTTAAATAAAGACACTACACTGACAGATCCAAATGGTGGGTAAAATATTCTGAAACACTGTAAAATGACTTTTCACACAAATAGGTTTTCAGCTTTACTTTCAAATGTTTTCTTGATAGGTTCTGATATTCTTGTGGTATTTTGTTGTAAACTTTTACCAGCTGCGTTACTACATTACGCTGTACTTGAGTGAAATTCGTTTGGGGTTGTCGTAACACCGATCTTGCACAACCTCTAGTGTTGAACATATGGCTGGTTTCATATCTGCTAAATAATTCTTGGTAATGTTCTTTAACGAAGCAAGCACATTCATATACAGGGTGACTGGTACCGCGCCGTATTCCTTTGAAGAGGTGTTAATAGAGACGATTTGCAGTTGATTGAACCATAATATGTATAATACAAAAGTTGATAGATTTCGAGATATTTCAATTTTTGTGTTTTCTTAGAAATGTACTACCTATTGCTATAAATTGTAAAATAAAAAAAGAGGCTAAATTTTTCTGTAATTTTTTTTATTCTACCGTTAATACACATAGTGGTTCATATTACGTAACAAAAATTATGTTAAATAGTTTGACATGACAAAAATACAGGAGCTAAAACCTGCAAAGGTTGTTAGAAACTCTAACTCAATTGTTCATTCACCAGGATATATTTCAAAAATTTGTGAATACGTTAAACGTACAAATTATTTTAAAAACTTCTCTGCTTCATCACCTTTCGAAGTAGGTATAAAGTTTTAAGAAAGTTCCTGTTACTTCCAGGAATAATACAAAATTAGTAGGCGCACACACAATTTAGTCATAAAAATTTGGGAAAGTAAATAAACTCCATACATTTATTTTATATTTCATTTGATGTTTTTATAGATTTTCGAAGTGACTAACTCTGCTCCTTATGCAAATACGAGCCCGTTTTCTCATTTCGGTTCTAGTAATTCTGTTGGAAAAATTATTTCTTAGAATTATTGCTGCTTCTTGTATCCTACGTATTAATTGTTCCCGAGTTGTAATTTCGGTCCCATACACAAGTTCTTTCATGTGCCCCTATACATAGCCATGGAATAGGCAGGCCATGGAATAGGCCCTCCTCTCCCAATCCACCTGTTTGGGAACCATTGATCCAATAATTGTCTTATCGGACGATAATAATGCGCAGGACATCCATCGTACTGGAATATCATCCTACGTCTGCTTGCCAGAGGTACATCCTCTAACAAAGGGGCCAAATGATTAATTAAAAAATCAGCATAAACTGCCCCGTTCAAGTTATCGGGTAGAAAATGCGGCCCGATTAAATTGTTTCCAATAACTCCCATCCACACATTGACACTAAATTTCCTTTGGAAACTGGTTTGGCGTGATAACCGTGGATTTTCTTCCGCCCAATAATGCAGATTATGTAAATTTGTAATACCTTCTCTGCTGAATTTAGATTCGTCGGTCCACAAAGTTCTAGACAAAAAATTTGCGTCCTCGGCATCGGTATTTAATAGGAATCGACAAAATTGAACTCTTCTTGCAGGATCGCCCTCCTCTAGTCCTTGGACTGGTGTGTAATGGTACGGACTAGAGGAGGGCGATCCTGCAAGAAGAGTTCAATTTTTTCGATTCCTATTAAATACCGATGCCGAGGACGCAAATTTTTTGTCTAGAACTTTGTGGACCGACGAATCTAAATTCAGCAGAGAAGGTATCACAAATTTACATAATCTGCATTATTGGGCGGAAGAAAATCCACGGTTATCACGCCAAATCAGTTTCCAAAGGAAATTTAGTGTCAATGTGTGGATGGGAGTTATTGGAAACAATTTAATCGGGCCGCATTTTCTACCCGATAACTTGAACGGGGCAGTTTATGCTGATGTATGTGACCGAAATTACAACTCAGGAACAATTAATACGTAGGATACAAGAAGTAGCAATAATTCTAAGAAACAATTTTTCCAACAGAATTACTAGAACCGAAATGAGAAAACGGGCTCGTATTTGCATAAGGAGCAGAGGTAGTCACTTCGAAAATCTATAAAAACATCAAATGAAATGTAAAATATATGTATGGAGTTTATTTACTTTCCCAAATTTTTATGACTAAATTGTGTGTGCGCCTACTAATTTTGTATTATTCCTGGAAGTAACAGGAACTTTTTTAAAACTTTATACCTAGTTCGAAAGGTGATGAAGCAGAGAAGTTTTTAAAATAATTTGTACGTTTAACGTATTCACAAATTTTTGAAATAAATCCTGGTGAATGAACAATTGAGTTAGAGTTTCTAACAACCCTTGCAGGTTTTAGCTCCTGTATTTCTGTCATGTCAAACTATTTAACATAATTTTTGTTACATAATATGAACTACTATGTGTATTAACGGTAGAATAAAAAAAAATTACAGAAAAATTTATCCTCTTTTTTTATTTTACAATTTGTAGCAATAGTTAGTACATTTCTAAGAAAACACAAAAATTGAAATATCTCGAAATCTATCAACTTTTGTATTATACATATTATGGTTCAATCAACTGCAAATCGTCTCTATTAACACCTCTTCAAAGGAATACGGCGCGGTACCAGTCACCCTGTATATACAAACACGGTACGGTAAGTATATGTTTCTCTTTAAATATTTGACTACAGGTCTCTCTTCTTTTTAGGTGGAAAATACTTCTGACACATGATTTTTGGAGCTTGAAAATTCTAGATGAGTCAACCGAGTTTCCCCAAAAAATTATTCCATATTTTATTCTGGAGTTTACATAGGAATAATACGCCGCTATTGCTGCATCCTGATTCACGGAGTTTGCTATGACTCGTAATGCATATTACAGGGACAAGTTCTTATTATTATTTTATATCAAAGCTGCTGGAAGAATTTTGAAGGAAACATATCGGAATATACTGCATGTATGTAATGTTGATAAATTAATAGCTAGTGTAAAGAAAGTTTTTCTTAAAGCACCTAGTCGTATACGGTTGTTTCACGAAATTCTATCAAATACTCCATTACCTCCAAACCCCATTACAACACGATGGGGAACTTGGCTAAAGGCAGCACCGTACTATTACTATGCATTTGAAAAATGTAAAATCTGTAATACAGCAGTTAAATCCAAATGAAGCAGTTGCTATTTCACAAGCGCAACCGGCATTTATGGATCCAACTGTTCAAGAAAATCTGGAGACCATACACGGATGTTTTTCACGAATTCCACTAGCCTTTGACTGTGTGAACCATAACATACTTTTAAGCAAACTTGAAAAAGTGGGTATATGTGGATCAGCTTATAACTGGTTCGAGTCCTACCTAAATGGATGTACGCAAAAAGTAAACAACTACGTAGATTATTACTCAGAACCAGAAAGTATAACCATGGGTGTCCCACAAGGTAGTGTACTTGGTCCAATTTTATTCATCCTTTACATAAATGACTTATCAAAGGTAATCACTGACAAACAACTATTTTAACAAACTATGCAGACAATGCGAATGTCCTTATCTGTGAAAAAACTTTTGCTATGATAGAAGAAAAGACATATGCTATAGCATGTCACAAATTTCAGAATGGTTTAAAAGTAATTCATTGGTGCTAAATATGGACAAAACCAATTGCATTCTTTTCAGGCAAAGTAGAAATGATAATACTTATCCAGCAGAAATCCAGATTAATACTTTAGATGTTGCCTTTGTAAATTCAACAAAATTTTTAGGTGTTATTGTTGATCAGTATATGAAGTGGGAGGACCATGTACAGTTGCTTTGTGGAAGACTCAGCAAAGTTTGCTACTCCATTAAAGAATTAAAAAAGGTTGTAGATGAGAATACTCTATTATAACAGCCTATTGCGGTAATTTTTATTCGGTATTGACGTATGGAATATTATTTCGGTGTGCTGCACACAGTCAAGAGGTCTTCAAAATCCAAATACGTGTAATCAGAACAATGACAGGGAGCAAAGTAAATGAATCATGTTGAGGTTTATTCAGAGCACTTAACATTTTAACTGTGACAGGGATTTATGTATATGAAAGTCTCTGTTTTGTTTACAAAAATAGAGAAATTTTTAAAGATGCTCTTATAGACCACAAACATGACACATGGCATAAGGATAAATTTTGTTAACCCATCCACAAGAGTGCTTTGCTCGAAAAGGGCTGTTATTTCAAATGTCTGAAATGGTATAACTGCCTGCCCAGGTACATAAAAGAAATAAAAACCTTAACACTCTTTAAAAAAACAATCAAGAAGATATTAATACAATCTGAACCATACAATTTAAATGAAATCAAGGATGACACCTTCCTATGACCAAGCAGTCGTGATGCTAAAAAATGAAGTGATGTAATGTCCCTCACATGTTTTAATGTATGTTAATAAGCAGGTAATGATGTGATTTTATTAATATTATTAATGTAATTTAGATTATTTATTTTGTAATTGTCAAATTAATGTAAAATTCATTAATGTGATTTTTTATTATGGAAGCTGACTTGTACAATACAATTCTGAATATTGTCCCTAGTACGAAATATATTCTATTCTATTCTATTCATACGGAACCTTAAATATCAACCGACATCAGAATTTACTACAGTGGATGCAATAAACGTTGTGTTCGATCTTAGTCAAAATATTTTTCAATTACAAGGAGATATTGCTGCGAGGATACAAAGACAATTCCAGACTGTTTTAAATACAATCCTGGATTTGTTACGATGACAAGTGTAATAGACCTTTTAAATGGTAAAAAAGTAGACTTTGCTACACCGATCATGAATGTGGTGACTTTGCGAAAATTTAGATATTTTAAGTACGAACCTATGCTCCAGTTGCATCTGTCGATGTCGAGCGGTCCTTCTCATAATTTAAATGGATTTTCAACGAAAGACCAAAACATTTAGAACAGATATTAGTAATATACTTTTATTCTTGTATTGTTGGTAAACAAACATAGGTTGCGCATTATAAATAGGTACAGGTTATTTTGTAAAACTTTAACGTTTAATGCTATTCTACTGAAACAGCAACTAGGGATTTCATTCAACATATTAACGATAAAATAGATAATAACGATATCGTCGTTGGAATATTCTTCGATTTATCTAGGGCCTTTGACACCCTCCATGTAGACTTTGTATCTGACAAATTAAACAGTTTAGGAATTCGCGGTAACATAAACAAACTTCTCACATCATACTTATCATACCGTAAATTTTACGTTAGACAAGGAGATGGTAAATCAAAACAATATAATGTTGATATTGGCACCCCACAAGGGAGTGTTCTTGGACCTCAAATCTTTATTCTCTATGTCAACGATCTTCCAGAACACATTAGTGAAGGGAAGACTTTTATGTATGCAGATGATACATCAGTCATCATATCGCACTCTGATCCAAAGGAAATTATAAATAAAGTCAATATTACTCTACGGCAGTTCTGCGCATGGTGTAATAAAAATCGCTTAATAATAAATGCTGATAAAACTGTTATCATCCAGTTTCATACAAGATTCCAAAAACCTTACAACTTTAACTTCTCTTTGTATAATAACACAATAAAATTCGAACGAAAAACAAAATTCCTTGGATCAATGATCGACAATCACTTGACTTGGGAACCACAGATTACCTTTTTAGCAAACAAACTAAATAAAGCATACTATGCTATTAATCAGCTAAAGAATAAATTAAACCAAGACGCTCTATTGCCGGCTTATTACGCTCTGTGTTACTCAGCCATAAGCTACAATATTGTAGTCTGGGGTCAGTCTGTTCATGTTAAAAGAGTCTTTATCCTACAGAAACGGATTATCAGGCTGATTTATAACCTTGATATTCATACCTCGTGCAGAGATACTTTTAAAAATAAAAAAATTTTACCTCTAGCATGTATCTACATATTAAAAACATTATTATTCTGTCATGAAAATAAGAAACAATTTTTAACACACGCAGATGTACATAGTTATGATACGAGACATAAAAATAATTTTTACTCAAATCAACACCGTCTCACTTGCTACGAGAAATCTCCTTTCTATAGTGGATCTCACTTGTACAATCTACTACCAACAAACCTTAAAGACTTACCTGTCCATGCTTTTAAGAAAACCATAAAAAATTTCCTAACCTCCAACTCATTTTACACCATTGGTGAGTTTATTTCAAAAATTGAAACCGAGAAGTCAGTTGACTAGTCTAAATAATTATTTTTTAATCTTTGTGATATGCTTTTATTGTATCTATATTTTTAATGTGTTTTTTTTTGTATTTTTAACATTTTTTATATTATATTGTAATACGTCTTATACTTTATATTATTATATTATAAACTGTAATATGTAAGTTCCAACTTTATACTTTTGACTTATCTTATCTACTATTATTGTAGCCACAAAGACCAATAAATGTATCTATCTATCTATCTATAATGGAAAATACGTGGTGTTTTGTGCCAAGATGCAAAAATACATCCAAGAATGCACCCGAAAACGTTTTCGTGACAGTACCAAAACAAATACAATGCAAAATAAAGTGACTTAAAACCGCTAGATGTGATCCACCTACAACAGTATCAGTATTTTTCTGCTATAAGTGGACTGTTTCAGAGTAAGTTGAGTAAGCAAAGTAAGCTTAAAACTTCATTATCATGCATGAGTATTAGTCTAAAATAATGAATAACCAGCTACCCAACACTGTACATTACAAGTTTATAAGCAACATTTATAGGTTATGTTTATATAATATCAACCTTCTATGTATACTATATTGAGCAACTATATACAATAATCATGATATAGAAATCAGTAGACTACGTTAAAGTAATAATTGATACAAAGAGAATAAAAAAGTTTAGTAGGTACTTATGTTGCAGCTTTTGAGCCCTTCACTTCTGCTATGTTGAAACGTTAATATTTCTTCATAAATTCCGCGATCATAAACACATCCACTGCTGATAAATTTCTTGAAATAGCTCTTACGAATCCTGTATTAGTCCTTTCTAATTAAATCGCAGATAGAATCGTACAAAAAGTCTTTAAAATGCTATGTTTTTATACTATGTACATGCGATATTACTGTTTGATGTAATCGATGACGTCACCAGTGTCACCACCAATAATGGCGTGTTTCGCGTAGCTGTTAAAATATTCAAATTTTATGTTATTTATCTGTTGAAATATTAATTTAATAGGTTGAAGGATTGCTTTTAATACATTAAGTACTTCATTTTAATAATATCGAGAAAGCTAATTTGCATACAGTGAAAACACCTAATTGCTAAAAAAAATTTCAAGGTAAGATACTGTTTCACACATGCATGCAAATCTTTATACGCTGACACATAACCACCTTACGCCAACCCTGGTTTTACCACATATCCGATAGGTAATTCCAACCTCTGCTAATAATGGACCATAATTCAAGGGTAGGTACATTCTTTGGACAAAAATATAAGGATATAACCAAACATGCCTTAGTAAATTATTGCTATGGAAAAAGATACAGGGTGTCGATGTGGCATAGAAGTAGGTGGAGGACATCAAAAATTTACTCTACTTACTATTTACTACTTGCAGTGAATCGTTAATAAAAAAGTCTGTGAGTTTGCGTAGTTGTTACTCTTTAGTTTTTACTTACGTTGTGAAATTTTTACAATAAATAGAATTTGTCCTTTTCAAATTAATTTGTTTTCAAAGAATTCTTGAAATCTTTTGCGGCAGTTTTCACGAAAATGGTTGGAATAATCAAGTTCCAACAAGTGTATCTTTGTTTCGTAGAAATGATTCCTGAAAGAGATTTTCTAGTCAACAGTGCCGCGTTTCGTAAAAAAAGGGAAAAAATATTCATCAACAGGTATAGCTCAATTGAAAAAAATTAAGAATTTTTAAATATTACCTCAAATTGTTAGATAGCATTTGTGGAACATAATAGAAAATATCAGAAAACTTAATTTTCTAGTCACATTCCTATCTATACCTGCAAATTAAATTTTATGTTTTAATATTTGAGGAGCATCCATGCAAAACCAGACATGTCCGTAATTAAGTTGAAATGAGTTAGTGATGAATTTTTAAGTATTTTCTTGATTAAAATCCATTGTCGCAGCCAGAATCGTGCAAAACCGGATATATTATATTCTAAAATCATAGTAAAAACATGAAGTCCAAGCAAAACAGTACATGTCCAAACATTACAAAGTGAACAAAAATTTCATTCAAAATGGTACATGTCCAGTGATAATTCTTATGGGAGTAATATATGTGCCACCAAAAGCAGACTTGTCCAAATATGAAATTTATCTGTAATGTCGCTTTTCAGTTTCTGTATGGTTCTGGATTGTCTCGATAAAGGGAAATAATAGTAACTAAATGTTAATAAAAACATTTGTGCTACTAAAAATTAATAATTACCTGTGTCTCAAAGCGTCAATATAAACTTCAAACTCTAGTGTTTTAGTGTGTGCGATTTTTGTGTTCTGTGCAATTGATGTAAATTAAACAAATTTAATTAATAAATAAGCTATGGATCTGTCCATGGGATCAGTAAACGTGGGTTCGAGAAAAAAAAAAGCGGAGGGATGCATTTTCATTTTAATTTTCAGTGCTATATGTTTTAAGTTGTCTTCTGTAAGTTTTTCAATTCTTTTTACGAATTTTCTGATACTTTTTTTACAAAGACTTTTAAATATTACAGTTGCATTAAATAAAACAAGAAAAAAAAACAAGTCCATTAATTAGTCTGTGCATAACATGACATGTCCATTGATCAGTCCGAGCAAAACACGACATGTCCACGCCGTCCGAGCAAAACAAGACATGTCCAAACAAAAAATGGCGTTATTTTGGTTGTTTACAAAAAATATCATTATATTCAAATGACTTTGGCGTTCAGTACAAGCTGAGAATATATTGCAATAGAAATTTCGAGCCTTGAACATGCAGACTCTTAATGCAAGAAAATTTATGATTATCTCGAAATGACTTTTACTGGACATGTCCGGTTTTGCATGGATGCTCCTCATTTTTGCTTATGTTAAGCATTGTATTGTAACGACCTGTCATCTACAATACAATACTTAACATGGCGTAAGGAGATCTATACCTCCTTACGACTTCATAATGACCTTGTGACGACCATCCGCTTTAGTGTTTAATTAAACATCTTAGAAATTTCGATAATTGTGATATAATCTTCTACCTCATACTTTCATACACACCGCCCTTAAATTTATTTTAAGGACCATTACACAACTAATTCGGCATGTACCCCAAAAATTATAACTCAAAATATTACTTTGAATAACAGATATAAACATTTTTACCCCGTGTCAGTGAAACTTGCACAAGCCTACGTATATGATATCAATCCTAGTGTGCAACTTTAATAACAAACCAAATAGGAAGAAGCCACCTGGTGCAGATTAAGTCCCACCTGTTCTTTCTAAAACTGTATGCCACTGTGCTACTGACCAAAATGGATATGCAATACCTATGTGCCCATGCACTCCCACATTTGCTATAGTTGGTGTTTCTATATGTTTTATAACTTACTATTTACTGCTTATTATTTCTTCAGAACTTAATTACAAATAGACCATGAGACTTACTCAGAGCGTAAATTCTCCTTGGCAGCGGATTAAGTGTCACATACCCTAGTTATTGTACTGCACTGGCATCAACACATATTTAACGTAATTGGGGTAGGGCTAGCAGATACCCGACCTAAAGATAAAAGATACCACCCTATCTCGGTGTGACAAAAACTAATAATTATTAAGACAAAACTCGATATAACTAACGCGAACGAGACAAAGGAAGCTCCTTGTTATCTTAATTTCGAGTATCCCAAGAATCAACAACGTTAATAAATAAACAATATATTAAACTACTTAGTCATCATTTGAACATAATACGTTATCCTTAAAACAAATCGTGTTTCCCTACATGAAATTTAACATCTAAAAACACGAATCGGGCATGATTAAAGATACCAAAAACAAAACAATATTACAAAATATAGTTACACAAAAGTTTACAATTTACTAAACTGCCGCCAACAATATACGACACGAAAACGATAACGAAATCTCTGCTAAAGACAGGCGAAATCCGGAATAAAAGTATGTTCTATAAGTCCGGGCGAGAACCTTCTAGAAAACGAATTGTCACAAGAATATCACGCACTTAATTCAATAGTGTGTTTCAACTAGCTAAGGAATGTCCAATTAACTCAGCAAACTTGCCTCATAAAATAAGCAGTTAACCCTCTTTATAATCAGGAAATAAATAAATGAAACACTTTCGTTTTAAGTTCCAAGTACCTTACTGTCGGGGCTCGCATTAATAACGATCTAATTAAACGAGAAACAGGACAGACATAATAATCCATGTAAATCACTTAGTACCTGTTCTCACTTTATTTCTCCACAACACATAAGTTTTTTTTAATATTCAGTAGAAAACAGTAAGACACTGCTCGTTTACTTACCACAAAACCCGCTCACAAATTTAACAAATTTTCTCTTAATTAAATCGCTTCTAACAAACAACTGACAGTTTGTTGCATAATACCAGGTCAAAAGCACTTTATTCTTTATTGGTAATCATTAAAACTCTCGCACCAGCCTAGTAAACATAGGTTTCTCCAATAATACTCTAGAATTTTAGCCAACACTTTAAATAAAATAAAATCATCTTAACTTCACTACTACCTCACTCACTACTACCTCACTCGCCAAGTGTTAAGTCTCGAATGTCTCTCCCCGCATTATCCCCCGTTATAATCAGGCCATACGTTTTTTATACCTGCTCCGCTTACTAGAACGGCAACGGTCAACTAACCCAACTAAAAACATTGGCTCCAGTCTATTTTAATAATAAAACCTCCTTTCCGACGTGAAATAATATTTAAGGATTTTAACTGAATTTTAAAACAACTGTGCATACCGGGTTCGCCAAAACTAAGGTATTCCTTAATTTACTTATTCCCTTATGCCATTAACCGACAAATAAGAACTATTTTATAATAAAAAACCTACTATAACGTACAGGGTGTCCCTGTACAAACGTGACCGTTACAGTTTAGGAGGGGTACAGCCAGAACTCGTTTTTCAGTCAGCCTCATCCTATGTGGCGACTACAGTAATGAAATATGCATATACCGTAAAGTTGGTAATACATGAATTTTTGATATTTATTAATGATCTAGTCGGAAACATTGATAGTACGTTCTTAACACTCTTTGCTGATGACACGTCATCTATAATCTCTGCCAATAACATTGAAAGTCTCAGCAATAAAGCCACAAGTTGTGTTAAGCAGATGACCCAATGGTGTCAAAGAAATGGTCTAGTACTCAACACGCAAAAAACGAATCTTTTATTATTTTCCCCTATTGGAGTAACTACTGATATAAGTTTACTGGTTAGGGCTGAACACCAACCCATAAAACAAAATGACATTTTTGGGAATTGAAATGGATAATAACTGCTCCTGGGAACAACATATAAAAAGCTTAACCAGTAAACTTGCTAGTAATAATTATGCTGTCTTACAGTTAAGGGGCTTAGTTGATACAGAAACAATTAAAACATTTTACTATGGTCATATAAACTCCTTACTCTCCTACGGAATTCTCTGCTGGGGTAACTGTTCTGGGATAGGAAAAGTGTTTTTACTTCAGAAACGAATAATAAGAAGTATATTCCATCTCAACACCTTAACTTCGTGTAGGCCATATTTCGAGCAGAATGGAGTTCTCACAGTTTACGCACTTTATATTTTGCAGTGTGTGTGCTACGTTAGGAAAAATATCGGATTGTTTCCAAAATGCAGTGAGATAAATATGTACCACACACGAGCAGCCAACGAATTGTATGTTCCGCCAAGTAGGCTGGTGCAGGTTAGCAAGGGTCCTTATATAACGTCAATTAGACTATATAATCATCTCCCCCAGAGAATTAAAGACACAAGCAGCTTTGAACAATTTAAAAGTAAAGTTAAGGACTTACTAAAAAAACCAAGTCCTTACTCTCTTAGCGAATATTTTAATTTTAGATATGTCTAAGTTTGTCGTAGTATCACTATAATTATTGTATTTTATAAATGTTATTTATTGATTATGTTGTTAACTGTCCTCCTTCAATATCTTATTATTAGGTAATTAAACTTTGACAATGCCAATACTGTATTAACAGTCTAATGGAAATAAAGATTATTATTATTATTATTATTATTATTACTTTGGGAAACCAACTATTCTGAAGGACTGATGAGGACACGTCTATAGAGTACCTAATTTAAGAAACCTTATTTAGTAGGTTATAAACTGATGAGCAAAATATTATAATATACTTACTTGACGTTTCTGTTCTTGAAGTTGTCACAGATGAACTGTAGTTTGAAATAGTTGTTTGTGATATAATCCTGAAATAATTAACTTTAATAAATAAATAATTCTAGCTATCATAATAAAAAAATTTATTTGTAAAAGTCTTATTGAATTTGACATTTTTATGCTTACATATTTTTTTCACAAGAAGTACATTTGTACCTTTAGCAATTTCTATTTAATAGGTATGAAAACTTTAACAACAGGAATATTAATTCATATGAGGCATATGCTTAAAAAATACCCTAATACCCCTAAGTTTACTTATATGGCTATAATTTTATCATTGTCCTTCAAATGTTGTTTAGAGTTTCACCACAAGAAAATATTTTCATCAGATAATAATAAAAGTAGACCTGCTTTCAAATTTTGTTTATATGATACCATACTTCTTATTGTTATCATTTAAATATTAAACAGAAAGGAAGTAGTAAACTATAAATATTAAATAATATTTAAGTAATTTTAATGTGTGTATAGAGAAATTAACTTAGTAATGTAGTTTTATTTATCTATTTATTTTATTTATTTAACAAGAAAGTCCACGGACACAAAAAGAAACAAACAGAAATGCACAAGTAAAAATAGATTTAGTAAACCCTCATCAACTGAGTGCAATAAAACAAATAACAAATAAAGTTCCTTAAAATATAACGGTTAGACAAGAAAAATGTAGGACTTAATGATATCACAAATTGTTTCTTACTGTATACAGGGTGTCCCGTAATAACGTGCAAAAAATTTAACTACCAATTCCTTATCGAAAATGAAGCTGAGTTCTTCATATAACATTTTTCAAAATTATTGTTAATTATAAATTAAACACTGCTTTTAGCTGAATCAATCAATATATTATAAATACTCTACATATGTTTCGGCTTATTAGGCCTTTATCAAGAGTATTACATAGCGATATTTAGCGATACTAAAGTTTCCGACGTGCTTATTCTAATTTATACCTAAAAGTATTTGTGTCTTAATCTATTTATGACCTAATCTATTTAAGACTTAATTTAACATCCTTAATTATTTGAATGTTTGGAGTGGACCTAAACTGGTTATATAAATCAAAGGATAGTTCTTAACAATTGGTTTATTATAGGGGTATTCAAGAAATTTTGTTGGTCATTTGAGGTACAAGGGTTGTACTTGAAAGATTTTTTGATTTCTAGTTGTTCTAGCAGATTTAAACGTTTACCTTTTCTTTCCGAATGAAGTAAATTTATGTTATCAGTATCTATGAAATGGTTGTTTTCAATACAGTGTGTTGACATTACTGTATTTTTATTGTTATTTAAGATTGATTTGTTGTGTTCTTTTACCCTGTTCACAATGCGTCTACCACTCTGACCGATATACACAGCATTGCAATCTTTACAATTAATTTTATATACACCAGATTTATCATTTTATTTAGTTTTTCTTTGTTATTAACCAAAATGTTTCCTATATTTATTTTGTTCACACTTATTGTAGGAGATACTCAAATTATTTAATTTTTTAGAAATTTTGTTACTATATTTCGGAACATAATTAATAAAACTATATTTTGTAGGTTTGTTAGGCACAGTGAAAAATTCTTTTTGAAGCATTTTGCGTTTGTTTTTGACCATGTTATCTATTAGTGACTCGTATCCGTTATTTCTTGCAGTTTGTTTAATTATATTTAATTCTCTATCAAAATCATTTTGATCTAAAGGAAAATTCGTCAGTCTATGTATTAGATTATGAAAGGGTGAAATCTTAATTTGTCATGATTGCTGCGAATTATAATGTATTACTGTATCTGTGGTAGTATAGGTTTGCGGTAGATGCTAAATTTCAACTGATTGTTATGTTTTTTGATATTAATATCTAGAAAGTTTCATTGACTATTTTGCTCCAATTCCATTGTGAACTGAATTTTACTATTAAAAGAATTTAAGAAATTAAGGTAATTACTTATATAGGTTCCTTTCTGTACCGGTCCATATACAAAAAATATCTACATATTGAGTCCAATAAAACACATGTGTATTTAAACTGTTATTGCTATTAAAAATTTAATTTTTTAAGTTTGACATAAATATTTCAGCTAACAAAGAAGAAATTGGTGAACCCATTGGTAGCCCGTCTTTTTATCTAAAGAATTCACCATTTTTCAAAATAACCCTTTCTTGTTCAGCTGTACCCCCTTAAAGGGGTGTACAAAGAAACGGTTTTTAATTTCTATATGATAATAATGTAATCTGATAGACGAAAAAATTTGGCACATCTTGGTTACTAATAGAAAGGCATTTAACGAAATTATTTCCTCCACCTAGCAAGTATACAAAGGGGTGATATTAACTACCCTTCTCGTTCCTTTTAATTGAGGCAGAAGTAATTTAGTTTTTTTTTAAGAGAATAGTAGGCAGAAAGATATTTACAAAATTACAAGAAGGCAGTAGTTAATATCACCCCTTTGTATACACGCTAGATGGATGCAATCATTTCGTTAAGATGCCTTTTCATTACTAACCGAGATGTACCAAATTTCATCTTTTTCCAATTAGATAGAAATTAAAAACCGTTTCTTTGCACAACCCTTGAGGGGGTGTAGCTGGACAGGAAAAGATTACTATACTCTTCGCAAATACAAAATGAAGAGTATATTGCATTCGATTGTCACATGTCTAAAACCGGTAATATTGCTCGTAGAGAAAACAATTTCATATCACTGTGTTGCTGATCGAATTCTGAACAATGTCCGTCTGTCACGTTTCTTGTAAGCACGATAACTTAAGAACGAAAATTCAGATTGTATTGAAATTTGGACAGTAAGTTAGTGTTAGCTAGAGGAAGAACCCTATTGTTTTTTAACAAAATCGATCAATAAATAAAATAGTTATTAATTTTTTGAATAAAAAAAAAATTTCATGTTTTGTAATTAAGCTAACAATATCTAAAACTAATATTATTTACAAAAAAACTTGTGAATAGTATCCTATAGAATGTGCAACAATTATATAAAAAGAGCAGTAAATCGGCGAAGAGTATAACGGTTAGCTTGTTTTTAATAGTATATGAAGAACCCACCTTCGTTTTCAATAACGAATTGGTAAATATTTTGCACTGGACAACCTGTATAGTGAAATATTTGAATCAATTTGTAACAAGCCTTGCAATTTATTTATAATTTCCCCCTATCGATATTGAATTTTATCGTATCTGAACTTCGAATCGATGGCATAATAGGCAGCATGTCGTACTTATCGTAGAATATGTAATCTAACCAAATGGGCTACTGTAACCACGCATCTTGACGGAAACATTTGATCTTTCGGACAAACATTTGGACATGTTTAATATTGATAGTTATCAGATATTTTATAATAAGGCCACTGTCAATAAAACTGATGGTGTTTTAGTATACATAAGAGAAAACCTCAATTACGAACACAGCATTATTAAATTTGACCAAATAAATATTATCAAAATAGATATAATAAACTATAACAAGCAAAATATTAGCATATTGGCTGTGTACAGACCTCCATCTACGTGCATCAAAAACTTTAATACATCCTTAGATCAATATCTACAAGAATATTCCACTATTGCTGACTACATGATAATATTAGGCGACATAAATATCGACATTCATCAAACTCAGGATATTTTAGCACTTGAATATCAAAATATCTTGTATTCCCATGGTTTTAAATCCTTTATAAATGATACAACCAGGGAAGAAAACGATAGTCGTAGCTGCACAGATCACATCTTTATAAAGGATCCAAAAAACACCTCAGAAGAAATGACGATACCTTGCATAATAAAATCCAGAATAACGGATCATTACATAACCTCCATACAGATAATACTCAGCAATGACTTAACGATTTCTAACACTAGTTCAAAAAACAGTATTAAGTATATTAACTACAACAAGCTAAGAGAAGCGCTTAAAAATATATCCTGGGAACAATTAGAATACGAAAACTTGGAAAATGCTACCAATAAGTTTATCAATATAATAAAGAGCGAGATAACTGCATGCACAAAAATTATTAAAGTTAAGCATAAGGAAATGAAAAGGAAAACATGGATAACGAAAAAACTCATTAAACAAATAAATATCAGAGATAAAATGTATACCAAAGTAAAAAAGGATCCCAATAATAATGAATTAAAAAGTGAATATATAAAATATCGTAACGATCTAAACAACTTGATTAAAAAGGAAAAAAGTAAATATTTTAAGAACAAAAACTCCTCTAAAACTTTATGGGAGGTCACAAATGAATTTAGTGGTATACACAACAAGAAGACAGATATACCCACTATCAAAAGCGCAAATGGTGAAAAAATAAAAGAAGATAATAAAAAGGCTAATACTTTTAATTCTTTTTTTGCTAGTATAGGAAAGACTCTTGCAGAAAAAATTACTAAAATGCCGCACAATGTTGTACAGGACACAAAAACACAAATAAATACCATTTTTCTGGGTCCCACAACTCAGTGGGAAGTTAGAAAAGTGATTCGTGAATTAAAAAATAACAAATCACCTGGTCTAGATGGTATTATGGCAGCTACCTTGAAGGAAATATCGGGACATATCGCCATTCCCTTGGCATATATAATAAACAAAGCAATTGAAGAAGGAACATGTCCATTGGCCTTTAAGGTGGCGGTCATAAAACCTATTTACAAAAATGGTGGAAAGGATGAGGTTACAAATTACAGACCTATATCTTTAATAAGTAATCTTGCAAAAATATTTGAAAAAATCATAAAGTCGCGAATTGTAAATTACCTAGACAAATATAACCTGCTATCAAAATCCCAATTTGGTTTCAAAAAAGGGACGAGCACACAGAATGCAATAGCTAGCCTTATAAGTAAAGTGTACGAAGCCTTGGATAAGAGAGAAAAGAGTCTAGCAGTTTTTATCGACTTAAGCAAAGCTTTCGACACGGTATGCCATGCGAGACTTTTGACCACACTTAATAATTTAGGATTTAGAAACAACAGTTTAAAACTTCTTAAGTCATACCTAACTGACAGGATTCAATACACAGAAATAAATAATGTGAGAAGTGAGGCTGAAACGATTGAGTACGGTGTACCGCAAGGGACAGTACTAGGGCCTATATTGTTCATAATATATATAAACTCGTTATTCGATATACAAACCTCTGCCACTATAATAAGTTATGCCGACGATACAGCCCTCTTTTACACAGACGCTAATTGGGAAGACTTAAAAAATAAAGTAGAAGAAGACCTAAAAAACATCAAAAAATATTTTAATAATAAATTACTCACGATAAATGTATCCAAAACTTATTATGTACCTTTTTACCTGAATCAAATATCTGCCCCCCCCGTTTCAAGAACTCAAAGTTGAAGAAGACTTTCAAATAGCTTCCGCCACACACCTAAAATATTTAGGAATAGTTATTGATTCACAAGTCAAATGGGATCTACATATAAATCATGTATCAAATAAAATAAGGAAACTAATCTATAGGTTTAAATGTCTAAAAGAAATTTTAGATACTAAGCAACTAAAAATCCTGTACCATTCTCTTGTTGAATCACACTTAGTATATGGTATTCTAGGGTGGGGAGGAGTTCTTGACTCTCATTTGAAACAACTTGACTCTCTGCAAAAGAGACTACTGAAAATTATTCTAAATAAAGAACAGACTTATCCCTCAAATGACTTGTATAAAGATGCAAATGTTATGGATATCAGATTACTTTTTTTCCTACAATGTGTATTATATCAGTGGAAATCAAATCCTCAAACAAATCAAAACACACAACACAAAAAACAAACTAGAGAAAATCGAAGAAACCACATTAGAATACCTAAAACTAGCACTACTTGCGGTCAACGATGTTTCACTTATCTCAGTTCACGTGCTTACAATAAGATACTTGATGGTATTGGACATGTCCCGGTCTTCAGTAGAGCTAAAATTAAAATAAAAAAATACATTTTAGAAGCCTCAAGAGAAGAACTTCACCAAGTCATAAACCCTAAACAGTACCTTAACAGGTTGTTCTAACCTCCTAACCTAGTTCTCCTATCTTCTGCACGTCGTCTGGAGCATGCGTGCGTGTGTGGGCACAGACGTCTATGTACACTTGCATGGATGTCTGTGTTTGCACATGTGCGTGTGTTTTGAATGGTGTGTGGAAGATGGGAGAACTAATGTCTGATTGTAGGTCTATACTGTATGGGTGTATATGTATTGTATATATAGATGCAGTAGATACTATGGTGTATACTGTGTATATATATTGAAAATATTTACATTTATATTAGTTAATTATACAAGCCTCATATTGCCATGTATGTTTTTAGTCCTTTTATTTAAACTTATATTTATTAAATTAGTTTATTTTACTCACTGCTCATATTCTTCATGTACAGTGCTGTACAGCACTTTTTTGAAGTACTTAGTTTATTTGCGTTAGTATACTGATATTTTTATTAGATATAATTATTTTTTTACTATAAGTATATAATATGTATATTTTTGTGAATAAACTTATTCTATTCTATTCTATTCTATTACATATTTTTTCATAAACTATTCCTTCTATACTTATAGAAAATAACCTATCGAAGTGAAACATTTAAAATAAAAAATATAGTAGCGCCCAAAATTAATTATAAATTGAAACAACAATAAAATAAATTATAGTCCATACCTCTGTTCAATGGTGTTGCCTGATATGCTTGTTACTGATGAATTTGATGAATTTTGGTGTTGATTATTTCTGTAAAGTAATATTAGTTTATTACAATAGTGCATAGTAAAGATCTGAAGGTTTGGAATATTACAAAATAGACTTTTTATAGCATCTGGATAAATATTATTTCTAGATGTCTAGATTTCCATCCTAAGACTATGCGATTACATATAAAATTTTCAGAATATTTTATTTTTATATACCAGAATTATACATATACAGGATATGACCAGACAATAAACGTCAATAATAAAAAACCAAATAGAGATATTCACGGTTTTTTATTTTTTGATGACTCCTGCCCTCATCACAATTTTTTTTAATAGTTATTATTTTTGGCATCTTCTTTTATTTTAGTGATATTTATTGATAACTTAGTTACAACTAAAAAAAAATCTAAACTGTTTATTTCAGTAAAATTATTGTTAAAAAAAATAATTTGTGACCTCTCATGAATCCTCTTAGATTTCGATGATGAATCTTTTATTTTAACATTTTACTACAACTGACTTGATAATTTGGTGGTCGAAAGGGCTGCAACAAACGACCAAAACCAAACTCTCTGGATTGCAGAGACAAGCATGCTTGGCAATAACTGGTGCAATAAGCACCACACCATCAGCTGCTCTGGAAGTCCTCCTGGAACTTCCTGCTCTCCATATTTACCTGGAGAGAGGCCAGGTGGGCAACATACAGAATCCATCAAGCGGTAACTAATATGCCGCAGGCTAGCATCATGGAGCACAACAGGCTGTTGGATGACTTAAACTGTCACAACATCCTGGGAATGCCTTCAGATGTGATGCCCACCTTGATCAAACCCTTTAAAGTCCTGTTTCCTGGAAGAGACGAATGGGATTGGAACAAAACCGACCTAGAAAGGGCAGATAGTTGTTGGTTTATAGACGGCTCCAAAACCGCTGAGGGAACTGGAGCCGGTGTATATAGTCACAAACCAAAGTAAGGATAATTTCGAGCCTTGGTGACAATGCGACTATATTTCAGGCAGAAATTCATGCCATTGAACTGTGTGTACGGAGGCTCGAACAGACGCCACCTAGACACAGATCAATAAAAATATTTTCAGACAGCCAAGCGGCTCTTAAAGCCGTTGTAACTCTAAAACGGTTAGAAATTGCCAGGAAGCTCTTGCCCGACTGGGCAAAAACAACAAACTGACTCTGATCTGGATACCTGGCCACTCTGGTATGGAGGGCAACGAAATTGCCGATTCCTTGGCCAGAGAAGGTGCGGCAACCAAATTTATAGGTCCAGAACCGGCACTTGGCATATCCGCAAACTCTGCCAAGGCCGCTATCCTAGCCCGGCCTGAGTTGAATAGGCTACACCTAAGAACTCTAATTGGCCTATACACTGGGCACTGCAGATTAAACCATCACCTAAACAGAATTGGACTGGTGGAAAACGCTGAATGCCGTCTGGTCTGTAGGATGATGAAACGGCAGAGCACATTTTATGTACCTGTCCTGCTACAGAAAGAACCAGGTTCTCAATGTTTGGCAAAGGGCGACTGAAGCCAGAGGACCTGGACGGTTTCTCACCCAACAAGATAAGATTATCAGCTTTATTAAAAAGCTGAATCTATTGGGTGAACTATAACTAGGAGTGAGCCACAATAGACCTGATGGTCGCAGTGGAGGGTCTGACAGGAGCCCACTCACATATGAACCTAACCTAACCTAACGTCTGACTTGTAATCAAAAACTTCTACACACAATAGACTTTTAGAAACAAAAAATATGTATCCACATGGGAAAAATGAGGAATTATTTCCAATTCAACGGACAAAGTTTTGAATAGCCCTATAAATATCTGATAAAAAAGCAGTATTATTGAAATAAAAGTTACAAAAACAAATTTATAAAAGTTGGTCAAAATATCTGCCACCAACTGCTATGCATAGCCAGAATCTTCTCGGGTTGAAATGTATCCTTCAACATGTAAAAAATAACAGGCCATCTGAGTAATCACCTAATGTGCGTTTACTATTTCTTGGTGTTCATAAATATGCATAGTTCGAGGAAAAAATGAAAACGGAAATTTGAAGTGCTGCTTGAAGATAGATATAAGGGGTTAAATACTGAAAACTCGGGTCATCGCCAAATGTCCGTTCCGACAATTCTCGTCTATTTCTGAAGTTTTTCTACAACAAAAAAATAAAAACGGATGTTTTAATCATTGCATATCATAGTACTTGTATTTCAATTCTGCGTCTTTTTTTAGGCTAATTTTGGTACTCCCTAATATCTGTTCTCTAATCAAAATGATGTTTTATATAAAAAAACATATATGAAAAATATGAACAGGCAATTTTCGACTTGGCATTTTGAAAAAAATTATTTTCCGTCGCAATTCAATAACAAGAGCGCAAAGTGTCATATGTTGATACAGCTGCGTAAAACTTTGCTCCCTGTTTTTCTGGGCGCTTAATCGAATGCCAGCAGTCTCAGCACCCACCACCCTCCCAGATGCACCCCTATGGGTAAAAAAGCAGCATTGAAACGAGAATTTCATTAATGTCGAAGTACAAACTGATTTTTTGATGTTAGTATACGTGAAATTATTTTTTCAACTAAAAGGAAACTGATGCGCGCTTTGATATTAATAAAAATCTCTTGCCGATAGGAGTCCCATCGGGTGGTGGAGAGAACTGTTGATAGGGAAGTTTTTATCATTTCTTTGGGACTTCAATATCTATCAACATGCGAGCGCACTGTAATTTGTGCAGCTGTACAGCATAGGAAATGTCCGTTCACTTTTTTTTCCGATTATTTGAACCACATTTTATAATTTAAAAAAGGTTTCAGCCATTAGGGAGAAATTTTTTTATACCATTTTCTTATACAAGTTTGATTTTTACTATTGAAATTATGCAACATATAAAATTTCCGTTCTGTATTGATTCTTGTTTTATTCAACATATATAACAAAAATTCATCGAGAATGGACATTAGGGGATAAAAAAATAACGTCTTTTTTTTAACAGACGAAAATCATTTTCATGGCTACTGCAATGTTGTGGGAGTTTTTTTCAGAGGAAAATCGGTTTTGTATTGTAGTAAACTAGAACCCGGTGATTGAAATTAGCATTAGGTGATAACAGTTGATTTTGGTTACGGGCTGCCGTACTAATCAGCAAAGAGTATAATGTTTATAGCATGTTTTATTTTACATTGGCTTCACGAATCAAACCAGAACCCCTAAAATGTATTTTCTTTCTTCTTTTAAACCAACACAGTTGTGTGTATTTGTTCGTACTTTCTACTACACTGTACGTTTTATCACCAATGCTTCTTAAAATTACCTAATTAATTTATAACTAATCAGTCTCTTAATTTTGGTAGGTATAATAAAATATGATAAAATTATGTAGTACATTATTAGTAAATTTTGGAATCGGAGAAATCATTGTAAGCTGAACTAAACAATGCTGGAACCAGACCTATATAAGAGCTGAAAACCTGCAAAAACCAAACAGGAATAATTTCAGTTTTACTTAATAGTAGAACCATTTTTCTTAAAATTACAACCGAAATGGAATCATTATTTAGTTTTACTTAAAATCAAAACTTCACCGAAATGGTTCATGTGCCTGCACTTAGGTGACCATATTTTATAATGTGTAATACTTCCTTCAACTAATGAATCCGATTTACAATCTATGCATATTAAAACAATATAGGTATGCTTGATTTTTATATATCTAACTTTGCAATATAATTGCTAAACCCACCAAAAAATGATGAACAGCTTCTGCAGCATTAGCTCTGGGTTAAGAGTTACAATTATTATTCATATCTTCCTGTGCACCATACGTAAAACCGAGGCCTCTCGGGTTACAACATTTTACACATATTAATATGTTAGCTGCGTTCATGTTAATTTGATATCGGGATATTACCAAATTAATCAATAGTTTTAGTTGATCCTTATCTATTGATAGACCTTATCTATCGTTCGTTTGAATTACCAATAAAATATTAACTGTATTTTTTTAAATCTTATAACAATTGTTTGTTTTAAGTTAATCAGTTTTTCATTTCCTGACAAATTTTTTCACTAGATAATTAAAATTAAGTTCTTATCATATCTATTAATATAAACTAAATAAAGATTCCCATTTAAATTTGTTTCTAATAATAAAAACTTTGTCCTCTATTTTAATTCAATAAATAGATTAATAATAAACTAGTATTGTCCTCTATATACAATATGTCCAAGGCAAAGCGACATTATAGGTGTAAATAAATTTTTTTTTTTACTATGACCATCATTTTTTTACTCTGCTCTTGCTTGACCTATTTTCACTACATTAGAATTTTAAAAATGTAAAGAGGGCGCTAGTGGTAGAGTAAAAATAAAATTCGCTTCAGGTAAACTGGCATTTCTGCGCAAGATATTGAACAATTTTATAAGAAAAATTTGCTTAAAATTTAAAAACATGACATATGAAATTTGATAACTATACAGGGTGATTCACGTAAGCCCATTCGTTAGAAATTTTTCTACTTTTGGCACACCCTGTATAGCTGGAAGACTAAAAATATTTTAGGTAGAACGGGTAAGATTGATTATGGCTGTATATGAAATTTAAAGTTTCTAATCCAACTGCACGTTAAAAAACTTCTAATGAACGGCCTACATGAATCAGCCTGTATAGTTATCAAACTAGGTAAAACGTTATATTTTTTCATTTTGAGCAAGTTTTCCTTATAAAATTCTTTAATATCTTGCACAAAAATGGCAGTTTACCTGAAGCGAATTTTATTTTTAAGCTTAGGCGCCCTCTATACATTTTTGAAATTCTACTGAAAATAGGTTTTGGATCAAGCAAAAGCAGAATACAGAAAATTGTGTTCATAGTAAAAAAAAAATCTTATTTACATTTATAATATCGCTTTGCCGTGGACACATTGTATATCTGTTTAATTTATCGTTAGAAGTAGGTCAATTTCCTGACATACTAAAAATGGCATCAGTGTTACCATTACATAAAAAAGATGATCCAATGAATATTGAAAATTACAGACAAATATCAATTCTAAGTATATTATCAAAAATTTTAGAAAGAGTTGTCTATAATAGAATTGAATCTTTTTTAGAGAAATATAAAATCTTAACAGACTCACAACATGGTTTCAGGAAGCACAAATCCACAAAAACAGCATGCTGCCACTTAATGGAATATGTATATTCCAATATTGATAGAGGCCAGTATGTTGTTTCTCTATTCTTTGATCTATCTGCAGCATTCGACACTGTAAATCATCAATTTCTTATAGAAAAATTATATAATATAGGTATTAGAAATTCTCCTCTAAGTTGGATCAAATGTTACCTTAGTGGTCGAAAAATGATCGTAAAGTTAGCAGAAATTCGTGATGTAAAATTGGGCATTCCCCAGGGTTCAGTTCTCGGCCCACTGTTGTTTGGTATATATGTGAATGACCTTCCATTTAACATTTCAAATGGCATAGTTACAATGTTTGCAGATGATATGACAATAACTATTTCGGCAAAAAGTCCCGAGGAAATTCAGATTGTGGCAAAGCTAGTTGTAGAAGAATTAAACATATGGTGTGATAGAAATAAGTTAATACTGAACAATAAAAAAACTATCTCTTTGAACTTTCACCTACAAAAACCCCTCCAAGATGACCTGCTATCTATGATAAATATGAAGTTTGCAAAAGAAGTTAAGTTTTTAGGTACCTTCTTGGACAAAAGATTGTCATGGAGCTCTCAAATTGAGCACATCTGCAAGCAGCTCAACAAGGGATTTTATGCTATCCTTCAGCTCAAAAACTCGATGAATGAGCAGGTACTCTTGGGCGTCTATTACTCTCTATGCTATTCATGTATCTCATATAGTATTACATATGGGGTAGTGCAATTGAAATGAATAAAGTATTTATAGCACAAAAAAGAATTGTGAGACTTATATTTGGGTTGAGATATAGAGAAAGTTGTAGAGACATTTTTAAACAAAAAAAAAATTTAACTGTTCCTAGCATATTTATTTTAAAATGTATCACGCTTTTCACAAAACTTAAAGACAAGTTCACAATGTTGTCTTCAAGTCATAACTACAACACTAGACATGGTGATCTTATTTCTATTCCCAACCACAAAACTAGTAATTTTAAACATTGTTTTTATTACAATTGTATAATTTGTTACAACGCTTTACCAAATGAAATTCGCAGTATAAAAAATTGTCATAAATTAATGAAGGAAACAAAGAATTTTCTGCTTGCAAATGGATACTATAATTTACAGGAGTTTCTGTACAGAAATTAATACAGTTTTACTTTGTTTGAAGATATTATTGTTATTATTATTGTTTTTTTTTTCTTCTTCATTCCATTTAACAATATAAATGTTTATTACATCTTTCATGTTAAATTTGTGTGTGATAGTGATTATTTACTTACTTTACTATAAGTATTTTATATATATTATATGTATATTGTATTTGTTTATTTATTGACTTGTATTTTATTTATTTATATTTAAATGTAATACTGAATCGACTTGCCATATGTACAATAATTGTATCATCTTGTGGTTAATAAATTATCTATCTATCTATCTATAACATCTTGGCAGACACTCTGTGACCCACTCACTATTCTATTCAGCCTTACTTTGCCATATTGCACAATAACAGTATATCATTATCTGTTACGGTTCCCTGTTAGGTGGACGGCCACGACAAAGTTTTCTCCCATCAATTCCTTAGAAACATCAATGTAAGTAAATGCAGGTTATTCGTAGTAAGTAGCAGATTTTTGTCCTAACTGAGTGAGTAAACTAAAAAATTATCAGCATTTAACTTTCCCAACGTGAACACACTCCCTCGAGTTGTCAATAATTTTTTATCAGTTTTTTAAACAACAATTGGAGAAGATTTCGTAGAATGAATAAGTGGCTGGTCGAGTTTCGCGATTTCTCTTACTTTGGGTGTATAATGTTTTTTCTCGAAAGATAAAGCAGATTTATTCCTTAGAAATAGTGTCAATTACACACCAAATATTTTCCTCTATCGTCATTTCATTATTGATTACTTTATTTCTTGACAATAGTATCAACTATATGCCAAATATTATTTTCCTCTGTTGTCGTTTCACTATTAATTATTATAATTATTTAGGGTGTTCGTTGACAAGTGTCAAGGAGACAAGTTGTACTCACATGCAATCTTCTAGATCAGCCAACAGCAGTAAACTCTATATTAGCTGTAACGGGCGCATTTTGGGTAATGCAGTTGAGAAACGATATTGATAGAGGTATTTTAGTATTCAGCTCTCATTTGTGTTCGTTGTTTTAATAGCTGTTTAGTGCTGCTAATGGACTAAATATATTTCTTTAAAGTTGGTGAAGATGACATTACTCTTTTTTAGTTTATAATCAAAATGGTGTTCAATACTATGCTGAATATGGATGTAAAAATGTATGTTAATATTGTTAATTTATATTTAAAACACAGAGTACAACCGCATGCCACAAAATTAAGTCAGAATCTAGTAGTCTAGTATAAGACAAAATTATAACAGATTAATTTTGTTTAAAAATTTACCTAATGTAAATATCTATAATGTGTACATATGTATATGCAGGGTATCCCAGCTCTATTTAGACAGGTATTATCTGGTAAATGGTACATGGAAACTTTATTCTATTAAAAAAGATGCATTTAATCATATTATTTTCAAATGTACAAGGCGCCTTAAAAAGGCGCTAGGTTACGCAACTTTAGCTTTTCAGATAGAACACCCTGTACATTTTTATATTTTTGGAGTCTCCTTTTATTTCAGAACAAATTTTATCAACCATATCCTGTACCTATTAACGGTTTACGATATATCAACGGTTTAATCTTGAATCCGCCATGCTCCTATTCCAATAAATGATCTTACTATGTGGTGGCAGCAAAATACAGCACCACTGCATAATTCCATGCTTCCTGACCAAGAGATTTTTAGAGGGAACTGGATTGCCAATCAGGGACCTGCTAAGTGACCTGCACGGTTACCTGATATGTCCTCCTCCCGATTTTTTTTATGGAGTCATTTAAAGCAAGTTTTATATGCTGAGAAACCAAATAATCTTAATGATTTAAAGAACAGGATAACTCTTGCTTACTGCCAAATAACTACAGAAGTTATAAGGAATTCTTGTACACAAAAACTTAAGGAGGTATGTGTTGTGTCAAATAGAATATGGGCGATAATTTGAGCATCTTTTATAATATTTGTAGTTACTGTTATGTAATCCTTATGATTACGTTAATAAATAAATGTTATCCCAAAAATTTAACTGCTAATATCTCAACAATTGTTAATAATAAGTATGTATAGGACATGGTTAATAAAATTTGTTCAGAAGTAAAAGGAGAATCTAAAAATATAAAAATATACAGTGTGTTCTATTTGAAAAGGTAAAATTGCATAACCTACCGCATTTTTAAGGCACCTTGTACATTCGAAAATAATATAATTTTATAATCCTGTTATGAGATGTCAAATTTTAAATGCATTTTTAACATTACGAATCATCACATTTTTCATAACTGTCAGTTTCATTACATAACTAGTGATGTAATGAATTTTTATGTAACTAATTATTATTAAACCCATCATTTGGAGAAAAAACTTTAGGACTAAGACAAAAAACACATTAATATTAAAATGCAAATAAAACCTTCCCGTCATCAGCATTTCTAATAAAACTTTCTAAGTTTTCTCTTCTTAAAATGATAGATTTTTTAGCATGATAACTGTTGGTTTTGGAGTAAATTAAATCACAAAAACTGTATTCACTTCTAGCTGCCTTAGACTAAACAAATAATTATGTATCAATAACAGGCTCCAGCATTATTTTTGATGACGTTTCTATATGCTTAACAAACATATTAATTCTCTGAATATTTCTGTAACCATACCGACAACACCACACCCTATGATCAGACATAAAAAAGCTCTTGAATTGTAAAGACGTAATAAATACAACTTATACATTCACAGTGTTTTATGATAATACCATACCTTCCTTTAATAACCTGCAGATTTTCTCTTCAAAAATGCTATTAATATGGTATGTTCTTTATATCAATGTTTCTTTTGACATTTAATTCTGCCTTTAACACGTTGAGCCCCGCTGTATAAAAATTATTTTGGTTCGTTCAGACCGGATCTTGATTTTCTTTTCTTATTAAATGTTAATATTTGTGACGGTCCTGAAAGAGGAAATTGTTTCTTGTGGACAGCATGGTATCAATGTATTATCTCATAACAATCCGGTCTATTCCTGTTGCAACTTGATAATCATGATCCCGAACCTCATCTTTTGACAGAAACAAAGAAAAATAGGTGTGTGGTGTGTTACGCGAAAATGAAGGAAGAGTACGGTAGAAAAGAAGCCCAAAACAAGTCGTCTAGATCCAAATACCAGTGTAATATTTGTAAACATTATTATTGCATATCTTGTTTTTTTGAACAACATAATGCTACCCCTATAAACTGAAATGTATGAAAACTGTCTATTGTTTGAGAAATATAATCATTTTTTTTACAATTCTGTCATGTTTTTAAGTTTCACAAATTTTCAATGTAATACATTCCATATAAATGTAGTTATACCTAACCCGCAACTAGCAGTGTTCTTGTTGGACCGCACTCTTTCTATTCCCATTTAGATATCATTGCTAAGAGGCATCACGTTAATCTCATGCGGTCCCAACAACATCTAAGCTACATGACATTACGTTGGTACCTCGCGGTCCCTGAAGTGTGTGGTAGCGAGGCATCACTTAGATGCAACCTGGGGCTCAACATGTTAATACTGATACCTACTCAATATTCATATTGTAGATGCTTTATAGTTTTTCAACCTTTCGAAGTACCCTAAGATAATCTTTTCACAAACATCTTTCTATTCCTTTTTGTTGACACCAGTTTTCGAATTTTGTATATACTTCTTCATATATGCCTTTTGATTATCCACATCCGAATCAAACATTTTTGACTTAACTTGCTTCAAAAATTTAGCAGATTGACAACTGAAGTTTGTTTATACAAATGTCAACCCATAGTAATGTTCAGGTAAAGCGATAAACACAAAATTTATTTATATGACTGCAAGCGTAGCTATGTTTGGAAGCGCAAAATAGAATTCAAAGTAATTTGCAATTTCATTTCTATTTAATAGCGGGATTAGTAAAATTTTGTATTTAACATGTTATGAAAGAGTAATTTTACTTGACTCACGTAATTTGCAAAACTCGCTCGTTTTGCTTGCACGTTTTGGCAAATATTACATTCGTCAAGTAAAATTAGTCTTTTCATAACTGGTTACGTAAATAACTATAAATGTATCTTTTTAAACATAAGAACATTTCCATTTAGCATTCCTTTCTATGTCTCACCGTTTTCCAGATAATGCTTGTCTAAATAGAGCTGGGACACCCTGTATATATATTTTTTTACATAATAATCTTATCTAACAATTACTAATGAAAAATATTCTTCGAAATCTTGAATTACTTGTCATGGATTTCCTAAAAACTAACACGATTCTATAAATTTTAGACTGACATATTAATTTATTGTACGCTACCTATATTATAATCTTATTACAGTTACAACAAAATTACTATAAACAGATAGCTTCAAATGTGTCCTTAGATATTTCATATTGATATGATTAGTTGCTCTCTAATAAACAACTTTGCAATTTTTAGTTTCGAATTAATTAATTTAATTTAGTTGTGTATACACAGTATGACTCATTTAAGATGAAGATACCACCATATCTCGCTTATCTGATTTCCGAATATATTGAAATTTTGATGATGAATATATATCTATAAAATGAGTCTTTAGACGTAACCACATCTAATTTTAACCAAAGCCGTCCGATTCTAGGATGGAAAAAGTGGGTCGATTTTCAAAAAGAGTATTAGCGATTTTTTTTAGAGAAAAACTAGTCAGATATTTCTAATAAACTCCTTTAGAAACCCTTTTGTAAGATTATATCGTACTGGTTTCAAAGGTTTGTCAAAAAAGATTTTTTTTAACCAAAAGTAATTTTTAT
This sequence comes from Stenurella melanura, assembly GCA_963583905.1. Taxonomy (NCBI): domain Eukaryota; kingdom Metazoa; phylum Arthropoda; class Insecta; order Coleoptera; family Cerambycidae; genus Stenurella; species Stenurella melanura. Next base: position 104,391,111 of record OY757312.1, read on the forward strand.
CTGTAAAACGGATTCTCTAATGAAAAATATGTATTATTTATTTTATATTCAGAATAATGTACTGTACTGGTTTGAATTGATTTTACAACAAATTAAATTAAAAATCGACCCCTTTTTCCTTCCTAGAATAGGATGATTCTGACTAAAATCATATGTGGTTACCTCTAAAGACTCACTTTATAGGTATATGTTCACAACCAAAATATCTGGATATCAGATAAGCGAGATATGAAAGTCTCCATCATAAAGCGAGTCACACTGTATGATTCAGTCTATTTTTTTTTGCTTTATAATTACAATATACCTGGGCCATTCTCTGGGAAAATGCGACCCCTTTATCCAAATTTCCGAGCTATAAAAATATTGTTACAGTGCATGAAAATATCTACTCTACGAATTTAAGTGGCGCAATTTATAATTTTTATGTTTTATTGGTGATTCAGACCTAAAAAGGCAAAAAGATTCTTAAAAAAAATTTGAAAAAATTCGCCGTTGTTCTTTGACCTCTTACAAACAATTTTTGTTCTATAACATTTTTTTTCATAAAGTGCGTAGTTCTGGAGTTAAAAAGTTTCAATAGTTTTAATATTGAAGATTTCTTGATACAGTCCCGTATAACCAAGCGATATAAGTTTCCGTGGACTACATAGATTAGTATATAATCTATAAAGATTTCTCGATAAAGATTTCAACTATATAGAATATTTATAGTACAACTAAATATTTCCTCTGCAGATATATTCTCTATTTAATCTGTACAGCAACTATAAAGCATTATCTGTATATATTTTCCCTGTATAGAATATATGATTTACATTTATAGCAGATATAAAGTATCGTTATATTATCGATAACTCATCAATATAGGTCCTGTAAAGTTCTCTGATAAAAACATTATTGTTATGGAAAATGTATTACAACTTTATTAGGTATATATGTCATCTATAGATATTCTACACTAAGTAGGTATAGAGTCGCTACATAATCGATACTGATATTTTCTCATTTATCACACATTTTGGGTAACATTAAATTATAGACGAGATAATAACGCAACTGTATAGATTCTGTTCTGTTTTCTATACTGATTCTATTTTAAAACTTTTTCAATGTTACCATCGGACAATGATCCTGATGTATCTACTGTATTATATAAATCCTTTGTAACTTGAATTTTCTTCGGAAATTTCACTGTCTATAGAATAATCGGCAGTCACATTACATTATTTGTTTTTTATGTCTCTTGAACCAGTATTTCTATAAAACAAATTTATGAGTATATATTAAATAATCTATACCGTCAATTGTAATCCTACTTTTAAATGTCTTAGGTCGACGAGTTTCATATCTTCTAGCCGAATCAGAGTTAGCACTTCCGCCCAACGACGACAGGTTTTCTTTTTAGTTTACGGAGTTTCTTTAAATTTTAATTAAAATATAGTAACTATACCTATCTCTACGTAAATTATAAATATGTATATACAATATGCGAGAGTTCAACACAAGGCCAGGTAGCCGAGAGAATAAAGCCTCTAACCGCACTAGTGCACTGAAATTGTAGATCTGCGTTGTAGATTCGTGTCACACCAGGATCCCACTATGTATTCAACAAGGTAAGTATATATATATCTGAAGATTTCTATAAGTTTATGAGTACAGTAAAAATTATAAAGTAGTATATGCCATAAATTCCCAAAAAAATATATACAGAAAAATATTTTTTTATTTAATATTTGCAACATGTACTTATATACACTAAAGGTACGTTGACATATCCATAACTAATAGAATCGAATAGAATAGAATACACATTTATTCAATAGTCATATAAAGGTATAGAATATGTCAAAATCATATAATTACATAAATAAAATTATAATTAAATACTGCACATTTGTAATCTACCCGTTGTGATAGCAATTCGATAAATTAAACTTTATTCAATGTAAATCCAAAATGTATCCTGGCAATAGCAAATCTATAAATGCCAACTTTATTCTGTCTATATCCAGAATATATTTAAACCCGTATCGTCACTGTACCGAGAGAATATAGGCTGTCTTTATCGAGTAAAGATTTTCCTCTAGACCCGATACAGGTTATATACAGTTTGGTTATACGGGTTTTAGCATTTTGGTTGATAATTAACAACTAGCATTGTATTTTTGAAGGTAATTTCTGTTTAGATTTTGATTTCTAACCAGCTAGTGTAAAGGTAATTCAAATATCTATCGGATAAAATTAAAAAACATACCTACACAGTAAATTAAAAAAAGTTACCAGTACCTCCGGCTAAATCAAAGAGTGTATTTCTGGACCTTGTAATATCAAAGAATGTATTTTTATATCAAATGCTTCGTATCCAAATTTTAAATTTTTATCTTGAAAGATAAAGACAAAAGCGTGGGTGTACCTATAGTCTCGTGGACACTAGGTATATATTCTGTTCTAGTTCTGATCATGCTAGTATACTAATAAATGTGATCAATGGCATCATTCCAAAATTGTAATTTTTTTTTGTAAGTCATCACTGAGAGACTTCCCCCTACAAGGGTTTATTTGTAGGTATTAAAGATGTAGTAGTATCTCTAGAGCTATCTATAAAACACGTTACTGTGTGGAAAACTATACATTATGAACACAACATTTATTTCATTTGAAAGTTAGGAATTATTAAAACAGAAAATATAGAATCGTATCTACTCAAGTTTCTTTAGAAAATTTCTAACATGGCCAGATAATTCGAATATATCTAATAAGAACCTGACTATAGTGAGGCAGTAAGCAGTTCAGCATTTGATAAGATGGTTGTGTGAAAGATTCTATGCAAAGAATTTTTGTAAAAAACTTATTTTGTTTTATATTACTGTATATAGTAAACTGTGATTGTGTCTTATTCTTATACAAGTCAAAGTTCACTTTTTTTAAAAGGCACCCTGAATTGTATTAGTGTTTCTTTAAATGAATCTTTTATTATAAATATTACTAACAATAATTCTTTGTCTGGGTCAATATAAGGTTTGTTTCAACACGCAGTTTGATCGTCCATTGAACGATCAAATGGAGCCGCCCAGTCATGGCATGAATATGTTACAGCGATAGATAGTTAGACGACTGAGCGACTGCCTTTAACCGTTCAACGGACGTTCAAACTACGTGTTGGAACAAACCTTAGAAATGAATTAAAAACGTGTTTTAATATGAAGTGTAAAGTTGTACATGATGAATGAAACTATCTTTCTAAAAATTAAAATAAAGAATTTAGAAGCAACGTACTTGCAAAGTAATATTACTAGGTCAAAAAAGATTATTTGTTGTCATTTATTTATTTATTTATTTATTTATTGCATACACTGTTCAACAGGTAACAGAACAGAAATAAAGGCATACAAAGCATTAATTACATAATATACAACAACATAGAAAGAAAGTAAAATGAAAAAAAAAATTACTTAAATGTACGAATTATGAATAACTAATGATACGAAGAGAGAGAAAAAAATAACATGGGAAATGTTTAAATATAAAAACTATATATACATATATACGCATATGTGATTCAAAGTAAATTAAGAAAAACAAAGACACTCACTGGTTATTAAATTCAGAACATTTTGTTTTATGTCACTAAGGCTGCAATTAAAAATATCGAAGACGCTACGTAATTTGTTAGAAGTACTGCAAATCGTATATAAAGGTGAATTATTTAGTACGTTGGTACGCGGAGTAGGTAAATAGAAAACTTGGTGATTACTAGAGGTTAATCTGGGAACGTGAAAATTAAGCTTACTAATTATTTCGGGTGCGTCAAAATCATTGTGTAGTAATTTAAACAAAAATACTTGAGAAAAGTACGTACGCCTATCCTCAAGAGTAGTCATAGAATATCTTTCAAGCAAGTTACTTTGCGGGAAACCAATCACTGGAAAGGTACCATCGGATTTGAACCACAGTAATTTAAGAAATCCACGTTGAACTGTCTCCAAGTTATTCTTGTGAACATCATAACTGGAACTCCAAATTAGCGATGCGTACTAAGTTTCGATCTGACGAAGGATTGATAAAGAATTTTCAGAGTATCAGTATTAGTGAACTCTCGACTAGTACGAACGATGAATCCAAGGGCTTTGGAGGCTTCAGACACAATGGTATCGATATGATCAGTGAAGGATAATTTACTATCAAAAGTTACGCCAAGGTCGCGAAATGTTATAGGTGTAAGTAATCAAAAATAAAAGGTGATGCTTTTAAAGAAAAGGACATTACGTTACATTTACTAGGATTCATGAATAATTTATTTAGTATACACCAGGTGTTTATTTTGTCAAGAGAAGTCTGAAGTTCAAAACAGTCATCGATTTCATCAATTACTGTGAAAATTTTTAGATCGTAGGCATATAAAAGGTGAGGCAAATGTATTTCGTTCACTATGTCGTTAATAAATATGTTAAAAAACAAGGGCCTCAGAATAGATCCCTGGGGAACTCCAGATGTGGCAGCAAATTCGATCGATTTGAACCCATTTAATGCAACGTACTGATTTAAACACAAGATTTAAACAAAAGGAGCAAAGAATATGAGAAGCCGATTTTTTCTAATTTATTAAGTAACAACTGGTGATCAAGTCTATCAAACGCTTTGGAGAAATCGGTATATATGACATCTACCTGCCCACGTTCATCTAAGGATTCAGAAATATATTGAGTTACACAGAATAAATTTGTTGTTGTTGAACGCCCTTTCATAAATCCATGTTGATTAATAGAGATTTTGGTGTTAATTGAATGATATATTCTATCATGAAGTAATATTTCTTTAATATAATAATAATAAGACTTTACAGAAGTTACAAATTACAGAGATTGGTCTAAAGTTTTCAATATCTAGTTTGTTACCCTTTTTGAAGATGGGACATACTTTGGAATATTATCCATAGGTCAGGAAATAGGCAGTTTTTAAGATTAAGTTAAAAATTAGAGTTAGAGGATATGCAAAGATGATAGCGCAATCCTTTAATAAAAAAGCTGGAATGAAATCAGGACCGGCCGTCATTTTGGGTTTAATTCGTTTTAGAGCCCGAACAACCTCATCTTCACTGAAAGAGTTTATGCTAACAATAGGGTTATTGTTAGGTATATCGGTCTCAATGTGATGTTCCTCAATATCTAATGAGGACTCATTATAAGATTGACCGAAATAATTGGCAAATGCATTTAGTATATCAGAGGGATTGTTTAGCGAAGATCCCTCAAAGAACATCTCTTCAGATACACTGGCCGACCCTTTTCTACTTTTGATGCCCAAAATTTATTGGGATCATTTTTTATATTATCTTCAGAGTTCTGCACGAAATTTCTGTAGGCTAAATTAGTATCATATTTTATTTCCCTTCTGATGTTTTTGAGGTTATTGTGTATAAGTGGATCACTGGTTCTTGCATACTGTCTCCTAAGACGTTCTTTAAGGCTAATTTTTTTTATGATACTGCCATTAAACCACAGAGGATATCTGGCGCTACGAGAAGTCGATTTCTTAGGTACACAAGATTCAAATACAGAGTCAAGTTTGTTGTAAAAATGAGTGCATGCACCATTGACGTTATTAAAAGAAGAGAGGGAGGACCAGTCTATGTTGAGAAGGTTTTCATACAATTTGGAGAAATCACATTTGCGGAAATTATAACTAACATCATGATTAGTTGGAAAATTATTATTAAGGTTCTTAACAGTACTTATTTCAGTTGATATGATCAGAGCAGGGTGATTAAAATCTTCATTAGTTAACGGATCAGGAGATTGAGATACATCACAGTTTTTTTGTGTAATACTAGATCAAGAATATTGTCATTGCCATTAAATATTGAGTTGTATTGAGATAAATTATTAGTGTCTAGAAAATTATTCAAGGCTCTAATTTGGGCATTAGATTTTGAGTCTTTTAGGTAAGATGCATATTTGGGGATATTAAAATCGCCCAAAATGACTATATCATTATCGTTATTTTGTAAATACTTTAGGGTACCTAGTGTCTCAAAGAAATATTCAAAATCGGCAATATTTATACTCGGTGGTATGTAGATGACAAATATGTAAAGAGACTGATAATTATTAGAAATTTTTATACCTAAGATGTCGATGGCAGGTATATAAGCTGCGTAGTGGTTAAAAAGTTACTTATTAGCGGCAGGAAAGTTTTTCCTGGTTACAAGGTAATAATGGTGTGAGAAATAGGAACTTACTAACTATAACAAAAGACTTATTAAGATTAAAATAGGGTGCTGACTTCTGATAGCAAAGGTATCAACCTAAGCAACAAATAAATAATTAAAAAGATTTTTTAACGGTAAATAAGTGCAACTTAGCAAAATCGTTTTTGTTGCGGTTGCAGAGCAGTCTTGCTGGAGCCTATTTAATGCAGATATTTTGTAGTGGTTAGTCAATTTGTCTTTATAGATAATAAAAATTTCTTTCAGTGTACTCCCAATATTCAATATAGACAATCGATTGTGAAATTGAAAGGTTCGGTCTCAGAGCATGCTAACTTGAGGCGTTAAACCTATGCACTGCGGATTAACCCCTTGAACAAGCGACCAAGTACTGTTTAACTCCTCGGCAGATTCTATTGTAGTATTGCTTCGTCTCATTTACCCTAGCAGTCAAAGCTTATGTGTGTCGCTTGGTTTAATTCATAAGAACAATTAAACTAGGTATATCGGTGTTGTTAAATCTTGCTCCAACCACATCTTATTGCCCATTACGCAACTACTTATCACAATGGGAGTCATAGCTACTGTCCTGGATTTTACTTAAATTGAGTAAACCCGTTAACTTTTACTGAATTAGTTATCATTTATTCAGAATTTGTTCTTTAGTACCAGGTTCTTTAACAAAGCCTTCTTATTCAAGCTATATTTGCCAAGATGCTGAGGGCTGGACGATCAGATGTTTTCGTATTTGGCTTCAAAATCCTTCAGCTTCAACAAGAAGGTCCACATTAGTTGGTGACAGATACATACATGCAAAATGGTATGAATAGTCACCGGTCCTATTCCAGATAGCTCCATTTATTGGTTAGTATGTCACGGTTCATCACGTCAAGAGAGAAGTTTACGTAGGGGTAGGGACAACGAGATTGATTGAATTCGTTCAACCATGACAGTTTCATGTAAGTGTTGTTAGTTTTATTTTAGTTTTGATCATCTCCAGACGATGCCAACATGGTTGGCGAAACTCACGTCGAAAATATAGTATTCGAATGTAGTGTAGTGTTCAAAAGTGTTTTGGTATTTAGAAAACTTCACAAGTAATGTCACACCAAAGGTGCTAACCCTTCTCCAAGAATAAGAATTCAGTGTATAAGCTTTTATCCATATATTCGAGTCTAATATTTAACAACTATTTCGAAAAGTTTAAAATGATTTAGATTATTACTCAAATTACTTATTGATTTATAAACTACTTAACATCACTTTTATTTGCTAAGTACCTACTGCAACTGCATAAATATATTTTTCAATAAAAATGGGAGGGATATTTCGAGATTCAAAATATCCCGTGTATCGCATGAAGAACAGGAATTAACTTATGAAGTTTCGGTTTCTAATTTCTACGGTTAGGATTCAAAATAACAGGAACGAAATTGTATGACTCACCCTATTGTGCTCATTTGAGACTTTTTCTCGTCTTTCTTCTTTTTTCCAAACATTTTTAAAACTTCAAGTTGGAATTTCTTGTTGATATATAAAGAATGTCACAGCTCATTTATATACACTACCTAGGATTTTGTTAAAATGGCACTTGCTCTACTAATAATCTCAGTCCATAAACTAAACATTAATCTTTCTTTGTAACAAAATATTTTATCATATATGATAATGATTAAATTATTTATAACTATTTACCAAAGATATGCAACCAACAATACTATGCGACTTAAGGTTAGCTAGTTGTGACATCATTGAGTGACATTCAGGACCGGCATTAATACTTTCTATAAGCACGATAAAAATGCAGATGCTTGCACCAGCAGTATATTTACGTTTTATTGTGTATACAGGAATTCGACAGAAAGTGGGTATAGTTGCGTGCATTATTAATCATGCTAAAGACAAAGATTAGAGACTTAACAAGATAGGACAGCCGGTGGAAAACCTTTTATCTTTTAGCAATGGCGCCATTGACCTCGACATTTAAATTGGAATTCCCGCGCAGTTGACACAATGTGACAATCAGACGAAGAAACTAACATTAGATAGAGAGGCCAATAGTGAAAATTGAACAACACTTATGTCCTGATCGCGGTGTGTATTAAATGGTCCTGATAGAAAGATCGAACTCAGCTGACTATGTCAATACCCAAGATCACTAAAATAACAGGTTGTTTTGTAATATATGTACATGAAGTATTTCTGTGTTTATATGTAAGGTTGAAAGAATAATTTTGAAACTTTTTTCTATAAAATGAAGAAAACAGCCTCGCGCAGCTGTCATCGAGGTCTATGCGTGACTTAGCACTTGTCGATTCTAATGAGCCAGCCTATCTTTTAGTAAGCTTAGTCAAATTCATTTAATATGCGTACTCGGCAAATCCAGAAACCGTTTCCGCTGCATGTCGTGTCCCTTTAAATTGGAGTTCACAACTGCCTTCGTCTAATTCGTCTTCTCCGTCTGACTGTCATATCTTGTTAGTTCTCTAATCTTTGCCAAAGATCCAGCACCACCTATTTATAAAGATGGTGTTGAAAGACCCAAAAAGAGGCAATAATACCTTAGAAGATAAAAATAGACATGAAAGTGATATATATGTAGAGGCGGTAAGCTGAAGATCGGACTAGAAAAAGGCAGGGTGGTCTGTGTTATCTTGGTCCAGTCTTTGAATTGATGAGGTGAAGCGTGTGTTTCTTTATTTTGTAGCTATATTATCGAAACATTTTTTGTTGCTGCCATAGGTGTGTATAGTTTTCTTGCTGTTATTTGAGACCACTCAACAAATATACCTATACATAAATGAATTATTTTTTAACCCGCGCGTCTTCCACCCCTTGGAACACTTAGTAATATTTGTGAGAGGAACGTTCCTTTGCAAAACTGTCCCCTCCGTCCATTTAAAGATGAAAAATTATATTGTTGATTCTCTATAGTTTATATACCCTAAGAGGACGAACTCGAATAATTGCCGGTGGATATTGCTGTTTTCTAAAAAAATTTTGGGTGTGAAAAAGTTCACTTTTATATATGATCCCCTTTATTCCCTCCTCTTATTGTTTATTTTGTCACGTTTGTATAAACCCCCTTAAAATGAACGATCCCCCTACAGTCGTAGAACTCATATAAGACAGATCTATATAGTCACATTTAAAATTATAGTAAAATTCTTTTCAACGGCCCCACGCGCGGCACCTATATATGGGCCTTCGAGCTCGAAGATATGGGCAGTCATTATTCGCATTGCCCCAGTGACACGTATTACGACGTATTGCTTCACCCAGGTTGCCTCCCCTATTACCCCGAGAGCTAGCGTCACAGAAATTTGTACTATTTGTAAATGGACAGAATATGTATAATAGGTTGTCGATGATCCATTGAATACCTACCCGTCCATCAGTCTGCCGGGCTGGGAGCGCTGCGTTTGGCGGCGAGGGGCGGTTTAGTCAATGAGCTGACAGCGATACTGTTACAAATGTCAAAAAAGCCGTTTTTGATTATCTCGTGCCGAGCCGAATTTCCGGTTTTACCGTCGCAATTTACGATACCGACATAATACCAATCTTTCTTTTTCCGTAGAGTTATCACACGATCCTCCACCCGACGTATTTATTTAGTTAACGTTTCAAAAATTGATGTCTTTGAAGTTTTGCGTTCTCCGAGATTATAGTCAATTTTAAGTTTTGGATCCGCCGTAGCCCAACGTGGAACTTGGGTAAACCAGATATAACAGATGAAATCAAATTAGATAAAGGTTGCATGGAGCTTATTGTTATAAACAACTGAAAAAGAAAGTGAAAAGTACATGGAACATGCACGAAGATACTATAATTTAGTGGTACATCTGCTTGGCTTTATAACCATCACAAATCAGGCTAGAGTAATGGAAAATATAAGGAATTATGTTTTTATGCTTACATAATTATATATATGATAAATTTTACATGTTAAACCTACGTTAATTTTATTTATTGTGCTGTTTTGATACTGTTTAACAGTATTTTCCAGTGTTATATTGCCATATCACAATTAAAAATACATCATCTGTTTGTAGATAATGATTTTTTTGTCAGACTCAACTTTTCTATATTTAGGTATGTACATAAACAAACAACTTAACCTCCTCATCGTCAATCAACTGCTGCAAAAGAAACAATCTTTTTGTGTCGTCAAAATGACGTGTATTTTACCACCTTCAACTGCACTTGGTAGACTAAAGCCGGGCAGCTAAAAATAATTTGACTTAGTTATGACAAAAAATAGAATTTTTACAATTATTATACAGCGACCTGCGTTATTGGCTGTTGGGGCTAATTATTCCAATTTATTCGTCACGAATTTGTCTAGGTATATGGCATGGAACTATTATTCCGTTGCACAAAATACAAATCTATTCTTCTCAGCAAATGTTTTCGTTCCATCAAATAAATTGTGTTGGTGGCTCTTCTCTACTGCTCTACAAAAAATTTTAAGCAAATTGAATAAACGCCGATTTATGTGTGCAATATGTTAAATACCACTCTGTCCAACTATTAACTCTCGTGCGACATGGACAAGAAATCACTGAAATTAGGCAACCTGTGATTGTAACAATTTTAACAATGAGTTTGATTCACTGAAATAGAGTTCAGTGGTTTGATTACATTTCTGAATGACAAATTAAATTTTTAAAATGTAAATAACCTCACAACTTATTTAATATTTCACATGTTAAAATAACTGTAATGCCACTGAGTTGGAAAAAGAAAATAATAAGATAAAATATTTAATATAATGCAAAATATGGGTCTAAATCTTGAATTAGAATGACGTATGTACAAAGGTCTCCTTCACTATTTAAAAGCGGGAAAGTGTAAAGGTGAAATTGCTAACTTCGCTCAATATAATGTTCCGTGTCAAAACTCGAGACCGATTTCTGTTGACTGTTGTGATTTTATTAATTGTATTGTAGCGTTAAATAATAATTATGAGTTTTATTTTAGTTATTTAACGGAATGTGGATTATATGTTCATCTCATAAATTTACCGGTAAATTGTTTAGTGCATAAAATTAACAAATTTAATAGCAGTAATCAGTGTTTACACACAAAAATTATATGTATACTTCCATTAATTTCAGTTAATTTTTTTGAAAAATACTATAACTTATAATTAAAAGAAATTATGTATTAACTTTTTAGAAAACAGCTTTTATTATTTCTATTTTCTACAAAATTTATGAGTATTATTAGGTATATATAGTTGACATAACCCTATTTTATATTTCAGAAATGAATGATAAAATTATTAAATGAAATAAATAAACAACGTCAAAAATCAGCATGAATTTAGAAGAAAAAAGTAATACTAGTATTTGCCAGCAAGAAACTTCAAACAATGCTGCATCAATCCTACCTGAAGCAAGATCTGAAAATTTTTTAAGCCCTACGAGAAGAAGTAGTCGAATTAGAAAACCAAAAATTTCAAGTGATTATTGCAGTATAGATGAAGCCATTGAAGAAAATAGAACTAATCCAAAAATCAAAGAACAGGCAAAGGGAAAATCAAAGCAACATGTTAGTACACCTACTAGCAGTGAGGTAAATTTTATTCATTGCAATAAAGATATTGAATTATCAAAATCCCATAGAAGTTTAGAAAAGAGCAGTTTATTTTTTCAAACGGATAATGATGAGGAAGAATCTTTTGAGTCGATGTTTGACGATATTTTTGGACAGAGATATACAAAAACTCTTCAATCACTGCTGCCGAAAAAATTAAGTAGTGGATCCATTAAAGAAAGGAAATTTTTTAAAAGAAATTCCCAAGAATCACCCAAACCAAACCTTTCCGAATGTTATTCTAGTAATAAAAGTAATTTACCTACTGAAGATGTTGATAAAGTATTTAAAATCATATCTAAACCTAATATTTTGTCTGATATGCCAAGTGATTCTAAAACTCCTGGTAAACCTTCATTAAAAACTTACTGTAATAAAAGAAAAACTTTTCAAAAAAGTAATGTTGTTGAAAGCTTTGGTTTACCGGATTACCCAGTTATTCCCGAGAACGTAATAAAACCTATACTAAACGACAAATTAGATGCTGAAATTCTGGATGCAAGTGAAATAACTATCTTAGATTCACAGTTCATTAATGATCCATGGGTAGCCACAAATATAGAAGATGAAAATTTATTTCCCTTTTATGAGGAAGTTAGAATGAAAGCCGAGCCAGATAAACATGAACGAGTAAGAAAAAATAGTTCCTTTATTGATCCTAGTTTCATTGAAAATTCTGATTTGTGTAATGAATTTAATATTTTTACGTCTACACCTCAAATAGTAAATGATAACAAATTGGATAAAATTAAATATGCATCATTAAATAACACTCCAAGAAATCCAAGAACACCAAGTAAATCTAAGGAAATTGATATAGAAGCAATAAAAAAGAATTTCAAAAAAATATTGAATAGAAAAATTGATGACAGCTCACTGCCTGAGAAAGAAACAACAGAAGAATTTAAAAGAAACGTTAAAAGAAGTATTTCTCCTAAAAAGAAAACTACTTCCAATGAGTCTAAACATAACTTTTCTATCAGTAATGATATATCATTCATTGAAAACGACAGTTTAACTATAGAAAATAAGGAAATCGAAATTTCAAATATTTTACCTGTGCCAAAAAAGTATGAAAGTAATAGTAAAAATTCAATTGTTAAGTGTAAGAATAAATTATCAACACCAGTTTCATCCTTACATTGTAATAAACCAGATTGTGAATATTCAAACAATCCTGCAGACACCCTGGCGACTAAGGGTTCTAAAATTATTATAAAACAATCGAAATCAGGTATTGACCATCCGCTAAAAGAAGAACAAAAGTCGGTAAATGAAAAAGTAACAGAAGAAGATTTTAGTCAACAAAAAACTAAAAAAGTTCTTAAATCACCCACTTATAAAAATGAAATATCTGTGGAAAATGAAGAGACGGTTAAATCAGACGTAAAAGTAAGGAAATCGCCAAAGAAAAAAACTCAAGAGACTGATTTTGTGTTATCCAGTTCTAAACAGTCCTCGAGGTCTCTGTTGGGTCCCAAGGAGCAACAGTCGGAAGAACAAAAGGATAGCACACAATATAACGAAGAAAATGAAAAATTAATCCCAGGCAATTTTCACGAGTCAAGCCATTCTGATAAAAAACGAATGTTAAGGTCATCATTAAATAATAGTAATGATTTTGAAAGTTTGAAAGCCAATAATTTAATGTTAGAAGAAAAACAAATGAGTGAGCCCAGTGAAAAACATGGATTGTTTAATATAGATGATAGCAGTAAATTAAATTGCAATTGTACTAACGAAGAGCCGTTAATAAATAGTATAAATAAAATTGAAACTGAAAAACTTGAAATCCTAAAAAGAAATTTAAAGTCAAATAGTAACGAGAATATTAATCTTTCATCTGAACATAATTTAGTTGAAACCTCACCTGAAACTAACGAAGAAATTGTTATAGAAAAAAAATCCAGTGAAAAAACAGTCAGGTCTAATAAAGTCGCCACAAGAAAAAGGATATTAAGGTCTACAAGTCAAGAAAATTTAGTGAAGGAAATTCAAGAAGAAAATAGTGAAATTAGTCTAAAAAATATATCACAGAATTACCTAAATGAAGAGATAAGAACCGATGTAAAAGTTAATTTAAAAAAATTAGAATTTGGCATTGACATACAATCAATCAGGCTTCAGGAAAGTGCGCAAGCAAGCGCCAACATCCAGGAAACTGTATTTCCTACTGACAAAAATGAAAAAATTAAAGATGAAAGAACAAAAAGTGCAAAACCTACACCAGAAATTGTTTTGCAAAAATGTAATATAGACACTAACACTCCACCAAATTATGATGAATCTTTGCCAACAAATAAGGACGTTGCAGACAAAATGATGTCTCCTTTAAAGAAAGGGAAAAAGTCAGTACCTGAAATAAGAATTATTATCAGTCCTCTTAACTTTTCACTATTAGGCAAAGTGCCTGAAATCCCGTGTGATATGAGTGACTCGCCTAGTAAAATGAAAAATATTTCGCCTTCTAAGAGAAAATTACGTTCAATGCAAGCAATAATTGGAAGTACAAAGTCAGACAATGAACATGATTGCAGAAAAACACCATCAAAAAACAAAACCATTCCTGAAGATATAAATAAGGAATTAAAAATGCCAGGAATAGATAAGGAAAACTCCCTAAAAGTAAGTATCGTTCAAAAAAAGCCAATTGATTATATAGTATCAAAAAGCAATAAGCCTGATTTAAACTCTCTTCACCAATTTTTGAATAAAGAATTAGATATTGACATAAATACGAGTATAGAATTGAAAGTTGAAGAACACAATTTAACAAAACTTAGAACGCCAAGGAAAAATAAAGGAACGTCGAATATTAAAACTATTTCAAATGATGTAGATAAAATAATGGAGAGTTACATTTCTGTTGGTAAATTTTATGCCAACAATTTGCGTGATGAATCCACTAAAGAACTAGAAAAATGTGATTTTATAAATACTAAGATAAAACAAAATTCGGAATGTAATATCGTGAAAAGTCAAAAACAAAAGGTAGAGAAAACATCTGTAGTTAATGCTAGACCGAGAAAAGCAACAAATATTAGTATTATGAAACCAGAGTTTATTAATTTTGAAAATACAGGTTATAACTGTGAGCCAGCTAAAGTAGTTACTAAATCAAGCAATATTGATCGCGATCATGATAGTGACAATATAAATAATAGAGAAAGGAGTCAAGAATTTAATTGTAACACGTCACAAATTGGGAATATCATCGATAGTATTTCTTCAAAAAGTATGATGCTGTCAAATAATCTGGAAAATAATAAAGTTGAAGAAAGTACTCTCAAAATTTCAACAGAAAATGGTAACTCGACAATTAAGAAAAAGAAACAAAGAAATGAAACAACCAGACATGTAGCATCGAATGAAAGTGAAGAAAAAAATTGTGTAGAATTAGAGAGCAATTTGCAAATAGAAAATATATCTATGACAAAAACTTATAATAGTTTAGTCAAATCAGTAAACATAGAAAAACAAACAGAAATTTATGAAAACGAAGATCAATTACGAATAGAAACAACACCCAAAACTGAAAAATTGAAAGAATGTATAACATCAAATAAACTGGTAACCATTAAGATAAACCCTTGCGATGCTAATAATTATTTAACAGAAAAATACGAGGGGAAGTGTAAAACAAAAACACTCGATTTGATTAGAGAGGGATTGATAGAAGAAAATACTAAACCTACACCTTTGAATGGGGAAATAGCAAAATTAAATAATGTTTGTTTAGATTTGGACATGGACTTGTTAAAGAATATGGCTGAAAATAAAAAAGGGTTTAAGAAAATCATCAACAAAAGTAATGTACCCATTATGAGTGATCCAGCAACAGAGAGATTAAAATCAAAGTCTGCAAAAGATTCTTCTGGAGAAATTAATATTATTGATACCAAATTGGGAGTTGATGATAGTATAGTTAACAAAGCGGAAATAAGAGGACAATCAGTCAAAGATTGCATAACAATTGCCCAAAATGAAAGTAGAAAGTTAGTTTCTTGTGATTTGGTTACCACTATAACAGAATGTGAATCAATCCAAGAATCTGAAGAAGATTGTTTAGAACTTGCGGAAATATTTGACAAAACTGAAAATACAGAAAATGGAGACAATTCATCTTTAAGGAATAATAATGTAACTAGTAATCAAGTATCTACTGGCACTAGCTCAATGCAAAATAATGTTGATAATGAGGAAAATAAACTAATCGATATGATTCCTAATATTTCACAAAGAAATACTAAGATGCCCAAGGACTTGCTCATGAATGAGGAAAATGTAAATGAAAACAGTACTCCATTAATACGTATACTATCTAAAGAGAGTACACAACCAAAAGACAAATCGACTGCAAAAGTGGAAATTGAACGTATATTTAGTCCAAGGCTTAGGGAGAGGAAGATGAAATCCATTTCTAATCAAATAAATTCCTCCATATTAGAAGAATCGCCAAGAAATACCAAAAATGATAGTGTAAATAAGGTGTCTACCGAAACATCAACAGAACGCAACCAGCCTACAGAATATTTAGAACACAGTGATAATGCCAACCTAAAAAATGTAACAAGCAATAAAATTTCAAATAGAATTTCAAGGCGTTCAGCTTTTAATAGAATACCCGACGATGCTCAAAATGTTCTGCCAAAAAAAGGTACCCAAACTAACAGCGATGATAGATTTAAATCTGATAGACCTTTAATACATAGAAGAAGGAAATCTATAAATGATATAGACTTATCAGATACAGAAAGAGAACAGTATAAAGACAGACTGAGAAGAAGTAAAAGTGTCATAACGATTCCTCGAGATTCAAAGAAGAAAATAAATAATCGAGATGATAGTAAGATGTCGAGGAAGAAAGTTGACACATGTGATGATATTGTTAAAGTTGATACTGAAGTTAAAGAAATTGAACATAGGAGCAAGTTAAAAAGGAGTAAAAGTTTTTCACAAAGTAACTTCCAATCCAGAAATAGAAATGTAGATAGGGGTTCTGTTTTTACTGAAAATTTGAAGAAATCTGAAGAATTTGTTGATAGAAAGAAGCCAAAGGAGATTAAAGGAAGAATATCTCAGGAAGTAAAACAAAAAACTAACACTGATCTAGGTAAATATTTGAAACAATTGAGAATTTTTGAAAAATATTTTGATAGCTTTTGTGTTTGATCTATTACATTATTATGTTATTTGTACATTTTAGAAAATGAAGATACAAGTTTTCAAGTGGGAGATCTCGCTTGGGCTCAAATAGGTTCCCATCCATTTTGGCCTTGTTTGGTGATCGAAGAACCAGAAACGGAAACCTACAAAAAGAAAATAATTTGTAAGTATTTTATTTATGCATACAGTGTTAGAACACCGTTTTTTTTTATTGATTTGTATAGGTAAATCAAATTTTCTTTAAAACAATTGGTGCTCTTTGTGAAACCAAATAACAACTTAATAATGTTGTAATGTCTCTCATGAGCACTTCTAAAAATTTGACAAAAAATTAACAATATGCGAATTGTAGTGAACTTTTGGTAATTTTTTTTGTATATTAATCACTATTTTCATGAATAAATATATTTTTGGTTAAATTTTTCATTTCTTTTATATATTTTTTAGTCGAACTGGACAGCAAAATAAGCCCTTTTTTTTCTTGATGTATTTAAATGACACCTATATTCTCAATTTTTTTCATAACAATTTCTCCCCCATTTAATACTCTGTATTACACACATTGTAAACTTTTGTTTAAAAAAAGTTGTATTTTTTCCTGAAATATGGAAAAAAGCATTAGTGACACCGCTGCATATAGTAACAGATTCTAAAGAACTAAGTGAGCTTTGCCCTATAAGTAAGTATACTATGTACACTATGTTCCAAGATTTTAGAAAGAATTATGGAAAATCAAATTAAAGATTTGACTTTCCATAATTCTTTCTTGCTTACACATGACCCAGTGGAGATAACTGGCTACCACAGACTACTACAGACTGTTTACTTTATTGGAAAGAAATGCCGATTGCTCTATGTCACTTCCACGTATTAAATTTGCTATAAATCTATCCTCGTCTTTCTTCTGCTAAAGCAGTCGTAGAGGGCGGGACGCTACATGCATATATGCAGTGTGGTGTGTACAGAAACTACTTCCGTAGTAGAGCACTTTAGTCCTTCTTGTATGAAAACTAATTTGGTTCCGAACAAATCTTATAGATGGCAGAAGTAAATGTATGTATAGCCGTGGTTCACTAATTAGGTTATTATTTTTGTTGTTTTAGGTATAAACAAATAAACTTTAGAGAAGTGTATTTATTTTTCAGTGATTTCACCTCATAATTTTTCAGTATTATTGAACTGTGGCAATTATAGCGATAAGTACATAGTGTATAAAATTATTGACAGTGATATATTCTTTTAATTAGTGGATCAGCTGATTAGCCGAGACGGTCAGGTTTTGAAAGTCAATTGTTTACAAAATGCAAAAACTGGAAATTGTTCATAACAGTGAAATTTAATATTTGTCTTTCAAATTACGAAAGAAATTGTGCAAACGTAGGTAAATTTTTTACAAAATATAATATCAACTATATAAAAATATATATGTTAGGTACTCTTAGTTTATGTTTATCTATATTACAAAACATTTTAAATTAAAGATACTTTGTAAGAGTTTTTTTTTTATTTGAATACCATTGCCATCTGTCGCAGCTGAGACTCAGGAGGGAGAACTGCTCAGATGAAAATGGAAGAAAGGACACGATATTTGTTCAATAATATACCTATTTTGTGAGGGCCTTAGTTTTTTTTTGGTGGGCTTTTCAATTTTTTCCTATTTAGATAAAAATTGTGACATAGATCTTAAACACTATTCAGTTAAGTTACATAAAAAAATGTTTTGCAAAGCAATTTAATGCATTTTTGAGTTAATTAAGGTTATAACCCCGTCAACAAATTATTATTTGTCATAAGCAGGGTATTTTTTATACCGTCACTGCTCATATAGTAAAAAAATAAGAACATTATAATATGTGTTTTTACGTGACAAAGTTGCGATGTAGTTTTATCACAATCCACTGGCAACCTCCATAGTGTTTATTTCTGATATATAAATACCAACAGAAATTTACATTTTGATTTGTTCTGCTACAAACATTATCTTTCTTTTATCAAAATAATTTGTTTTATAACCTTAAGTAAAAAAAACAGGTACATGTTTATTTTACCGAAATACTTTAAGAACTAAGACTCAATTCTTAATTAAAGAGAAGAATTGAAAGCCTCACCAAATAAACACTAAGCCGTTTCGACCCTGACAATATAGGTTTTTTATCGATCAAATATCGTGCCCTTTCTAGCATTTTCGTCTGAGCATTTCTGTGGGAGACACTGTATATGCGTAATATATGGGACACCCTGTATATACTCGTGACGTCACCTGTCGAAAACAGGCAGATTGTGGCTCCATCTACTGAGATTTCCAGCATTTTGCAAGTGAGTCCGAAGCGACATCTTCCCTTGTTTTGCAAGGAGAGTGAGAGAGTAGAACACAGAATTAAGGAAGATAGAACATTACTGCGGTACTAATTTTTGTATTGAGTGCTACGTCTGGAGTAGTCTGTGCTGGCTACTCTATTATGTCGGTGTATTCCTCCAGTGTATTCCAATGGTGCCAAAGTAGTGCATCCTGCTGCAATTGACTTACATGTTCCTCGGCATCGCTCATCCTGCACTTGCTGTCAACAGGCTGTTTCAGGATCATCCTTTGGTAGTATCTGGCTTGGTCCTGCGCTGCTAGTATTAAACTTTCTGTTTTTCCTTTCAAGCTCGGATGACTCAAACACTTTGTAGTCGCCTCCTTGTCCACTGCTGGTGTGGCAAAGTCGTCAAAGAATTATTATTATTAATGCACAATGTGCACAGATAAAGCGTCTAAATAAAAAATTATATTTCTTAGGTAAAGGGCTTATTAGTGGCAGTAGTGAACCAAAACTCTCGAGGAATACATGTCTTTTTCTGTTGTCAATCTGTTGTCACCGAATTTAGTCCAAACGCTTCTAGGGCCGTTTTACCATACTCATCCGGCTAGACCTTTTTCCTTTGAAAAATTGTAATGAAATACGATAGAATACAAGTTATTATATCTTAAGTTACAACCCGTTAATAAACTTAAAACAAAAGCAATTTCTTTTGCAAAAAAACAACTTAATTTATATAATTTAAATATACAGGAAAATTATGCTTTTTAATGTTTCAAAAAGTTTTAAAACTCTACACGTGTTTCGGCTTATTAGGCCTTTATCAAGAGTACAAGATAATACAGTATTATCTTGTACTCTTGATAAAGGCCTAATAAGCCGAAACACGTGTAGAGTTTTAATAAAACTGTTTGAAACATTAAAAAGCATAATTTTCCTGTATATTTAAATTATTGAAGAATGTTTCACAAGGAACCAACTGTAGAATCAACCCAATGTATTAATTTATATTATCACGTTATATCACACCTGTTTAATATCAGAACCTTAACAAGCCACAAATCAGTTTTGTACATATGAAGTCACAATTATCCACAGATTATATATTGTACATTTATTCTGTCCCAGTTATCTGTCACAAGTATCCTTGACACTCCTAAAATACATTGGGAACAGTTTGGAACAAAAACATGTATGATTTTGTATATGACTTTGTTACAGGAACAGATTGGAATAACCATCTATATGCCTCTTAAGCACAATCTTCCCATCACCTTCCCGTCAATTCTGATATAAATTAGCCTATTGTTGGAAAGATGTCTACACCTGTGGAAAACTTTATCAACATATGTTGAGTTGTTTTCGTATGGTGGAACAAAAACATAGACAAATTAAAATTCTGAATGGGGCTGTTTAACAAATAGGTTTGCAAAAATGTGCTATTTTTTAAACTCCCGCCCTCCCCCTATAACACTTGGTAACATTTATGAGACCCCCCCCCTCCCCTTCACACAAATTTTCATTTTTCAAACTCCTTCCCTTCTACATTTAAATACAAAAAAATCCCACTATCTTAAAAATGCTCTATTTATTTTTTAAGAGTGTCCACTTTTTGTAGTCCCCCTCCTCCCCCCCTTTAAAAGCGAAGTTATTTATTGTATGGTACCGGAATATATTTTCTGGACGTGCAGATCAAAGAATACCAAATATCAAAAAATATCGGGCATTATATCACATTTTGATCTGTGGAATATTTGGCTAACTGTGTGTTATTACATATTTAGAAAATATGTAATTTTCCAATTGTAACTGATTCAATTATATCTCTTTTAGTTCAGGGCAAACGCAATGAAAGGATATTGTATCATGTTCGTTTTTTTGGGGATAACGGAAGAAGAGCGTGGATAAATAAACATCAAATGATGTTGTATTCTAACCGTAACGATTTGAAGGTCTTAAGTGACCAGGTAAGCATTGAGGTAAGTACATTTTTTTTGTGTTACAGTAATCAATTGGATCTTGATGTTATAAATAGGTAGTCCCAAAGCCTGTGAAATAATGTGACCAGAATATGGAACATTTGCCCATTCACAATATTATATCTAAAATATAACTGCTGTTTCATAATTTCCTTACTTAAACGGGCCAGCTAAGAGTAAAATTTCAACCTATGTTTGAGTTCTCAATGCTGATTGGTTGTACAGAATTGTGTCACAGTTTTATTATTTTCCTCAAAAGTAAATTTTCTGTTTTTGAATTTTGGGGGAGGATAATAAATATCTTTTTTATATAAAATAGAATTTATGTTTCATATTTAAAACATTTTCTGGTAGGTACTACGATTGACAAGAAATTCGTAAATATATAATTTTCGAGGTAATTTTAATGCCGTCTTAATTTAGTCGTAGCAGCAAAAGTAATTTTGGCAACAATAAGAATTTTGATTGTCCAACATCTTTGCATAAAATGGGCATGTTGCACTTTTTTATTTGCTTAATTAATGTTATTTGTAAATCTGAGCTCACTGAATGTTTTTCAAATGTTTTTGACATCTTTAAGTGGGTAAAAAATAGATGTACCTGAAATTATAGGCGCTTTAAACTTTCATGTAGTAGACGCCAGATTAAAATAAAGAGATTATGTTTAACACCTAGTACTGTCGTGAGCAAAAAAAAAAAGAAATAGGACAAGTCTTATAACGTATTTTTTCTAAAATCTAGTTGTGTACATCTAACTTTAATTTTTGTGACATTGTCAGTTAGTTGTTGTCAACATTCATTGCACATATTATTCAAATAGATAGATTTACATTAGAAAAAATAGTTGCCCTATTTTTTTTGGTTCACGATAGTACCAAACTCACCTGCCGAAATATGTTCGTCGACAGATAATGATATAATCTGTAATGTAGATATGTTTAATATTAAAAGAAACGAATTTAAGTTGAAGCTATGCATGATAAGATAACATAAATATAAAACAATTTTTATTTCCATGTAATTCTACACCAATATTGCTATTATTGTTATTAATATGTTTAGCACTTAAGCCTATCTTTATTTTTCTTTTTCATTGTATATACCCTGACACTGACCATTTTCAAGTCAGAATTTCAAAAAATCGAAAAAATCATACGCCAGTCAATAGAAAAAAATTGAGGAAAATACTAGTGGAAGTTTGAAAGTTGGCAAAAGATGTTCATTGTGGTGTGTTATTAGACATATTAGTAGTCCCCATCATTATATGTTGCGCTCGAGCCGCCATCTTGGAAAAATGGTGCTCAAATTAAGTTTTTTTTTACTATGTCTCTCTAACAACCATTATCGATATCGAAATTATGCACTAGACATAAAATAAAACTTATAAGACTGCAAAAAATATATACATTTTCTCTGTATCTATTGTTATGCTCTTCGAAAATACAAAAACAAAAATTCGATCGACATATTTCTAGAATCGTGAATATCACTTACAGAGGAAATTTTTCGTATCATTGTTAGTAGAGGGTCCACGCCTTCGAAAGCCGTCTAAATCGCCAAGTAACCCATTCCAGCAAGGTAAATAATTTTTGAGCTCGGATATCGAAAGAGGGCCCTAATGGGCATCAGAAATGGCTTGTTGGACTTTTGTTGACGATTGCACAACTTCTCCACAAGAAAAAAAGATGGCGAAATGTTATTTCAAGAATTCGTGTTTTTAAACGTATACCTCTCGCTAGAGAGTGAACCACATGCGATATTGATTTGATTTTTTTTATTTATATACTACTGACATGAGCGCATCGAGCTGTACTAATTAAATTTCAAACTCGCTTACGGTTTTTTTCTAAATAAATCCTAAATCACAGTAACGAAATTTGTGTGTTTGAAATTTCGACGTGCGGGCAACTATATTAAATATTCAATTTTTTTATATACTATATAGGAATGAAATATGGTCTAAAGATCAACAGAGTTTTTGCAAAAAAAATCAGCTCGATATCTTATACAGTTTTTGAGTTAACGACTTTTTAAAATAAACCATAATTAGATTCGTGGTATTCCTGTTAGCATGCGGCTGTTTTCTGGCTAAGTGCAATGCATTAAGATAGTAAGCCAATACATTTTTGAAATTGTGCTATTATTTACATTTTTACAATTTTGCAAAAATATTAACAGGTAAGAAGAAACTCATTTGGCAGATGATTTACACGATCTATTAATTATGAAGGTGTTGTATAGAGATAATATTTATTAAATATATCATTATTGTGGTACAAATGATATACTTGGCATTTTACAAATATGAAAATATAAAAACGTACACAAAACTTGTAATATATACATAAGTAATAATAATAATAATAATAATGCATAATAAGTATACACAGTAGGGTGGAGCGCGCTTATATGAAAGAAAAATATATGTGCTTTAATCGTTTGCGCGGGGCGAAGGATTGATGCTCTGTCACTTAAATAACACTATCATATGAAAAAAAATGTTAAATTATTTTTACAAATACTGCCCCAAGCCGATGAAAATTTTACAAAAAATAAAAATGTGATTTTTGGTAAGACCTAATTTTAATGGACGCCTTTATACATTTATGATTACTAACCGTGTCCTAATTTAAAGTAAAAAGTTCAACAATTAAATTATACTAAGTTACTCTGGTTTTCAACGTTGTTATCGCCAATATTTCTCTCCACACTTTGCGCATATTTCATGAAATTCTTCGGCCTGCGTTCCATCGTCAACACGTGTTTGTTTAACCTAACATTTATTTAACCCATAAGATATCGTACAGATTATTTTTAATATAAGTTATATGGCTTTGAGGAGAAGA
Organism: Stenurella melanura; assembly: GCA_963583905.1. Taxonomy (NCBI): domain Eukaryota; kingdom Metazoa; phylum Arthropoda; class Insecta; order Coleoptera; family Cerambycidae; genus Stenurella; species Stenurella melanura. The sequence goes on from OY757312.1 coordinate 104,415,205, forward strand.
TATTTGGAGCCGGAAGTGAATTACCAAATAATCTCTTGCCCACTTACGAGGATATGATGAAATTATTTATTTTCATTAGTCACAGTGGAGACAAAAAAGGGTTTAGGGATTTAGTGAACAAGACTTGTATAATTATAGCGATAAAAGTCGAAGAGTTATGGCGCAGAGCATCAATACCAATATCAGAACATCGTACCATATTGGCGAGGCTTATAGCTTATCATGATAAGTATCGTAATATTTTAAAACCTTATAAAAGTAGAAAGAATGTGGATAATTATAATTCTAAATTATTATCATTTAAAACTGAAAGCAAAAACTATTTGACATCGCAACATGCAAATGTATGACATTTGAAAATTGTACCTGTGAAAAGAGCAGAAAAATACCTATAAAGGAGCGGAATTTTCTAATCGACCAGAGAAGTAATCGTAAGATGATGATAGGTTCGGTAGATAGAGACTCTGCGAAGAAAAATATAGAATATTACAAAGAGAGAAATATGAAAAAAAGGCACTGTTATCATCTGATTCTGATGCCGGCCCTAGTTCAAGACCTATTTTGAGAAAAGGCCACAAACTGAAAGTCAACTTACTTTAAATACTCTACTCTCACCGCCGTCCTCATTAGGTACCGCCTTTGCTACCGCCCGTATTTCCTGTCGTAGCTAGAACATTAGATAGATACGGTGTTTCTGACCGCGCCGGAGCTGCTATCGTCTCTGCTGCATTGCATGATATCGGTTTAATTACCCAAAGTATAGGTACAACATGTGTTGTAGATCGGAGCCAAATTCGTCGAGTCCGTTCTAAAGCGAGAACCACACTGACCAATGCGCCTCTTAATTTTGATAACGAGATATATGGATTATTTTATGATGGCTGAAGGGATAAGACTTTAATCACTGAAGACAAACGTCGAAGAGTTGTGGTTGAGGAACATTTAATTTTTTTGAAAGAACCTGGTTCTGAATACGTAGGACATATTTCAGTAAAAGCCGGTGACGCCAAAACCATATCTAAGATTTATATCATCTAAATCAATTGATTCTAAAAAAATATTAGCTGTTGGATGTGATGGAACGGCAGTAAATACGGGGATCAATTCAGGCGTTATTCGTCTTATGGAAACTACACTTAGACGTCCTCTACAATGGCTTATATGTCAACTACACGCAAACGAACTCACCTTGTGGCATCTAATTCAATATCTTGATGGCACAACAACTGGCCCTAAATGTTTCACTGGACCAATTGGAAAATTGCTTAAAAATTGTGAGCAACTTCCGATTGTAGGTTTTCGATCAATTAAATGCGTCTTACCTGTCATAATAAAATCTAAAAATGGTTTGAGTACAGATCAGTTATATTTAATGGAAATTTGTAACGCAAGTGATAAAGGACACTGTGACCCTAGTTTGTCTAAAAGAAAACCAGGACAAATGACTCATGGTTTTTATTATTTTGCCAACTATAATGTTTTCTTAGCCTAAAAATTAAATAACAATCTGTATTGTAAAGTTATTTGTATTATTCAAAATTGTATGATGCCGTTATTTCGGTGATATTTATAAATTTCAGCGTCGGCGTTATAGGGCGGTATTTGGAGATTTAATACAAAAGTTGTTTATTATATGTACTTTTAAATTTGTATAACAATAGAGCATCGATTTCAAACCCCATTCAATAAAATTTAAATAAAAAAAAATGAAATGTGAAAATTTCAATATCCTTGGGGCGGTATTTTGAGATATAATATCGAAATAGTTTATTATACTTTTAAATTTCTATAACAATAGAGCATTTATTCCGAACCCCGCCCAATCGAATTTAAAAACTTTTTTTTTTTGCCAAATTTTAAAATTTCAATATCGTTGGGGCAGTATTTAGAGTTGTAATATCGAGATAGTTTATTAGACTTTTAAATTTGTATAACAATAGAGCATTTATTCCGAACCCCGCCCAATAGAATTAAAAAAAAAATTTTTTTTGCAAAATTTGAAAATTTCAATGTCGTTGGGGCAGTATTTAGAGTTAGAATATCAAAATAGTTTATTATACTTTTAAATTTGTATAACAATAAAGCACTGATTCTGAACCCCGCCCAATAATATTTTAAAAAAATACAAAATCGCTCCACCCTAATACACAGCTCAGTAAGCATTGACAAACCACTACATAGGCATTACTATTAAGACGCACTGTCTGCTAAAAACGGTTCTGTATTATTTCTGCCCTTAAAACAATTGTTAGGAAAGGCTGCAGATGCAACAGAACACCAAGTGGATGCACATTTTTAACCACAGTTTACTTTACAATTCCACTATTTGTTTTCTTTAGAACCAGTTGTGACTTTTTGTCATCATTTGTGATTTTATTTGGTTATTCTCTATCAGATATCCAAATTTTCTGGGAAAGGGTAAATTGGGAAGGAGATCGGAAAATCGCTTGGACACTAAAATTTTATGTGCTTTGTTAACTGCTTCTCAAGTCCAGAAAATTTGTTATAAATCCAGGATTTTGTGTTAGGTAAGGGTCTAAACCACTTTTTGTGGATAATTTTTACAATTAAAAGTATTTCGCAGTGAGCAGGGTTTTAACCTACTTCGCTAGGTTCTTCAGTTGCTAGCTAAGCTAAGTACACTAAACCACTGGACTACCGTCCCCTGTAATGCTTGTTTTAAATGCAGTAAGGAAGTGTCTTGTGTAGGACGCGGACGTAGCTAACGTAAGCCTAATAACCTTAAGGAAAAATAAATACTACCTTAGCAAATCTAAAGATTTAAATTCATTACAGATGGCCGTAGTGAATTTAAATCCTTAATCCGTGAATTTAAATCCTTAATCCGTAAGTCCTATGTGAATCTGTATGGATAGAATTAATCAAAATATATAGTTGGCGTGTTCATTTTAAGGCAACAATAACTGCTCATTTATCCTCTTCGGAAAGGATAACTGACAGGTCACACAATACACCGACTGCCAATAACGTTTTTAAAACATTTTCTTCTTCATATTTTTCACTTAATTATTTACTGATTTCGTGAGTATCCTAAGATACCCTTTGTTGTCATGTACCCACACAATTTTTGTAGGTTTTCTATTTTGCAAAAATTAAACATACCTTGCGCAAATATTATTGTGTTCCCTTCTTCATGATTGCAAGTTCACATTATTGGGCAACGTAGGTATGTCATTATTTACACCAATATTCTAAAATGTATTTTAGATTATTCGTTTTATATTTGTTACTACTTATAAAGTAATTCCAGTTTAGAATAAGAATTGAGTCTGTTATGTCATATAATTCTGATGGGTTTTAAGTCATACCATACATTTTCTTAAATATGAAATTTCGGACAATTTTTATTTTTTAATCTCAAATTTGTATAATTTATTGACGATTTCATACTGTATTTGCACCTTTCGATATATACAGTCCTTCTAAGCCAAAATAACGTAACTGAAAATTTTCTAAGCAAATTGGACGTACCTACTTCAAAGTTTCCTTTTTTCAGTAATCATTAAATCATTATTTCTGCATCTATATTTTAACAGACTCTATTTTAAAATCACGTAGTTGTAACATAACACATAAATGATTGTCTAATTTTCAGACAATTGGTGACCTACTGATTAATAGTAATATAATACCTTAATCAAATTAGGTATTAGACTAATGTCTATCCACAATTACACAGACCGAATCCTGCCGCAGCTGTCACGTTGCGTGTTATCATAACAAGACATTATTACGATCGAATTAAAAAATCTGTAACTCGAAAACTGTATGAGATATCGAGTTAATTTTTTTTGCAAAAACTTTGTTGATCTTTAGACCATATTTCATTCGCATATAATATATAAGAAAATTAAACATTTAATGTAGTTGTCTGCACGTCGAAATTTCAAACACACAAATTTCGTTCTTGTGATTTAGGATTTAATTAGAAAAAAACCGTAAGTGATTTTGAAACTCTACTAGTACAGACATATGCGCTCATGTCAGTAGTATGTAAAGAAAAAAAATCAGAACAATATCGCATGTAGTTAATTTTCTAGCGAGAGGTATACGTTTAAAAACACGAATTCTTGAAATAACATTCCGCCATCTTTTTTTCTTGTGGAGAAGTTGTGCAATCCTCAACAAAAGTCCAACAAGCCATTTCTGATGCCCATTAGGACCCTCTTTCGATATTCGAGGTCAAAACTTATTTACCTTGTTGGAATGGGTCATTTCAATTTTTAATGCTTTGGACCCCTTACTATGTATTAATCATGCAATTCTGAATAACTTTCAACATGTCCATCATCTGTCTGTTTGTCCGTCTGTCCGTCCGTCTCTCCATCTGCTATATTTCTTATAAGCACAATAACTTAAGAACGAAAAGTTCAATTTTATTAAAACTTGAACGGTAAATCAGTTTCAGATAGAGGAAGAACTTTTTAATTTTTTATAAAAATCGATAAGAAAATGTGAAGTTTATGAACCATTTTATTAAGTGTCATAATCATTGATAAATTAATATTTTAGGTAATTGCCTGTGACTTTAATTGTATCCTGATGATACCATCTTGATTGGCGAAACATTCCCTACTATACCTAATATGTAGTATTTTTGTGTTTATAGAATCTCATCGGCGATTATGATACTCTTCACATGTATTTTCTTTTAATAAAATGGTTCATAACTTTCATTTAGTAAAATCGGACTTAAATAAAATAAATATATAAATAAAGAGGCTTTATTGTTCAACAATATACAGTAATTAATGAACAAAACAGTGCCCATGATAATCACAGGCACTGCACTCATAAAAATTAAAATTATTATTAAGATAGTAATTAGATTAAAACTGAATTAAGGTACCTCTTTTACAAAGAAAAACAAAGAAAAATTAATTTCTCTTTTACAAATGTTATAAAGAATTATCATTTAAATAAAGGAGAACTTAGTTGAACATTTGTAGGGCAGTAGAAAATAGCACCTATTCTGTTATATTGGAACTCTTAAAGCTAATCTGCTTAACATGATATCTTTATCAATATAACCATTTATCATACCATGTAAATGTTGTAAACAAATAATGTCCCTACGACTTCCTGTTCTTAAATTATTGTGCTTACAAACACATGGCAAATAGAGAGATGGAGGGACAGATGGTCAATTCGATAAAACTTGAACGGTACATCAGTATTAAGTAGAGGAATAGCCTTTTCAATTTTGAAAAAAAATGGATCAATAAATATGAAAGTTAGGAACCATTTTAATAGAAGAAAATACACGTGAGGAGTATCATAATCATTGATGAGATTCTGTAAACACAAAAATACTACATATTATACTAGTGAATGTTTTGCCAATCAAGATGGTATCATCGTCACAAACAATTACCTATAATATAAAACGGTTCATAACTTTCATATTTTCCGATCAATTTTCAAAAATGAAAGAGTTCTTCTATCTGACACTGATTTAACATTCAAGTTTTGATAAAATCAAACTTTTCATTCTTAAGTTATTGTTCTTACAAGAAATATGCCAGATCGAGAGATGAGCGGACACATGGACAAGTCGACGATCGGACATATTTGATGGACATTTTGAAAGTTATTCAGAATTGCATGACTAACAACCCGTTTTACAATTGCAAGTTAACTTTCATATTATTTGACTCTTACTTGCAAGTTAGTACAACTTTACAAACACTTGCGTTTTTCAATATAAAGTTAAGTGGTGGTTTGAAAACGAGAGGTTGTGAATAAAATTTATAACGGTACTGGAAATATGGACAGTATACATAAAAAGTATGAATTTTTGTCAAAATCACGTCACCTGCTGTCAAATATAAATGTCAAAAGAGATTTGTAAGTTGGTGGTTTATTGTTAAGTATGTAGTATTTAATGTTTGCAATTTTTTATAAATAATGTCTTTATTTAATTTAAGCATAAACATAGAAATGTTTCCTGTAACAATAACGTGTTTTATTTTAAGTATTACATCATGGATAATAAGAGGTGCAAATTTTTCTGTCTATTTGTAGGATGGGCGATTAATTCCTCTATTTCCTCTAATACAGTTTCCACAGTTCTGGGCGACAGTCTGAATCTATTTAAAAAATCTCTTCCATTGTATTCTTCAAAAAAGTTAGGTCTATACCGGATTACCTTGGGTGTTCTTGGCTCTTCATCACCGCTATATGGATTTACTTCGTACATATCCATTTCTAAATGAAATATCAAAAATTTGTTTTGTGACGGTTATTTTATAGGTTACAAATTTCTAGTAAACTTCCAACTTCTAGTTTACTCATGCCTTACCTACTATTAAAGTTAACTATTAGATAACTACGACCTTGAAAATGACCATCTATTATAAAACCCAATTTCTATAATAACCTGAAAGTTAACTCTGATTGGCAGTTAACCAGCTATTGTAAAACCGGCTGTAATAGAATGAGATGAAAATTTTTCCCTGTGAGCGATATTCACAATTTTAGAAATGTGTCAATCAAATTTTTATTTTTGTATTTTCGAAGATTATAACAATAGATATGGAAAAAATTTATATGATATTTTTTGTAGAGAATTTTATAAGCTTTATTTTATGTATGGTGCACAATTTAGATATCGCTAATAGTTAGCGAGATATCGGTAAACTGAATTTGAGACTCATTTCTCCAAGATGCCGACTTGAGCGCAACAGATAGAGATGGGCACTTTTAGCATGTTTCATAGTACTGCTTAACTTAAATAGCTTGGCCTCTAAAATTTAAATGCGCAGTGGACAAGTTTTCTACCTCCGACTGTACTTTCTACAGATAGCCGCTAGTCTGTCCTCGTTACACAACTGCATTCTCTGTTCATCTTGTACGCATCTCGGAGGCCAAGCCAAATAAGTTTAGTAGTACATCTTAATGAACATCTTTTGCCAAGTTTTAAAACTTCCACTTTTATTTCCGTCAAACATCGAAATTTGTTCTTATTTTACTAGAGTGTCAACAGTAATTATTTCTTTGCAAAATGCTATTATTTCGGTTAAGGGGAGGGCGCAACGTAGTGGACACTTTCTGCATTTGTCAACTGACAACAATATAGCCACATCCTGCATTTTCACTTGCTTACCCTATTTAAAGTTTTTTTTAAATTTTCTTTATTTAGAAACATATGTAGAAATACTGAGGAAGTCGCTTAGGTACAGCAGTCTAGTCGGCTGTCTCGTCGACAGTCCGTGTACAAACTTTTACAGGTGGTTCTCGAGAAATACCATTCGATCTATCTTGGAAGTATATTTCCTATCCCACTCTCTTTGATATGGCATCAAATTTGCCATATCCAAGAGAGTGGGATATCAGAACTTTCATATCAATACTATAATTTGTTACCACTGGAGCAAAATAATACTGCAGGCTATTTGTATATATCGATAGCTCTTTAAATTTTATCTAGTAGTAGTGTATAAAATTAAAATTTATATAAAAGAAAATGATTTATCACTATGTTCAAATTTTTTAGAGCTATTCATCCACATTATTAAGAGCCTATTATGTTGTCAAACCAAATAAACTTAGAAAATGGGAGTGTGCAGTGGATGAGGCAGAACATCTTAAATCGAAAAGTATTCATGAAAGGGTATCCTTTTTTACTGACATGTTTGCTTCAAGAGCTGAAAAGAAACAGAAACAGCTCCTATCTGAGGACAGTGGATCTATAAAAAGTGAATCTAGTTTAGTCAAAAGAAAACGAAAAGAAATGGACCATAATGAGGAAAAATTTGAGCTATCATCAAATATTGATAGTACTAGTGAAAGATCGCCTATTCGAAAAAAACCTAAGAAGGAATTTCCTAGTGGAACTAATATAGATATTGAGAGCATAACCGATTTACCTAAAAAAGACAATAATATTGTAAGTCAAATTGAAAATAGTGAAAGTTCTGTTCTCCAAAATGAAAATGTGTTATCATCAAGACTGAGACTAAGAAAACAAATTGATGAAATTTCAGAAATTGATTCCAAAACAAGTTCTGATAATACTACAGACCACTCTTTATATTCAATGGCCTTTCAGAAAGCTTTATTTAAGAGAAATAATTTGTTTAAAGGAGTACCTAGAGATAAGGTGTGTCAGTATTGTTGTGAACCCGAAGCAGTCTTAAAATGTAGAGGAAGATGTAATGGATCATATCATGTTGAATGTGCTACCAGAATGCTACAAGAGAAACTTGATAAGAAAAAGAAATCGAGGAACATAAGTCAAAGTTTACTTCATGAACATGAAACTTTACATGAAAATAAAAAAATTGATGAAGCTAGTAAACCTATAAAAGAGGAAGAAATCCCAGAACAACCTAAAAAAGACGAGAGGAAATTAGGATTTTTAGAAGACGATCACGTTCAGATAATAACTGTACCTTCGAGTGTATATAATACGCCTCCTAGAAGAACTTTTCCTCCAAATTTTAAAAATATGTCCCTAGCGGAGCAAATTGATTACAAAATGAAAGAGATAATGAAAAAATTTGAGTCGAAAACATTTTATGCTGAAACTACTGATTCAAGCTCAGAGGAAAATTCTTTAATTCAACCCTTGTCAAAAGCCAAGAATTTTTCAAGATGCGTAGCCCTTTTCCCAAATAGTTCAACATTTGATAAGGAATCAAAGGCAAATCTCATTGAAGAACAGAATATTGATAATGAAGTGCTTAAAAATGAACCCAGGTTAGATGCACCCAGTTCATCAGGTATTGTGGAAAAATTGACAAAGAGTAAGAATATCAATATTAATTCAAACAAAAAATCAAAACGCATTACTAAGCAAAAACATTTCGTAGCACATGTTACCGCTGATTTTGATAGTTTGGACTTTTCAAAAACTGATACAATACATGAAGACCATTTAAATGTTACCGAATCTGCAAATATAGGTAACACTGTGAATGCAAAAAATTTCAAATGTGGGTTTTGTGTGTCAGACTCAGATCCGTTTTGTTTCATCTGCGATCAAGCCATTTCTAAAAGAGGTTCAAGTATTCGTCAGAAGTGTTCTCTATATCAATGCGGAAGGTTTTATCATCCAAACTGTTTGAAAATGTGGCCGCAAACGCAGTGGTCATTAATTCAAACAACAAAACATAAAGATTCAGATGAGGCGGTGGATAGCTTCGTGTGCCCTCTCCATGTATGCCACACATGTGCATCTGATGATCCTAGGGCAGCTATGTCCCGATGTTCCGGCGACAAGATAGTAAAATGTTTACGATGCCCTTCTACGTACCATTCCACAAATTTCTGTGTTCCTGCTGGTACAACTATTCTCAGTTCCACACAAATAATTTGTCCAAGGCATAGGGAGAAAAGTAAATCGTATACAATAAACACTACATGGTGTTTTCTTTGCTCCGAAGGTGGTAACTTAATTTGTTGTGAAACATGCCCCACCAGTGTACATCCCGAATGTCTGCCAGTTAACTTGACAGAGGACGATAAGTTTATTTGTGAAGATTGTGAATCTGGTCGGCTCCCATTATATGATGAAATTGTCTGGGTGAAGCTTGGCAGATTTCGTTGGTGGCCTGCACTCATTTTGTTTCCTAATGAAATACCAGTTAATATAATGAATATAAAACATGCCACCGGTGAATTTGTAGTGAAATTTTTTGGTACTTACGATCATTATTGGGTTAATAGAGGGAGATCTTTTTTATTTCAAGAAGGCGATACTGGTCATTGTAATTCTACAAAATCGAAGGTTGATGCTGCCTTTAATAAAGCCGTGGAAGAGGCCGTTGTGGCACATAAAGCAAAGAAAGGTAAGAAACTATAATGTGTAATATTTTATTTAATATTTATGGGATTTTTCTTGTAGAATTTAAACTCAATCAGGAAGCAGAATCGATAACTTCATTAAAGCCACCACCGTATATTAGGATAAAAGTGAATAAACCTGTTGGTAATGTTCGACAAATGGATCTAGACCTAAGCAGCACCAATGCCTGCGAATGCGATCCTAGTCGACCTAATCCTTGTGGGCCAGATAGCGACTGCTTAAATAGGTAATAATTATTAAAATATGACTACGCCATCATACAATGTCATTAGTTACACCAATTTCTACATGTAGTTTCGTATTCCAGGTCTGAAATATTGACAAGATTCATTACTTATATTTACATTATTTACAAATAAATTGTGACAATGTATTCACTTGAAACCTTTTACGATATATTTTACATGTAATAATAATAATAATAATAATAAAAGTTCTTTATTGAATATATAAGAGAAAAATTACATATTCAAACGGCTATCGACCGGGGTCCTTCAGCCTGTATTTCCTGCTTTTTTATTGATATTACAATATTCTTTGTATAGTTTTAAGATGAATACAATTTATTTTGTTGTAAAAAAAAAAACAAACAAACAAGTTTAGATTAGTTTAGAGTTAGCGAAGATATTTTTTCCATCAGTGTCATCTCGGGGTGCTTGAATTTTGATGTGTTGGGGCTTCTTGTCTGGCAGAGAGGTCGCATCAATTGTATGTTGTGTGGTCGATTGGCAAATTTAACTGTTAACATTTGGAGTCTGGTCAGGATTGGTGTTATTCTGGTTTTTTCATATGGTAGATATTTTACATGTAATATAATAAGTTTATCTATTAATATGGCGTTACAGTGAGTATTCCCCAAGGTACTGTAGGAGTCATTTTAGTTTTATGATATATTCAATTTTACAAATAGAGAGTAAGTGAGGAAATAATATACCATTTACTAATGATGCTGCAGCTACTTTAACTTTTACAAGATCCAATTTTTGTATAAGACCACTATTTTTTAATAAAATGCAAGAAACCGACAAGAAAGTATATTTCTTTGAAAACAATGCAATGAGAGAATTCTCAGATTTAATAAGTCTATCTCAATTAAACAAAAAAATTAGAGGTAATTTTATAAGCTTTAAAAAAGGAGCTTTTCGCTTAAAACAGTTAACTAATAACACATTTTTGAAAATTTATTAATGAAATAAAAGAAGTAATCTATTTATTCTTTGTAATTATAATCCAGTGCCTAGTCTTTCGCTCAGAATTCTTTTGGATAAAAGCGATTGGCGTAAAATTAGGACAGTAAGTAGGTAATGGCTAAAGGAACAAAAGTTGTATAGTGCCGATGTGCTCTTTTACCCTGGGGGTGGATGGGGGTGGAAATTACTGATCTCAAAACAACTGCAGAAATCGATAGAGGGATGAATTCTAAGCAAAAAATGTCCTATGAAGTATTTTCGATAAGTAAATATTTTTCGAGCTATTCGCGATTGAAAATATTAATATTTGATCTAAGAAATACATGTTTTAGAGCGATGTTTCACGAATAACTCAAAAACCTTACGTTATATCACAAAATCTGTCAGGAACCAAATCGAGGTCTATAAAATAACAAATTGATCGTTTTTTAAATTTTGTACATGTAATATGAACCAAGTTATGGCTCGTTGAAAGTGACTGCTAATTCGTCGAAAACTGAATTCCAACTTTTCAACGTTAAATAACGGAAAGACGCGAATTTTTGGAGAAAAACTTGTCAGACCTTTCTTAAAGTATTTGAAGTTACCTTTAAGATGACCTTTAGTAAATGTCGATAGCATAAAAACTTACAGAGTTATGATGAAAATAAAATGGTTGTTTCGTTTTATTGGAGGAAAAAGTCAGCAATGAAACCAATGGCTTATCTTTAATTTTTATGATGTCTATTTGCTCAAAAAAATATTTTGCAGGGAATTTCAAGAGCTACAAGGCCTGTAAAGTTGAACTTCCTTAACCCTTCGTTGTTGAGGTTTTTGAGTTTAAAGGCTCGGGGAGGTATTCCTCGCATTCAAATGCGAACTTAAAACGGTGATATCTCAATTAATTTTCATTCCAGAGAAAAAAATATATAAACATAAATTTTTTGCCAGAAAAAAATGTACTGTTGCGTTTTCTACGTATCCTCTTTAGTTTTTGAGTTATTGTGAAAAAAACAAAAAATTTTTCAAAAATGTCAAAAATCAGTTCAAAATTAAATCAAATTTTTTTTCAAATTCAGGCATTCTAAACTGTTCAGACTTCTAGAACATATGGTTAGAACCTAAATAAAGTAAACTGTAAATGGATTACATTTAATTTCAATTCTTGCGGTTAAGCCATTGGTTTCAATGCCGATTTTTTTCCCCGAAAAAAACGAGACAACCATTTCATTTTCATCATAATTCCGTACGTTTTTATGTTAACGACTTTTACTAAAGCTTATTTTAAAGTTCTTTTTAAGTACTTTAAAAAAGATCTGACAAGTGGTCTTCCAAAAATTCGCCGTTTTCCCTTTATTTAACATTGAAATAAGAACAAGAATAAAAAATGATATTCCAGTTGATTATTTTCAATTGAAAAAATCATTACCATTTAATATATATATATATATAAAAATAACATCAAGAATATGCTAACGGCAAAAGCCTTTTAAAACGTTAATGAATTTCTACAATGTGAAACATTTCTTTAAGCACAGTGTAAAAAAAACTATTTTCAATAATGCACGAGTTTTCATTTTTCTATAGTAGAGTTTGTCTAAATTTGTTTCTATTTGTGTTTTATTGTTTTTATGTTTTTATCAATTTTAGAAAGTATTATATTAAATGAACCAGTTTTTATAGAAGTAATATGTCATACTACTAATCCTAATCTGTATTATTGTACTTCTGACTTGTGTAATGATCTTAATTGTATCAAAAACACCAATAAACTTTACTTTAAGAAAGGTATTAATTCAGTTTTCGGCGAACTAACAGTCACCTTCAACGAGCCATAACTCGATGCGTATTGCATCTACAGAAATTAGAAAAAACGATCTGTTATTTTATAAGCTTCATTTTTGCTCCTGATGATTTTTTTGATAAAACATAAGGCTTTCGAGTTACTCATAAAAATCGTTCTAAAACATGCATTTTAAATGAAAAATCAACATTTTCAATTGGGTATAACTCTAAAAATATTGATTTATCAAAAAAACTTCATAGAACATTTTTGCTTAGAAGTTATCCCCCTATCTTTTTTTGCGGTTATTTTGAGTGTACTAATTTCCACCCCCGAGAAGGAGTGGCAGCCACACCCAGGGTAAAATCGCTCATCATAACTATATCACCTTTGTTCCCTGAACCATTCACTACTTTCCATGAAGTAAGTTACAATCAAATTAGAGATATTATTAGTTCCCTAAAAAACAGCAAAAGTAAAGATATATGTATGGCTTAAATGTTCCATTAATTAAAACCATTAAACATCTAATCGTAATACCTCTAACTAAACTCATTAATATAAGCATTATACATAGTAAATTCCTTGAGGTCTTAAAGATAGCATCTGTTGTGCCTATTTTCAAAAAGGCGATATTAACGATGCGTCAAACTATAGACCTATTTCCTTGCTACCTATATATTGTCAAAAGTCTTTGAGAAAGTCTTAAAATTACAAATTGTAAATTATCTAGAAAGATATGGGCTGTTAAATAATTCTCAGTATGGATTTAGGAATAAGCTGAGCACTACAGATGCTATAATCAAGTTAACAGAAATTATGCTGAGTTGTTTTAAAGAAAGACTATGTTCTGTGTTAATATTTTGCGATCTTAGTAAACCGTTCGACTGTGTATCCCACAGGATCATGCTGTTAAAACTATCCAAGTACAATTTCAGTAACAACACCTTAAAATTGTTTGAATCCTACCTCAACGGTCGTCAAGAGCTAGTCCCTGTGGGTCAGGATGTGTTCAGTGAATTGTCAATTAGAGATGGAGTGCCACAGGGATCTATTTTAGACCCTGTGTTGTTCCTGATCTATATTAATGACATAGAATCTGCCCTTAACGTATCAACTGTATCTTGTATGCAGAAGACACAACTTTATTGAACTCAGGTCGTGATCTAGATGAACTAAGAGAGGATTGCAGGAATATGCAGTTGAATGCTGAGATGTGGTTTTCAGCCAATTAACTTAAATTAAATGAAAATAAAACTGTCACAATGATTTCATCCACCAAAGATCTAAATAATCTAGACAACAATCCTACTTTTGTGAAATTTTTGGGAATTAATTTGGATTCCAAACTTACATAGAATGCCCATGGCAACCTCCTAGCCGAATCCCTAGCAAAGACCACATATACATTGCGACAGTTATCAAGCAGAATGTCTACAAAAGTTCTTAGAACTGCTTATTTCGCACTATTTCAATCTAAACTCTCATATGGTGTCCTAGCTTGGGGGCATTCGACTCTAGCCTACAACGAAGAGCGGTCAGGGTTGTGGGAGGAATAGGTTATCGAGCATACGCTAAACCAATATTTATAAATCTCGATATTCTAACTCTACAATCTATATATGCACTTACCTATGTAAAAAAGCACATCTATGAATTTGCTACATATAGTGAAAATCTTTATAGCATTAGACAAAAAGAGCATATATATATATCTCAGTCTTAAAGGTCTAACTAAATCGCGCACAGGTATCACCTATCATGGACCTAAACTATGTAATAAATTAGGAGACAATGTAAAACAACCACTTCTTGATTAATTCAGATCTGCATTAAAAAAAATTCTGCTAGCAAATGCCTTCTACACACTAAATGAACTAGAAATGTCTGACAAATATTTCGGTCTAGTATACGTATGTATGTATATATAGTTTTTGCACTATTGTCTCTTGATTCTATGTACAACTTTTGTAAATATTTTTTTATAAGTGCAACTGTTTATATTCTTATATGTATTTGTATTTTTACCCATTTGTAAGTGTAACTCTGTCTGGCGTGTGTACGATTTTATAATCTTAAATGAATAAATCTATCTATCTATCTACTTACTGTCCACATTTCACGTCAATCGGTGTTATCCGAAAGAATTGTGAGGTAATAACCTATTTTTACCGTCAAATACTAGATTATTAGTAATAAATATAAATAACAATGTTTTAGGTTACTCCTTACCGAATGCAGTCCAGACGTTTGTCCTGCAGGTCAAAGATGTAAAAACCAATCCTTTGACAAACGAGAATATCCCCCGCTTATACCTTATAAAACTCAAGGCAGAGGTTGGGGGTTAAAAACACTAGCTCCCATAAAGAAGGGTCAATTTGTAATTGAATATGTAGGAGAAATGATTGATATTGAAGAATATCAACGAAGAATCCAAAAAATGCATGAACAAAAAGAAGAGAATTATTATTTCTTAACAATTGACAAAGATCGTATGCTCGATGCTGGTCCTAAAGGTAATATTTTTCACTGGTCTTTTAACTCAGCATTTTTAAAAATATTTTGGCAGTGGAGAAGATATTTCTCTTTTATATTTTGCAGGTAACGTGGCAAGGTTTATGAACCACTGCTGTCAACCAAATTGTGAAACTCAAAAGTGGACTGTCAATGGAGATACAAGAGTTGGTTTGTTCGCTACTGAAGATATTTCCGCAGATACTGAACTGACTTTTAATTATAATTTGGAATGTGTTGGTAAGGAAAAGAAAGTCTGCAGGTGCGGAGCACCAAACTGTAGTGGATTTATTGGAGTTAAAGCTAAGCAAGTAAGTAGTTAATGCAGCTTAATTTGATTTTTAACATTTTATCTAAATACAGATAAAGCAACGAAGGGGCAAACGTGAACATTAATATGCAATATACTTTTATCTATTAAATTTTATCCGATGATGTATTACACGCCTGATAATTAATATGCGGTTGAACTAAGATACAGTCTTGCGTAAGTTGTGTTGGAGTGTACAGCCGTTTTATAGAATATTTATTAATTTACATCTTCTGGAGAAAAATTTCGAAATTTTGCTAATTTTAATATTTCATTCCTATAGTCTGTTTTTAAACCAGGAGGAGTAAACATGAAAGTTCCATTCACACCATAAAAGTAACCAGAATATAACTAAAACCTTTTTGGCATTTCGGGCAACCAACAATACACGACAACAGTGTTTTTGTGTGTATTTTATTATATAAATGCATCGACCTCTATTTGACCTCTAGGTATTTTATACAGCATCCATACAGTTTACGCAATATAAAGGCATCAAGTAATTAGCCACTTTTACCTTCAGATTGATATAAAAGGGATTAAAAACTGATATATAATGTGCAAACGATAAAATAGAAATTATAACCAAATAATTTATGACACGAAATTTAAATTTTTACAATATGTCAAAATTGCCTTGTGCCATTATTGCCTTTTAAAAGTGAATTATTTATTATTTGTTTGCTTATAGTAATGAAACATATATTCTTTATAGGATTTTGCAAACAGTGGAAAGAAAAGCTATCTATGAGAACTAAAGGAAAAACTATATATATAAATATTAATAATAATATTAATAATAATAATAATAATAATTTTATTTGTCACGTAAGCTGATACATAGAAACAGATGTGAAAGTCAAAGAAAAAGTAAAATTACATGTAAAATACACAATTAATAGTAAAACACAAACAATAGATATATAACATCATAAACAATAGACATTTAAACAAACTCGTTAATACTGTAAGGACAATTTTGAATTAAATATTGTTTTAATAACGATTTAAAAGAATTAAAATTCCTAGCATTTAATACGTGTGTAGGTAATTTGTTGTAAATTTTAATGCCTGAGAAATAAGGTGATTTTTCATAGAGAGACAAATTATGCACGGGAATTGTTAATGAAGATCCATGTCTAGTGGTATACAGATGAAAGCTATTATTTTTAAATGAGGATAAGTTTTTTCTTACATATTTAGCAATGTTGTATATATAAATTGATGGAAGTGTTAGAATTTTATGATTTATAAAGTATGGTCTACAAGACTCTGTGGTTTTTAGATTAAAGATGACTCTAATGACTCTCTTTTGTTGTATTAAGATCCGATTAATGGTGGATGATCTACCCCACACCATGATATTGTAAGACAGATGCGGATATATCATAGCATAGTAAATATTAAGTAAATATTCTTTGGGTATATTCTGTTTTAATGAGGAAATAGCATACAGAGAGGTGTTAATTTTCTTCGCTATGTGATCTATCTGGTCGTTCCACGTTAGATGCGAATCTACAAATGTGCCGAGAAATTTAACGGAACTAGAGAAGTTAATATTTCTGTTGTTAAAAAAATTGTCAGCAATAGTTGTTTCTCGTGGAGAAAAATATATACAATCAGTTTTCGTGATATTTAATATTAAACAATTTTTTGAGCACCATAAGTTGAAGCTATCCATCACATCATTTGTGAGAGACTGCAGTTCTACAAAACTTGGTGCTGAGACCATGACTGACGTATCATCCGCATACATGGTAATTTTTCCTTTTATATGAGATGGGAGATCATTTATGTATAGTGAAAATAGTAGAGGTCCCAGCACGGAGCCTTGTGGAACTCCCAGATTAATATGATAATCATTTGAGGTAACATTTTGTATTTTGACTCGTATTAGTCTATTAGATAGGTAGGAAATAATCCAATCTAGGAAGGTACCCCTAAATCCCAATCTGTATAATTTTTCAGACAAAAACTCAATACCAACTGTGTCAAAAGCTCGACTGAGATCGAAAAATAAACCTATGACATAGTGACCTTTATCCAATTCGTCATAAATATATTGCAAAAACTGATTAGTTGCAGTCTCCGTGGACCGATTTTCACGAAATCCATGTTGCGAATTTGTTATGATACAGTAATTATTTAGAAATTTGTTCATTTTATTATATATAGCTTTCTCAATTATTTTCGAAAATATACTAAGTATAGATATGGGTCTATAATTGTCCTTTTCAAGATTATTGCCTTTCTTGAAAATTGGTACCACTGAGGCTATTTTTAAGTAAGATGGGAAAGTACCTGTTTGTAAAGATAGATTGGCTAAGTATGCTAATGGCTGTGCTATTATGTCACTAATTGATTTTACTACCTTTAATGAGACTCCATCAATACCACTAGAATTGGTTTGCTTAAGATTATTTATAATGGTTATTACATCACCAGGCAATATAGGTTCACAGAAAAAACTAGTTGGCAACATTTCACTATATGTGCATTCCTGAGATATTTTATCAGAAAAATGTTCAGTTAGTTTAGTGGATGCTATTGTGGCAAAATAAGATGCGAAAGACTCAGTTATTTGCTTAGTGTTTTGTAATATTGTTCCATTTTCTAGAATTTTGATATCATTTCTTTGTGTTGTTTTGTTTAATTGAGAATTTACAATTTTCCAAATTTCCTTGGGTTTGTTATGGGCGTTATCTATTTTGTTCCTAAAATATTCCTTTTTTGCTATGCTGATGTTATTTTGCAGGTCCTTCTTTTTGCTTTTATAGGAATTATATAATTATATATATTAATGAAATCTTTGCATTCTTTCGATAACCTGACTTCTGGTTATGCTACCAAGTGAAAATTCTTATCAGCCATTCTCATTTTAACACTAGCATCCAACCTAGTCCCTACGGCTAAGCAGGCTAAACTAGTATCCACATGATCCCCTACGATATGTAAATTCAGTTAAAAATGAGAACAAAGGCCTGAAATTAATTTATTTACGTACCTTGTCTTTAAAAATTTTTTCATTCTAATGAATTACATTTTCATAAAATCTCGTTCAGTTTATTGGAAATGCTTAGCCTTTGAAACGTTTTTCGTCCTTATTGTTGACTCATCAGAAAAGCCCAAAGCCACTCATATTGATGTTCCATGCAAAACTAAGACAATATCCATGAACAAGTTTGAAATAATTATAATTTTGACATTGACTGATATATATCAGTCAATGTCAAAATTATAATTATTTCAAACTTGTTCATGGATATTGTCTTAGTTTTGCATGGAACATCGTTATGAGTGGCTTTGGGCTTTTCTGATGAGTCAACAATAAGGACGAAAAACGTTTCAAAGGCTAAGCATTTCCAATAAACTGAATGAGATATTATGAAAATGTAATTCATTAGAATGAAAAAATTTTTAAAGACAAGGTACGTAAATAAATTAATTTCAGGCCTTTGTTCTCATTTTTAACTGAATTTACATATCGTAGGGGATCATGTGGATACTAGTTTAGCCTGCTTAGCCGTAGGGGACTAGGTTGGATGCTAGTGTTAAAATGAGAATGGCTGATAAGAATTTTCACTTGGTAGCATAACCAGAAGTCAGGTTATCGAAAGAATGCAAAGATTTCATTAATATTTATATATATAGTTTTTCCTTTAGTTCTCATAGATAGCTTTTCTTTCCACTGTTTGCAAAATCCTATAAAGAATATATGTTTTATTATTGCCTTGTGTAAAACTGACGACGGCGTATCCGATCAGAGATGTATGATTCAGCGCGTTAAATTTAAAACGCTCCTCCTGGTTTAAAAACAGACTATAGATAAATTAAATATTAAAATGAAAAAATATCAGAGTAGCTATTCTGTATCAGTGTGATGTGATGTGAGCACATGTTTTCATGAGAAAATGGGCGGAGTTCTCTTGAAAACCAAAAGAGCGTATTCTGAAAGTGTGGGAGCGGTCACATCACACCAAAAATCGGGGAACTTGCTTCTCTTGGTAAATTGTAGGGAACGGGATAGTTCACAAGTGAGAGGATGAAAGTGTAATCTCACTTTTGGGCAAACTGTCATTTTATTTGGCTGTCGGTGGCGTGATATTTGTTTATATGAAGTTATTTTTGTATTAGATCATACAATGAGTTTTGTGTTACTTAAAGTGTAGGGATTAAAGGGCGATGAATATTGCCAATGTACTAAATCATTAATGAGGCACTATGAGACCTTCAGATTGCTGGAAAAAATCTCAAAAAGAATGACAACTTCGGCTTAGCAAATAGGGCTTTTATAATTAACTAAATAAAGAACATGCTTTGGGATAGTATACAGTATATTATACAAGTCAGATTATGTACAATCAAATTATTATATTACAAATTAAATTCACTTTCTTCCATTGCTCCGAATCATTTTTATTACTTTCCAGGGACAGTATTTAAAGTGGTTGTTACTCTTTCCCACATTTTTGGCATCTTTTTGTGAACTGATTTGTAAATGTTCCACAGAAGCTATAGTTGTTTTTCCACCCATTTAATCAAAATATATTTTAAAGCACTATTCATCGGGTTGAAACAGATTTTTTATATTATTATTCCTAGCCTAACAGAAAATTATATCACTTTTACAAAATAATAGATATTGCACTCATTTTGAGTGTCAGAAACTCGCATTTTGACAAGATGCACTTCCCATCACACAATGCACGACCTTCCATCATAGTGTTGCGGCAATTCTATTGTTTGAAATGTAGGAGCAACTATTGGTAAAGCTGGAAGGACCACTTCACGTCCCCACGTAGTACTGTAGTTACAGAATAGTATTTTTGTTTCCCTGGGAAGGGATCGTAATATGAGCTCTCTCCTCTCACGACAAATGCTCACATTTACCGAAATTACAGAATAGCTACCCTGATGTATGTATATTTGTGTATTTTACTTGTTTAATTTATTGTGTCTATTGAGTATGTATCTGTTTTATATTAGGATTTTCGTATCTGAATAAAGATTATTATATTATTAACTTATACATTATTCTCCTGTTGCGACATAAAAAGTGATTCTGCTAACATAAAGTGAAATACAATAATGCCAGGAAAATAAAAAATTAACAGCTACTGCAAACGGCTGAAACCTCCCCACCATATGTTGATGAAAATTTCTTAATTCAGTTAATAACCGGGTTTGTTACCATAAAGCAATACAATGTGCAGGCCTCTATTCCGCGTTCCGCAGGTGTCATAACTTACACTTAGCAACCCGTAACTTGTGTCATTCACCAGAATTAGGTTTTACCAATAAATATGAAGACATTTGCATAACACAACAAAAGATTGTCACATATTTACCGTAGACGTAGAATAGCATAAGGAATTTCTGGAAATAGAGCTTTGTTTTTGTTTTGTGTAAAAATTTAAAGTTTTTGGTTAAAACCGATCTCTTGCAAAAACTTAGGAACCACTAAGGTATTCATAATAAATGTGTAGATAGCCAAATTAGAGCACCAAGAAATTCCTAATTGAATTTTGCCATCACTTATGTAACATGTCATCACTTATGTAACATGTAACATGTAAATTAGAGGCATTAAACCTACTTATAGCACGAAACTCATAAAAGGAGGGCTTAAAGGTACCTGAAAGAATACCCCACCCTCCAACAATAGGGGTGAATGTGTAATGCTATGGTACTTTTTGCCACAAACATTTGGTAGAGTAAATAGTTTTCTTATTTCTATAGCAAATAGTACAGAAAACTGTTATTTCTAAATTCTAATTCAATATTTTTACATGATATTAAGAAAGTAAGAGGTTTTATTACTAGTTAGTAATGTTATTTTCTATTTGCAGACCAATCTAAAATCACAATTACTTAGAACTAAATTCAAGTTATATTTTGCCCATTAAATTTAATAGATCTTTAATTTTTTTTTTTCTTCGAGTGGTATAGAACGTGCCTACCCATTTTGAACCCAATACAAAACATTAAAAATACATATGGTGCCAATTTGATGTATTTTTTGCTTTGATATAAAGACTTTTAATTATTTCTTAACCCAATTTTAAGAAATGGCATCAATTTCACGCCATATTGAAAACATTTTCATTTGAAAGAAATATTTGCTGATATCCACTAAAGAAGTTCTTGTACTATCATCATCAGAATTAAAGCACTGTAATCGCCCAGATGTTTTTACTAAACTAACATTTAACATATTAATTACTTGTCAAAATATTTGTTGTGTCGTCCGGAACCTTCCACCTTAACAGTGTCGACTGCTCCCGTGACCTGCAATTCATTCTCCTTGTGACAGTACTTGCAATCTTCCTTGCACCTTCTTCTGGATAAAATGTCAGCATTTTATTCTCATATCCTTGTAGTGGTGAACTTCTCGGAACGCTTCGAAGCTGGGAAATCTTACTTCTCTAGGGGCACCACGTTCCCTATCTGACACAGACTCTCTGGTACCGGCTAACTCTAGTTTTCCCTTCGGCTGCACAGCATCTCCGGCCACTCTCTCCAATTTCCTCTGTGGGCATTCTAGTTGGATATGTCCTAGTTCTCCGCAGTGATAACACTTCTTACGTCATCCACTTGGTCTTCCACTACCTTGTTTATTCTGAGTCTCTTCCATACTTGCCACATTCACTCTTCGCCAAGTTCGCTGTCAACAGCCTCATTTAATATGCCCTACCTTGCCGCAGTTGTAACACTTAATACTTGGCTTTCCATTTTCCTGCTTTCCGAGAGCATCCAATTTTACCAATATTGGGTAAACATGTTCTACATCTCGATCAACATAGGGTTCTGATTCTTCTTTTCTGGTTGTGATTCTTCAATAGTCACAGCTCACACTCTTGGACTCGGGGTATCCTTAAAAACAGCTTCCATCTCGAGTGCACGCACCAATGCTTCGCTGCTGTTCTGTTATCGAGATAACCAGAGGACTCACCTGATCTCATCGTCCTGTATGCCATCCAGAAAAGCCCCTACTGCCAGTTGGTCTTGGAATTCTTTTGGTACATCCGGGTAGGCCAGGTGAGCCAGTCTCCACACGGCAGCTTCGAACTCTTGTAAACTTTCCCCAGCTTCCTGAACACGCGATTTCAGCTGGGACTAGTGCACTCGGGCAAGGTGTTACTCACCGTATCGTAAGTCCAGCTTCTAAAACTCTAAAATTCTTTTGTTGCTCTACAGGAATTGTCTGGAGCAACTCCGATGCTTGGCCTTGTAAAGCCAGGACTAATGCCATGGACTTCTCTTCATCATCCCAGTTGTTCGCACACGCTGCTGCCTCGAACTGTCTCTTGTACGTTGTCCAGGAACTTTGACCGTCAAAGGAGGGAGGTTTTAATAGCTGACCCGATGATACCATTTGCTGGCTTCTTCTGTCTCTCAACTGTCTTTTAAGCTGGTCTAGCTCTCCTTTGACTTCTTCTTCGAACTTGTTTACTTTTTCCTCAACCTTGTCTGTTTTCCCTTCTACTTTTTCTTTAACTTCGCTCACTTCTTCTTTGACTCCACTTATTTCTTCCTCAATCTTGTGCATTTTTACTTTGATCTTATTTTTGAGATCTTCAATGGCTAAAATGAAAGCATTCTGCTGGTTCTCTATAATTTTCCTTAATTCGTCATTTTCTTTTTATCGCTGCTTCTCTTCTTGACGTTGTTTCTCTTGCTCGTGTTTTTCCTTTTGACGTTGTTTCTCTTCTTCTTGTTTTTCCTCTTGATGTCGTTTCTCTTCTTCTTGAAGTCTTTGTTCTTGGTCCTCAAGAATTTTTCTTAATTCCTCTTGATGTTTTTGTTCTTGTTCTTCTTTTTCCTGTTGACGTTTTTGTTTTTTTTCTTGTCGTTTTCTTTCCTGTTCTTCTTTCTCTTCCTGGCGCTTTCTTTCCTGTTCTTCTTTATCTACCTGACGTTTCTTTTCTTGGTCCAACATCATTTTTTGCATTTGTATGAATAAGTCCTGTATTTGTTTTTCGGATGCCATGCTCCTGGTCGTTACAAGCATATGATTATGTTAAAATCAAGTAAATTTACCAATCACGTTAATATCGGTAATGGAACTCTCCAGAAAAATCTCTAAACAGCACAAAAAAAGTCTTATCTAAAGTCTTTGTCGCTTAACTACTAATGTCCAAATAGAGAAGTTCCAGAAATTTTCACAAAAGTGCACTTAACTACACGAAAAAAGTCTTGTTTAGTCTTTATCGCTTTTCAGTTCTCAGGAATTAATGTCCTAATAAAAATGTTCCAGAAATGTCTCAAAAATGCACTTAACACTATTTTCTTGTTCGAAAATAACCCTCGAACAATGTCCAGTAAATCAGTCCTCTGTGTTAGCACTAACTTCGAGAATACACTGTCCAAATATTCTCGAACACGAAAAATCCTCTTGTTAAAATTCCACTTCTGACACCAATTTGTCGCAAATTTTCACCCGTGGGTTATAATAGAATTCAAAAATTAAAACTTAAATGTTCAAATACTTCACCTTCGTAAGCAAAGCATTGTCTCAATATCTGTTGTAAAAGTCATTTTTAATGTTTGATAACACGTAATATATTTAAACCTTCGAGATTTCACTCAAGGGTCTGACTGCTTTACATCCCCTCCGAAGGATGGTATATCAGCTATGGAACCCCCGCCTAAAGTTTCATACCTTCTACGTATGCACTGATATACAAGCTGTTAGAAGATAGCGAGAGCCTTATATTTCCCTGGACTGGGTCACACGTCCAAGTACTAACCTGCATTTTCGTATCGAAATACGAGTATAGACAGACATACCTATACTTGCTCCAAACAATAGTCATACACAGACTTTTATCTGCTTTTTCCTTTGTTTCATTAGGACTATTTTTAATGTAATTGGTATTAACAATCCATGACTCTGTGACTCTTCGCAATGTTTAAACAAATTTTACACGCTAACAGTCTTTGCTTAGATGCTTCAATGATTTAAGCAAGATATCTATTTTCCTATACTCTTATTTTTGTGACATGATAACTGGAGTACTATCATTATTTTTTATTTACAATACCTTTGAATCAAAGCTAATAATTGATTTTTTAGGAAACGGATTCTAAAAAGCCAAAGAAATCATATAAGAAGAAGAAAGCCGAAGAACCTGTAATTTTACCTCCTTGTTTTGTATGTGGCAAAAAAGGAAAAGTGGGTGTTTGTAATAACAAAGTTTGCAATAATGCATACCATTTAAAGTGTTTAAAAATGACTGAGTGGCCAGAAGGTAAGAATATGACATATTATAATTTAACACTAAAATAGTATCTAGTATAATCGATTTACATTGAATAGTGGTAGTATGATTTCATTATGTTTGAAGAGATTGTAAAATGATATACTGATGATGGGTAGATTTTGACGTGAAAACATCTTTAAATTTGGTACCAATACTGAATGTTATTCCAAAATTATGAGCGACACCAAAATGGTCGAGTTTGAAACGTCTAATACGTGAAGAGTACTAAACAAAGGACAATGGGGAGGGCAGCATTCGACAGAGGAAGGTTGAAGTGATAAATGCCCCCCGTACGATACAGAGACGCAGCGACGTTTTCACGGAAACCTCACAGTAGCGCCCCGACTACTATCCACCCATTTTAAAAAATATTTTATTAAGGTTGTGATATGCGGTTTATAAGATTACTAAATGGTTGCGAAGTTCTGTAGGGATATGAAAAATTACAAAAACATATAAAGACTTTAGGTTTTATAAACAATGTTCGGAATTTGGGTTTAATTACAGTGGCGCACATATATGAAATTTTACACCAAAATATTAAATGTAAGTCTGTTCTCTCTTACAAAATTAAATGTAATACGAACCTACCTTATGAATTTATGATGTATTTTGGCATGATAAATGTATGTACACATATTTCACACATAAATTGTTATAAATCCGCACAGCACTTTCAAGTTTCAAATTTTGTACTTTTACTGAGTGTTCATAGTTTCAAGGTATACAGTAAGTATTTTTTCTAAATTTTTATGTGACAGACGATTTCTTTTGACAGTAAGGTCGAAAATGATCTTTCGCATTCCACAGAGTGAGGGACGCATATCTAAAGATATTCATACGCACCTGATTAAGGAAAGCATCTGCTTCTGTTACAATTTTTTTGCTGATGGCATATACAACCGCCAAGTCTGGATTCCTTTGTAAAGCAGCAACCAACTTTTTTTTATATAACCTCACCAGTTGCACCCGGAATTCATTAATTGTTTTTTGAACAGTATCTACTTAAATGTTTCTTCCAAAGACAAATTTGGACATTGAAGGTTTTCTATAATTCTTGTCCTTATTTTAAAACGTTTGAATATAAATTTAAAATCATTTTTAATATTTTGAATATTCATTAAATTCTTTGCATGCTTAATCGCAGTAGCATCTTCATTTAAGGTGTCTACAACTTCCTTTAGTGAGTTGAAGTTAACATAGTAGTAACATGCCACATTTATCTATGTTACCCAAGGTGTGATCACTGGTTTTGGATGAAGTGACAAATTGGGACATTTTTCTTGGAAATGTTTTATCCTACTATAGAAGCTTTTAGAAAAATTTTCTTTGCATTAGCAATAAGTTTGTCAACATTTGTGAAACAATCTCGTACTTTTTCGAATACACGGCATAACGCTTGCACTAAACAAGTAACATGTAATACTTGAGGGTATTTCTTTTTAATTTTTTTCCAGCACTTAACATATACAACACTGAATCACTAGTAAAAACAACAACTTTCTTTAAATTTTGTTCAGCCCGGTCTTGCCAAAGCCATTTTCAAGTGTTTTCAAAAAAGTTAAACACTGAGTCACCATTAACTGTTTCTATAACCTTGGAAGCTACTAAATGGCACTTGCCAGGACCATCAACATGTAATTTTGTAAATAATAAATTGGCAACGTGATTTCTAAAAAGTCTGCCATTTCGTCTATTGTACCCAATACCACTCATATTGAAGATCACTCCGAATACCTTCCAGTTTTTCTTCATATATAGTTTGTTGAGAATTTTTTTACGAAACGTCGAAGCAGGCTTTCACTTGAAACATGTTGCCCCACCCAATATTTGTTTAGAAAATACCTATGTAAAATGAGCATTATTTAGTACACTCACACTCCATGGAAGATTTAAACATATTAACAAAAGAGCCAAATCGAAATAAAAGTCGTCCTTTGAAACTCTCTTTTTCTTTTTTATATTACAGTCGTACACAGTAAATACATAGTAGTAAATACCTTCTGCATGCACGAAAATAAAATTATTAATAATTTCAGAATGCCATCGATTTACACCAAAAGAAGTAAAGTTTGTGCTTAATCAAAAGGGCAAAGCGAAAAGAGCCTTAGAGAGATCCGATCTTACTGAGTCAAAGATGAAATATGGTCATAATTCCAGACATTATTTTAGTGGATAATCCTTATGGATAATAATTTCATTTAAATTTTATACTCTATAATTTTTAGGAAAATCTGCTGAACTAGGTAAAGTAGCTCATCTAGATTGACTAACAAATACATTTATGGGTTATGCAGCCTTAATGCATGTAACCACTTTTCTCTTTGAACTCTTAATTGACCACAAACTTATCTTCTTTGGTGTAAATCGATGGCAATCTGAAATAACTATAACTTTATTTTCGTGCATGCGGTAAGTATACTACTATGTATTTATTACATGTGTTATATAATAAGTATTAAATTCCAATGTTAAGTAATAATCACATACCTTTTAAAGCTTAAATTGGCATTCGGTGAGACTTTGACAACCAGATAGATTACAATATGATGGCTTTTTGTGGTAAACTGGTAACAGGATAATTAACAGCATTTAAATTTTAAATAATCTAAATATGCTCTATATATAACTATAAGATCAATCCCATACGTTGTGTAAATACGAAGAAAATAACTGAAAACACATAGGTAAACAATGCACATCTCGCCAAATCAAAGGAAATATTATTGTACAAAACACGTAATTGTCTATATATAATGAAAACTAAATTTAAAAATATTTTATTTCAATAGCTGATAGCACAAGAAAGTTAAAAAAGCAAAGGAAAACTGCGAATTTCACGATAATTAATTTGGAACATTGAGGTTATATGCCCTCCACTCTCGTTAGCTGTCAGATTTTGCACGCACCCTATATTTTTCGATTTTTCGGCTACAGTCTTTTACACAAAAATTGGAAAGACAAAACTAAATATTAAAATGTAAGGTTATATTAAAGTAGTTCAAATAGTTCAATGTCACAGAATCTATTGCAATGTTGTCAATTCTTGTAATTGATAAAAATTTAATAATTTAAAACCCAATTATTTGCCTTATTTGTAAATTATTTTGATATCAATAGAAAGTAAATGCATAAAAACTTTATGGAGATTATGTTTATTATAGGATAATTGTAATTAAACGGCAATTTAATGCAGGTTGAATTACCAGGGATAATGACATCACGACCACCAATTTATTTAATTTTTATCTAATCCAGGTATTGAAAAATTGGGGTAATAATTATTTTGGTATTATTCAGACCTTACCAATGGCTTCATATAATTAAAATATTTATAAAAAATCTTAAGTGTATTAGTCCATTCTACTAAAAGCTATATATTTCGTTTTTAAAATGAGGCATCTCCTTTTTTACTTTATTAATAATATTTCTCTTTTAGGTAATAAATTTATTTGTCCATGGCACAACTGCAATACCTGTTCCAAACGTACAATTAGGTGCTGTGTCAAATGTGTTAATTCTTTTTGCCCTTCACATTCAGAGGGTAATGTTCGATATGACAATCTTCTGGGATTCGTTTGCAATATCCATGATCCAGTAAGTATAGATATAATTAAGAGTACAAATACTCATCCACAGAATTAAAGACCTTATTTGCTAAATAAAGATACACTGAATGTTTAAAATGATTGATATTCTCTATTTCGCCAAAAATTTTTTAAAACATACTTGGATAAATATGACAATTTTTAACTACACTTGTATTATTAACTTTCCAAATTTATTAATTAGTATCTTAGCTAGATTGTAATGGCTGTCGGCTGCTCAGTGTTTTTATGGTGGGGGGTGAGTCAAGATAGATATTAATAAATTAACAAAGAACCACAGATCTATTTTTTTTTCGTCAACTGGAAACTTTAGTGAACAATAATAGAGGTTAAACTTAATTGGATTGAGTTCAGCAATAATATAATAAAATAGGTAAGATTAGACAAAGAGAAATGTGGGCGCCAGCTACTAATAAGAACAATAATAGCAATGAATTTTTAACAGCTGTACTTAACAAATAAATGTCCAACTTGACTTGACTGGTTCTTATTTTTTATTTTGAATTTCAAAACTTTCACAGAGAAATAATACAATAAACTTTTAAAAAACAATATATTATAAAATTACATACTGTCAAAATATCACAGGAAATGTACATGAAGCAAAATGTAACAAATCTGCAATTTCCCACAACTGGGAATAAGTAGAATTAATTAACAAAAAACTATTACTAATATGAATACGCTAAGTTAATTGAATCTTCAAACTTACTAAAACAAAATTATAATTTAATTTTATTGATTTGCCACTCAAGCCAAGCTTACATTTCCAATTTAAAAGAAAATGGTAACTGGTAGTTATACGCGTATACAACCTGGTGAGTTCGACGTTCCAGTAAGAATGACACCGATGTTGCTAATGGTTAAGAACAGAAATGTGCACGTCCTCGTCTATAATTATTGCGACTCTGTGCAACAATAATGGGATTTAATAAAAATTCTTTAAAAACGGTAATTTATTTACTACGCATGCGTAATGAGCCAGTGTATTTGTGTCTACAAAAAGAAGGAAAGCTAGGGACGGTCCCATTTGAAAAATCGACGTGACCTTCAAATGACCTTGGAGGTCACGGTCAAATTAACCAAGTCGCAAAAATGAGGTTAGCTGACTTCATTAATAAGTTTAATAATTTTTGTTTATGTATGTATTATTTTTAAGGTGCTGTATTTTGTCATTCTGTCGTAACCACATTTATCAAACAAGTGCCCTTCATTTAAGTCCTGAACTCACCGGCTCTTTGAGACTTATTGTGCATAAGAATCTCTTAAATTGCATATATTTAAGCATTATTAGTATGACTATGTTATCCCATGGTGAACCGTAATATTGTATGTAAATAGTTGGAGTAAGTAATATTTGCAGTTCCTAAACATTCCTTATTCCAACTTCTGTATGGTCTGGTTTAACTAGGCCGGCCTGCTATATTCTTTGCAACTGTATAATTTTAGCTCTTCAGTTCAGTTAGATTGGATTCCAATGTCGAACCAACTCGAATTTTATTGGCCAAATTAGTGCAAATATGGGTTGTCAGGGCGTTGTGACTACACCAAATACCGAAGTCAGGTTGCCAATAGCAACGTCGGTAAGACGGAGAATTGTTACTTGGGTGACCAGTTTTCATTTCAATTTTTAGTGTAGTCATATTAAGCTAAACATTTTTGAAGGAGGATGTAGCTGATAGGAGCGATTCTTGTTTTTGAGGTACTTGGTAGGACCCCATGCGTTACGAAAATGTTATTCATTATGGTCAGTAATCGCCGCTCCACTGTCTAAGGCCACTTTTATACATAATTCCCGCCGGACCTCGTTTTTTGAACTTCTTTTTGAAATTCAAAATACGAGGCACGGCGGCGATTTTTTGTGACATTAGACAGTGGAGCGGCGACTTCCAACCACAATGAATAGCATTTTCTTAATCCATGGGGTCCGACTAATGACTTCAAGAACAAAAATCGCTTCTATCTACATCACATTTTTCAAAAAATTTTAGCTTAAAATGACAACTATTTGGGGTGTCATTAAATTTAATTTGATATAATTTCTCATGTCAAATTCAGTAAAAAGATTAATGATTCTTTCGTGTCCGGAGAAATATATTAATATTGGCATATACATAGTTTGCTCTATAATTGTGTAGAAAAGTAAACAATGTATTTATTTATTTATTATTAAAATAAACCACAGTAAAAGAATTCAACTATGAAAAAAAACAAATAGGTATCTTACAAATACAAATTTGTTTTCTTTAAATAGGATCTTAAGAAGGTTGATTCAAACACTGCCATTTATATGAATTTCAGGTTGAAAATAAAAATACACATTTTGTTGCGTGGCCACATTTGAAAGAATTTGATTACAATCGTTTAATAGCTTAAGAATAATAAATTTTACCTTTGTTTAAGTTGGAAGCACCTAATGATGACGAACCTGTAAAATTGAAGAAAAAGAAAAATAATGTAATAACTGATGAGTCAGCTGTTACCTCAACAACTGCAGATGAATTTGATGAAGAAGATTTAGATCTTCTACCTTTGACTGTACGAAAAAGTAAGAATAGGAGGAAAAAGAAGGAAATTCCGGTAAGCTCGGAAAGTGATAATGATTTTGAAGTTAATAAATCTCTCACCTCCACACCAAGACGGACGGTCTATTCTAATCGTGATTCTCAAGATGAAAGTACAGTTTCTAGTGCCACTGCAACTGATGTGGATGAGAGTATTCTTGTTAAAAGAAAACGAGGTCGACCAAGAAAAGAAGACCAAACTAAAAAAAAACGTAAAGTAAATAAAATAAATAATGTAGAAAACCATGAAAGCACTGCCAATTCTTCATTAAAAGACGATAATAGTTTAAGAAATAGTAGTAATTGTGAATTAAGTAGTAGCGATAATGAATTAGAGAATCGATAGTAATTATAATGTAGAGCTTTGAATGAAATTTCTATCTAGTTTGTTTACATCAATTGTAATAATGTCATATAGTTGGCAAATTTTTTTTTACACAATGCTTCTTTGTAGATTAATATTAAACATATTTTATTTATTGATATTGGAAAAATATTATAATTCATTTCAATAAACCTTTTATATATATATAAATTTTTTGTATTTGCTATGTCATCAAGGAGTACAGCTGCCAAGCTGCATAGTTGGCAAATCATCTAATACTCCAGTCACTTTAGACAAAAATGTGGCTTCTGATCTAACAAAATATATATTCAAGGTCAAAGTTCACAAAAAAACGGTTTTCTGCGAATATCGCGCTTTCTATGGCTCAGAGGCCAATTGAGGTTATTATGAAAATGAAAGATAATGAAATTCCACATGAAAATGATCTCTTCCATTTTTTATGTACAACGAACGGTTTAGGCAAAAATGTGTTTCGAAGTTTCCACGCAAGGGAAGTTTTATTTTCCTGTTACGTGATCACTAAGTACACTATGGTATTAAAATTCGGTTTCAGTGAGTTTTTGTTAACAACGAATAAGATTATGAGATTTTTTTTACAGTTAAAACTTTGCCTGATATCTTTTGTTCGAAAATTAGGTACATTTTTCTTCATAACGATGGACCCAACTGGTGGATTTTAAAATATTTTACCGTGATACAATCTGCTGATGGATAAGTACCTTCCACCCAAATTTATTAAACTCACATTGTAAATAAGAGTGTTGTGATATAGGAGTCATGAAGAGTGAAACATACTGTATAATAGTTAACATATATAGGTATTTTATTTTATATATCGATCAGCTAATAAATACTATACATAGAACAAGCATGCATGGACTATATCAAATGGAGCGTATTATGCCTTGTGTGGAAACTTTGAAGCACATTTTTGTCTAAACCGTTCATTGTACATAAAAAATGAAAGAGATCACTTTTGTGCGGAATTTCATTATCTTTCATTTTCATAATAATCTCAATTGTCCTCGAGTCATAAAAAGCGCGATATACGCAAAAAAACGGTTTTTGTGAACTTTAACCTTGAATAATTTTTTATGCCATAGTGATCTCGTTCTCGATTTTTGATATGTTCTTTAAAACATCAGAATAAATCGACTTAAAATAAGAAAATGAAAGATATATTTTGTTAGATTAAAAAAGTCTAATTTCACTGGGTTATTAGTTGAATTTTTGAATAAAGATTTATTTTACAAATTAAGAACACAATTCTTTAACTTAAAAATGCCGTACAAACTTATACTTGTGAAAAATAAATTTCAATTCTTTTTCTTATACTTTTTTGTTCGAAGTCAAAAAAAAGGATCTCTTCCAAATTTGAATAAAATGAGTTGATATTAACATGTGCCTCCAAGACCGTGCATGAAGTTTCCCATGTATTTCTTTTGAGAATACATTTTTTCTTAAATTTGCGATAAAACCGTAAAAATGCACTGAAATAACAATTGCATACAAGACCATTTCATAGCTGTTCAGAATACGAACTAATAATTGCTTTTTAAATTAATCTCCCATTAGACTTCGATAGGGTCCCATAAGGGAAAAAATGGAGTCGTTTATTTTGAAGTTTATTATTGT
The DNA here is from genome assembly GCA_963583905.1 of Stenurella melanura. NCBI lineage: Eukaryota > Metazoa > Arthropoda > Insecta > Coleoptera > Cerambycidae > Stenurella > Stenurella melanura. The sequence continues at coordinate 104,448,226 of OY757312.1, forward strand.
TTATTGGCGATGTTGAGATTTTTGTGGATTTGGGTTTGGGACATCTCAAAGAAAGTCTGTGCAAAAATTCAGATTTTTACTAATTTTGTCCGGGTTTTCTCCTTTTTTTTTTGGCTAATTTCCTTGGACTATTAGCAAGCTTCCATTTTCGTTTGACCATGTGTGGGCTAAGGTTTTCCCGTGATGTTCTTACCCTCATGTACTTGGTATATGTTGTTGTTTTTCTGCAACCTTCATCTTCCTTAGTTTTTCGTATTTATTGTGTGCTCATGGGTGATATCTTCCGCATCAGTGTTTTCCCCGTTGCTATTTTTTTATTTCTGGACTCATTGTTGACCAGATAAGTACTTTCCCTGTTAATTGTTTTCCATTTCCTCCTGATATGTCTTTTTTTATATTATATTATATTCTTTCTATGATGGGAAAATGTTCCAAGTGTTATTTGGTGCTTTGTTGTATCCTTTATGTACGTCCAATTTCTATGTAGTATTTTATGGACTGTGTTGCTTTTTGTTGTTCTTTTTGTTTGAATATTTTTAACCCTCTCCCTTATTGCTCTATCCACCGGGATATTGTCTACTTAGGAGTTGGTGCTTGTGTTGCTCCATGTCTTTAGACAGGTTTGGCTCTTGCTCCGTGTGTTTCTTATTGTCCCATCGAAGAGCTATGTATCAAGTTTTTAGTGGGCTTTAATTTACCTTTGACTGTGTGTGAAGTAGGGTTTTCCAATGATGTTCTTATCTGTATGCGCTTGATTGTCTTTTCCTGCATAAGTGTTGAAATCGCCTAACATTATGATAGTCATTTTTCGTTCATATCTTTTATAATTTCTTGAGTGATCTGTCTGAATATTCGTCTTGCTCGCTTGAGTCCAGATGCAATTTTAGGTTTCCTAGAACCTTGCGTTGTTTTCAACGTCCTGTTAATACAGGACGTTGAAATGTGCACTTGTAATCAAGTGCACATTGTTGTAGATGATGTCAGTGTGGGACGTAACTTGAGAAAACTGTGGAATAATCTTACATGTGGATGACATAAGCTAAGACAGCAGCTTTTAGTTCTATGCATAATCATCTTTGACCAAAATAATTTTTGATATCACTGTGTAAGTATTTACAATATAAGGTATCAAATAAATCTTAAATATAAATTGAATATATGCAAGTTGCATGTCGACTATAAATAGAGCTGTTACCATTTAACTATGTCAGGAGTACGTCTATTACGAGACCCCACAAGCAGGGTTGATAGGAGCTCCATCTGCAAATATCCTCATACTTACGGACACCTTCTTTGTCCTTAATTCCATAATTTATGGTACCTAACAAAATACAACTAAATGATATAAGTATTTACAATATAAAATTTCAAAGAAATTTTGAATTGAAAGTGGGTATGTACGTTACATGTTGACAATGAACGTCAAAATTGAATACGGCTATGTATATTAGAGTCAATGATATAAGAAAGTCATGGTGCATTGTGGGAAAAATCCAATATCTAATATTTGTGATATTAGTTTCACCATGCAATTATTCTTGTGTGCTAGAATTATATGTGCCTCAGAATATATGTGACATGACTAATGAACACAAATATTCTAAAAAAACACTAGTTTTTTTTTATTCACCATATGTGACTTGTGAAATTTCACAAATTATTTAAATAATTTGTTAGTCATGTGTTATAACAAGATAAGAATTTTAAGTGTTGAGACGACAACATTTGATTAAAAGCTACAGACGGTAACTGTAGAAATTCCCAGAATTGGTATATAATATTATCCTGACACTACGTGGTCACGTGTTGGTTTTGAGTATTTGCCGAACCAGCTGAAATATTTATATGTAATTAAAAATTAAGGTAAGTAAAATAAGTACATTTTCTATTCTTTTGATAAAAAGGTATAGTACTCTGCGAGTCATATAAATGTGGTACACTTCGATTTCATTAATGCAAACAAGATTCGACTGGTGAAACTTGACAATAATAAGATCTATCACAAATCAGTATTTCAAACAAAAACGATGTCTAGACAGTTAAGTAATATTCAGAAGTTTGAAAGAACGTCACAATCTACCAATAAATCGTATTAATGGTTTTCAGTTCACAAGTGCTGTGCCATATTTATATGACGCGCAGCGTACAGGAGCCAGTGTGCAACTACCTCACACATTTCTAACCGCTAGAGACATTATTAATCCTGTTCCTTAGAGTATGGCAGACGAGAAAAGTGATATGAGAAATTTTCTTAGTGGTGGAATCTTCACTAAATAACTCAAGAAGTCTTTTACAGTTGTTGCAAGTATTTGTATCAGGCAATTTTTTTCTTTATCGATTAGCATACACCTGATTAGTGGAGGTCCAATGGCTGACATTATAAACCTGCACACTATATGTCACAGGGCATGACAAAGAAGTATCATGCCGATTTCATCATCACCATGCCGGTGCTTCTGGACTACAGCAAAGCCTTTGATTTAATAAATCATGATTTACTTCTGACTAAATTACATTATTATAAAATAAATTTGCAGTTCTTGAACTGATTTAAATGTTATTTGTCCAATCGCTCACAAGTAGTTAAAACTGACAATGTATTTTCTACTGCACATATTCCATGTGCAGGAAGTATTCTGGGCCCTTTAATGTTTACAATGACATACTTCTGAACCAAAGATAGATATAACAGATAGTGCTAAAAATTTCAGGGTTATCTTTGATGATCGATTGTGTTTTGAAAAGCATGTCATTGCAATGTCAGCAATCTTACGCCAAATTCAGAACTCTAGGAGTTTAAATATATTTTGCTATCAGAAATTAAATGGAAACTTCTTAATTCTGTAATTTTGAGTAATTTTGTATATTGTAAATTGTAGTAGTATTTACTACTGATTGCATTTGACGAAATCATTTCAAAATAAAGTACAAGTTTTGCAAAATAGTTGCCTACGATATTCGTACAACATCAACAAGTGACATCATATTGCACCATATTTTAATACCCATGATTTATTCAAAATTGATTATCGATTTACCATGTTGTTCTCCTGTCTGATTTTTAATATTGTAAGTCAGCACACCTCAGCATATTTGTATAACTTACTCGAACTCAGATCGCAAGCTCTTGATGTAAGTATCAGAACCTCCAACACATTTGGTATCCCTTTGCATCATACTAAAAAATGTGAGTCATGTTTTTCTTATTTGGCACCTAAGCTACCAAACGAATTCCATGATATTCTTGTTTCAAGTCCATCAATGCCCCAGTTTAAATGTAAGATAAAACAAAAACTTTTAATGAAACACTCTTATGTAATTAATTGCATTGAAGAGAATTTTATTGCGTAACAGTGACAACAATTTTACAGTTTTTGTTTAATACATGTCCAAACATTTCCAAGAATTCAAATAATAATGATACTTAATAGTTTAACTTATAGACAGAATTTTTGCGGTATATACTAACTACTACTACTACTACTAAACTACTAAACTTAGATTTTTTTCCAAAGAGAGTTTATATAGTATCTATAATGAAGGTGCAATTCTGCCAAACTCGGTGGTGCATAATTGGGTAAAAAATTAAACATGTTGCAAAAAATGGATGGCCGAAAATTTAGTTTTTCGAATTGTCACGAATTGTCAAAAAATGACGATCCGCCTTCGCCCCTGCCGACCGCAATTTTCGATTTTCACTTCGCAATTCACGTTGTATGGTCATTGCCGACCTTCTCCTTGCCATCGAGACATAGAACGGGTCTCCAATCGCCGCATTCAGTTCTTACTTTTAAAAAATTGACTTGCAGCCGTGCTAATCGACGAATATTTTTAAGTGATTTCCCGAGTTTGAATCCCCCCGGGGATACTATTTCTTTTTACTTCCCTCGCATACCGAAGGGAAGTATTGTATTCGAGAAAAAATCACCCTCCGAGATTTTTACGGATTCTGACGTTTCAGATCACGGAGATTACGAAAATATAGGTTTTTCAATTCCGTCAGTCTGTCTGTCTGTCTGTCTGTCGGTCTGTCTGTCTGTCTGTTGGTGCATTTACTAAAAAACTACTTGACAGAGAGCAGTCAAATTTGGCAGGTAGTTGACGTTACTGTCAGCGCAGAAATGGTAGAAATTTCACTGGAAAATATACAGGGTGGACCGTCTAAACGGAATAAATAGTGAAAAACTTTTTTTTTCGCTCAAATTTAAAATTTCCACGTTTCATGACGTGCTAATCCTATTTCGGGAAAAAAAATGAAAATTTTTTTCACCAATATTTTTGAAAAATTTTTTACCAAGATAAAAAAAAAAATTTTTTCTTAAAATTTAAAATTTCCACGTTTCATGACACGCTAAACCTATTCCTGAAAAAAAAATTTTTGAAAATTTTTTTCACCATTTTTGAAAAAAATTTACCAAGATGAAAAAATTTTTTTTTGCTCAAATTTAAAATTTCTACGTTTCATGGTATTCTAAAACTATTAGAAAAAAAAAATTAAATTTTTTTACCAACATTTTTGAAAAATTTTTTTCTACTAAAATGATTTTATTTTTCTTCAAATTTAAAATTTCCACGTTTCATGGCATTCTAAATCTGATTCAGAAAAAAAAAATTGAAAATTTTTTGAAATTTTTTTTTACCAACATTTTTGAAATTTCTTTTACCACTAAAATAGATGGATTTTTTTTTATTTCTTCAAATTTAAAATTTCCACGTTTCATAGCGTTCTAAATCTATTTGAAAGAAAAATTAGAAATTTTGTTTACTATTTTTAAAAAATTTTACCACTAAGATAGAATTTTTTTTCTTTGTTCAGATTTAAACTATCCACGTTTCCATGGCATTCTAAAACTATTCAAACAAATTTAAAAATATTTTTGAAAAATTAAAAAAAAAAATTTGAAAACATTTTTAATCTATTTATCACTACTATAGAATAGACGAAAAATTTGGTTTGCTCAAATTTAAAATTTCCACGTTTCATGACATTCCAAACCAATTTCGGAAAAAAAATGTTTGCAACATTTTGTTACCAGTTTGGAAAAAAAATTAACACTGGAATAGATGGAAACTTTTTTTACTCAAATTTAAAAGTTTCACGTTTCATGACATTCTAAACCTATTTAAAAAAAATATATTTTTAAATCTTAAACTTCTTTTACCACTAGTATAGAATAGATGGAAACTTTCCTTTTTGCTCAAATTTAAAATTTTTATGTTTGACATTTTAAACCTATTTCAGAAGAAAAAATTTTAATTTTTTTTTAACATTTTTGAAAAATTAAAATAAAAATGAAATTTTTTAACCACCACTATACTTCCACTCCATTACACGAATGTTGGATTGATGTGACGGATGGCAATAATATCTGACATATACACCTATTATACTTTTATTGAAAAATGTACAGGGTGGTCGTCCCAAGAAATAATTCAGTCATGGTGGACATTTGTAAAGGTATTTGCGCAAGCCTGCCGTATGTGGCACCTGTTTTTTATTATTGAGCTTTTGCTGTTGGATGAGCAATCTGTATATTTTTTGACCAAAACTTATCAAGTTTTCTTTGTAATAATAGCAATAACTATATTCCGATTATTATTCTCAATGTCATTTCATAATTATTAATTTTTTAGAGTGACCGCCATGCACAAATAACGAGGGAAGTTCTGTGTAAAGACCTTTACCGATTTTTTGTTTTCAAATCATGACAATTATATTCCTCATTAGTATTAATGAACAGACAGTATTTTTATAGATTACCTACCGTCAAAAATAAATGAAATTTATTCAGAATAATATGTGGTTTTACTCAGCATAAGTTCGACAAAATCATCGGCCAAACTCATAAACAGTTATCCAGGCCACCAGAAAATATGTCCCATAAGCTTATATTGCTCTCGAGAAGCAGCGTTGTACCGCGCACACCGAGATTTCAATAAAGGATGAGAATCAATGGTGCTTCTCACGGCCTAGCTATATTAAAGGTATGTGAAGCACACGTGCTTCTCATGGCAGTCAACATGTTAATAATGGGTGCAAGTAAAAAAATGTATGACCATACAACGTGAATTGCGAGATGAAAATCGTAAATTGGGGCCGGCAGGAGCGAAGGCAAATCGTCATTTTTTGACAATTGGAAAATAATAAATAAAACTAAATTTTCATCCATCCATTTTTTGCAACATGTTTAATTTTTTACTCACTTATGCACCACTAAGAGTTTGGTAAAATTGCACCTTCATTATAGATACTATCTAAACTCTCTTTGGAAAAAAATCAAACTTTATAGAAATGATTTCACAAAAACTGTCGCTGCCTCCCGGGCTATTAGTAAAATAATAAATTTTTTGTTTTTTAAGTAAAGGTCTCATTCATTTCCTCTAGGGTGTAAGGTTCTGCAAGTATTAAGAATTTTTTTACTGTATTTTTGGAAATATTTATAGATGTAATTTTTTTCAGTTGGGTGGACAAATAGTTATAATAATGCAAACATTTATAAAAACAGCCTTTTTCTAGAATTGTTGTATTATGAATTGGGTATGAGAGAGTATCTTGGAGAGTGATCTCTTCTTTAATTAAACTCGTTCATATGCTTGAAAATGAAACAAAGACATTTGTAAACAAAAAGACCTGGAGCTGCTAATAATTTGAGTGCTTTAAAGTGCTGACGACATGATTCATCCACTCTTAAATCGGACAAGATTCGTAGGGCCCTTTTTTGAACTATGAAAACTTTTTGGATATGAGAACTACCCCAACATATAATTCCATATAGTTCCAAACTGTAAAAATGTCCATAGTAAGCTGTGAGGAGAGTATTATGATCACTTATTCGTTTTTTATATTGTGGTTTTTTGGTTTTTCCTCTATGCGAAATGTACACGTTTTTTACATTTAGATGTTACTTTAATTTTAGGTTATAAGGAAGGTTGAAAACTGTCTGTGGCAATGCCTTTTCCTTTTGATTGGTTGTATATTTATATATATTTCTCTCTTGATAAATTTTATTTTTATTATTATTATTTCTTTATTATTGATTAATTACCATTTAGTTATTACAAAATTACAATCGCCATACATCCCGGTCAGTGCAGGTCCAGAGGCAGGCATCGTGTACATGGGAGGTACAGTGACAGACATATTAAACCTTCAAGATGTCTACTTTTAAGTCATGGTTAGTAAATGTCAAGCTGATTTTTTTCAAATAATTTATTTCATTTATAAATTAAGTTTCTACCAATAAGAAAAATTCTCATATCGCCTTTCTTGTCTGCCATGCTCTAAGGCAAAGGACTGATCGTGTCTCTAGCTTACACGAATGTGTCAGGTAATTGCACACTGGCTAGTACTAGTACTATCGACTATTTTACCATATTCAAAAAATATAAGAAATACAACATAGTTTTTTATAAGATTTTTCACTAGTGGTTCGATGAGAATAACGAGTAAATAATAAAATCAGAAAATTAAGTATTATTAAAATATGCCATTTTCAAATAATTAATTTAATTTAGATGTCATTGTTTCATGAAATTACAAATATTAATGCTCAAAATTCTGTATATTCTATTTAATTTAAAAATTATGACATGAGTGCTTCGGATGAATATAAGAAATAAGCTATGCTTATACTATATACAGTATATAGTTCGTAAATGGTTGCATATATATGAAAATGGGATTCATTTTTAGATAAATCATATTAGGGATTTAAAAAAAAATATATTACAACCATATCTCATCCTTATCTAGGGTAACCTTTAAAACCCCTTTGTGCCAATTTTTTTTCTTATTACTGTTTTTTTTAATAATAACAGAAACCTTATTATAAATTTCCATTGACTATCAAATTAAAAATTTTGTATACAATATCAAAGGTGATTATATTTAAACAAGTAAACTGAACAGGGTCCATGTAAATGGAATTTTTCTAGCAAGTGCGATTGTGTATTTTTGATTATTACTCCAAATTTGTAGTAAAAAATGTGAAACAACTTTGTGTCTAACTTCACCGTGATCTGAGTTAAAGGCCTCTAATTTTTGACAAGACATCATATATTTACCTGTTTATAATTCTAAAACTACTTGAGATATTTTAATAAAATTTGGGACAAAGGTGTTCTAAACAATGCCCTATAAGACGGTGGTAAATTTTTTTCAGTTCATAACACGATATTTACCTTAAAATTGACCCTATTTTCGCCCCCCTAATCCGCACGTCTATGGAATCAATTAAATAGGTATACGTGGTTTTAGTTACCTCAAAGAGGTGTCCAAGTTTAATATAAATCGACTTATTATTACATAAAGGTGCTACAGAGTGAAAAGTATATATAACTCAATTTTTTCAAATTGAACATATACCCTGTATGTTTTGACTTAAAATGTGTCATCAATTACCTTCACTCTAAAATATACATATGCTTTTTGACAATTTTTAGCGCACTATACAGTGCGAGCATGTAAAGGCTGAAATATATTCCTTAAAATCTTTATAACGTGCAAATTAGATGACGAAAAAGTTACCCATCCCAGTTTGTAATCGAAGAGACCATACCAAACTATTTGGTATTTGCTCTCTAAAAATGTTTGGTTTTGTGGGCGGATAAGGGGGTGGGGGGCGACTTTTTTTTTAATCAAACGGTTACCGATATCTTTCTATATAGATAGTTAGTACTTATATGTACTTCACGTACCCCAATTACGCTGACAGACGAAACTTGCTGTCGGCGCATGGTAACAGGAAATTAAAAAAAAATTATTAGTTACCGGACCAATCCTAGCACAGAATGTTTGTTTTGGCGTATACAGTACTTTAGTGTAGTGGCAGACATTTTTATTGGTCGGTTTTTGGGCAATTTGCCATCAAAGTGGCGAAAAATGTACCAAAATTTCAAATTGTGACAAAAAATAGTTAAAAGTGAGCTATATATACTAGCTTATTATTAATTATAACCAGCTTATTGTTAATCATAATTAACAATCATGATTAACAATAAGTTGTTTTTTGCTCACAATTAAGGTACTAGAAAACCCTAAATTTGGCTGGCAGACATTTTTGCCAAATTTAACCCTTCCAAACCACCTCTTAAGGCGCGTTGTGTAAAGCATAGTTTGGTATAAATTGTTGTGTACAACGGAGCATTTATCACACTTATTGGTCGTTAGTTAAAATTTATATTGAATTTAAAATATTTGTAATTTTATACAACATGAATTTTAATAAAGCGGAACTTGTAGACATGACTTTTGTTTTGGGCGAGTCAGACAGAAATTGTTTACTTGCCAATAGAATTTATCACCAACGTTATCCTGAAAGAAGGATTCCTGGTGTTAGCAGCTTCCAAAACCTTCTCGATAGATTTTTGGAAACTGTAAACGTCGAATATAAAAAAAATGAAAGAATAGAACATGTTGTGAACGAAGAAAATGAATAAAAGTGAATTATTTATTATTTGTTTGCTTATAGTAATGAAACATTTTCTTTATAGGATTTTGCAAACAGTGGAAAGAAAAGCTATCTATGAGAACTAAAGGAAAAACTATATATAAAAATATTAATGAAATCTTTGCATTCTTTCGATAACCTGACTTCTGGTTATGCTAACAAGTAAAATTCTGATTTGCCATTCTCATTTTAACACTAGCATCCAACCTAGTCCCCTACGGCTAAGCAGGCTAAACTAGTATCTACATGATCCCCTACGATATGTAAATTCGTAAAATGAATTTTCTGTGGTGCTGGCAACGGTTGATAATCCCCATGTTAGTCAAAGAGAAGTGAGCTCATTAGTAGGAATAAGTAATAGACGGTCTGTCCGAGATATCGAGGTCCGACGCACTATTGCCCCACCCTGTATACTGCTGGCAAGGTACTACAGAGCCGTACTTCACATTTTTGCGTATTTAATAATCGTGTTTTTGGTAGAAAATTAATAAAGTTTCTGGTACATTAAAATTTTTTACTCTGATACGGCTCTGTGTTTAGCTGTTCTCTGGGCAAAGATGAACAAGATAGGACAGCCAGCGGAAAACCTTTTAGCTTTTAGTAATGGCGACATTGACCTCGACATACGCCATCGCAGGCAATCAGTAGTGATCTGATTTTTCTTATTTGCAGATAATATTTTTTTCTTGTTTCAGAGAACAAAAAGATGCCGTCATATGACATCAAGTATACAGATTCAGAAAGTATTCGTTTTGGTATGGCAATAAGTGGAAGCGAGAGCGAAGCAACTAGGCTATTCTTTTCTATCGTATGTATAACACATCGTACAAAGCGCCACCTGCTATCTCCACCACATGTGTGTGGACATCCCTAGAGTTTAAATTTGTTTCCGTCTTACACACGTCAGTTCTCGTTTTGCCCTATACGATAGAAAAGAATAACCTAGTTGCTTCGCTCTCGCTTGCTCTTATTGCCAAATATTACCATGCCAAAACGAACACTTTCTGAATCTGTATAAATGTGTATTTGAAAATGCCCCTAAGAAATAATGTAGGAAAATTATTTATTTGTATATACCTCTATATTTGTGTTTTTGAAATAAATGTTTTGTGGTATTTGCATCTAGCTGGGTGTTATCTTCTATAAATATGCTTACCCAATTCATTATGTATTATTTTTTATCACACAGGTAATTGAAAAACAAGTAAAAAGTTTACGTATATATTTTATGTAGCACTAATAATAATCAATAAGGTACGTATTCTAAATAAATTAACTGAATTTCAGCAGGTATATACTTACATTATTCAGTCTCAAAAATATTCAAGTGATAACTTCATTAACAGTGAAAGGAAAAGTATTTGACTGACGTTAATTTTTGTTTTTATTTTTAATTATCACATCACCCAACTTATTATTTCGACATTTTTTGAAATGTAATAATGTTTCGAATTGTTTATAATAAATGACACTATAGTGTGGATAACCAAAAATATATATCAATTGTCATGTAAAAGAGAATTTAGATAGATAAATAAATAAATGAAGTAAGAATAAATAAAGAAAAATTTGTGTTTTTGAATAAAATTATTATTAGCACTGAAAACTGTAAAAAAAAATGAAAAAAATGCTTAATAGCGTCACTTATCGGACCCCTAAGGTAAAATGGTAAAAGTAAAAATAGATATCAAAAATGAACTCTAAGACCAAGATTACTAAGACAGGTTAGCTCGTTAGAATCGGCAAGTGGTACGTCACGTGTAGCCCTCAATGACAGCCGATCGAGTGTGGCTCTTTTTTCTTCATTTTACAAAACAAATTATTAACTTTCAGTGATTCAATGATATGAATAATTCTATACTAATTAAATAAACCTAATATATATGAACGCAGAAATACTTGAGACTTCACGTGACGAATGTTACGAGGCAACCTATTTCTTCAGTAATCTTTGAGAATCAGCTGCGTTTGATCGTTTTATTTGGACAGTGTTGCCGTTTCTTCACAATTGTTCTCTCTCGTTAATTTTACCTCTTCCGTTTCATTGGCAACCCGATAACTCCAATGGTCTACCCACTGAACTGTACCATATAAATGGAATGCCAATGTCTATTCCTATTTGTATGTAAAATTGAATCTCGCGCAAGTATGGCGACGGGAGGTCTCGGCGCAATCGCATTGTGTAACACGCCAGGGCCGGCTCTATTTCTATTGCAAGTGTTTTTAATGTCTTTTTTTAAGAAATCATCAAAAATACGCGTGTATAGATTGACATTTCTTATATAGTTAACCTTTGTCTTAATTTTTACTAAAGAACAAAAAATGTTGCCTTTCCCAAAACATGATTATTTAATTCTTTCTAGTAAACGTTCTTGATAATGCACGCACGATCATATTGATGAGAGTTGAATATAGAGTCCACCGAAAAATGAAGTCATATTTTCTACCTCAGAGATCGAAATATAATTTAGAATAGAATAGAATAAAAATGTATTGTGTTACAAAGTTACACAATAGATATGAGGGTTTTCAACATTTTCAACCCTATATCCGCAATTATTATTATGAAATAATAAGTAATTAATTGTAACATACATAATATTAATATACGAAATTATTATTAATATATGATGATAATATAAATACAAAATATACATAAGTACAAAAAATAAGATTGGGTAATGAAAATATAATACTAATAATGCAATAAGAATTACTGGGAGTTAAGGTCACTTATAAGTATAAACACAAAGCAACAAAGGACACAGTATAGGTATAATTGCATATATTAAACATAACCTCTTATTTTGTTTTGAAATTAGAATAGATCAAGTCAATATTAGTAATGCAAATAATGTTGGATTGTTTAAAATTATTTAGGTAGATTCACAAACAGCAATGAACTTTAAAATTTGCAACGGAAATTATGGAAAATAGGTGAGGTTAGAGAATTATGTATCCTAAAGTTCCACTGAATTCTATATATTTATCATGTAGAGTTAAGTAGATATCTCGGAAAGTACCTATTATAGCCTATCGAAAAATGTTCAGGCAAAATTACCCACGTTAAAAAAAAGATCCCAAAACTCGGAGTTGTCGCCGATATTTAGATAGTAGTATATTTAATAGAATAGGGAGAACAAGGTACTTACTTAAAATATAACAAACCTTTGGCGCGATTCTTGCAAAACAGTATCTACAATACAATTCCGGACCATATTGTTTGATTAACTTATCACGAACTGTAAATACCTGCTAAATAAAACAATCGATAAAAACGAGAGAATTGTTTGACGACGGCTCTGAAATTCTGCACTAATCCAAGACTTCCCGCTACGGGAGACAAATCAAAGAATAATGGCGTCGGCGCATAATGTCTTCAAGAAGCATTCTGACTCAAGCACCAACATACTTTTAATATTAAATTTCCACTGCGGCGACGCATATGCCGCCGACCTTCAATCGCATGTAGGCCGTATTTTGTTCACGCGCATATATCTGTATTGGTCTTCCATTTATTATGTAGAGTTCAGTGGGTCTACCGCGCGTGAAATCTCACGCTGTGATTTAATCACTGATAATAAGAAATAGCAAATAACGACTATTATTAAACCTGCTACACATATACCTGCTATAAAGCTGTATCTGTGGATTTGTTTTTATCCATGACGCTCTGTCGGTAATATAGCAAGCACATGCAACTGACAGCTGACCATTTACTTTTCGGCTGACAGTTTGCCGTCATTTTAGGTATAAAGGAAACAAGTGATAAAAATTTGTCAGAATAGAGGTATTTTGACGTTTAAATAACATTGCTCTCAATTTGTCACCTGAGGGATAGTTCCTTTTACAAATGGTATCTAAATTATTTGTTTTCCAATCTACACAAAAAATAAATCACTGTGCCTTCACTACAATAATTTTTTTTATGACCCTATTGTTGAAGGTGAGAGAAAACATCTCAGGTGATATTGAATTGTTTACATTTCTGTACTCAATCATATTTCCTATGTTAATAATTACATGGTACATTGATAATTGTTTTATTTTTGCATGAGAGGTTATAGTACTTGCATTGCAATATTTGTGTATATATTTAGAAGTGACATTGGCATTGCAGCAAAAACATTTCCTTGAAAAACATGCCAAAATTGTTGCTTCAATTTCTCTAATTGATTGGTGGTTATTTAAAAATTGTTTTAGGTGCGAGAAACTATGTTAAATTAATTTATTTTGAAAAATCAAAATATTACTGTCGATTAAAATCAATTATGAAAGATTCATGACAAACAATACTACTGAACAGAAGTCGTATTTAGTACTCAGATTAGATAAATACCTCTAAAATGAGTGAAGGTGAACCAAAATGGACTTGCGAATATTGTACATACGAAAATTATCCCTCCTCCTTAAAATGCACTATGTGCAGAGGCCCAAAACCATTTGTAAGTGAGGATATATATCGTCTACATGGTGATAAAATTAATAACGATGATAAGTTTTCTTCCACCATTGGATCTGCTGCCGGACCCTTGGAAAATAATAAGTCAAACTGTCCTAAATGGCCCTCGGAATCCTGCACCGTTTTAAATTCATCAAATGTATGTATTCATTGTGGTTCAACTCCATTATCTGCTAATACTTTACATGAACATATTCAACCATTACGAATCTCTCAGCATTCAGATTTAGCCCAAAGCTTGTCACAGTCCAGAAATAACAGCCCTCCTGCAAGTATAACAAACCTGGAAAACTCTAGAAGAACTTCACAAGCAAAGTGGATGTGCCCGGTAAGAAAATCACCACAATTATTTCTACAGTTAAACTATAATAATTATAAAGCATTTGTGCAGGTTCTTATCACAACTTTTAAACATTGACCACTTGATGCATCATATCAAGGATTAACTGGTCGAATAATTTATGTACATCTATGTAAAATAGAAAATAATAAGTGTAAACTATTTATATTTTAAAATTGAATTAAAATGTACAATACATTTTTCAGAATAATCACACACATATACTTTTCTTATTGTGTCCTATAGAAAAAATGTATATAATTAAGGCTATAGAAACTTATCTTCTAAAGAAAATGCATAACTAACTAAATAAATATCAATCGTATGTTTATAATTGTTCAAATTTTACTTGATGTTTACATTGGTGCTTCCACCATATTATTAAAAATGTTCTCCTGTACAACCAAAAATGACTAAAGAGTTACGCTGTAACTTACAATGGGGTGTTTACATGAGCAAAACGGAATATTTTAAATAAATTCAATATATTCTAAATTAAATATATCAATTTTGGTAAGGTCGTTTGTGTCTCTGATGGGTTTATAACTAAAATTTAAATTTAAATGATTCCGTTATATACATTTGAAGATGTAGTACTAGTATGTTGAAATTTGAAAATAAAACCGATATTGCAAGAATGTTAATTCATAAAGTGTATATAATCATTCAATCTGTGTTGGGATAAGACGTCACGTCCCATAATAAATATATATAATGTAAATAATTAACGATAATAAAGTTGTGGATTCATATATTGTTCTTACATTGTCTATTATGACATCTGTCAGTGAATGTCTATAGTCTGTGTTTAGACCAGGAGGAGTAAACATGGAAGTTCCATTCACACCATAAAAGTAACCAGAAAACACACTAAAACCTTTTTGGCGTTTTGGGCAACCAACAATACACGACTACAGTATTTTTGTGCGTATTTTATTACATTATATAATGCAACGACCTCTATTTTAGGTATTTTATACAGCATCCATACCATTTACACGATATAAAGGCACCAAGTAATTAGCCACTTTTACCTTCAGATTTATACAAAAGGGATTAAAAACTGATATATAATGTGCAAAGAATAAAATAGAAATTATAACCAAATAATTTATGACATGAAATTAAAATTTTTACAATATGTCAAAATTTACGACTATCGGCTTATGTATCCAATCATAGATGTATGATTTAGCGCGTTAAATTTAAAACGCTCCTCCTGTTTTAAGAATAGACTATAGTACCACATCAGACAGAAACTATACAGAAGTCAAATCTTGCCATGGTACCTTTGATATCGGGGGGGGATCTAATTTCTGTCACCTCGAAGTGACATTAATATGTCTTACTATACTCAGAGAAATGACATACATACAAAATATATCAATATTTCGGTCCAATACACTGTACACTGGGAAAACTGTCTTGTTTTATATTTTATAGCTAGGTACGTAGCTAATACCTGCTGTAGTACGAAGACTTTGAACAGAAATAACTGTAGGACTTTTTTCATCTAAATGAGGAACAATGATAATGCCTGAAAATATTTTAAAAAATGTTAAGCATTACAGCTCCAAAAATATATAGGTACTGTGTTTTCTTCTATATCTACATACTTGTTTAAATTTCTATAACAGAAAGACGAGGAGTCTTTCTGTTATAATAGGCACTTTTGTCAGCTGCATCTTGTTTCAGTACATGTATAAATATTGTTGGAAAGGCATCATCAAACAAACGTTTACGTGTTCCTATACAAACATATTTTAAGTGTTTCTCACATAACTTATAATTTAAATGAAGCTTATTCATGTCTGTATCAAGTAGATCATGCCTTAAACATGCTTTCAACCAAGTTGCAGCCCTGAAAATACAAAATTCACGTTAAATAATTATGTTCCTTTATAATATTTAAGCTTTCCTATGATGTCAAAGAACTCTATCCTTTTTATCAAAATGTTATTTTTAAATCGTATTTCAAGTTCACCCAGAGTTACTAGCTGATAAGAAAATGTTTCCGTTCATATTGCTTCTCTTTAACTGTTATTTGTTTAGTATAGCCAACATTACTTTCTAGTTGTTTCAGTAATATAAATTTGTGCCTACCTTTCAGGATCTTTGGGAGATAAAAATAAGCTTATTGTTTCACCTGCCTTCGAAAACACCAAAAATAATATAAATAAATAGAGACAGAATAAAAAATTGTTGAAAATTAAACAAAAAAGCCACCAAAATCATCGACCACTGAGTAAGCTTTGAAAGACTGTCCATCGCACAACGTCAAGAATTGTTATGTCGCTTTTGACAAATATATACCTTATCGTCATGGTGACTATCATAAAATTTGGTCCCACCGCAAAGGCTAGTTTTCGCTTCTGTATAGTTCCTGTCTTCTGAGGTAGTACTATCACAGGTTAAATAAATGTGTTGATTTATAAACAAGCACACTACCTTTTTCATTAATTGGCGGCACAAAAACATTGGCATAATTATTGAAAATGTGACATACTTATCACAATATACCCCACTGTATTCCTTCTGCTTTCTTAATTCACTTAATTATGCCAAATGTATTAATTATTTGAGGAAATATAAAAATATCGTACAATTTATTTGCTCCTACTTTTTATTCTATGTATTTATCTAAATATCATGCAAATGCAAATTGATTGCACCAGTTTGTTATAAGCAGAGGTGGGAATCTTAAAGCCATTTTATGGTAGAATTATACACCACTGCTTTTCAATTGAATTATTTTCTGTTATTGAAAAATTATTATGAATGAAAGTGTAAGAGCAAAGTATCAAATGCGCATGACACATGATATGTAATATATAAAATAAATACTTAACGAAACATCAAACACATTAAATATGTGAGATTTAATTCGGCTCTGAAATATTTGTAGAAAATTCAACTTCGAAAATATATCCATAGAAATGATTGTACTTAATTATCCAATACTTAATTAAACTTATTGTCATGATGTTTCTCTCATGTCAGTTTTTGATATATTGTAATAACTATAAATTTTCGGAAACTGACATCAACTTCAATTTTCATTGTACAGAAAGGAAAAGAAAACATAGGAAATAATTTAAACTTTCGATGTGTTTCATAGTTTTAACTTTTTCATATATTTGCGAATAATCTATTTTTGAGTAATTTTTTTATCAGCATGATCTTCCAACCAAAGGAATCTTTCAATTGATTTCAATGTACAAAGTGATACCCTTTTTCACAATTTTTAAGAAAAGTTAAACTGAAATCAATAAAAATATTGTCACGAGTTGTCATCCCCCTGGGAACCACCCCTAATCGGTGAATTCGGAAATTATAACACGAGATAACCACTAACACAATTTTATTTACTTCTTATTTATAAAACGTTTACTAAACTAACATAACCTTAAACAATGTTTACTATTTGACACTTCACTTTACCGTTCACTTTGGATCGTTCGGATTTGTCTGAACTTTACTGAACTGAATTTGTTTAAAAACTGCCTTCCCGCGATGACTCCGTTGCTTTGTCACTATATTATTTTTCATATAAAAATATAGCAGGTTTCTTCCTTGACAGTTGTGTTAAACTGCTTGCCAAATATTGCTCACCTCCTTAATTATTTTTTTAATGTCTATTGTCCACTGTATATTTTTAACTAAGAGTACTATAGGGCCTTTACCTAACACAGAATTATTCTGAATTTTCAAGGAGATACCCTCGCTGACTTTAGAACCACTGAAGAAAATATTCTTCATAATTTTGTTCAATTTTTTGTGAGCAGGTGAAATATGGATTTTTTAAAATTCATAATTTTGTCCCTCTTATATTCAAAACAATTTATTAAAATGCCTAACTTCCTTAGTTAATTAAGCTCATTTGTTTTCCATTCTTAAATTTTTTGTTGTATTCTTTAGAGTTACATAAAAAATTAATGTATATAGCCCTTTCTATTTAAAATGGAATTTGAAAGCAAAAAATGTTTAATATATTTTTTAAATTAAGAAAAATATATTAGATATAAAAACATGTTTTTCTCTTTGAAAACAGACAGTTTTAAAGCTTAAGGAATGTCCCCTCCAAATTTCAGATTTTAGCTTTAAGGGTTTAAAAGGCCCATTTAAAAAGTTCAATCCCTCATTTTACAGGGTTTTGAAGAAACAATTAACCCTCCAAATCACCTCCTCAGAGGAAATTTTTGAATAATACCTCTTAGTGAGCTCTTTAAATGTTAAGATTCTAGCTTTTTTAATTTGGGTTGTACATTATTGTTGAACGAGTAAGTAAGGACACTTTTTATGTATACATTGTGTTAAAAGAATGAAGCAAAATGTGCAGTAGTACCCCCTATGTCCTTGAGTAATAAAATGAGAATAATAAAATTTGCAATAGTAGTTGAGATATGTGTGCCAAATATAAATTAAATGAGTATCATTGTTTTCATCTTATAAAAAATTAACTTTGAAGTCCCTAACTCTTTTGTGAAAACACTTGCGAAAATTTATTAAGGTAATCAATAAGAATCGGAATCTTTCAGCCATAACAGAGTCACATTCAGAGGGATTAAATAAAGTGCAATGAATTGTATTAAAATACATTGAAAAATAATATCACATAAAACATAAAGTAATTTTCAGTTGACGATAATGTAAATAGAAAATATTTGTTAACCAAATTACGAAACCAACAAGTCCATAGAACTTAGAGATGAATTGAAATTAGCTGTCATGTCACATTATTCATGTACCTACTAACTAATAAAATGAATTTTAGAGCAAATACTATCACAACTCATATTTATACTTGAAAAATAAACTACTAATGTTGTGTTGACAAATGACAAAAGTGCGGTTAATAGAAAACAAACGTTTAAAAAACATGTAGCAAAATACCAAAATAATGTTTATGTTGTGACCGTGTATTTACTGCTCAGTAATAGTTGCAACTATTTGTCTAGTAATTTTCCTCGCTTTCTTCGTAGTTTTTATTGTGTTTAGATTATGCAAAATGCCAAAAGTTAAAAGACGTAATGACATGTTAGTTCGTGAAAGAATAGAAAAATACTCCAAATTGCATTTTGATGACGTCAAAGTGCACTGTGACGCTTGAAAAACAATTGTTGATTTTAAGAGAAAGTGCAACTTTGATTACCACATCAATTCGATGAAACATGTATCGAATATTAAAGACTTATGTGCAGATGAATTCAAGTTGGATTTAATGAATTTCATGATTTCGTCTGACATTCCATGGTACCAGCTCAACCGTCGGCATTTTAGACAATTTTTAGAAAAATACATGAACTTCAAGCTTTCAGATGAATCATATCTTTGGAAATGCTATCTTAAAGAAGAATATGACAAGAAACTGGAAAAAATTTGAGATGCTCAAAATAAATATATATTGCTGAGTATTGACAAAGCGAAAAAGGCAAATAATTAATACCCTTTTATGAGGTTTAGAGAAACGAGAAGCTGTGAAACCACCTGTAGTGTCATTCAAATTTGAGAGAAAAACTGATCACGTCACAATTATTACCTCAGTAAAAGACACGCTTAAGTTGTTGTGGCGGGAATCGAAGCAATGTAATAAAAACATATGTAACATCCGGAGTAAGTACTTTACCAAAAATACATTTTCTCAGTTTCAACTGATTATTTGTCATTAAAAATTTCTCTACTCAATAAAATAACTTTACAGAAATTCGAAAGGTAGTATTGTTAATGCTATAAATAGGGATAGAGAGAAAATTACAATTACAAATTCACAATTGCCAGAACACAACATTGTGATGTTATATTTCTTGAAAAATTAAATATCAAGTCAAGTCCGACTCTGTTAACGCTGAAAAATTCTGACCCTTGATAATAAATTTACTTTTAAATAAGCAATCTGCCATTAAAATATGTTGCTTGATTTCTTGAACACTCTGTAGATATGTTTTAAATTTTATTCTTATTTTAGATGTGTACTTATGAAAACTGGCCAAAATCAACAAAATGTGCCATGTGCGGTGCAAGCAACAACAATCAACGATCACAAGCCTCTAGTCTTATAATGCCTTCCCCTGATAAAAATATGGAACCTGATGTAAATCAGGAAGATAGATATAAAGATTATATTTTAGGTATGTTCACTCCTCCTTATTTACATTCCTTCCTAGTTTGCAATTACATCTGTCTATATTATAAAGAACAAAGTTTACTCAAATACCTCAATTTTCATATCACAATATAAGAAGGGAAGGGCAGGTGTTAGTGATAACTTCAGGTTTGTGGCATTAATATCATATGCCAATAAAATAATGCTGAATATTTTTCAAACCAGATGGCTAGAAGCGAAACAATGTTGGGCTGATGTCACCAATGAGTTGATGGGAGAGATCTTTAGTGAGGCTGTGCGCCTAACAAGCAACTATGACAGATGGCATGTTGCTGTCAGATGTGCAGTAAAGGGAGGACAGCTAGAATATTCCATAGATCGCAAGACGTTTGCCAAGAAGTTGTGAATAAGATATTTGTATTGAAATATGATGTGATATCAGATTTGTTTCTGGTTTAACTTTACTTTAAATCAAAGTAAAACTGAAATTAAAGTAAAAATCATATGATTTTATATGAACTCAGACATGATATATTAATCATGACTGTTGAGGTTCACGTTATCAATTTGTATTTTTATCAAAGACCTGATACTTTTCTATAAGCTTAGATACTACCGCATTAGAATGTAAATAACAGAAAATAACGTTTGATGGGGCTACAACACAAGTTCCATGCGTAACGATGCCTTTTAGAATGAATAATGCGGAATTTGGAAATTAAAAGATGATGACGCAAATGACAACATTCGTGATTCGTATTATACATGATTTCTATACTATGTAGGCCAGGCATATTAGATATTTATGTTATGACATTAGGCTTTACAAGTTACTATAGATAGATAGATAATTTATTTATTTTCATGTGAGACAATAGGGTGTGTGCACTATTTTTTTTTAATCGAAAATTATAAAGTACTCATGGTATTTAGTATAGCTGAAACAATTTTTCTGCAAAAAAAAAGTTTTGAAGTAATTTTAAAAGAAATTTAGTTTTAAATTAAATATTCGCCGCCAAAAAGGGCAAACCTATATCCTATACATATGTGACATCACTCATCATATATGTCAATCTACAATCTGTCAAAAACACGTTCTACGACTTAAGTGAAGTTAGCGACGCGTTGCCAGCAACACATTACCAACTTCACCCTTTCAATTTAACTTGGCAATGGAAATAAGTTTTGGGTTTGATGATGTCACTAAAGTGAACTGAACTTGATTGAATAAAAACTTTTATTTGGACTAATATTATTTATTATTTATTGGTGAAGTTAACAACATCATTGGATACGAAACATTTTCCTGTTAAGGAAGCTCTGTGTCTCACATCACTTTTAATTTTACATGTCACATAATATTTACTACGAAAGATTGGTTTGGCCTGCATCCCCACACTTTTAGTCTGTATAATTTGACCTATGTCTTGTTGATAAAATTGTTCTAACACATGTTTGTCTGCATCTAATCCGACTTGATCAGTGCTCCTACTGGGTTGATCAAAATTTACAACTGGTGATAAGTATTCCTGTTCATTATATATCGTTTCCATATTTTTAGCCAGCACAATTTGAATATCATCTTGTTGATAAACATGTTTCATCACATGTTCGTTTACTCTGACCTGCTCAGTGCTTTTGGATTGATGACAATCTGTAACGGGTGATACATCTTCTAATATAATGGAATTCGTGTCCTGCATTAGAGCCTACTCAACTAACTGTTCTCTTTACCGCTTTAAAGGGAGATATTGTTCTGGTGCAGACACATCTCTTTTTGTTTCTGGTTGGTAGGTAAATATGCGTGGAACTACATCCTCCTTCAAAATCATATATCCTCCCAAAAGTTTGTATCGCATGTAATTTTTCATGTCTTCCTCAAGCTGAAAATAATAAAGAAGTATGTTTATGTCTTATAATAATATATAACATAGGTGGGAGTTCATAGGGTTAAATATAACTAAGTAATTAGATTATTAGTTTCAATTCAAAATACATATACCATTACAAGCATAATTCTAAGGGAAGTATATATCTAGTATGATCTATTTACAATATTAAGGGTAATGTGTCATTTAGCTATTGTTGATTAGTTTCTACCATGATAATAACAAATAAATTGTACTTACATTAAAATGATCTTCACAACAATAAAATGCCCATTTCAATTTGGGAACATTGCGATTCTCTGCTTCAATATAAAGTTATTATTTGGGGCATTTACAGAAGTATTTCTGCATGTTGGCACAAAACACCACTTATTTGGTACTCCACTCATATTTCTGACTTATATTAATGACATTAATAATATCTGACATATTGCTTTTAACATTGGCTCAAAACTTATTTCCGTTGTCTCCCGTTGACGCCACGTGACGTCATCTTCTATATCAATGTGTGTGAAGTTAGCAACGCGTTGCCAGCAAAGCGTTGCTAACTTCACACATAAGATGTATGACGTCACATGATGTTTTCGAAATCATTCAAATATTTGAATTTTAGGTCGATTTGTTTATTAAATATTTATTTTAATCTCATGATATGATTAATATGAATGCGTTTAGGCTTTCATATTTATGTATTACTTGATATTAATGCATCATTTGAAGTGAATTGTTATATAGTGCACACACACATTACAATTGTGTACACTCGTCAATAAAAAACATTGCAAATTACATTCAAGGTAAAAAACTTACACAAATATAAGTATACAAAACAACACAATAGATGAATAAAATGAATAAAGCAGAAAACAATTTAGAAAAATATTTCATGAACATTTAAAATATACATGTCAGTACAGTAAAAAGTTGAAAATTAGGAGTACAGTTTCTTTCCCTCGATAATAATTGGCTACTTCTAAAAAGGATTCTGGTCTTCATTTTCATTGGACATAATATTTCTTTTGTGTTTTTCAAAATGTCGATTAAAATCAAACCTTCTGTAATTCACTCCCATTGGCCAAAAGGATAGTTTGTAAAAATCATCCCTACCCACACAGCACAAGGCTGTCCGAGGGACGCATCATGGCAAAGACCATTTAGGATTTGGGCTTGCCTATGGACGTCCCAATATCCCAATATGTATGCTTTTCGGCGCTCTTTTGGTCATCCCAATGTCACAACTTGATATCGGATAAAGGCAATACGACGGATGTCCTGAAGGATGTCTCAAGCTTATAACTAGGGACGTACTGGGATATCCTGGGATATTTAGGGACGTCATAAGTACTACGTATGGGCATCCACAGGGTCATTAGAGGATGTACAAAGTACACACTGAAACATCCCAGAACATTCTAATATTATATTTTCTTATGTTTTGATATATTAACCATTGCCAAGGAAACCACATTTTTACAGAAAAAGGTGAACTAAAAATATTTTATATGTATAGACCGAAGTGCTACCTACTTATAATTATATATAAGTAGGTAGCACATAAATCCACATCTAACTTTGCAGCTTTTCTTATTAATTTAAAATGTAATTAAGAATCTGAAAAATACCACACGTCATTTGTTAAATCCAAGAAACGGTAATTTTCTAGTCCTTTTCCCATTCTTGTTGGTATATAAATAAAAACAAATGCTTTCTTTGTATTATCATAGTTCTTTGCAGTTTTCAGGTATTATAGATATTATCTGAGACAATTTTTGTGATATGAATCTTATTTGCCACAAATTTTTTGGCGAAAGTGGTAGCGCAATTATTTTTATTCCAGCGCTATCAGAATATACTGCAGCTGAGGCAGGAAATTCGTATTTTACTGAAAAAAATAGTTTTGTTTTATAATTTGAGGTTTTTTTAGGTACAATCTAAAAAAATCTGTTATGCCATGAAAAATGTCTTTTACAGTCCACAGAATATGACATGATTTTTTTCAAATTCTTGATTGCATTTTAAGTGACCAAGAAAAGTTGTAAAGTTTCATTGCGGTATCGGATTCAGCCAACTATCCTGCTCTGTGCGACTGCGAACATGTCATGTGTGTGTTCGTATCTTTCTCGCACTGTGCCGCAATATTTCCATGGTAAAAATTAGGTATTTTTCATACTCTTTTGTCAATATTTTGAAAACTGAACAAGATAGGATAAAACACTATACGTTCCGTTTTAGTAGAGCATAAAATTCTATAATGGTTATAACAAGAATAGCAGTATAGAAGATAGTTAAGTTTGCACAGGCTGCCAAGTCTTATAATGGGTTTCAGAAGCGCTTGTTTCTCGTTATTGTTCGATAGTAACATTGCAATTTTTCTTAGTAATTTAAAATGTAATTAAGAATTTGAAAAAATCCAAAAAACACTTTTCATGGCACAACTAATTTTCTAGTCCTTTTCCCATTCTTGGTATATGGTATATAAATAAGAACAAATGCTTTGTTTGTATTGTCATAGTTCTTTGCGGTTTTCAGGTTTTAAATATTATCTGATACAATTTTTTTGGCGAAAATGGTAACACATTTTTTTTTAATTCCAGGGCCATCAGAATATACTGCAGCTGAGGCAAGACATTCGTATTTTACTGTCATGTGTGTTCGTATCTTTCTCGCACTGTGTCGCGTGCGTGTTTATACGTTTTCTGGTATTTTGCAATATTTCCAAACTATTTCTGACATCAAAGTTCTTTAGAAATCGTTTGTCTCTTGTTGTGTGGTATATTTTGCACAGTGATTATATTTTCATTTACATTAGCTACGTTTTAATTTAAAATATACTCGTTTATATCATTCAAGGTTTCCTCTATATCAGACACATTCCAATTGTTTATCTGGTCTTCTCAGAAAGCTCCAAACTTTCTCCATCA
This sequence comes from Stenurella melanura, assembly GCA_963583905.1. Taxonomy (NCBI): domain Eukaryota; kingdom Metazoa; phylum Arthropoda; class Insecta; order Coleoptera; family Cerambycidae; genus Stenurella; species Stenurella melanura. The sequence goes on from OY757312.1 coordinate 104,473,390, forward strand.
CTGTTTATTAACAAATCGTAAAATTCTTGCCAATTTAACCCTCTACAGGATATTTTAAACACTGCTCTAATCTGAGTAATACTGGTAAATTGAATGACACCTGTTACTCTACTTAAGGTGACCATTCCCCAGAAAGAGACGTCCGATAGGGAAATATTTATTATTTTTGGCCATAACTTTTTTTTTCTTAGTACGTATATTTAAAAAAAACTATGAGAGTACCTAAGTAGAACCATAATAAGACTACTACTGTGAGTTTTCACTTAATAATTTCAGTGGTTTGCAAAATAGCTAGATTTAAATTTAAAAATTACGTTAATCTTTCTATTTCATAGATTTAAATCTAGCTATTTTGCAAACCATTGAAATTATTAAGTGAAAATTCATAGTAATAGTCTTGTTATGGTTCTACTTAGGTATTTTTATAGTTTTTTTTTAAATATAGGTACTAAGAAAAAAAAGTTATGGGCAAAAATAATAAATATTTCCCTATCGGATGTTTCTTTCTAGGGAATGGCCACCTTAACAGTCATGATTGTCATCATCTAGCAGTGGGGTTCAAACTATTCTAATCTGTAGTTTGATACCTATGAACATAATACAAGATGCGTTATCACTAGTTTCTCGCAATTAACTGTGCTACCAGCCTCGCGCATCTTAAAGAAAATTGGAGATGTTCTGGTGGAACCAATTACAATAATAATAAACAGATGTATACACGAAGGTATATTTCCCGATGACCTGAAACATGCAAAAATTATTCCCATATATAAGAAAGGAGACATTAATAATATCAATAACTATAGACCTATCTCAATTCTGCCAGTTATATCGAAAATATTTGAAATTATTTTGAAGAATAGGTTAATAACATTTTGTGAAAAATATAAAATACTGAATAGCAATCAACATGGGTATCGTAAAGGAAGATCAACTACCACAGCTCTAATAGAAGCAGTACAGAAAATAATGGAGGCGCTCGATAGACAAGAAGATGCAGAAATAATTTGTTGTGACTTAAGTAAGGCTTTTGACACAGTTGACCATAAAGTTCTACTTGATAAATTACACTACTATGGTGTGAGAGGAACTCCACATAAATTATTCACGTCATATCTGACTGGTCGATACCAGACAACATGGTGGAACAATGAAAAATCAGACCCAATGTTAGTAACTCAAGGTGTACCACAAGGCTCAGTGTTGGGACCTGTATTATTCATAATATATATAAACGACTTACTGTTTAATGTCAACAGTTATGGGGCTTGTTTATATGCAGATGATACAATTTATATCAAAAAGAAAAAATAAAATTGAACTAACAATTCAGTCACAAAATATACTGCATGAAGCAAATACCTGGTTAAGTGCGAACTCATTGAGATTAAACAGAGAAAAAACACAAAATGTAATTTTATCGACAAATAGGGATACTGAGAATGCATCTTTGAAATTTTTGGGACTAACATTAGACAGCAAGCTAAACTGGAAAGGTCATATTGATGAGCTGTGCAAAAAACTTGCTTCAGCTATTTATACTATCAGAGTACTGAAAAATGTGTCTACCTACCAAACAGCTAAAGTAGCCTATTACTCAAATTTTCATAGCATTGCAGCATATGGAATACTCCTATGGGGAACAGCACCTGATGCTCATAAAATCTTCATTTTACAAAAGAAGGCAGTTAGAATATTATGTGGTATGACCAACAGGGAAAGCTGCAGAGGTGCCTTCAAAGAACACGGTATACTTACCATTCCTGGATTATACATATACAGCTGCCTTAAATATGTGCACTCACACAAAGAGAAATTTACACATCATTCTGAAATTCATCACCACAACACAAGAAACAGGGAACAATTACAAATACCGCACCACCGTTTAAGTGTAACGCAGCAGGGAGTGGACTATTGGGGTCCAAAGTTATTTAATAAAATCCCGCTCGAAATCAGAAACAAAAATTTTAATGTGTTTTCCAACTGGGCAAAACAATTATTGACCACCGAAGTGTTTTACTCTTTGACTGAATTTTTAGAGCAGTGATAATAAATGTACTGATTATTTATGTGATATATTGTTTGTCTATATATATGTGTGTGTATATATATGTATGTATATATATATTTTTTTTATTGTGTTTGTAATATATAATACGTGTCTATATACATTTCTTTTACATTTCTTGTGACAAAATGCAATACCTAGGTAGTATTGTCATTTATTTATGCTTTTTTATTATTATAATTTTTATTGTAATTTATACACTGTATTGACGTTTCTTGTAATATTCCTTTTACAGAATAAAGCAATATTATTATTATTATTATATATCCGGTTTACCCACTACGGTCACGACTTTTTTTTATGGTTTATCCATTTTCTACAATGAAAGAGTTCAACAATGATGAAAAACAAGCGCTTTTGGAACCCCATTATGAGACTTTGACGACCTGTACTAACTTGCCTAGAACCTGTGCATTATTTTTATTGTAACCATTATTTAAGAGAATTTTAATACTTTATTAAAAAAGTACGTATAGTGTATCTTACTCCATATCGCCTAGATTTAAAGATATTGATGAAAGAGCTTATAAAGTACCCAATTTTTACCTATATTTGTTGCCAATATAGTTAATACAATTTTTTATTCCAAAAAAAGGGGTGGTACATACCTCACAATAAGTGTGATCCATTTTCTATATCGGCAATTGTTAAAGATTTATTTCCGTAGATTTTGCTAATATGCCTAGGCTATTGGTTAACTGATATACAGTACATAAGTATCTGCTTCCTTCAAAACTGTTACATTGTAACATCATGTCACGGTTATGTGTGGACAGTTTTTTATCTTCAAAAGAATGCATGCTTACTCAAACTCTAGGAACAGAAAGTTTTTACTTAGACAGGATCCAAATATCAAATCAATCTGCATTATTCTAGTTCCCGCAACATTGGATTATATATCCTAATTTTAAGCAACAACTGAAGAACATCGTTTTCTAGTGAAATAAGCCTATTGTTCAACTCCAGAGAAGAAATAGCATAATTGATATGATAATACATGAAGAAGGCTGTTGATTATGGTGGAAAATAATTTGAAAATTATATATAACACCCTATATGTTAGATATCTTGTAAGCATTGTTTTGCAATACTTAGAAATAATTCTTATCTGGATATAGTTGGAACCTTCGGCATGAGAAACAACAAAACTCTTTAATTCCATGCTCGAATACTACATGACATACATTTTGGCATTCATGTCAGCGTCATCTAGAAAATATTAAATTAATCATCTCCAGATCATACCAACGTTATTGGCGAAACAAACAGCAAATGATAGTCTTCAATTATTTTAGCATTGGTGGAAACTGTTTCAAATGCCTTGATCTTATTGAAGTACACCTATTTCTGAGTTGATTTCAGTAAATATTTGATACAAATACATGCACCACACGAAACTGACAGTAATAATGTTTAATATGCTTTACTTTACTTTTTCCATTATCGAGTTTTACATATTGCAGATTCTAGCCAGGGCCAAAACAATCACGATAATGAACGTAAATTGAAACATCTCAGGAGAAATGCTGACTGGAATTGGTTAAACGCTTGTATAGGAGTTATAGAAGGTGATCCAAATCCAGTTGAGGCGTATCTTTCTTCTGGTGGTGATCCTGCACGAACTCTTACAGCATCTGAAGTAGCTATATTAAACAGAAGTTCAGCTTTTGATGTAGGACATACATTAGTACATCTAGCTATAAGGTAAGCTTCCACGATTAATTCTATCAGTCAAAAAAATTATATGCATCCCACGTTTTAACTCATCTACATTAGTTACAAAGAAATAAACATCTTATTAAAACTCTTGCAAAACTTTTTGTTATAATTTTTCTCTATCTCTAGTTATAGTGTGAACATATACGACTAAATGATGACTTTGTTATGGTCCTCAATATTTTACTGTACATTAATACACTTGGACATTATATGTAATATAATAATGAGCTGTTGTGAATAATCCCCTGTTGAAAATTAGCTGCAAATGAACATTGTCTGTGGATATAATTGTTTTACCTCTATAAAACATAAAGTGCTTCAAAAATAATTTAAACTGAACGAAATACATTTATTTCTGAAAATAAACCTTTGTTTATATTTATCATTATACAGTTCAGAAACTGTGCTAAATTATTAAGGATGCTCCAGCATGAGAAAAAATGAAGTAGCATTAGTCGTCTTGTCCTTAAGTTTATTATAAAAATTATTTAAAAAACGTTTTTACAATTTCAAGTTGGTCTCTACTTATACCACAATTGCACATAATAAATATGGCTTCTGAACCTTGCCAAACCCGAAAGTTTTAATAACTACACAAAAATTTTTAGAATCAAAAGTTATAAATTTAGGAAGAAATAATAGAGATGTTTTTATATTATTTAGAAATTTTTAAGCAACAAATATATGTAAAGTTGTATTCGAGTTTTAAAACCGTTACTAAAACTACAAAGTTATATTACAACTTGTAAAGTTATACTGCAGTAGTATAAGAGTTGCTAAACCTGCTCTTAAAACTCTTCTACAACTAGTAATTTGTAAAGATATATCATAGTTGTAAAGTGGTTAATAAGACCACAGTATAACTTGCAAGTTTTAGTACGGTTATAAAATAGCATCTTCAACTATTTTCGCTTATTTATATAATCAGTGTGCGTAAAGTGAAGTGTGAATATTCATTTTGACATACTACGTCTGGATGCACCATGCTTTCGTAGTTAATTTAATTACCATTCTGCTGCCATGGTTTAAGTAATGTTTTATTTTCCTGTTATAATCTGCGATATGTGGGATGCTTGTAGGGTTTAGAAACATGCTTCTTATATTTTCGAGACATTTTTATCCATTAAACAATCACTAACAATATACAAGACAAACGTTGTTAAAGGTTACATTTGGCATGCAGGATAGAGATTGCCTAACATTTAATAGACAATGGACCGACTGTTTTATATCCCCTCCAAAGGATGGTATATCCACTGTGTAACCGCATAAAGTTACATACCTTCTATGTATGTGCTGATATACAAGCCGTTCGAAGGTGGAGAATTCAAGTTCTAACCGTGCCCAATGTTTTTATATCGAAATACAAGTATAGGCAAGCGTATCTATGTTCGCTCTTCAAAAATAATTATTTGTATCACATTATCTAACATGATATTTGTCAGTGAATCTCTACTACTGACACAAATTAAATGAGTTCATTAATTCAAAAGTGAGACCCTACTTTTATTTGTAAATTATTGTAATAGCTGGCCAAATTAAACAGTGAATTTGCCTAGGTCACAGTTTCCTCACTACATCTCTTCCTCATTTCTTAATTTTTATATCTTCCTCTTGTGACTGTCTAATACAATTGTATTTGTTGCAATTATTATTATAATTTAATTATGACAAAACTATCAATTGAGGAAATAAAAAATATGAGTAAATTAATTTTTTTCCACTTTCATCTTATATACATCTTATTACTTAAATATAATTAACAATGAAGGTATAACAACAAAACCAATAAAGTGACGGTGAAAATATACGAATATAGTTTTTAAAATGTTTATTTTCATGTCCTTTTTTAGTAATGCTTTTGAAACATTTGCAAATTTAATAATAAATCAAGTAATTTTATTCTTAGAAAGTTAGGTTACATTATATTTATAACACCCTTTTTTAAATATCTTGAGGCGAGACAGATATTATTCTTAGATTAAGTATCATTTAGATACTTGTAAATGATATAGACAAGATAATAAGAAATTTAAATTTTATGGAGTAGAGATGGAAAACTGCACTATGAGCAAGCATAATTTATATTTTGTTCTTGTGGTTCCGCATCCCAACAGGTCCAAATAGAAGCCTATTGTTCATTTGTCTGTAACAGCTCCTCAACAGTAATCGCTATAATTACCAAATTTTCACTTGTATCAACTCTGTCTCAAGATATGCAAACACTAAGATAGATTTTTGTATTATCTAAAGGGCTCTCATATACAGTGTGTCCCAAATTGAGTCACTATGGAATGCTGTTTCTTTTATTATAAAAGATTAGAAAATTGGTTAAATGGAGACAGTTCTGAACAAATTTTAGGTATTTCAGTGACGATTTTAAATTTGAGCTAGGGTTTAAATTTTTGAAATAAAAAAAAACATAATGCATTTTTGAAAACACCTCATATTTGCTTCATTTAAATTGTTGTCATTTTAATTTGCACATTGTACAGGAACTTTTTTAAGTTTTAAGGGTAAGAGCAAAAAAATATTGTTTTTGTTTTTTATGTGAATGTCATATTGACTTTTTGTATGTACTTTTGATTCTCTTTTCAAAGGTGTACTCTCATAAAGTGCAGAAATTTGGAGGTACTTAGTTTTTTTATATGTGACCAAATTTTATTTCGTAGTGTAATTTACATTAATTAATCTATTTAAAAAAATAATCCTAAACATGATTTTACTATTACTTTCAGGTTTCAGAGGGAAGATTTATTAGCAATTTTATTATCTCAAATAGAGGGCTCCGGGTCGGGCATAAAGCGTGTTCCTAGTTATGTTGCTCCTGATATAGCTGCTGATATTAGAAGACATTTTGCTTCGACTATTCGCCAGCGAAAAGGAACTTTTCCCTGTAACTTCGTTACGGAATATCCTACCTTTACCTTACCAGCAGGTGAGCATAACCATTTAAAATTGGTTCTTTCTAGGTTAAGTTGCTATTATGATAAATTACTAAAACATGGAAATCATCTGTCAAACATTAATCATATTGATTTTTTCCCCGCCTCGCAATGTTGACTTCAATTAAATAATTGAACATTTTGGAGTTTAACTAGTAGAGGACAAAATTTACAAGAGAAATTGACAATAATTTCTCAATATCTTTCAAGCTGACATTAATTGACTTAGTATTAACCTTTAAGTGGGTCAATCTCTGACTAAAACAAAAATGAATAGTAAACAATATCATAGCCCCACAAAAAAAAAAAAAAATTCACACCAGTGAACCAGATCCATGTATCCCTAATTATTTTCGTTCGCTGAATTCGAATCCATATTGTAATCGTACATTCCCAAAATCATTAGCTAGAGCTAAAAAACACCCTTGGAATGGGGTGAAAAGAAGATTAAGCTACGAGAATAGTTGTTACATGTTAATCAATCGAATTTACAAATCAAGGTTAAACAGCAGAGTACATACAATATATATGAAACACACCCCTAGGGAGAAGCGAAAACTACCCCCTATATATAAAAAAACAAAAACAGCCATGACTGCTGAAAAATCTCGAAATGTCTAAGTTTTGTTAAAGTGGTAAGAAACTGCATGCAGCCTTATTCTTGACATGCTTCGCAATGCACGTATACGTATTGATGCGAACGGCATATTTGCGAACACTTTCTATATAGGGTATTCTTGACTGCATTTTGTTTATGTACACGAACGATAGCAATCACTCGTTAAAATGCACTTGGCATCATGGCAATTTTCGAAAAATACCCAATTTCACTGCGTTTGAAATGACAGACGACGTATCTTGACTGATGTAATTTGAAGCTGATTTTATTCTTAAAAAAAAAAGAAATAAAAGAATAGGTTTTTTTCCCTAAGGAAATGGTTTTGGGAACGTAGCCCGTATAGCCACGACAAATCGTTTGTATTGAAGAATAGAGATTCTTTTTTATTATTTCACTAAGACTTTGTTATGTAATGGAGACCCTACGCCTCTACTGACAAAAGCGGATAATTCTAGAATTCATAAATGAACCTCCAAAACTCACTTCTGAGAAATTTTCTAATGAATTTACGCAAAAGGATGGTCAGTGTATGTGGTAAGAACTTACTATTAAATTTTAAAAAAGAACACTTGATTGCTACAAATTCATAGTAAAATCTTACTGTTGTGGTTACGCTCAAATCTATAGCTCTTTTCTGTGGTGTCATAAATGGTTCTACAGTTTCAATGAGAAATCTATATAATACCTTAGACATGCTAAATATTTATACTTATGAACTCTTCTTCACTTATAACTTCAAACTGATCTACATTATTAAACTTGTGCCTCTGTATGAGATTTTCTGCATTTTGTAGATTTTCAATGTTCGCAGTATACTGCAGATCGTCCATTGTCAACAAATATAACAATACAATAAATATTCTTAATTTATCGTATCGAATTTGTAGACTTTAAAAACACCAAATAAAATATTAGGTTATGTATTATCATTCTCATATTTACCGACTGCCAAAACCCGCTTGTTGTTTAATGCGAGCACTCAAATACTTTGCGAATGGTCAAGAATGTCTAAGATAAATTTTTATTCGAATTTTAGAGAAATGCGAGTAACCTTAAAAAATGAGTGTAGTCAAGAATAGCGCTGCAGGTCTGACATAATCTTCGTAAACTGCTCCTATAGGGTTGAGAACAACCACCCCTAAGTATACAGGACATGAGAAAAATAAGAAAAAACATTTCTATTTTCATAGATGCTATGATTGGTCGATATTGCGTGGTACTCTAAAATAGAACTAGAAACTTATATACCATCAACTCCCACCAGTGTCAATCCTCAGAGGGTGTGAAAATTACCCCCTATGTAAGATATAACTATTAAAAGTTACAGCGACTTCTATAAAAATTCGAAACACCTGCGTTGTGTGGAAGTGGGAAGAAACTAGACTATGTTCGACGTTGTGCTTGAAAACCACCCCCACGAGATTGCGAGATGCCACACCCCTATATCCGTAAAGATGCTGGAAAAACAGAGAAAAACTAACCGGATTTACATTTTTATGGATGCTAAGATTGGCAAAATTCGTGTTGTACACTCGAATTTGAAACTCATGTCCTATCAATGTTATTAAAGGTTTGTTCCAACAAGAATCCCGAACTAATCAGAAGTAATGTGATTGGTTGAAAACAGTCCCTGATTGATCACCTGACCACATTATAAAGAGCTGATTGGCTCTAAGTAGTTTGTAACTAGTTCGTGATTGTTGTTGGAACAAACCTTAAGTAACACCCCCGGAAAGGATGTAAACTACCGTGATTCAAGATGCAACAAAAAAAATGTTGCAGTGACTACTGAAAAAGCTATACTGTTGCTTAGGCAGCAGTATAGCAGTCAAAAATGTTGCAGTAACTACTGGGAAAGCTACACTGTCAGTGTCGGACTGGGGCGCCGGGCAACCGGGCAAATGCCTGGTAGGCCCCTCCAAAGACCCAAAATGTGGCCCCCCTATAAATCCAAAATGTGACTCCCTTGCCCTATGCGACATTTGGACATTTGCAAATCCTAATATCAAAGCGTCCAGTAAATCACTTTAATTTCGAAACTCGAAAAATGTGTTTCGTATTATAGTAATTTCGACATGCTTGAATAAGCGAAGCGGAGGTGACGCGGTTTTGATTGATATTTTTTGTCTTTACCCCTCGCGGAATAAACATGAAATACCTGTGCTCGTGCTCTAATGCTTAAAAGCCAGATAAATGAAGGGAAATCAAACAGAATTTTCAGGTAAATTAGTAGAGTCGCAATGTTTTTGCAGAATGGCTTTGAGAGGCTTCTCATTTCGTGAGTCAAAAAATTTCATTTGCCTCATCGTTTTTATCAACAATTAGAGTGGAGAATCAGTTTTCTTGAAATACTGGAAAATCCATTGGTCGTAGAGAAGAGTGAAGAATGGATGATTTGTGTGCAATTAAAATCCCTACATGATGAGACTTTCCAAAAAGGTATTGCAAGAAACCTGCAATATAGTCATTTTTTAATTATCATAACTTTTTGATTTATTGATAAAATTTGATAAAACTCTTAAATACGTGTGTTCTATAGTACTTTATAACTGTTCAAAAGATGGGTGCTGTCGGTGCAATAGTTTTTGCACAATCCTAAGTAAGTTGTTTATTCCACTGAGGGAGAAAATGGACAACTTTGGCCTCCCCGGGAGTTCTCAATTTTCATCTAAAATTGATTCACAAAAGATTTTTGCAATAATTAAGATCTAATTGAATTTTTTGCAAAAAAGCGCAACCAATTTTTTTTTGCAAACCATGGCTTTTAATTATTACCTTAAAAAAATGTTTGATTTTCGCTAATAAACAAAACGTACATATACCTTTTGTATATTAGCAGCTTAAAAAATAAAAACGTTATAACGTTTTTATTTTTTAAGCTGGTTTCTTGCAAATTAAAATGTAGATTTACGTTTTTTTACTAACCTTAATAATTCATCTTTTATTTTGTTACTTACTATTGGATATATTTTATTTTGATCATGTTACATACCTAACAGAAAATGTATTCGCTTTTAAAGAAATTAAGAAACCTATCTATTTTATCTCCAAGTGGATACCTAACTTTAAAAAAAAGTACTTAGGGGATGGGTATGTAAAAAATGCATATTAAAAAATTTGATATGTGGCCCTCAAAGCAATTTGCCCGGTAGGCCCTCTTGATCCCAGTCCGACCCTGTACACTGTTGCTTAAACAACAGTATAGTATAGCTAATCACTGTAGGATGTTGATGGCATCTAACTTTCTAGTTCTGTTTTAGACTACTACGCAATTTCAGCAAATCATATCATCCACGAAAATAGAAATCCTGTTGGATTTTACATATGTTCTTGTTTCTTTCATCTTCTCTATCTAAACTTAGGGGTGCTTGTTCTCAACCCTATAGGGGCAGTTTATGAAAATTACGTCGGACCTGATGTAGTTTCTTATCACTTTAACAGATCTTATACATTTCGAGCTTTTTCAGCAGGCGTTGCTGTTTTGGATCATTTTTTTTATATATGGGATTAGTTTTCACTACTCACTCAATTTGTATTTGAAAATAATATACTCTTCAATAATTCGATTTAAACATAATTTAACAACTTACCCAATGAAGTCTTTGTTTTGTAAAGGTACTCTGAATATTACCATCATCAAATAATAAAAACTTTCAACAAAAGAGTGAAAGAATTGTCGGGGTCAGGTCTTATTAGGAGGGATTGCTTTTGTTTTTAATAATAAAAACTTTGGTAATATCACGTGTTTCCGCCCCTAAGAAACACCCTGTAAAAATCCATAGGTTCTAAATAATTTTAACACGGGGTAACCACTAACATTTTATTTAATAACTTTTCAGAACTAGACAATACTTTTGCTTAACTAAAATATACTTGTACTGGACTAAAGCAATCTTTAACAATGTTTATTATTTCAAATTTACAGTCTGTATTTACTTCCGATTTCTAATCTCACTTTGTCACTTTTTAACTTCTCCTTACCGAACCTCGAACTTCCCGCCATGGATTTCGCCCTATATACTCTAAAGACGCTTCCAGAGTCATCTAGAACCAAACCGAGAATCTTCTCCTACCACACTCCAGAAAACTTGATCTCTTTCTATACACTTCTAGAAAGCATACTACTGTCTCAGAGATGGCGTGCATATGAATCCAGGCTTTGTATTACTGGTTGCCTAACCATTGGTACTTAATTTCAGCTATTAGTGTAGTCATGGGTGTAACAGTCTCCACTTCCTCGGGGGTGTAATGCATAATAGTAACATAAATTACTTTCATATCCACATAGTGGATTAGAGTATAAGTAATCGTAAAAAATCATCAATTTTTTTTTGTTGAAATTGGTTTAAAATGTCAAATATGAGCGAAAAAAAATTCTATTAGTCCGTGTGTCTGTATGTACGATTACTCTGAAAAGGTTTAAGATATTGACTTAAAATTTGGTACATATATGTATTTATTTATTTATTTATTTATATATAATCACTTAGGCTGTTACAATACAGATATGAATGTCAATAAAAAGAAAAAAAATTCAGTATACAAGGGACAATACGAAGTAAATATAAAACACAATAAACAACAAATATGACACAAATACAGATTAAAACTCATTATAGGAGTATAAACATTTCTCAAGTAAAAGTTGTTTGAGACTAGATTTGAATTTGTTAAAATTGTTGACCTCCTTAATCACACTAGGTAACTTGTAAAAACTGATACCACAGAGGTGATTTTTCAAAATGAGAGGTATTATGATGAGGCAGAGCTAATAAGTCATCATGACGAGTATTATAATTATGGTAACTTGCAACAGTTTTGAATTGATCAATGTTACTTTTAATATAATTTAACGTACCATTATGAGATCTGGAATTAGATTATATTTTGAGCTTATACCGTTGGATGGTTAGGGGTGAATTGGGGTAACTTTCTGGGTTCTTACTACCTTGCTTAGAAAGAACCCAGAACTTAGGATTTGGTATACCGCAAGAAAAGGTACACCCCACTTGTGTCTTTATTTTTCAAGATAAACATTTGAAATTAGTGTACATTTGACACAAAGGTACATTTTTTTACATAACCGCACCCAATAATTCACTTCCGGTTTAACCGGAAGTATTACTAACTTTTTTATTTCAATCGGCATTCTATATATTTTTTGATCTTATCTGATAGAGGTTTGAATTATCGATACAATGACTTTTTCAAAATCAAAATCAAATCAGAAATGTACTATGGTTGTGGTTAATTATTGGCAAAATTCTGATTCCTCATTGTATCATCTCCAATTTCAAACTGCAGTTTTGCATCCATTTTAAATTTTAAAATTGATTTGGAAAGTAATTTGAAGCTTACCAAAAAAAAAAAAATGTATAAGATATACATGGTGTCATTTAAAAGGAGTGTGTTTAGGGCCGTTTATTTTTTAATAAAATACTTATTTTAAAAATTGTCACAAATTAATTAAAATGCCAAAACAGCCATTTATTTTAGGTGAAAGGTGTGTGAAATACCTTTTGATTAAATACTGTGGGTATTTACTGGATATTATAAACTTAAACATGATTTCCATGACCACTAAGTAATTACATAAAATCCCATTTTTAAGTTAACCAGTTCCTAGAAAGAGACATCTGATAGAGAAATGTTTATTAAGTTTTTTTTCTTAGTACAAATATTTAAAAAAACTATAGCACTATCTAACAAGAACCATAACAATATTATTGTTATGAATTTTCACTCAATAATTACAGTGGTTTGCAAAATAGTTAGATTAGATACAGGGATTTGGTGTATATACTTTCATTGGATTACTATAACCTTAAATGGAAAGTGGTATGAAGACTCGGTAAACATACTGATACAGGGTTGGAACTAGGGGCTGTTCAGGTGGGTGGCTACCATGGGCATAACCCTCACGGGGGCGCACTTTGCAAACCCACAGCCTGTGGGCCGCTGGGGCACAGGGACACAAAATTAAAACATGATGCTAACTCACATACAACAACTTGCAGTTGATTACAGTAGGCGCTCCCACGGATTAGGAACAGCGCCACTAACTTAACACACAAAATTTGTACCCCTAGATAAAAGATTGAAATAAAAACTTTACACACAAACCGAATTTTTGTTACACTCGTATACTTCTTCTCATCTATTTGGTCGGTATAAAAAGTGCCGGCGCCTTTTGACGGTGCGGTAAACATCCAAGACACCGACACTTTCTATACCGGCAATAAGTCTGCACTAAATTATACATTAACATTGGAGGTTTTGCCACTCCCCGGCACACACCGACCAAAACACTCGGGCGGCGCACTGTGGACTAAAAAATAAAAAGACGAAAAAAATTAAATATTCGAAGCATTTTTTTTATGTATTTTAATGCTGGAAGTGGTATTTGAAAAGTTACTAAATGTATAATACAAATTACTCCCCAAGAAAGATGGTAATAGTTAATATTTTAACCATTTTCTGGTGAAAGTGAGCGTTTTTCAATTCTAGAAAGTAAGTCTTGAGGGGGGGCGCAAAATTCAAATCTTGCCAGGGGCGCTCATGACCCTAGCTCCAACTCTGTAACTGATATATGTAATAAATGTATCAATATATTTTGTGTTTCCTTTCTTCATGAACAAATTTCTAATATCACTAGTCACAAGTGTCAATTGAGATGTGATCAAGAAGCAACACATTTTTAATATATTTTACGTTAAGGTCTTAATAGAAAAATACAAATTTCAGAAGTAGATGAATTACCCACTCCAGTACAGGACCAATTATTCGCTGAATTGCTCGACAAAGATGCTCAGGGACAATTGGAAAGTGATCCTGCAGTAATTAATTGGTCCTTGGATATCACTGTCCGTCTGGGATCCAGACTTTATGCCCTTTGGAACAGGTCTGCAGGAGACTGCCTATTAGATTCAGTCATGCAAGCTACTTGGGGCGTCTTTGACAGAGATAACATGCTTAGGAGGGCATTAGCTGAGAGTCTAGGTCAAGGTGGACATATGTGAGTAAATTTTACTTCCTCATCAATTATAAAGTTGAGTACTTGATAGTGTACATATAATTTTCATTAAAGTTTATTGTATTTCTAATAGTCCATGGCTTATTAGACTTTTTAGAAGAAAAAAATTTATATACAAATGATATTTCGTTCAGGAATAGTTTATCTATCCGTGGATGGAACCACCCTTTTTCGCGAAAAACTACCCCCAGACGCGTTTTTCTTCGAAACCGTGACTCTGACGAGAAAATGATATAGAGAAAGAAATGGTCTCCATTAAATTTTACGTAAAAAATGTTATATAGATTATTGACCTGTTCCCCACTGTTTTTCTTCCATCAGCGATCAAAGTAGGGGGTAATTTGGAGCGCTCGGCGAAAATCGATCCTATGCCATTTTTCACAGTGAATATCTGTAAAGCGGCTACTGTGGCATACAAAATGATTAAAATCGAACTTGCAGAGCGGAATCTCCTCTACCAGATTCATGTATTATTTTTTTGTTTTGATTCATTTTTGTTGATTTTTTCACATTTTCCGCAAACACGCATTTTGTAATTAGAGCTCGTTTTCACATCACTCGTGAGGTAGAGCCCCTGGTGCGTATTTTTAAAAGTAGTTTCCCCTGCAAACCTACTCCATTACCATAGTGGACGGTTTCACTCGTCAGTAGGGTCTTTTTCCACGACCTTGTCTTCAGTTGGTGAATTTAGACAACTTTGTCCGTTACAGATGGAGGACATAATTAATCAAAACAGAATAAAAAAATAATTAACGAAAAGAATTTACCGAAAAAATAATTATAATACAAACCAATAAAAAAATTATTAAACAAAAATAACTCTGAAAAATTGATCAAAGGAGCCGTTACTATGTGGTAGTTATTCATTTTGCACAAATAACTAAATAAAACACACTACTGTGTTTTCTACCACTATGTATTTACAACTGCAGTCGCAATTTTTATAAATACATAGTGGTAGAAAACATAGTAGTGTGTTTTATTTAGTTATTTGTGCCAAAAAAAATAACTCTACTAAAAAAAATAAAATACAGCATATAAAGGACAAAAAATAATAACTATCTAAAACATATATTTATTTTATGGCCAATTCTAACAGTGTTTTATTTAAACAAGTGTAAACAGTAGTGAAATATCTATGAACCAATCGCGCCTGCCCTGACAGTGTTATCTTTTCTGAAGGTTGCTACAATGCATCTACTGAAAAAACAAAACAAAAAAAAATAATCAAAAAATAATTAACGAAAACAATCTACTGAAAAAATAATTAAACAAAAAACAATAAAAAAGTAGTTAACAAGAAGAATCTACTGAAAAATAATTAAAGTGCAAAACAATAAAAAAATTATGAAACATAAATAACTTTACTAAAAAATTAAAATACAACATACAAAGGACAAAAAATAATAATTGTCCGAAAAATATATCTATTTTATGGTGAAAAGAAATGTGTATAATGTAAAATTACAAAATGCGTGTTTGCGGAAAATATGAACCAAAACAAAAGAATAATACGTGAATCTGGTAGAGGAGATACCGCTCAGGGTAGCTATTCTGCATCGGTGTGATGTGATGTGAGCACATGTTTTCATGAGAAAGTGGGCAGAGTTCTCTTGAAAACTAAAATAACGTATTCTGTAACTGTGGGAGCGGTCACATCATGCCAAAAATCGGGGAACTTGCTTCTCTTGGTAAATTGTAGGGAACGGGACCGTTCACGTGAGAGGATGAAAGTATAACCTCACTTTTGGGCAAACTGTCATTTTATTTGGATGTCGGTGGCATGATATTTGTTTATTTGATGTTATTTTTGTGTTAGATCATACAATGAGTTTTGTGTTACTTAAACTCTAGGGATTAAATTGCGATGAATATTGCCGATGTACTAAATTATCAATGAGGCACTATGAGACCTTCAGATTGCTGGAAAAATCCTCAAAAAGAACAAAAACTTCATTGGATGAGCAATCCCTTCGGCTTAGCAGATAGGGCTTTTATAATTAAGTAAATAAAGAACATGCTTGGGGATATTATATAAGCAGACCCCGGCGCAAAAGTAGTTATGCCAGAGACGGTCTTCACACACAGATAATTATAATACATGTTTTGAATCGAGAATCTTATGATTAACATAAGCAAATAAATACGTTGTAAGAAATAAAAAGTATGGCATAAATCTCATAAAATAATAAATAAATAATTTATTATTAGAAATTTGGAGAAATTATTTATTTGATATAGTGGAGCAAGTAGATGTAAGAGAGACTTACTGAAACTGCTCACACATCCACAATTATGATGGCTGGCACGAACCTGGCGTGAGTTGTTGCCGAGCCTTTCCATTTCTTCTAACATTTGTTTTATTTGCCCTTCCCGAAATCAAACAACTTTAGAATGGAAAGAAATGTCATGCATTAGTCTTAGTGGAGAGTATATTGAAAAATATATATAAAAACAATAAGTTTTTTTTTGCTGTCAGGCCTCAAATTTTTCAAACAGCTATTGGAATACAGTAGCGGCAGCAGCATTTAGGACATAAATTAACTTCGGCTTTAATTATAATAAAATTGGTTTTCTCCACTTATTTCAATAGTTTTTCCACCTTAAAATTTTTTTATGTGAATTTTACAAAATACCTCTTTACTAATAAAATAATTTTTATAGGTTTATGTAAATGAGTTTTTTGCCTTAGATTTTACCCTCGATGGAAGGAATATGAATCTAGTCATGCCTCTTTCCTCCAGTATTCCTTGGAAGAAGGGCAGTGGGAAGAAGATTGGACGAGCTTACTCTCACTAGCCAGTCAACCAGGTACAAGTCTGGAGCAGTTACATGTTTTCGCTTTGGCGCATATTTTACGCCGCCCTATTATTGTTTATGGTGTTAAATATGTTAAGAGTTTTAGGGGAGAAGCTATTGGCTATGCGAGGTTTGAGGGTAAGTAAGAATTTATATTATTTGAATTTTATTTCTAAACTTTGGTATACATCGTAAGTTTTTATTTTCGGTAGAGAGACCTTAGTTGGATTAATATTTGGGTTACTATTTTTGTCCTGTGCACTATGGGTTCTGGGTAGCGATTTATTGGCCATAATGCAACTTTTCAGTTCTTAGAAAATGTGTATCTAGACTCTACTGTTGAAAGAAAACACTCCAATGTGTGCAGTAAAGTGTTTTATTACGCTGTGAGTATGTAAATTTGATATATTTAACTTAAAACCTATAAGACTGCACACAACGTGTAAAAAAAATTAGTAATGAAATGTGTGTTAATCCGTTTTGTCAAATATTAATCAGACAGTTTCAGTTGACTTATAAAAAATTGGCGGCATTTGGCGGCGAGAATTTTTATATGATTCAGTCTTTATTGGATATTATTTTTCAATACATTTTAGCTGCTACCATTTGCAACTGGTGGTGGTATATTTTGTAACAAGTTTCAGATTTTTTTAATTAAAAAGTGCATTTCCACCCTTACAAAAGGAACCCCTATGCCGCCTGGAATTTTTAAATGAAGAAGTGCATTTCCACCCCTACAAAAACTGCCTCTTTGCCCCCTGGTATATCTTGGAAAGACTCGTGAAGTTTCAGATTTTTAGAATTAAAAAGTGCATTTCCACCCCTAGAAAAACTAGCTCCCTAAAAATTTTCAAACGTTTTTCCCGTGTTGACTTGAATATTTTGGAACGACTCACGAAATTTCAGATTTTTGGCTATCTAGAAGTTGAATCGGACCCATAGTGCAGAGTCAAAAATAACTATTGTCTATAATTATTTAATTTATTTGTAATGTGAGACATATTTTATAGTAACCGGAAGCGTTCAAAAACCATCCCTCTCTCTGATCCATTTGGAGCAGAGGTTTCTTTAATTAATTTTTTAATATTGTGACGATATACCCAATAAAGAGTAGGAAAGTAATAAATAGATATTTTCGGATTTCCTAAATAACAAAAAAATCTTTTGGAAGTGCTTGGTGTTAAAATATTTCCAACATTTTTGCATCGAAGGCCATGAAGTTGCAGTTTGAAACTAGTACTAATAGAGTAAGATCCCAGAGCCCCCAGACCTACGTTATTTTAGCAAAGCTAATATTTTGACAATAAATACTGTGATATTTAGTTATGAACGTATGCATATTTGCTAGCTTGAAAGCGGGGCCCTTTTACAGATAACAGGTACAAACGGTACAAAAAAAAAAAAAAACATTCTAACCTACGTTAAAGTATGATAGCTGGTTTTCATATTTGTTTGACAGAATACTATTAAAAACCAATATTCATTATTGCCAGACACTTTCCGTGGGCCCTAACTTCCGCCAGACACTTTAAAGCTCGAGAAAAACCCAACCTAACCTAACAATACATTTTTTGTTTTAGTCTGTTTGAAAATAACTGTGGATTCATATCTAGTACCAACTATATAAAAAATGAAACAAAACATTCTGATTCTGTTTGTGTGTATGTGGGTGCTGTGTGTGGACTCGTGTGTATCTGTGTGTTTATGTAGGTGCTGTGTGTGTCTGTAGGTGGAACTGTGTGTGTCTGTCTATGTGTATATGTGTGAGCTGTGTGTGTCTTTCTTTTATGTACATTTGATGTGACCAAAAATAGCCTGACATGTTTACATCCCAAACACCTTGATATCTTCTCCCAAAGTCTTGGTGAAATCTCTCACCCTGCTCCTCACTGAAGTCCCTGAGATTTTCAGGGAAGTAATCAATGTGGGAATGGAGGATATGGATCTTTAAATTCATTAAACATTCCATCTTTCAGTAGTTTTCCAACAGTCTGTCGGAAATATTCTTGTAATCAGGGTCTTTGTTATTTCCCAAGAATTTTTTGAATTTCTTTGAAACTGCTCCAAGCTGCTCTCATTAGTTGTCATTCTCATTTCGAATTCATCATCTTTTATCAGTTCACTTATTTGAGGGCCATCGAAAACATCTTCATTGATTTTCGCTTCAGAAATATTGAGAAATTTGTCAAATATATACATGAAAGCGTCGCTCTCCGATACCCTCATTGCTTTGATAACCTGTTTAAATAAGCCAAGTTTGATATGTAAAGGTGGAAGGATGACTTTGTGACTAGGAATGAGACTCTCTTGAACAATGTTCATAAATCCTGGAGTTAATTCTTACCCGAGAGAAAATTATATCATTCGAATTAAGGTATTTGACCTTCATTTGACCTTGAATTAGACATGATAGGGTGATATGGACACCGGAATCATAATCAGCGACCCCAAAAACATAGAGGTCAACTGGTTTGAGACCCAGTCCTAGCTAAGATACCAGCCGAGAGATCAAAAGAAGGATCTGACCTCTAGATGACCTTCAGATGACCTTTAGAGGTCGTTTCGACCAACGCGTCAAGGCGTATTCTGACGTAAGATTTTCCGCTCTTTCAGAATATGGGGTCAAAAAAATTATCATTCGAATTAAGGTATTTGACCTTGAAATAGACATGATAGGGTCATATGGACACCGGGATCGTAATCAACGACCCCAAAAACATAGAGGTCAACTAGTCTGAGAGATGGCAAGCGCGGATCCACCATTGTGGGCGCGGTGGGCATGCCCACAATCCTAATTGAGGTCGACAGGCTAATGTTATATCCAATGCCTTAATAAAATAAAATAATATAAAAACGCAGTGCATTACACACACACACACACATTGTGAGTGAGCATATTGGTACATTTTCATACTAGTCGCTCAGTCGTTGCGACCAGTGATAAATGAACCATGTGATCAAATTTTTGTCGTACTAGTAGTGAAATACATTGAAATGTAAGCGGAGTAGCGACAAATCGCTTAGAATTAAACATTGTTTAATTTTTTTTTGACGATCGCTGATCAGTGATCATTTTGTTTATCGTAAATTATTTTATTCCTTCATTTAATAACAAAAAATTAAAAATGAATCGTAATATTCTTAATTGTGAAAAAATGGAAAAGCAAGTCCGTAGTCCGACTCACACTTGGCGGATTTTCGGGTGGCCGTGACCATAACATTTTTTGGGGGCTGGATCTGCACCTGAGAGATGGTCCACTTCAATTTCATTTTGTGTGTTATTATTTCATTTTAATTAACTTCTAAGCCTATAAAATTTTTGTTTTTTTGTCAGAAGTTTGTAGAATAGTTGCAATAATACTTAATTAATTTTTATATGTATACAAATTACTGTAGTCGCCAAATAGGAATAAGCTGCGCGAAAAACAACTTCTAGCTGTACCTCTCCTAAACATATAGAAACTCCAATTGTAGCAAATACGGGCGGTTATGTAGAGAGATCTCCTTCCAATTACACCAATCATAACAAGTGACGTGCAGTTTTAGAAAGAAGTGGTGGAACTTATTCCTGTCAGGAGGCTTCTTCCTATCTGACGGTTAGAGTACATCTTTGAAATATACATCTACACATTAAAACTATTGCTGTTTACACCCAAAATAAAAAATATGAAAATGTAAAAATTAATATATTTAGGTGTATACTTGCCATTACTGTGGGAACAGAGCTTCTGCATACGTACTCCAATCGCATTGGGTTATACAAGAGGCCACTTTTCAGCACTTGTTCCCATAGAACCTTACAGCCGAATAGACTCCAGGCCACCCATCCAACATAGTAATATGAGTCCTGATCACATGAGAAGCACATTCCTGCCTTTGATGGATAGGGATAGAAAATTGCTGCCCATTCATTTTTTGACAGAATCAGAGGTGATTATCAAATAGTTAATCTATCTCACCTGTTTCAGAATAATTTCTTCTCATCAGCTTAACATAGCCTAGAGAATGTTATTGTAGATCAGGAACAAAACACGGTACTCAGTTTGTACTTTTTACACTCATGTGCCATATTTAGGGCCTCAATGACAGCAGTTAGCACATAAAAATGTTTTCTTAATCACCTATATCTCCTAGGTAACTATTTGAGAATCCAAGATTTCTGTTAAATAAAAAGAAAAGAGGCCCTTCAGTTTATAGTGCAGTTCGAACCTCTTCAAAAGAGAGTATACTTAGAGTTCTACGTGTACTGCTATATTCCCACCTGGCAAAAAAATGGAGTGGCAATGTTAGTAGGGTTCGTTAATTACAACACATGAATAGTTGCCATATAACAATAATAATAATAATAATAACCTTTATTAATAGCATAAAGCTAACTTATAATCTCATTTAAATTTGTAACAATACAAATATATACGTATACAACAAAAATAATAATTCTCTATATAAGAACTCTCATAAAAGAAGCAAAATGCAGCTACAGATATATAAACTATTGATGTTTTGTTATTATTGGACAGAGTTAGATCATTTAAAAAAAATGAAATGTACCTGACAGTATAGTAAGTCAAAAAACAAAGGAAGAATGAAAACGTATACTCCTCAATTACTAGCTTGGAATAGCAAAATGTCAAAAAATAAAAATAAAAGTAGATTAATTTTACATTTCATATACTGATGAGTTTGACTGATTATGGTTAGGAAAGAAACCAGTCATACTTATCTTGTTTTTTTGAGACCGTAATTTGTTTCTAAAACCATTATGTTGAAAAAGGAATAATTATATTGGCTTTGTGTCTAAGCTAGAGGACATGAAATTAATATCTTTTAGTAAAATTAATTTCTTTTAATCTCAAATCTTGATCCTCTAATATTTCATAATCATAATTATGAATATAAATTTCTACAACCTTTAATCTTATATTGATATCAAATATTTTATAGTTGGGTAGAGAAGAAACAATTCTTCGACAATGGCTCGATGTTTGTGAAACAGAAGGTGGCGTTCTGGTTGCTCAACAACTGCTGCATAAAAGACCCTTATTAGTTGCTCAAATGATTGAAGAATGGTTGAATCATTATCGAAGATTATCGTAAGTATATATAATTTTTTTAAATGAAATTAATTATTGCATGTGTGTTTTAGTTGAAATTATAAATTAGCAGACATTCACAATTCTTTTAAAGATAAGTAGGTAGGTTGATAAATATATGTTTATTATTTCTCAAAAATTATACTTCCCCTAATTAGTGGAGTCAATGAATCGGAATTTTGACCCGATTTTGTTACAGGGTAGGGGGTAGGAAGGGTCAAACTTACCTCAAGGTATTTTTTTCGTCATCAGCATCATTGAAAACGGTGGGTAAACATGGAAACTGTGAAGAGGAGTAAAATTCCCACCTCAAACTTCACTGGCTGTCACCCTTTCTGTATAGTTCGACTACTATTAAATTTCCATCCATTACCCTCTAACTAATTATTGCCGAGCACTAATGAAAGTGTACATGTGATAGGGGTGGATTTTGGTCATTTGAGGGGGTAGAAAGGGTCGAAATCGCCTAAAGGTATTTTATTCATCATTAGCATCCTCGAGAACGGATAGGCAAAAGTTTCAACAAGAAGAGAAATATTTTATTATTTTTCCACTCCCTGGGAGGGTCGCTTCCAACTCCCAAGGGTGGTCACGGTCATGTCTCTGACATTAATCTTTTCCCTTTATCATGTCCCAGTCTAATCTGCAGAAATTCACATTAAAACCCTTGCTGTCACGCGTCCGTGATAAAAGGAGTGATTTTTGCCCGTTTGAAGGGGCTGCCCTGAATAAAAACATTTTTTACCCTCATATTTGTGTTCAGCACACTCGAAAACGAAAGGAGGAGGTGGTGAGGTCACGTTTCTCATTCGTAACATATTCGTCTGACTCCTTGACTCCAATATAATGTAAATTTAACAAATGTAAGTCTTTAACTCTTAGATTATCAGACCCTGAAATGGAGTTCTTTCATTAAATACCAGGAATGATGACTCAAAATGCTATTGTAAAACTGCCTCTTACTAGAATAATAATAGATAGATAGATAAATCAATTTATTTCAAAACAAATTTTGGTTTAACAAAAGTTTGAAACAAGTCAAAAAACTTCTTACTTGACTTAAAATATAAAATATAGTAGGTATAGTAAAGTAATTATTTTGAAATAAAATTAAACATATATAAGTATTTGCTACAGTACAAGCTTACTTTGCATTTAATATAACGTGTAGACAAGTATAGAATTCAGAAATAGCTATGAGTGTTACTTAATTAAAAGAAATTCACTAACAGTGTATAGCTCAGCATCGCGGATATATTTAAAAAGCTCCGATTTAAAGGATTTAATATTGTTTATATTTTGTATTCCTTCGGGAAGATGATTATAAAAATAAATACATGAGTACCCTAGTAGCACAACATATTGGACCAATATATGAATAATATTGGTCCTATATAAGACCAATATTCATATATTGGTCCTATATGGATATTGGTGCAATATTGGTGCTACTAGCGTACAGGGTAATTGTAATTAATTTTTCCTCTTGTGTCATATTTGTGGCTTATCGAGTTGATATTGAATATTTTAGGAT
Organism: Stenurella melanura; assembly: GCA_963583905.1. Classification (NCBI taxonomy): domain Eukaryota; kingdom Metazoa; phylum Arthropoda; class Insecta; order Coleoptera; family Cerambycidae; genus Stenurella; species Stenurella melanura. The sequence goes on from OY757312.1 coordinate 104,497,203, forward strand.
TGTTTTTTAGAAAAAGTATGCATCCAAATATGTACACACCTATCACTGTTATCAGATCATGCTTTCGAAATACTCCCCTGCAACTTTCAGTAGGGTTCATTCTAAGCATTATACGTATGGCTTTTTTCTAGATTCTAAATATTTGCTGTCTGCCAGATGACCTTCCCCAAAAAAGTATACCGAATTTTAATATAGAGTAAAAATACCCATAGTAATATGGTGTGATATTCTGGGCAAATTCTATATATGCTTATAAAATCGTCATAATGCAAAAAAGATGTTTGCGACAAATAATTAATATGAAACCTACAGATAGTTGTAAATCGGTATTTATAAACAGAGGCGTACTAACACTAACATATATTTACGAAGCAGCAATATTTGAAGAAAACGTCATACTTTTCAAGTCTCTAGAGCATAATTATGAGACAAGAAACAAAAACAAATTAACAACAAATAGAAAAAACTTCACATATATTCAAAAAAATGTTGAGTATTCTATAATTAACATTGTTAACAAATTGGCTCATAACTTAAAAAATCTCACCACAAAGACATTAAAATTGGAACTCAAAAGAATACTAATAAAAAAGGCTTATTATACGATAGACGAATATTTCAATGATGTTTCAATACACTGATAAAAAGACTTACTTTTGTACTCTCAAACTAGGCTGTTCCCAAATCTTATCTCTAGCTTTACTATTTTACTTACATTTTAATACTTTAACCGAAGACATTTTTTATCCAAATTAGGCATATTATCTATTTTAGAACGAATTTTAATACTCTTGTCGTTAGTGTCTGAATTTTATTATGATATGTTATTTTTACATTAGTATTAGCTATATTCTTTTTTTTTTTCCATGTTGTTTTCGCTTAATGTTTTGACATGTTCTACACCCAGTGGGGTATTGTATTAAAAAGGAACAAATAAATGTATCTATCTATCTATCTATGATAATAAACTTTATTAATCTTAGAAACAGTGCAGTTTATAGATAAATTAAACAAGTAGTAATTACAATATATCAATTAAGAAATTCAAATACAATAATTGATATATTATAATGGGCCTTTACAGTACATTCGAATTTTGACATTTAAATATGGTGGGTGTCATTTGGGGAAAATAAAATAATTTTTTATCTAAAAATGAGGCGTCTTAGAACAGCAATCTCTGAGAAATAAATTAGCGAAATACAACAACTTTCACGGGGTATTTCAAACGCTCGAGTTTCACGCGCCTTGGTTGCACACGTAATCCCATCAATCATCATCGAGGACACAACAGAAGAACTTGCAAACCGACAACACTGCGATCACCGAGCGTGCGGATAGCGGATAACCTTAAACTTTCATTTGAGCTGTCGTCTTTTCTGGGGCATTTTCACAGGATGGAACAAAACACTGCTTGCTAGACATTTTAATCGAAATCGGAGGCTTTCAATTTACGCTAACCCCAAAACCAAAATGTTAACATCAACAAGCTGTTAAACTTCTAGTCATGAGCGATATGTCACTGCCGGTGATTAAATCACCGTGATTAAATCACCGTGATTATATAAAATATTAATATAAAGTGTAATTTACATCGTTTACTTTCAATTCATACTTGTCCAGTGCTGCTTAATGCAGCCATACATTCACACAAACAAATTACAGCGAACTGTAAACATATCAGCTTGCAGATTGTGATGGCGTAAGTTTAAAACCACCTGAAGTGAAAAATATAAGTCGCCGTTAAGGAGTGATTGGAAAATCGCGATATCGCCCATCACTACAAACGTCAATTGATTGGTGATTTTGTAGAACGTTGCCGAGTCGCCTTTTACAGTATTGGCTTGGGATTGCTGACGTATTAATGGCACGTTATGGATAATCGTTTAAATTGGACTTGTAAATAGGCGATTTTAATTATTTTTTTCTGGCTCTAATCTGCATCAAAATAGAAATTGAAAAAATACGGGTATTTTAATTTTTCATAAATTTTATGATTCCGCAATAAAAAAAATATGCTGAAAAGGCCCATTACTATTAATCAATAGTTACGTAACATATTAATCTTTGGTACCTCAATGATGAGTTGACTATCACTATTTAGCCCAATCAGAGATATTTCCAGACGGGCTACATTAAAAAAAAAATTCAAAAACTCTGTTTTCCCGGCGTTTTCCCAAAATTTCGAATATGAGTTGCAACCACAACTTTCTCAGCTGGCTACTGAGGAAGCTATAAAAGAGTAGCTACTATTTAACTCAGTGGTTAGGTCGTGGATTACTCTGTGGCAAGAAGAGTTATATATTTTTTATTCAGCAAATTATCTGAAGGTTAAAAAATAAATTAGATAAGTATAAATAGATATTAAGGGCACCAGCGTAATACTCTTGCAATTTGTAACAGGGGAAGAACAATCAAAATCAAATGCAACATAAATAATATATTAACATAAGCATACGAGCAAAAAATTTTACAACACTTTACAAACAAATTACTGAAAAAATTAATAGTAAAAAATTTGATTTAACAACTGGTTTACAAGCTTGTTTCTGACCATCGGAGAGTTTGTATTTAGATTTAGGCTTACTCAACTTGGTGGGTAGAGTTCCAACGAGGTCGAACCCTGGAGATGGCCACAGGTACCTGGGAATGAGGACTAAATAATGGTTGTGTCCTGGTCAATGAGGATTTTCCAGGGAGACGCTGCATTTGGAATGCACATGTCCAGCCAATGAGTAATCAGTTCCAGCCTATCCACCTTCTCCTCTTGTGCTTGAGTTGGTACAAGGTTTTACATAAAAAAGTGGACAGTGTAAAGAACCAGTTGATAACATTAAGATTAATTTTTGAAAAACTATAACAGATTAAATTTTATCTAATTTAAAACAGAATGGAAAAGAATCTATGTTTTTGAAAATAGTAGATTAATCAAGAAAATATTTTAAAAGCCAAAAAAATTATAAAAAAACTATCAATGAACTTCTAGTGATGAAGGTCACTCAAAAAATTGAAATTTAACAAAAAAATTAGTAATTGTGAAATATTACTTCTGAAAATATTTGAATAAGCTACTGATTAATATAATAAAGAATGAAATTAAACGAGAAAACTTTAGCCGTTCACAAAATGGCTGACACTGGTTATGACCAAAAATTTGAATAAAGGTAAAATTAGGTTAAATTGAAGTAGAGAGAAAATATCACAAGGTTAACTAAATGCGACAAAACAACTTTAGGTTTCGACTTTTAATAAATTCAATAATTCACAATTAGTGTACTAGTCGTGAAATGAGACTATCTAATAAAGAATTTTAGAGCGACCCTAAATATAAAAAAATATGTATAAGTATATATAGTATTAAACTACTAGCAAAATTCTTAGTATAGTACCTAAACACAAAATATCCAGCAGCAACTGTCCAAAAATGACAATTAAATAAACTACTGCTGGGGCAATCCACTAACAAGTGGTTTCTATTGACCACGAGGTTAACCTCAAATGTACTATAATAATTCAATTAAATGCCAGCTTAAAATTCAATATTAACCCAAAATACTACATTATTATCCTAATGCGATAATAATCCAACAATAAAAATAAAAATTTCAGCAAAGTATTATATGATGGCTATAATAATTCCAAATATTTTAAATAAAAATTAGAAAAGTCTCACCTCAATGACCACGAAATGAAAAGTGAAACGTTCCATATATCAAAGTCGTGAGTCTCTACTTCCGCATGCCAGTTTCACCGCACCTGCGCCATGTATATCCGAGTGATATTTTGTCACAGAACATGAAAAGATAGTATAATCGCTGTGTTGATAAATTTCAACACAATGGGACGTTATGTTACACCACTCATACTACCGCAAAAATTTTTTTTTTGAAAAGAAAATTTTTTTTGTAAAAGAAAACCCCCAGCACATCACGCTATTATCGTATAGTATCGTAAAAAAAAACAAAAGAAAATAAGATACTTTAAGGATTTGTAAGCCAGTTGATTACTACTAATACGTAATGATTCCCGTTTTTCGAACAGTGGTATGTACCTAATAAATGTGCAGAAGCAACTTGAAACGGAAAATTTTTATTTTGACATAAACCCTTTAATCCAACTCTAGGTAAATTTGGGCTTTTACCTGTTGCACAAACCTCACATTTTTTAACAGAGGTACACATCTCTATGAATACCGGGCCAATAATAAAGCTGTACCTAATGTGCGTATTTCTTTCTTTTAATTCAATGTTGTTCGTGGTATATAACTAGCAAAGAATTTTGTTTAGAAAGATATATATTTCTGTACTCATTTATGATAAGTCTTTAGTAAGAGTTTGAAATAATTATGAGTATTTTTTGCTAGTAATATATTCATTTCCTCAATTCTGTTTTAGAGTACTCTTACATTGTAGGGAATTTGCATTTGCATTTGATTATATTTTATGATTATACCTGTATTGGTAATTCTCTGAAATCTATCATGAAATCAGGATAATTTAAAATTAAAATTAACATTATTGTGACAGTTACACTGTATGTAATGTGCATATTTCTTTCTTTTAATTCAATGTTGTTCGTGGCATATAGCCAGCAAAGTATTTTGTTTAGAAAGATATGTGTTTCTGTACTTATCTATGATAAGTCTTTAGTAAGAGTTTGAAATAACTACGAGTATTTTTTGCTAGTAATATATTCATTTCCTCAATTCTAAATGTCATTAGTTATTTATCATTATTTCATTGACAGTTTAACCAGTTTAAGCTTAATATTTCTATTGTTGAAGTTGTTTTAAAGAATAAGATTATAGCGTATGGAAAAAGAACATAATATACAATATGCGCATATTACGAAGAGATTTGTGAAGTTAAAAAGCCATCCAAAATTGAAATACCTATCATATCTGATTGAGAAGTGTAATATGGAGGAAAACCAAAATGAGAAGTTATTCATGATCATAATTAAATATGAAATAAAATATTTTTTCATAAAACTTAATGATTTTTTTTATAATTATCTCGTTTAATATGAAACATAAAATTCCATTTTTATGTAAAAGCAAATGTCAAATATGATCATATGTCAATAATCTAACAGAAAAATTTCCACTTATTAATTTCGTTCAGGGTACCCTGTAGGATGAAAATTTCCGGAATTTTTTTGGGTTGCCATGGTAACGACACAAAAACCAACTTCTGATTAGCTAAAAAAAGTGATGTGTGAAATTTTCATAATATATTTCGTACCCGGGGTAATATTTTATGAATATTACGCAGATTCGCACCTCGCTTGCACCACTACTTCAATAATTTTTTATGGAAAACCCGTGACTTTAATAAAAAAAAATTGGCATTTTTTGCTTAGACTCATGTTAATAATTTTAAAAAAATACCGAAATTTTTTTTTTTATTTAATGTTGCTGGTCTGGTAATAATGCAAACTTTAGATGATCTTATTAATTATACTACAGAATAAATCATCTGCCTCCGAACATGTTTGAGATTTATAGACAAAATTAGCTACAACACCTGCAGCGCTATTCTTGACTGCACGCATTTTTTAAGGTTACACGCATTTCACTAAAATTCGAATAGAAATTCATCCTAGACATTCTTGACCGTTCGCAAAGTATTCGAGTGCTCGCATTAAACAACGAGCGGTTTTTGGCAGTCGGTAAATATGTGAATGATGATACATAACCTAATATTTTATTTGATATGTTTTTAAAGTCCTCAAATCTGTTACGATAAATTAAGAATATTTATTGTATTGTTATATTTGTTGATAATAGATGATCTACAGTATATTGCGAACATTGAAAATCTACAAAAAGAGTTCATAGGTACAAATATTTAGAATGTCTAAGATATTATGTAGATTTCTCATTGAAACTGTAGAACCATTTATGAGACCACAGAAAAGAGCTATAGATTTAAACATAACCACAACAGTAAGGTTTTACTATGAATTTGTAGCAATCAGGTGTTTTTTTTTTATTTAATAGTAAGTTCTTGCCACATACACTGACCATCATTTTGCGTAAATTCATCAGGACATTTCTCAGAAGTGAGTTTTGGAAGTTAATTTATGAATTCTAGAATTATCCACTTTTGTTCAGTAGAGGCATTGCGATTTCGGCGTGGAGTCTCCTTCACATAATAAAGTCTCAGTGAAATAATAGAAAAGAATCTCTTTTCTTCAATACAAACAATTTGTCGTGGCTATATAGACTATGTTCCCAATAAGCCATTTCCTTAGGGAAAAAAATCTCTATTCTTTTATTTCTTTCTCTTTAAAAGAATAAATTCAACTACAAATTACATCAGTCAAGATACGTCATCTGTCATTTCAAACGCAGTGAAGTTAGTTATTTTTCGAAAATTGCCATGATGCCAAGTGCATTTTAACGAGTGATTGCTATCGTTCGTGTACATAAACGAAATGCAGTCAAGAATACCGTATATAGAAAGTGTTCGCCAACATGCCGTTCGTATCAATACGTATACGTGCACTGCGAAGGATGCCAAGAATAGCGCTGCTGGGCTAATTCTAGACCTGAGCAGCATAATATTATAATATATTTTCCAGAGCTAGTAAATGACGGATATACTTAATGAAATTCATTGTTTAGTAGTAACATGAGTGGAGTGAAGGCAAAATAAATATGTTACAATTTGAAACTTTTTTTGTGCACACGACTACTCTGGAACGGTTTAAGAATTGACTTGAAATTTGGTACAAGAATGTATCATAAAAAGGTATGGAACTAGATTATATTTTGAGCTTATTCTGATAAAGGGTTAGAGGGGTGTAAATAGGGATAGATAAGTAAAGCAAGCTAGTAAGAGACTGGAAACTTGGGATATGGTGTTATATACTAGAAGCCAAAGTAACAAAAATTTATTTTTATGACATCTAACCCCCCACCCCATTCCATTATTAATAATAATTTATTGACCATAATTTGATACAAATATAAAGACAAATAAAAAAATTAAAGCTTATAATACATAATATGAATATACAGGGTTGAACAAATGTGTGGATACACCCGATTTCTGGCTAAACTATAAGTTCGATTAAAAAATACCCTTAAAGGTTTTTGCAGTATTTTTATTGTATTCAATGACTTACTTTAATTTTTTTGAGATGTGATGTTATCGTCAGTTTTTTTAAATGGACGGCCCTGTATATTTTTACATTTTCGGATACACTTTTTCAACAATTATAATGATACGAGGGTTTGCTGGGTGTGCAACTTGTGCTTACATTGCGCAACTGTTCAGTATTACCAGTATAAAAACTAATGACGGTAGGGTTTTTATGGTCTCTCAAATTTTTATCTCATCTTTGTTCTTTATTTGTTGCTTATAAGTCGACGCTAAATAGTAAATAAAATTGTTTTCATTTTAGGCAAATGACATCAGCACCATTTGTCAGGCCAATTCCAATACAAGATTATTCAAGTGAAGGGGATACAGATGATGAATAACGCAGGCTGAAATTCGTGGTTGATTTAGCACGAAACAAGTAGTGATGCTTTAGTACCTAATGTAATAAATTTATATCGAGATGGTGAATAATAGATATAACATTATAAATATAGTGTATATAGGGTCTTTAGCAGCTGGGAAAAGAACAACAAATTGCACTTAAAGCATGGGGATTGAATATTTTTGGCTGCTGTTCCATACTTATTTTTAAAGTGCATAATTCTTCCTCTTGCCTATGCAGGTATTGTATAGTTTTTTGTTTGTGGGTAGGAATAATTTATTTTTATAGGTAGCTAAAGTACAAAATAAAAAATTATTGAGGTCATGTATTTTTCTTATTTATTTTTGCGATCGAACAAATTAAAAAAGTTAGATGTAAATAAAAGACAAAGTATTACTTATACTGTATATTTTTTGGTTTATTTCTTTCTCTAATTTCATAATCGTTTCGACAACTAAAAACTATGTATTCTTATTTCTATTGTTAAAAATTTATTCTTGTTCGTTATTATTAAAGTCGTCTAACTATTTTTAATTTGTATTTTTTATTATGCTTTAAATATACCCTGATTAAATATAAATTATTAATTTATTGTTTTGTTGGGATGTTACTTTTTTGTAAATGTTCTGTGGTGTAAGATATGTGAAAAGAATGTAGTCAGAATCTTGTAATTTATATTTTAAATAATGAAGTCAAATTATGTATAAATTGTTTTTACACTAAATATTTAATATAGATTTTCAAAATAGAATTTTAAATTATTAATCATATGAAATTTATCAAACTTACTATATTGCATTGTTAACACACTGTTAAAAAATTATAATTATAGATAATAAAGACTTTAAAATAAGAAGTTTAAATTACTGTTAAAATATACAAGCCAGGACCAAAGATTAGAGAATTAACAAGATAGGGCAGTCAGAGTTGTTAACTCCAAATTAAAGGCACATGACATCCAGCGGGATTTGTCTAGTACGCATTCAGTGAATTTGACCAAGTTTACTAGATGACAGGCTCATTAGAATCGACAAGTGCTATGTCACATGTAGCCCTCAATGGCAGCCGTGTATGGCTGTTTTTTCCTCATTTTAAAAAATAAATTATACAGCGTGTCTCATTTTGTTTGGAACCTCCCATATAAAAAATTAATTTAATGCCCGATTTAGATAATTTTTTTAAAATATAGATCTTTGAAAAGCGCTTCTTTGTATAAGTATATTAAATTTTACAAAACATAATAGAGTGGCGTACTATAATTTTTTTTCAGGTCAGAAAATGGTGAAACCTTATTAGCGATTATTTTATTTCAAATCTGAGTCTGCCACTGGATTCGGCAACCCCCCATTTGTACCAAATTTCGTTGAAAAAGTCGTATTTTTGGGTTTTTCGTGAGAGAAATAAAAATTCAGAAATTGCCGACGAAATATAACTGTTGCATCGGATTGCGTATTTATGAAAAGAGTGCCTTGACTGAAATAACTGTCGAAAGATTCATTGTTAAAAAAACAGTAATGCTCAATTTAGAAATTTTTAATTATCAAACAATTTTTATGATTTCACACTATATGACATAATTTTTAAAAAATGGCAAAAAAGCTTCCCTAAAAATATTACAAAATAAATAAATAAATAGAACAATTAAATGTAGGTTTTCTCTACTAAGCCGCCTTCAATTTCTTTACATTTATTTATCCTCTCACGATTATTACGAACGACATTTCTAAGTTCTTCCCTCGAGATTTCTTGACAAGCTAGTGTAATTCTGCAGGGTTCGGATTCATATGGAAAACCTGGAGAACCTGGAAAACTCAGGGAATGTAAAAATCTTAAAAAAATACCTGGAAATATCAGGGAATTTGATAAATTGTATAAAACATCAGGGAATTCTGCGTCTCGATATGGAAAACCATAGAATTCTTAAGAATTTTCAGGAATTATTTTATGTCGAGTAAAAAATTATTTTACTAAAATATGTATGGAAATTTATATTTTTGGTTATGGAAAACCTGGAAAATTCAGGGAATTTTATCAGATTCGCAAAGTCTGAACCCTGTTCTGTCACATAGTTCCTGCCTATTTTGTGGTTGAGATTTATAAACTTTGCTTTTAAGAGTACCTCACAAATAAAAATCAAGGGGTGTTCAATCCTGCGATCTTGGTGGCCAGGCTATCAATGAACTACAATTCACCTACTGGTTGCGCCACGTTCATGGTGTGGAATACATCCATCTAGTTGGAAATATAACTGTTGTCTCCTTGTAGGTTTTGAAATTCGTTCCAAAACTGATTTCTCAAGAACTTCAGAAAATTTAAATCACTGATAATGGATTCTTTTTGCGGCATATTTTCATTACTTTAAAGTAATCCTAGGGAGTGTGTAAATGTTCTGTCTGTTCAATGCCACCTCAATGGGCTTGATACCGATAATCTTTTTTTCGTCATTTATTCATGGTATTCAATAGTATTCGATGACCCAGGCAAGCTGTTAAAATTTCATCTTCATAACTATATTCAATCCTTAGATATTCGATGTTAAAAATTGGGTTCCAGTACAAAGCACTTCGTCAACTCGTATTATGCATAAATACTACGGCAAAGGGGGTTGAGTTTGCTATAAGTAGTGAGTAGTCCACTATAATCCGTCAAACTTTAATGTCATGAAAGGAGTTAATCAGACATTTGAATAAAAAAAGTGTTTGTTTCTAAGATACAATTTAACAATCAAACACCGTTTCCATACATACCTGACTTTTACTCGATCAGCATAATATGCAAAGCGACATCACGGGAAGCTCCGCCTTGTTTTCGCACGATCCAACTTTGATAATTTCTTTAAGGGCTTAAATATTCGAATAATAGCCTAATAATTTGAATGCTGTCTTAAAAAGTGTTCTACTATCGATTTCTAAAATTAAAAAAAAATGCTGAACGGGCCTATTCTAGTAAAATCATCATCGTTTGGCAGGTAGCTCTATGGCCTGGTATTAAGTACTTAAGAGTGATTTTTTTAAGAAGGAAAGAGCCCTCTTATTTCGGTATATAACGAAATTTCAATTTGCAAAACGGAACCATATTGCTTGGTTCTTTTTTGCAAAACAACAATTTTATGATTTTAAATGGTTCTTTTCGAACATACTCGCTGGTTTACATTCATTTGGTTATTTTTTACATAATAAAGAATATACTATTCCGCATCACTTCCTACAATAAACCAGAAATCATAAATTTGTTGCTTAGTCCCTTTTTGCGTAGCTACGTCCAATTATTATATTATTTTCATTAAATTTTAAGGAGAGAATGAAACAAACAGATAACATAAATCGCTTATTAATAGAATGCTGCACATAATTTATGTAATATGTTGTCTTCACCTCGTGTATACCGAGTCCACAATCAAGAGTGTTTTTGGGGCATTTTAATATTAACAGATAACACTTCACAAACATAACCCTAAACTAACCTAACCTCCTAACACTACACTTCTTAAACAAAGAATTTCTTAAGAGGGAACAATGCAATCGAAGGTTAGTGGGGAACAGGGGGTAACACACCAAGTGAAGAGAGATCTCCCTAATAAGCCAATTTTAACAAAAAATGTTCTTCAACAATCCTGTAGGATATATTTATGTAAGTTACACCCATTTTCAGTTTAATAACATCGCCCAATTTGCCAAAAACAGCTTATTGTTTAATAATATTTTTTAGTACAGTGCTGTTTTAGTAGATGATACCACTGCGATAGAATTTAATATGACCCTAACGACTCGACGCGTTCATTTATTCAATATATTCGTACTATCTTTATCCATACATAATACAAGACTTCGAGAAGTTGATGTTTTTGTCTTTATAGAATATATAAGTTAAATGCTGCCGTTTATCACATAATTCCAGTAGCTACATGAATTCGACATAGCGTTATCGTTCAAATATTCGTAAACATTGGTGGTTCGAATCCCAATGTTTTTACTTTTTTTTTCCTTTCGTTTGAATGCTTTTCAAAGACAAGTAATAAGAATAATTACAATAATTTAAAAGTAAATAAAAATCGAAATAATTCTGTATGTATATATATTATGGCCACTTCGACATTTTGTTTTTTGGACAATGAAATAAATACAAGGTGTTCATTATTATGTTCATTGTTGTAGGAATAAATAGTTAGTTACCTTGTACAGTTCCTGAAGATGAGTTATAAATAATTTACTGATAACTACCATTGGTTAGTGTCAAATAAAAAAAAAATTAAAGAAAAGTTTGAAAAGATGTAAGAATGATACCTACGCATAATTCTTTTTTCCCAACGGTAAACGTCTCCTCTATTGTTCTTATGTATCGTCTGGATTGTATTTATATATTACTTCCACATCCACGTAGTGGAGTGGAATATAGTAATTGTAAAAAAAATCCAAAAATTTTTCTTGGCGAAATAGGTTTAGAATGTCATGAAACGTCGAGATTTTAAATTTGAGAGAGAAAAAATTCTGTCTGTTGGTCTGTCTGTCGATTTGTCTGTCTGTAACTTCTTTTGTGGGCACGTTTTCTCTGGAACGGTTTGAGATATTCACTTGAAATTTTCTACACGTGTCTTTTAGAATGAGATCTGTAACTGGATTGATTTCCGAACTTCTCCGGTGAAGGGTTAGGGGGAAATAGGGGAAAATCAGTAAAGCAAGCTGGTAAGAGTACAAAAATTTAGGACTTATGGTGTATATTCTAGAAGCCAAGGCCGCAGATTTTTTAATAATATTTTCCATCCCCCCACCAGCATCCCCACTCCATTATTAAAGGCGTTGATAAAATAAAATTGAGATATTCACTTGAAATTTGGTACACGTATATATTATAACGACTCCTGGAACTAGATTATGTTTTGAGATGATTCCGTTGAAAGGTTGGGGGTTAAATAGGGGAAAATAAATAAAGCAAGTTGGTAAGAGAAAGGCCTCAAATTTTTTTATAACATTTTTCAGCCCCTCCACCACCCCACTACATTATTAAAAGGATTGATAAAATAAAATTGAGATTTTCACTTGAAATTTGGTACATGTATGTATTGTAACATCTGTAATTAAATGATATTTTGAGATGATCCAGTTGAAGAGTTGGGGGTTAAATAGGTACGAATAGGGGAAAATAAATAAAGCAAGCTGGAGTACAGAAACTTGAGATTTGGTGTTTACACTAGTTGCCAAGCCCTCAGATTTTTTAATAAAACTTTTCAACCCCTCCACCACCCCCACTCCATTATTAAAAGGGTAGATAGGATAAAATTGAGATTTCCACTTCAAATTTGATACATTTATGTATTATACCGACATCTGTAATTAGATTATATTTTGAAGTTTTTTCGTTGAAGAGGTGGGGGGTAAATAGGGAAAATGAGTAAAGCAAGCTGGTAAGCGTACAGAAACTGGATATTTGGTGTATATACTAGAAGCCAGGCCTCAGATTTCTTTATTTAATTTTTCAATTCTCCCACCACCTCCACTCCATTGATAAAATAGATGATAAAATTCGCTTGAATAGTACACGTACATGTATTGTAATGACGCATAACGTTTGATTGAGATAATATCTCAATATTATTTTAAGCACCTCTCTAATAATGGAGTGGGGGTGATGGGGTGATGGAAAATATAAAAAAATTTAAGGCCTTGACTTCTAACATACTAACAATTTTGTTTTGTGTCTGTGTAATTAGTTTTAATATGAATTTAATTGTTTTAATCAAGAACTGTGCATCTGATGAGAAAAACGGCAGAGACTATTTTCATGTAGAATTGATTAGGCTAATTAGGAAAAATATCCATATGGAAAAATGTCAGTGGCGTACCACTTTTTTGGTAAAAAATATCAGAGGACATGCTCGCAGGGACGCGACTGGTGGAGAGATAAAATAATTTTTCTAATTGAAATATGTGGTTCTATATCCTATTGACACATACCAAAATTGAAAATAATGTCTAAAATACTTCCGGAGATATTAAAAAATAACGATTAGAAAAAAAATTTCAACACCCTGTAGAAATAAATTTAAGCCGTTGCGGACTTATGAACTTTTCTTCATAAAAATGGCCTGAAATATTAGCACGTCATTAAGGAACACCCTGTATACACCAAATCCCAAATTTTGTTAATCTTACCACCATGTTTTCATTATTTTCCCCTATTTACCCCCCAACTCTTTACCGGATAAATTCAAAAAACAATCCAGTTAAAAATCTTGTTATAACTAATACATGTGTATAAAATTTCAAGTCAATATCTTAAACTTAAATAATGTGTTTATTTCATCCAAACCGCATACAGTGTAATTCAAAAACAAATTCAAAACAGTCTGTATATATTTTTTTATTATTTGCATGTAACATTAGGTGGACCATTTTCTAAAATATAAAAGAAAATAGTTAGATACGAGAATCTGAAGGAGTAATTATATAGGTAGGTATTTAGGCAATATAAATTACATACAAAATGCAAATAATGCAAGTACAATAGACATTTAAAGATAAAAATAGAATATAAGCACATAAAATAGTAAAATCCTTAGAAATTTTTAAAAGTACACATATACAATGAAAATCAGTTATTATAGGTATCACTCGGATTGCACCCATCTCTCGGGTCTCGATTATGCTTGACCTTTCATAATATGTGTACGTATTCTTCAATTGCAAAGAAAGTACGGACTTAGTAGGAACAATGTCCTCTCAGTGTCCACCAATATGCCTATCAACCGGGCAAATCAACAGAACTAGCACTAAACAACCTGGTTGGGAAAATCACCCAATCTCTACAGGCAAAGGAGATTGCGGTGGCAGCATTTCTCAACATCGAAGGAGCATTTAACAATGCACTGCCCGACTCCTTATATACAGCAGCAGCTGCCAGAGCAATCGAGCCAACCATAACTGACTGGATTCGAGCTATGCTGGAAAACAGAATCATCACGACATCTCTAACGGGGGAAGCGGTGAGCTTTAGGGCCGCAAGAGGGTGCCCACAGGGCGGGGTTCTCACCCCGCTCTTGTGGTTCTCCAAATAACTCCCTGAACTTCACTTCCATTGTCCTGGACAGTGGAGACATCATTTGTAGCCCAGGGGACGGTATCGGGGATGGCACAAATTTGACTGGCGGTGAGGGGGACGGCTCAGCTCTGGAGGTTGAGGGATACCTCGGGGACGGCATGTCTAGCGGTGGAGGCGTCGTTGTTACTCCAACGTTTCCCTGGCAGGAGAGCCTTTTGGTTTCCGGCGTCGGGGGTAGGGGTGACAGTATAGGGCTGGTATCTGGGTGTCTGCCCTAATTTTTGTGAGTGACGGCGTCTGTGGGTTGATCGTCCTGGGAGGATCATAGTATAAGTACAGGTTTTCCAAACCTGGTGTGGGCGGTGACATCGGGCGTGGTGGAGGAGACGGCGTCGGGTCGTCTGACTCAGGGTACCAGGGTGGTAAGCTTCGAGTTCGTGACCACATCTTGCTCTGGAGCGTGTTCAGATGATTCGTCGGTTGTGGATCGAGTGCGCTTGCATCGTTCAGATACAACGAAGTGCTAAAGTTACCAGCGTTCAGATGGTTGAAGCGACCATCGTCGGTCGTCGGATATGCAACTTTTTACCGTTGTTCGGGACATGATGAAAATGGTCCCGCATGCGCAGAGGCTGGATAGTCAGCGTATTTTGAATTGGTATCTAATTATTCTAATTTGTCTTTAATGTGGCTTTGAAGCCAATTAAACGTTTGTCTCATCAATCTAAAATTGCGTTTGAATTCTTCCTTAGAAAAACTGGTATGGATTTCATGCACAAAAGTGTATCTTATATTTATATTTGTTCTATCTAAAAATCCAACTAACTCAGATGAATCTTCCTCTAATTCATCTTGCTCAAACAGAGCATTCATTAAGTGCCAAAAAAATTTCCATTAAGCACAGAAGTATAATATAAACTATTCAATAATCATCAATTCATCAACTCATATACCTACTTATTAACTATATACTATGAGTTTCGTTCCCAATTTGACGCCAAGGAAAGCCTGTCTCTCTATCCTTTAAGAGGACTTGGTATTGTGCGCATGTCTTAGTGGGCGGAACATCGACGCGAGAATGTGACAGTTCAACTAAATATAGAAGATGAGTGGTCACAATCTAATCGGAGAAATTGTGCACTATAGGCATTATATCAGTGGTTCCAAGTTCCAATTCCAGACATTAATATTATAAGCGCTTGTGTGTTCTAAGATTGTGAAGTTGTTTTATGTATTTTATTGTTTATCAAAATAGGGATTTGTATTTACATGGTGTAAACCTATATCCACAAAAATGAAATGGTGTTTTTTGTGTAAAAGCCAAAATTTCAACATTGAAGATTTTTTCACCAAGTTTTACTGAAAAAGGTTGACTTTTTAGAAAAAATATCAAGAACAATTTTTTTTTTACTCAAAAAATAAGATGCCGTCCCAAGAACTAAAGAAAAAAAATATTTACCATTTCTTTCAATGTCAAATTGTTTTTTAACAATCTTGCCTTTTTACGGCTGAATCACCCATAAAACATAAAAATATAAATTGTGCCACTCATATTCGTAAAGTAGAATTTTTAGCTGAACATCGAAACTTCCATTAGTACCCTAAGACCCACATTTTTGCTAATTCCACTGAACTATAAGTTTTTCTAATTACTGCTTAGGTATTCATTTATTGATTAAATAATTTAAATACCAAGAAACGAAAGCTTCCTAATAGCATGTGAATCATTCCAAAAGGGTGGTATATATTTTACCATAGTATACGAAATCTCCGTTTTCTACGGTTGCCGGTAGATTTCTTTGTTTTGGGACCACTGACCTGTTACAGCGCGCGCTTCCTTCTTCATCAGATCGTATCGTCAGAGTCCTCCATAGAGATAGAAAACTATCTCGTTCTCTAGCCTCAAATCCGTACATAGTGGCTTATGGAGTATTACCAGTATATAGTTAATAAGTATATGCATCAACTACTAAGCATATAGGTTATGTAGGGGAGAGTGTTCCACAATGAGACATGTTCCACAATGACCACAATCAGACCTTAGACTAGGAAAGATAGATGGTGAGGACTCGTAACAGCGCATAATCGCCACGCTAACAAGTTGTGCCTAAGACGCCATTGCGGTGGTGGCACACAAATGGTAGAGAGCCAAATGAAATTTGAATATAGAACAGTGCATCCGAAATGACACTTTTTCCATGGGCGTAGATATATCGATTATGGTGTTATATTATATAGAATGTAGAATAAATTCTGGTATGTAAGATATGAGTAAATATATTTATGGTAGTGAATATTAATTGTATTATTATGAAGCTGTTTTTGGAAAAATACCAGTTTTGTATCGTTTTATTCCTTTGATGTGATAAACTTGACACCTACATATTGTACATATGTTCCGCCACTTTCGCTTGCTCTCTGGTGGCAGGTGGCTTCACCATTGGCAGTAGCGTTACGACTCCTTACAATATATATCTTTCCTACTCTAAGCAAAACATCAAGTAGCGACATCCCTTGCAGGGACACATTACTATGTGTAAATTAAAATTTGCAGTTCTCCCATTTACCTACAACTACTAGGTATGATTTTTACAGAACACTGTAATAATGGTTCTGGCCCACACAAAGCGGCAAGTTTAAAAAATTTAATAAGGATTAAAAACACTTGATATTACTGTTTCACAATTATTATTATTCAGATTTCCTGGACATATATGTTTCGGCCTTTCGACCATTATCAAAGAGTTATAACAACTAACCTACAAGTGACCATTACAAGATATTTATAGGATTTGAGAGGTATAGATACCCTAATTAACATTTTATTACTTATTTCTAATATAGGTACTACTCGGAATTTAATTTAAATTTTAATTACTAATTCTGGGTATTTCCTAGTAGTACCTATATATTAGAAATAATTAATAAAATATTAATTAAGTTATCTATGCCTCCCAAATCCTATAAATATCTTGTAATGGTCACTTTTAGGTTAGTTGTTATAACTCCTTGATAATGGTCGAAAGGCTGAAACATATGTCAGAGAATTTTTTTCCTTCTTCAATTCTTTGGGACTTCCTGCCACATGTATGTTTTCTTTCTAAGCGGTGCTAGGGGAATCTACAAAATATATCACAATTAACCAGTATGTTACTGGTAAAAAACCTCTACGCCTGTGACGTTTACGTCAAAGGATCAGTTAAAGGTTGGTTTTTATAAATAAACAACACAAATAAGTATAAAAACTTGAAATTAAATATTTCGCCGACGTTTCGGAAATCTAATCTGTTTCCTTTTTCAAGGCTTTTTAAAAAAATCTTTTTTGCTGTGTATGAAAAATACACAGCTCTAAGAATGTTTGTTATATTCAATATCCATAGATACTTACTATTTACATAGAACTGTTGATATAGTTAACAGTTTTTTAGTTTCTATATAATGTTAAGTTTGTGAAGTTCTTCTTTTAACATTGGTAGCCAAGTTGTACAGACATCTACGGAACAATTCGACACGCAATTATCCTCATTCAATAATATTATCGCGGACTCTTTAATTTTTCTTTTTTTGCTATCTGCCTCTTTTGTTAAAATTTTTGCCGAGTCCCAGTTTATTCTATGTCCATTCTCCCACGCGTGTTCGCAGATCTTGGACCTCTGAATTTCATTTTTTCTGATATAATTTTGATGTTCGCCCAATCTTACACTAAAAGGTCTGGATGACTCACCCACGTATTGTTTGTTGCACTCACACGGAATACTATAAATGCAGTTTTTTGAATTTTGCTCGTGGTTTGTTGGTTTCGTCTTTGTCAGAATAGATCTTAAAGTGTTGCTTGTTTGAAATACCGTCCTAATATCAAATCTATCACCGATGCGGCGCAACTTTTCGGATAATCCGCATACATGCGGAATTAACGCTGTGTAACGTTTTTCAGGTTTTTGTCGTACCTGATTATTTTCAATATTTATGAAGGTTTTATCGACAAAACCCCCAGGGTATTGGTTATTGGTTATAAGAACTTCCTTTATAAACCGCTTCTCATTGTTTAGTATTTCATCATTAGAAGAAATGATTTTGGCCCTATCGTACAAACATTTAACAGCACCCCTCTTAACGTGCATCGACTGATTTGAGTTGAAATTTAAATATCTGTTGGTATGTGTTGGTTTTCTATAAACACTTGTTTCAATTGTACCATTTACTCTTTTAATTAAAACATCTAAAAATGGTAATTCATTTCTAGTTTCCTTTTCTAAAGTGAATTTAATGGAAGGTTCTTTATTATTTAAATGATCCAAAAAACTATCTAGTAACTCAATACCATGAAGCCAGATTGCAAAGATATCATCTACGTATCTCCACCAGACAACCGGTTTGTATGCACAATTTTGAACATGCCTATAGTCTCAAAATCCTCCATAAATATATTGCTTAAAATCGCGGGTGACAATGGAGAACCCATTGCCATACCGAAATCCTGCTGATAGAAATCATTTTCTAATTGAAAATAAGTTGTTTTTATACACATAGTTAAAAGTTCCATTATAGTATTTACACTCAATTTAGTTCTCGCTTCCAAATTATTTTCATTTAACAATTTGTCTTTGATTATTTTTAAAGTTTTGTCTACTGGGACGTTAGTGAATAGACTAACTACGTCAAAACTAACCATCAGATGTGTATTATGAATACTGTTTTCATAAACTTTTTCGATAAAATGTTTACTATTTTTTATATACGAGTCAGTATTTCCAGATAATGGATTAATAACTTTAAGCGAGAATTTTGCCAAATTGTGGCATGGCGAATTAATGGAACTAACAATTGGTCTTAATCTGACATTTTGTTTATGTATTTTTGGTAAGCCATAAAAATGAGGAGGTTTGCTATAATGCGGTGTAAGCTTCCGTCGTTCAAAGTCATTAAAATCATTTTTGTATTTAAATAAAGTTCTATAAATTTTACCCTCAATTGATTTTGTTGGGTCTTTACTTAATTTTGAGTATGGTCCTTCATTGATAAGTGTCATAATTTTCTCATCATATGTATTTTTATTTATAATGACTGTGGCATTACCTTTGTCCGCTGGCAAAATTTTAATGGATTCATCTCTCTTCAAAGAGGATATTGACCGTTTTTCTTCCGTGCTTAAATTTTCTTTAATTTTATATTGCCTCTCTAAAGCAATTTTTGCCCGCACGCGATATTCATTTCCGTCATCTGTTGGCATGTTTTGTGCAGTTTTTTTACACACACTTTAAGATCTATTCTGACAAAGACGAAACCAACAAACCACGAGCAAAATTCAAAAAACTGCATTTATAGTATTCCGTGTGAGTGCAACAAACAATACGTGGGTGAGTCATCCAGACCTTTTAGTGTAAGATTGGGCGAACATCAAAATTATATCAGAAAAAATGAAATTCAGAGGTCCAAGATCTGCGAACACGCGTGGGAGAATGGACATAGAATAAACTGGGACTCGGCAAAAATTTTAACAAAAGAGGCAGATAGCAAAAAAAGAAAAATTAAAGAGTCCGCGATAATATTATTGAATGAGGATAATTGCGTGTCGAATTGTTCCGTAGATGTCTGTACAACTTGGCTACCAATGTTAAAAGAAGAACTTCACAAACTTAACATTGTATAGAAACTAAAAAACTGTTAACTATATCAACAGTTCTATGTAAATAGTAAGTATCTATGGATATTGAATATAACAAACATTCTTAGAGCTGTGTATTTGTCATACACAGCAAAAAAGATTTTTCAAAAAAAAGCCTTGAAAAAGGAAACAGATTAGATTTCCGAAACGTCGGCGAAATATTTAATTTCAAGTTTTTATACTTATTTGTGTTGTTTATTTATAAAAACCAACCTTTAACTGATCCTTTGACGTAAACGTCACAGGCGTAGAGGTTTTTTTACCAGTAACATACTGGTTAATTGTGATATATTTTGTAGATTACCCTAGCACCGCTTAGAAAGACAACATACATGTGGCAGGAAGTCCCAAAGAATTGAAGAAGGAAAAAAATTAAGACAATGCCACAAATAACATTTAGACAATATATGTCAGAGAAATCTGAATAATAATTGTGAAACAGTAATACCAAGTGTTTTTAATCCTTATTCTATTTAGTACGTTTCACCAAAAATATATATTTGCATAAGAGGTGGCCTTTACCTTGGCAGAGGGTACAATTAGACCAGGGGCCCAATTTTCGAAACTAGACGAACCCGATAAGTCTAGTTTCGAGAATTGGGCCCCAGAATTGGGCCCCTGATCGAAGCTATTCCGTTCTGTTTTAAATTGTGTCTAATTCTAATCCGAAGTTTAACACCAGCCTCTGTGGAAACATGTAGGGATAGGTTACGCTTAGAAAAGTGGTTTATCAGTGAATCAAGTAGCCGAAACATGATAGAGTATGAATGGTGGTGTTGAGCTTGGGCGAATGAATGGATAAGTGATGTGCTCTAAGTACAACTCACGCACTCACTCGGCCTGCTGATATTCACCCGCACCATGCGCGCGGTCGACAAACCGAGAGAATGCCACGGTGTGTCCAGGGCTCCAATTTTCAAACTCGTGCGACGCGATTTCGTGTGCGAGATTTAAGGATTGTCGCACGATATTAGCAAAAGTGTATTTTCAAATCCGAGTATACGATAATTTTTTCTTTCGCATGCGATTATTCTCGTTTGATTACATCGGATGGTGAAAACTAACCGAAATTGAAAATCGTATGCTAAAACAGGCGATTATGTGAGGTTATGTGAATGTGTTTGACCATGGCAGTAAATGACTTAATTAATTTAGCAGCCATAGAGGCTCTAGAACAAGCTGAAATTTTGGCAGAAAGGCCAGCACGACATAGACTTGCGTGGAACGATCCATTTGAAGAGTTAAGCAATCTCCAATTTAAAAAAATATACCGACTATCCAAACCAATGGTGCACGAGCTAGTAGACCTTTTGCATCCCCATATTGCTGATCCTACAAGAATATCAGGATTAAGTGTAACACGAAAGGTAAGTGAATATGTCCTATCAATATTCAGCTTTAAAATGTAAATATAATTTGAAGGTATTAACAGCTCTACGATTTTTTGCCTCTGGTAGCTATCAGAATGATATAGGGAGAAATGTAAACCATAGCATTAGTCAATATGCCGTAAGTAAAGCAATTACAGAAGTTACCGATGCACTAAACTTACCAAACATATTGAACCAATATATTCATCTTCCAAGAAACATAGAGGAGTGTCGATTAACGAGGAATAGGTAAATAATTATTGTTTATGGACATCTTAAATAGAATGAATTGTTTCCTCTACTGTTTTAGATTTTTTGAAACACAAAACTTCCCAGGAGTACTTGGCTGTATAGACTGTACTCATGTTGCTATATATCCCCCTCCAAGGGGCGATCCTATTTATCCAGAGGCTGCTTATGTTAACCGGAAGAGATACCACTCTATCAATGTGCAATTAGTAAGATGTACTTATTTATGTATATATTTCTTAATAACAAGGATTACATGCTGTGCATGCTATAATTTTTTATGGAATAAATAACCGGTTAGATGTTGAAGAATATTGCTGAAACACGATGCTGTGTGAAAAGTGCCACTTTCATAAATGTACACTAAATGGATATTAAAATTATTGAAAAATTCTCCGATTACTTCCGAATATAGGAAATCGGTTGTCAGCCCTCAGAGTTGTTTTAGTTGCTTTCAGCCTTTCTTGACCTTTATTTCATGATCTACATATTATAAAACCCTTTTTAAAACGTTTTCCAAAATATACCAAAAACTGTTTTCAAATTATTTCCTCCATTGTTAGTTAGCCTATAAGAACAAAATCATTGTTAGCTAGCCTATATAAGAACAATACATTGTTAAAAATACATTAAATGCAATTTTATTTCAGCCAATGCCTGATAAATATATTTTGTAAATGTTTCTTATCTGTGTTTAAAAAACCCAGAGACTAATCTACAATTATTTCAATATTTTGAACATTTCCCTAGTGTATCTTTGTGGATGTGGCTCTTTGATTTTCATATCTGTTATATATGATAATATTTGTATTTACAGATTTGTGATGCAGATATGAAAATTACCAACATCTGTGCCAGATATCCTGGAAGTACTCATGATAGTTTCATATGGAACAACAGTGGTGCTTATCAATACATGAGAAACTTGTTTAATAATGATCAGAGATATTACTTACTAGGTGAGTGTAAAACTTTTTATATAAAGAATGCATTTTAATTAAGCAGGTACATTTCAGGAGATTCGGGTTATGCTCTAAGGTCTTGGCTACAAATTCCAATCGCAAACGCTGTGCCAGGTACAGCAGAAGACAGATTTAATATAGCACATCGTAGAACACGTTGTTTGATTGAGCGAACAAATGGTGTATTGAAATTAAGATTTCGTTGTCTCTTAAAGCATAGAGTACTACATTATGCTCCACACAGATGCTCTAAGATTATAAATAGTTGTGCAGTGTTGCATAACATGTGCATCAATAATAATTTACCGCCAGTTCAATATGGGGACGATGAAGAAGATCGGGTAGACATCGATTATGGGATGTATGCTATTCCAATACCACATGAAGCTATAGATGGTAATAGAGTCAATCCAGAATTGGTAGCAGGTAGAGCATTGCAACAGATAATTATTCAAAATCATTTTGTGATACGTAGAAATTAATCTCAGATAGCATTGCAATTTTAAGTTTGCAATCATAGGTGTATATGTTTCACTTGGCAAAGAAAAGTATCCAAAATGTTTCAATATTGTCTGAAAGTTGTTTATGGTATTCTCTGTATTTTTCTATTCTTGCTTGTTGATTACAGGGAAAATTAGCCTCTGCCTTGACTTTACATTAAGAAGAAAACCTCGAACTGGCTTCCAATAAGTGTTTTAACACTAAAACATCCTTTCACCATTTCTTTTGGTGGAAAATGAATACAGAGGCTAATTTTCTTAATAATCTATTGAGTAATAGAAAGTCCCAATAAGCAAAAAATAGAAAAATACAGAGAATAACATAAGGTCAACTGGGACAAGTTCACCTAGTTCACCTTTTAATAGAGAATAACACTAACTGATGCACTAAATTCGTTTTGTATGAATTTCATCAATTTTTTCGGATATTAATTAATGATAAACTTTGAGCGTGGTCCACATAAAAGATTATAATGCAATAATAAAAATATAAAAAAGCAATTAATTCATGAAGATGCACTTGCCCCAGCCTACTGGGGTAAGTGCATTCTCGCTTTATACCTTCCTATTCAGCCCTATATATAAAAGTGTACCTGGGGCAAGAGCATAATATTTAGTTATTTAGCAAAACACTAGTTTTTACAGATCCTAAATATCTTTAAAGGTTGGGAAGAAATAGGCAAATGAATTATTATGAACTTTACTACTGAAAAGTTGCTACAAAAATATCAAAATAAAATATTGGTTTGTCCTATTCTAGAACTTATGTTATGGGTGTTTAGAAAATACATCTAAGAGAACATAGAATTAGTGGCGGCTGCGTATTAACGAATGGCATCATGTTAGAATCGATAAATGCACTTACCCCCAAGATGCACTTTCCCCAGTTGACCTTAGCAACTTTCAGACAATAATAAAACATATTTTGAATACTTTCCTCGATAATTTTCTATGTTGGCAAGTCAAACATATACCTATGCTCACAGACATAAAATTGCAGTGCCATGCAAGATTCATTTCTATTCTGTATAATAGCCCCGTCCAAATCATATAACCTTTGTTTAAAATGTTTTTTTAAATCCATTGTTCTATACAGATGTTTTATTGCTAAATTTGAATGGGGCCCTCAATATATGTATATCTTTATCTTTGTAAATTTTATTTTATACTAATAAAATGTTCATTGTTTAACTTAAAAAAAATAAAGTTTTTTACATGTAATAAATGTTCTTTTCATATTATGTCCAGGTGTAAAAGGAAAACCTTTAAAAAAATAATTTGTACAAAGTTACTCATGCTTATTTTATTAAAATATAAAAGAAAAACATTCTCTAAATAGAAATATGTACCTACATTATATATATTATAATACATAAAATAACGTAAAATTAAAACTTCAACATAAACAATACAGCTTATAAATAAATATCTTATAACAGGACTCTCTAGTAAAAGAATACAGGCAGTAAATTTTTCAGCAAAACAGATTTTAAGCAAAATAAAGTACACTTCTCTATAAATTAAGCGGGAAATTTATCTTTTGCCTGAATTTTTTTACGATTTCTTTATGCAGGCACACATTAATAAATTATGCTATGTGGTAACATGAAACTAATAAAATAAAAACACCACACAATTTTTAAGTCTTACCATTCTGCATCTTACAAGCAATTATTTCCAAACACCTTGCAATGCGACTTTTTACCTCTATATCTTTTTCATACAACGCCAGTTTTTTATTCCAGTATGTTTCTCTTTTGTCAATTTTCAGTTGGTTTTGCATAGCTAATTTTTCAGTTGCCAAAATCGTTTTATCTAACCGCTGTACATGGACTAGCTTTTTCTTTTTAATACCCAATGATTTCTTTGTTTTAGTTTCTTCATTTGAAGGATTTGTGTTTCCATCATTACCTTCAAGTTGATTTACAAGGTGTGTGCTATAATCATGCTCAACAAGCAGTGGTTGTACATTCTCGTTAATGGTAATATCATCTTCGACTATTTCAAAATTATCAATGGCGGCATTCTCATCGAATATAACATCAGATTCTACTATATCTGGATGACCTTCTGCAGCAGCAACTCCCACCATTTCAATCACTATTTCTTCCTCCGTCGTTAAAAAATCAGTACTTGCAGGTCCACCACCGGTTCGAGCCATATTAGTGTTAATAGCGGCATTTTTTTTTTTAACACTACCTTTATAATCTTGCCAAGTCTGTAATCAAACAAGAAATGAATTAGTATAAGTATATGAAATACTTTTTTTTATTAAAAATGAGTGATACTGGGTACATAAATTAATTAGACTTTATCAATTCCTAAGTTGTTTTACACAATGGTTTAGCAACATTTATTTGTAGTAGCATATATCTTTAGTATTACTGTTTGCATAATTCCGAGGTTGTAATATAACAGCGTAAGTTGTCACTCCGGGGTGCAAGGAGTGAGAAATGGAAAGGCAATTTGAACCGGGAACATGGCCATGAAATGCAGGTTTATGCTACATGTAAAAATGAGGATTTATGTTTGTTACCTAATAATAATAAATACATATCTCTTCTCTATACACTAATGTGTTATTATTCTGAAAAACCTTTGAGACAATGACCTCTGTTAGTATAACTACTTACTTTTCTCCATTGCTTCCACTGTTTACTCGCCCCCGGAACTGCGTTGAGTAAATTCGCCAGTTGAATCCAGAGTTGTTGTGCATGTTTAAATGTAAATTGATTGGTAAATTTTCCACTTTGCAAGTTTGGGTTTTGCTCTAAAAACTGTAGCATGATATTCTTTTGCTCTAGACTCATATGGCCCTTCTTAGTGACAGTGTCCATAGTTACAGGCTGTATTAAACACTTTATATTTAAGCAGAAATGTATTACAACACAAAATGTAATAAACTAAACATTTGAGACCGCTAACAAAAACAATAGGTTCTAACCTAATTATTTTGGGAATTTTGGACTATACGTTGGCGACCTGCGTCGCATGCTATGTTGTCAAGTCTACTTATACGTAATTCAAATCGCACATAATTTTAAAATCGGGTGATGTTTGAAAATCTCGATTTCAAGAGATATTCGAAAATTTTTCGTGCACGAGCACTCGCATACAAATTAAGACGCATGAGTTTGAAAATTGGAGTCCAGGGACCCAATTCTCGAATACCGAACGAATTGATCGTGCACGAACCAACTCATGCAGTCTAGTTCGCATGCGAACGCAGGTTTTATAAAAATCAAATTCTCCAGTGATAGTCGAAAAGCGGCACACGAGACGAACACATTCGTCAACCGTATAACGTACATCGTATCTTGGTTCATATATAGATATTTGTCAACAAATAGCAGACCGTGTAAATCGGGAACTTTTCGTTGCGGTCGTGGTGCAACAGTTGAGAAGTGTCAAAGTCAAAATACTCGTTGTTGTTTTGCGGTTTGCACAAGGATGATTGCTTGGTTGTAGGCGGTTTTGGGATTTTATTTTTGTGTTTTGGAGGAATTCTGACCAAAAATATCCTTTGTAAATAGGAGATTGTGCACCAATGGTGCCGCGCAAGAAAATAAATACGTAAGTTGAAATCTAATGAGTTCTAACTGATTGGTTGGATCAAATATTCAGATAGTAAATTGATTAGATCCCGTGCTAGGGGCCCAATTCTCGAAACTAGACGAACCCGATTCGTGCACGAATGGCGTTGAAATTCGCACACGAACGTACTTTTTCTATTCTCGAACTGTCGACTAACACGTGAACGAACAGATTCGTACACGGAAAGTACTCGATCGGTGTTTCGGTGGCGAAAAGCATTTTCGCATATCAACATAACCTTTAAGTTAATGTCAACCATCAGTCAAACGACTTTATTTTGGTTGGAAATTGTGTTAGAGTGTTCTAATGGCTGCTTTAGATGAGCTGAATCTTTTAATAGCAACTTAGCAGAATTCAGAAGGGAATATAATAATCGCGTTTACGATGCCTTTGATATGTCCGATATAAAATTCGTAAGAATTTTTCAACTAAGGACCTAGCACGGGGTCTAATCAATTTACTATCTGAATATTTGATCCAACCAATCAGTTAGAACTCATTAGATTTCAACTTACGTATTTATTTTCTTGCGCGGCACCATTGGTGCACAATCTCCTATTTACAAAGGATATTTTTGGTCAGAATTCCTCCAAAACACAAAAATAAAATCCCAAAACCGCCTACAACCAAGCAATCATCCTTGTGCAAACCGCAAGACAACAACGAGTATTTTGACTTTGACACTTCTCAACTGTTGCACCACGACCGCAACGAAAAGTTCCCGATTTACACGGTCTGCTATTGGTTGACAAATATCTATATATGAACCAAGATACGATGTACGTTATACGGTCGACGAATGTGTTCGCCTCGTGTGCCGCTTTTCGACTATCACTGGAGAATTTGATTTTTATAAAAGCTGCGTTCGCATGCGAACTAGACTGCATGAGTTGGTTCGTGTACGATCAATTCGTTCGGTATTCGAGAATTGGGCCCTAGGTCCTTACTTAGTTGAAAAATTCTTACGAATTTTATATCGGACATATCAAAGGCATCGTAAACGCGATTATTATATTCCCTTCTGAATTCTGCCAAGTTATTAATTGCTATTAAAAGATTCAGCTCATCTAAAGCAGCCATTAGAACACTCTAACACAATTTCCAACCAAAATAAAGCCGTTTGACTGATGGTTGATATTAACTTAAAGGTTATGTTGATATGCGAAAATGCTTTTCGCCACCGAAACACCGATCGAGTACTTTCCGTGCACGAATCTGTTCGTTCATGTGTTAGTCGACAGTTCGAGAATAGAAAAAGTACGTTCGTGTGCGAATTTTAACGCCATTCGTGCACGAATCGGGTTCGTCTAGTTTCGAGAATTGGGCCCCTGGAATGAGCTTGTTCCATGATATTCTTTTTATATGGTTTTTATACTTTTTCATATAGTGCTCGATATTCTCATTATACACTTAAAATTTCGTATTATTAACTTTTTCCGTTCTCGAGATATAAGGAGTTGAATTT
Source organism: Stenurella melanura (assembly GCA_963583905.1). NCBI lineage: Eukaryota > Metazoa > Arthropoda > Insecta > Coleoptera > Cerambycidae > Stenurella > Stenurella melanura. The sequence goes on from OY757312.1 coordinate 104,525,534, forward strand.
AGTAATAGTTGCAAAAACCGAGCGCTCATTTGTGACGTCACTTTACGCAAGTGACGTAAGAAAAATGGCTTTCTGGGACCTTTCAAATTTAACCTGAAAAGTCGAAAAACATGGAATTTTTAAACGCTGGTAACTAATTAAATACGTCGAGTGGAAGTTCGTTCTATGTGTCTACGGAAAGGAGAAGGTCGGCGATGAATTATAATCGTAAATTGCAGGGTCGAAATCGAAAATTCGTTCTGGCAGGAGTGAGAGAAAATTGTAATTCTTTGACATTTCACCAAATTGTACTCCCCTACTGTCAAGCAGTAATCAAAACAAACAATACTTCGAAAACACTTATAATTATAACCAATAAGGAGCATCAAGTCTATTGAGATCGCCGAATCTATGCGTATAGTGACGTAGCGCCTGGCCACGCCCCATTTTTGCGAGATGGAAATTTGTAATAGTTTTTAAGATACTAAACGTGCGAATAAGATTCTGATATTTTGCAGATCCATTAATTTATACTTGCACTTTCGATTTGTGAAATAAAAAAAAATGCTGAACAAGCCCATTGAAAACTCCGGCCAGCTGAAAAAACAAATTTCTTCCCAGTATCTCTCAATCTTTGAAGAATGACACGTGATTTAGGAGTACTTTTCATAATGAATTTTGACAACTAACTGACAATGTCACAAAAATTAAAGTTAGGTGTACACAACCAGATTTTAGAAAAGATACGTTGTAAGACTTGTCCTATTTTTTTTTTGCTCACGGCAGTACCACATTCAAGCAAAATGTTAAAGTAGGTATTTGTAGTCCCAATATTATTATCTGAGCAACTTTTATTCATTTATGATTAATCAGTGATTTACAGAATTTGTTTCTACAAAATACTGACTATTGACGTATAATTCAGCATTAATAATTATATTCCTAGGTCTGGGTATAGGAAAAACTACATTTATAATATAATTATTTATTTTATTATAAAATAAATTCTTATATAATTATTTAAAAGCTACATTGAACTATAAATAACCCAGATAAATGCATATTTTTGAATCCTTTAAAATGTAATAACATTCTAAAGAAGAAAAAATATATCAAGTAGATAAGCAACACAATGTTCTAGATTTTCATCTGAGTATTTCAGAAATTCCATTTTAGTCTTAGGAAATATCATTCCCTATCTAAAGTTACAACGAGCAGATTATGTGCAATTTTGTAAAATAATGTCAGAAGATATTCCCCTCAGTTCACTGTTCAATGTTTTCAGCAGCGGGTGTTTGCCACAGCCACATCTGTTTCTAAAATCATCTAAATCCAATGCCCAAATCATTCCTCCGCCCAATCCTAGTTCTTTCACAAGTTTTGACTAAAACAAAATTATGTTATTAGATAAAAGAAAAATACAATTTATTTTAGAATTTCACCTTTCTTTTTATTTCGGAAATATCATCATACGACACCCATTGATTGCCCATGTAAGCATAAGGTCCAATCCTTCCTAAAGGATCTCTAGTAACCGTCCAACCTTTCCGTTTTACCTTTTCACAAATCTAAAACAAGAAAACACCATGACGAGAGGATATAGTTAATTTCATTTTAGAAACATTTGAAAAGTGCAGAAGGGATTATATTAGAAATGTAATTTACCTCATAAAACGCTAAGAATCCACCAGCCCTTGTAAATTCTCCTGCCTCACCAGGCCCATAGGATTTTGCATTCAAATCTCTATTCCCAGCATCAGCAAGACTAAAAGATTGACCATATAAAGGCATACCCATTATCAACTTCTTCGGTGGAGCTCCTTGTTCTATCCAATAATTTAATGAGAAATTCTGAAATTTTGAACAGAATGAAAGTTTAAACAGTATGCTTTTCAGGGCAGAATATTTACATAACAAAGTATTATCCTTGTGAATTTATAAGGTTTCATATAGGAGATTGACAGAAATGTTTCGTTAAGAATGAAAGTTTATTCTGTAAAAACAATACTTAAAAAAAAACTAAAAAAACACTTTAATAGCAAACCGAACTAAGAGGTAAAAAATAATACAATGCAATACAAAAAAGCGTTTTGTGCTTATTACTATGAAATATTTATACCAGTTGATATCAAGCACCCCACGCTTTTTTGTATTGTATTGTATCATTCTCTACTTTTTAATTCAAAAGGTTTGCTATTAAAGCGTGTTTTTTCAGTTTTTTTTAACAATTATTTATTTTTTATTTTTTAGTCTTAAAAATTTGGACCAGATAATTCTAATCTGGAACCTCGATACTGATTTTACGCCGCCATTTTGAATTTTTAAGTTTTGATGACATATTTGTTTTCTACTTGTCAAGCCCTTTCTTTTGATACCCATATCAAGGGGGTTGTGAAGAAAATAATAATCCGCCATTTTCTGGCGGTGGCCATTTTGAACATATTATAAAATTGAGTATACTATATTGTACTGTCATCGGAGCTACACACAATTGCCAAATTTCATGATGATATAATAATTGGAAGCGGGTGAAAATTACGTTGGGGGACTCCGTTACATTGATAGATACAGATGAAGCTAATGAAAGCGTGTTAAAAAAATATTCAAATTGCATTAAAGTAATGGTTAACAAGCTAACCATTATACTCTTCGCAGTTTATTTGTAAATAATATTCGTTTTAGGCATTTTTTGTTTAATGATATAACATAAAAACAGATTTTATTTTAAAAACTTAAATAATTAATAACTTTTTTGGGGCCGTCTATAAATGATGTCAAGCTTTAAGGGGGGGGTCTAAAAGTTGTAACACACTGTGACAGGGGAAGGGAGGGGGGCCTCAAGCAGTTGTCACAATACAAGACAATAATTTTATGTCTAATATTTTCATTATTTATTATTAGCATTCTTGATATTGTTAATTTAATAAAAGTTATAATGTGACGTGGCAGACAGAGGGTGGGAGGGGGGGGGGGTGATCGGGCGAGCGTGACAATGTGTGACACAGGGGTGGGAGGGGGTGAAAAATTGGCAAAAGAAGCGTGACGGCCTCTCTATTTATTGATCAATTTTGTTCAAAAACAATAGAGTGCATCCTCTAGCTAAGACTAACTTTTACTGTCCAAACAATATAACCGAACTTTTCATTCTTAAGTTATTGTGCTTACAAGAAACGTGTTGGACGGACGGATGGACAAATAGACGGACGGACATTTTGAAAGTTGTTCAGAATTCGATCAGCAACACAGTGATATGAATTTTTTTTCTTTACGAGCAATATTACCAGTTTTAGAAATGTGCCTATCAAATGCAATATACTCTTCGTTTTGTATTTGCGAAGAGTATAATAATACCATTTAAAAAAACAAAAATGTGTACATCTCTATTCATTTAAACAATGCAATTTGACGCTTGAAAATTTTGTTTCTGTGAAATATCTCGGAAAATATTTTTCTATTTGCGAAGAGAATAATAATACCATTTAAAAAAACAAAAATGTGTACATCTCTATTCATTTAAACAATGTAATTTGAATCTTGAAAATTTTGTTTCTGTGACGGAAAATATTTATCGTGCAAAAGAAAAGTTAAATTGAGGCTTATATGATTTTTTTTCGTAGTATCAATACTTTTCATGTCAAATGAAGTGAAAGTGTGCTCTGACAATATGAATTTGCACGGGAAGTTAAAAAATCACAAATTTCATAGACGCAACTTCATAGAAAGTATCGCACATCTGCGTCAAAAATGAACCTAAAAAAAGCAAGAAAAATTATCTTAAAGAAGGTAGACCTTCAGATGTATTGATTTAGTTATTTAATGGATTGCATTTAAAATAACAACTTCCCAGAAAAAAACACATTTATACTTGAAATGTTGATTTGTCTTCAAAAATTGATCAAAATGTATAATTCTTCTTGGGTCACATTCTTAATATACCTAGTAAATATTTTAATTTAATAATAGCGCAAGCCGTTTTACGTTTATTGACTTTAAAAGAGAGCCCCTTGAATATGAATTATGACATTTTCGAAATTAACCACAAAACTTCGGTTGAAAGTAGTTGTGAAATAGTGAATTTTATTCCTAATAAAAGAGAAAAAAAAAAGATAAATGAAGCTAATACTGTGTACTATAGTGCGTAACATAGCTTTAAATTTTACAATGAACTTTTTTTAAATTCACTTTTATGCAGACTCGTAATAATGCGGTTTTTCTTCCAGTGTTAATAGTGTAAATAGTGTAGAGTAAAAAGAGGACATTGATGCGCATAGTTTTGTAATAGCTAAACTGCGATTTAATACCTTCTGGGGTATCACCTGGAGTATATATCTGAAATTTGGACTTTGAAAGCCTATTGTTTTTTTTATAAACGATTTAGTTTTTTGAACTGAATATCTCGGGTTCTAGAGGTCCAATCAGGACAAACAAAAAACCAAAATCTTCGTATATAATTAAAATTCCAATCTGCGTTAGTTTTTCATTTGAGAACGTACACATAACATACAAAATCGAATATACAACTGGCTAAAAAGCGTTTTTTTTTTTCATTTTGACGCCAGGTATGTTAAGAGTTTCGGTCGACTTCAAACTTTCACAAAATATATCTTACCCCAAAATTTGGTGCCAAAATATTGAACCCCGTGGACACAAATGAATTTGTTATCATCTAAAATTTGGCGGGCCATTTTATGCTATTAAGTCCAAGGATCATTTTTTTTCAAAATGTAGATGTCGCTGTCAGCTTTCCGTTGACATAAAAAAATGGTTTTTTTAAAGTCATTTTGGCCACTTTTTTGGCATTTATTTATAAACCAAATAACAGCAAGTGGATTTTTTCGACCATTTCAGATAAACGAAAATTTACTTTTTTTCAAAATTGAAGCTCTCATAATTCTCTTTCTTTTCTGATAAGAATTTTTAAACATTTTTTTCAAAGTGACAACTTACGGCATTGAAGTAATCGTATGTATCTCCCGGGTAATAATAAAGTGGAGCTACGTGTCCAGTCTGCTTGTCCCAGTGCCCGTGGAAATCATAAGTCATAACAGCAATCCAGTCAAAGTATCGACTTAAAGTTGGAACGTCATATCCCGCGTCTATTACAGCTTTGCTTGGAGACACTGCTGAAGACAGCAAAAGGCCTTTAGGTTTGAAGACATCGCTCAATTCTTGTACCAAAGCTGCAAAACCCTCTTTATCTGAATCTGGGCCTTTGTTGCAATCGACCTTGAAATAAAAAATAAGTTTTAATATTACGAAGATACATTAAAACGGTAAATTCGAGAAGCATTTTTAAACCACTTAAGGACACATATTTACCAAAAATTAACATCCGCAAGGTTTTTTAACTAGATTTATGTTATACATATAGGGAGTAATCAATTTCATGTCTTAAAAACAGGTAATGGGAGCGAACATTGTTTTAGAACTTCTGAAATGTTGGGGTAGGTTT